>CM029604.1:16601809-17294727 GCA_017311375.1 Mytilus coruscus
TTCAAAGTAAGTTGAAATCGTGCCCTCGAAAGATTTACGTAGGCCATTACGAGCTGGATGACTGTTATGGTGTTCCAATTGTCGTAACAACAATCCCGTTTTCTATTCCTCGAATGTGACCAATCTTATAACATTTTAACCGGTTTTGTAATAACATGAGCATCACGTGCTCCACGTGTAGATTAGGTTCTGTTCAACCTTCCGGAGCACCTGAGATTACATACGGTGTTTGTTAGGGTTTTTAGTTTTCTATATTGTGTTTTGTGTACAATTGTTTGTCTTTTTGTCGTTTTTTGACGTGGCATTGTCAATTTGTTTTCGACTTATAAGTGTGAATATCCCTTCTGTGTCTTTCGCCTCTCTTTTACAAAATATAACATTGACTAAGCGTTTTGCAAAGTTAACATCGTTGCTCTTTTTCAGATTGTCGACATCACTTACCTCACACAATGAAGATCCTTATTATCATATCTGCACTGACCATGTTGGCAAAAGCTCAATTGGTTACTTACGACATTAATACACAGGTAGGACTAAGTTGTATTTGAAACTTTTTTCTGTTTGATATTTCAATAAGATCATGTTATTTGTGAGTAACATATAGCTCGTCTAATGGGTAAACAAGTAAATGTTACTTTCGACCAATATGTTTTTTTTTATGTATCGAAAAAGATTGGCTGTTATAATAAATCATATTATATGGCAGGATATGAGTTGTTCGTTTTTTCAAATATACATTTTCTTTAAGACAACGTCTTCATTTTCCACGATCCGCTCAAATATTTATGTCATTTTTACAGTTGCCAATATTTTTTATTTATAGTCAATATGCACGGAAGTAGAACGATCAGCAAGAGGAGACTGCCGATGGGTTGCAGGACTTAATGCCTTAGCAGACCAGGTGATTGAAGGTGGAAGAATAATATCTTATCAAATTAGATGGTTCAATGGTAATTGGTCACATTGGTATATTCCTGGAGTGAACGATTTGGACATTAAATATAACCCTTCTCCCAAAACTTGTGCCTTTAGTTATAGGGCCAATACGATGCGGAGAATGTGGTCTTATTTTACCGATCACACACACAAATTTATTATCTGTAAATTTCAATGACAAAAGCGTGTGTATAGATTATGTTAAAATGATTATGATAACCTGAATAAAATATTGTCTCATTGGAATCCATATTTTTATCATCAGAATTAAATATTTCTGTAAGTACATGTTGATTTTAATTAACAAATTCAATCCAGTCAAAAAGTTATTACTTCAAACTACAATAACAGAACTTTTTGACAATAAAAAAAAAAAAACAAAACAAAACACAAAAATAAAGCCCCGAAATATCATATCAAATAAAACTTTTTTTAGACAAAGACAGTATCATTTCCCTGTTGATTTTGATTATTCATTTACTTGAGTGTACACTTAGCAGTTGGTTTAATATGCAAGTAATTCCAATAAAACATATGATTAATGTGAATGTTTAGTTTTAAGAGTAGAGCTATAAATATCATAAACGGTGAAAAACCTGAACTTCATCTTAATACTAAAAACGTTTATTCAATGTAGAAGTACGATTCCATCTGAAGTGATTTAAATGCATTGCAGAACCATCATTCATATAGTTATAAAGCCGGGAAATTTTAAAATAGTTTTCTAAATCTCCTTTTATTGTAGGCTTAGTTAACCTACTGATAAAAAAAAAAAAAAAAAATGGGTGTACTGCTGTTGTTAAATCACTCCTTCGTCCTAAGAAAAAAAAAACATTCAATATTTTAATTTAAGGCGTATGCTATGAATTTATTCCAGGTTTTTACACATGATTCAATTGTTGAACAAAATTCAGCAAACATTTCTCGATGGACAAAAAAAAAAAAAAAACAGATAAAACAGCGTTTGGAAAAATAATTCACTGCATTCTCGAAGAGTGGAATGAAGTATTGAAATCTTAAAATCAAATTAATTTCGGGATCACTCCGATTGTTAAATTTTTTTTTTTTGGACGGCGCTCGCAAAATTTACTTCAAAAGGTTCTTTGTTTACAGTCTTCTCTGGTCAAATTCTTTTGAAACGACTCTATTGAAGATCATTTAGAGGAGCAATTTCAATTTCTCAATCCTAAGAGTTTATATCCGGTTGTTTATGAAAGTGGTTTACCCCCTGATTGTCATTACTTGAACTATAAGCTATATTTAAATTAGAAGAACTGGTCAGAATAGGTCAGACAGATACTAGCACATGTAAAACGTGCGGCCATTGTACAGAATGTCTTTGTCACCTGTTTGTACACTGTCAAAAATACAAACCGATTAATGATTACCTGATGAATATATTACATAATGTTTTAATAACCTACCCTCCGGATATCGATATAGAAATATATTATAAACAGTTATTTCTCATAGGATATTTACACGTGAGTTACATTTTTTTCTGAGTGATGCCAGTCTTTGCATATTCAAAACCTGTAACTTGAAGGTGTTTCAAAACCATGCATTAGATGCACTTCATCTTGTCAAGTAAATAATTAAAAAAAAATATCGATTATGCGAATACTTACTTTATAATGACACAACAAAAACATTTGTTTTACAAAAAATATTTTACATTATAACACTCTGATTGACATTCAAAATGATATCGTAGATAATTTTTTTAAGATAAAGTTATTTGTTGCGATCTCTTTGATCGGCAACATTCCAATGTAAATTATGAATTGGTTTTGGGTGTTTTTGGATTTTAAATTTAATAAGTTGGAGTTGTCACGTTATGATCAACGTATTTTTTCAGTCCACTTGATTTGAAAAAAAACTTTAATTTTTCAAATAGATAATTGTAAAAAAAATAATAGTTGAGGATACGATAAATATGCTTCACTGAACTAGTACACATTTTTGTTTAGAAGGTAGCTGAAGCCCGCATCCGGGTACGGGATTTTCCCGCTGTGTTGAAGGCCCACTGGTGGCCTTGGACTGTTTGCTGCTCTTTGGTTGGGTTGTTGTCTCTTTGACATATTTCCCATTTCTATTCTCAATTTTAATTGTTAAAATAATTTTCTAAATTTTGTTATCTACTAGATCGATTTTGTTTCTTTACTTATATAGCATGTTAACTACTAACCACTCTGTTAATAAAAAGAACTCCTAACCAGTGGCGAAATAATGTACTTATGTACAAATGTAGTAACACTTTATTTGTGATATAAACAATGCACGGACTAAAGGCTGTAAAGAACACGCTCGCAAGTTCGAACCACGAATGTGATGTACGTTTTTGAAAGATATATAGTTTATAAATTAGAAAAATGAGTTTATTTCGGTTGACAATGGATTCCTTAAAATAATCTATTGTCAGAACAGTAAAATGAACGTCAGAGAAATGGATTAAATTATATTAAATAGTTCCTATGGTTAAATTTATCAATATTTGGGCTGTACTAGTGTTGTTGTATCATATATTGTAATCTTCAAACAAATTATTGTTTCTGTATTGATTTTTGTTGAAACCTTTGTCATTCATCTGATTCAGATTAAACGTTGTAATCTTCAAACAACTTATTGTTTCTGTATTGATTTTTGTTGTAACCTTTGTCATTCATCTGATTCAGATTAAACGTTGTAATCTTCAAACAAATTATTGTTTCTGTATTGATTTTCGTTGTAATCTTTGTCATTCATCTGATTCAGATTAAACGTTGTAAAGTTGAGACTCAAATATACCCGTCAGATAATTATGTGCTTCTCCAACGCCATGAAACTTGTTAGAAGTTGACTTTAGTTATTGCCTTAATGTTTCTGTCATTTTGGGAAGTTCCTCTGGCTGAGAAATTAGTTCTAGTCTAAATTGCTTATTTGGACTGAACATAAGCTGAAAATTCTGAAACTAAAAACGTCAAATCTTGTTAATAGTCTAATGGTTTTTCAAATAAGTTTTATTTTTAAATGAAGTACTAATCAAATATTTTCCTTGTAGTCAATCCAATTCTGTTTAGTACATTTTCAAACAATTCAGTATGTTGATGTTTTTACAGGTAAATAATACTGGATTAGTCTAGAAATGTACTGAAAGACTGAACATCACTTATTAATTTATAGTTCAGTCTTCTTAGAGCTATTCACAATTGGTTAACTAATTTTACTTATTTTATTATTGCATAAGTTGGGGGTCTGTCTCATTAGAGTTTAACGCAGATCTCCATTTATTCAAAATAATAGTTGACCTAAAATACTTCTTCCTTTCTGTTTTAGATTTTCTTAGCTATGTGTATCATTGTTTCAGGAAACATTTTCGCTTCAAAACCATTCAGATATTAAATCATACAAACAAACGATAACAGGACACACAGTTCAACATACCCCATCAACCACACTGAACCAATTCCTTTAAATACAAACCAGACATACACACAGTGATGAACAACAAAATACAGCAGTGCTTATTTGTTATTTGTTGTTGTTTTTTTTTTTTTGAAAAATTAGAATAAACCTGTTGTATATACATGATGAAGTATATGTAGACTTTTGTTTTGACCTTACATTGAATACGTATTTATATGAACATATACTACTTAATTCAACTTTAATTCTATAACGTTTTCTCCCATAATCATTTTGTTTACGTTAGGTTGATAACGTTTTCCCACATAATACAACAGTCTACGCACGGAATTAATTGCGATTAACGATGTTATACTGTTTTTCATCTTTTATCAACATACTTCTTTGGTGTACCTTGCCCTTATTACTTTTTTCCTGCAATCTGATTGGTTAATTACCCGGGTGTAATAACACCCTACATTGTTCACCTGGGGATAAAATTTTGCCTTTGCCAAAACTTCCAAAAATAAAATTGGCAAAAAATTTGCAAAAAATTAAAATTGCATAAATTACAAAAAAGGTAATATTTGAAAATACACAGCAGCAGTGGTGTTGAAAAACTTTGTAGATGAACTTCTTCATAAGCAATTTTTAAATTTTACATCCGGTATAAAAATGAATACAGGAACGCGTTATCTTGGTGTAATGAGGGCTGTGCAAAATTTTACACCCCTGATTTCATTAAGATAACTAGTATTACCTTGCATTCATTGCGTTTTACCATTCTATACTATTCTATTACTTTGCGGTTATAAAGCTCTATTCCGTGGAACTTTGATTGTCATTTAAACTCTAATAACAGTTTCATAAAAAAATATAATTATCAAAATAAATGTGTTTATCACTGGTCAGGTAATCTAAAGTTAAGCATACTAAATTCATCGAAATATATGTTATCTTTCAAGTCTTTGATTACATGTGTAATTCAAATGCTTTAATTGCAATTTTCTCACGGTTGTGGCCTGAAATCCATTTCATGAATGAAGAGATATTTCTCGTACAACACTAAATGGATAGTGATGCGAAAAAGTGATACGAAAAATGCGTTAATTTTATTGTCTTGTCCATCATAATGACACCATAGTTTTTACATTTACATTGGATTTTGGTAGGGTCATGTATGACTTTCAACATAGATATCTTGGGTCACATCGATGTACATTCCTCCAAGGCAAATGTAAAATAGGCCGTTAGTTTTCTCGTTTCAATTGTTTTACATTAGTCATTTCAGGGCCTGTTATAGCTGACTATGAAGGGTGGGCTTTGCTCCTTATCGAAGGACGAACGGTGACCTATAGTTGTTAATTTCTGTGTCATGTGGTCTCTTGTGTAGAGTTGTCTCATTTGCAATCATACCACATCTTCTTATTTTAGTATATGTAATTTCTTCAGTCAGATCTAAATCACTCATACGTTTCATCTGAACATCTTATTTTTATCCAATTTCATTACATTCCGATGAGTATAAAAGTTTTAAAATGCCGGAACAGGACATATAGTTATACCGGTGTGTCCTAAGACTAGATCAACGAGTCGCGGACTTTTCCATTTAACGCATAGATAATGTATATTTAAGTAAAAGTAAAGTGTACTCTCAGATCTGTACTAAGAGTAAAGAGTTCTCTCAGATCTGTACTAAGTGTCTTTTTGTTGTTGGGATGTACAAGTACCCAGCCACGTCACGTCCGCTCTGTGTTTTTGTCAGATGTATTTCCATTTGTATCCATCTGATGAGTTAAGCCTTTTTCAACTGATTTTAATAGTTCGTTCTTATGTTGACATGTTACACCACTGTCCGAGGCTAGGGGGAGGGTTGGGATCCCGATAACATGTTTAACCCCGCCACATTCTGTATGTCCCAAGTCAGGAGCTGTAATTCAGTGGTTGTCGTTTGTTGCTGTGTTACATATTTGTTTTTCGTTCATTTTTTGTACATTAATTAGGCCGTTAGTTTTCTTGTTTGAATTGTTTTATATTTGTAATTTCGGGGCCTTTTTATTGCTGATAATGCGGTATGGACTTTGCTCATTGTTGAAGGCCGTACGCTGACTTTTAGCTGTTAATTTCTGTGTCATTTGGTCTCTTTTGGAGAGTTGTCTAATTGGCAATCATACCACGTCTTCTTTTTTATATGTAGATTACAAATTACCAAAGCTACTTTTACCATTGATTCGAAACCTTTCACCTCTTCTTCGATGATGTACGACTGAAATACCAAAATAAATTGTCACAAAAATTGAATAATATTTGTCCATGTTTTTGTTTTAATTTGTGCCATGACATTGTTAGTTTGTTTTAGACTAATGAGTTTGAATATCTCTTTGGTACAAGTTGGTATATTAAGTAACGTTCAGTCTTTGGTGGACGTGAAGGCTTATATTAATTTATATCGCCAAATGCACTTTGATCGTACAGAGAAAAAAAGATAAAGTAAAACACTATCCAATCAAAGTGCAACGTTGTCTCAAACTTAATGGCCGCTGAAAATTCAATTGTTTTGAAAAGTTCGAATACCAAATTTAAGTACGTTCATTGATTTTTCAATAAATACTAGTAATTCAATACCAATCATGGCTGTGTAAATGAGCCCCTTGATTGAGTTAAGCTATTTCAGTTGATATTTTATAGTGTGTTTTTCTATGTTGTGATGTTACACTATTGTTTCAGAAAAAGGGTGAAGGTTTGGTACCATTAAAACGTTTAAACCCGCTGCATTTGTTTGCACCTGTCCTAAGTCAGGAATCTGATGTTCAGTAGTTGTCGTTTGTTGATGTGGTTCATAAGTGTTTCTCGTTTCTCGTTTTTATATAGATTAGACCGTTGGTGTTCCCGTTTGAATGGTTTTACACTAGTAATTTTTGGGGCCCTTTATAGCTTACTGTTCGGTGTGAGCCTAGGCTCCGTGTTGAAGACCGTACTTTGACCTATAAGGGTTTACATTTATAAATTTTGACTTGGATGGAGAGTTGTCTCATTGGCACTCATACCACATCTTCTTATATCTATTATCTGTTAAGCACTCCAAAACGTTCGTATTGAAGAAGGGGCTTATTCATTTTGATAATCCTTCCATTTTGGTTCGAGAATTCTTCACACTATCTCTTGGAACGTATGCTAATAATTGTTTGCCTCCAAAATGATTAAATGTTTTTGAGAGAATGTCTGTAGTTAAGTTGTATGATGAATGAATATATCATATCCTTTTTTGTACTCTGTTTTATTAATCTAACATTGATTTCAACACAAACAATAATTTTATTGTTATCTAACACTTTTTAACGCCACATAATAGTGTGGAACAGTTAGAACTTTTGATGTAAGACAATCAGTAGGATGTTATGGTAAATAGTTGGATAATCAGGAATAAACCAATTTAAATGCACAAGAAATTAAGTATGACTAATGGCTAACGTTTAGAAACATTGAAATGCCAACTAAAAAACGGGGGTTAGAACCTTAACTTAAACATGTCAAATATCTTTATTATACAGAAATCCGGCGTTCAATAGTATTATTATTTTTTCTTCAACCTGAATAATTAACTGGATATTTGTATTTTGCTTTGATTTGATTCATATGAAAGAGGTAAAAAAATATTTCTATTAAAGAATTTTTTTAAGAAATAGGGATTTCCCTAAATCAGTGTATAAGCTCCATTAATTGGTTTTGACAAAATGATCAAAAATGGTCACATAAGACAATAAAAAAGTTAAGGGATAAAAAGTGGGAAAGTTAGAATCTAAAGAGAACCAGTATAGTCCAGGCCGTGTTCATGTTGCTGTTCAAAATATTGTGACAACTCCACAAACAGATAAACAGGGTCATGAAAAATGCTGACTGAAATCAACACGATAGGAGTTTTTATCGAGTTGATTGAGACGAAGTTTCTGTGTCTCATTTAACGAGATATATCATGGATGCGTTTACGCATACGTACTCATAAGTCTGAAGACTGCAAAATACTAGCCTTCCATGTACAGTTTAACTTTAACATTACCGTATAATAGACCACAGAAACACAAATATTCAAAGTTCTAAAGGTAATCATCAGTTATAGTTTTAATTACCTTTTATATTGTTTGCTGCACTTCATAGAAAATGTCACACATCAATGTCATGAACAAAAGAAATCCTATACATTTGTACAAATGTCAAATCAGGAAACTATACAGAAAACAAATGAAACAAAGAAGTAATCTTTTCAAAATCTAAATAAGGGAGTTGATCTTATCCATAACATACCAGTCGCAGTAGGTGAAAAAACAACATAAGTATTTTAGCCGTTGGATCAAAAAATAATGATTTGAAGGACAGTCCTATATAGTAAAAGAAAGTTTATTAAAGGGACATTCAAACTCATAAGTCGAAAATAAATTGACAACGCCATGTCAAAAATAAGGACCAAAACATTTACAAAATACAACATAGAAAACTTAAGACTGATCACTACGAACCCTACTAAATGATCTCAGGTGATCCGGAAGAGACATATCCGGTTCCACAAATGGAATCCGTCGTGATGCTCATGTAAGAACAAATAAGTCTATTTCAGTAGGTCACATTCGCGTAAAAGAGGACGGGATTGTGGTTACAACAATTGGAACATATCCGCCGTCATCTGCCAATTAGATATTTCATCACGGTCAACCAACTCATGTTAGGTGTCCGAATTGTTTTGAAAGGAATGATTTCTTTTCTTTACCAGTTGAGACTCTTGGTTCAATAGCTTCCATGTGAGCAGCAATCGTCTATCAAAGAAATCATGAAAGGAAATGCAAGCCCTGGAATTTTTAAAGCAATATAATCATACGAAGGTGGATGCGGAATTCTTTGTGTTAAATTCCTACAGGTAGAAACATACTTCTGCAATAAATACGTATATTCATTTATTAACGGGTTTGTCTAATTCATGACATACATGGCAAAAAACAGTCTACAAACCACTCATAGAGTAATTTGAAATAAGCAAAACGAAAACCATCAAACAATAGGTATAATCCTGGGACTTCCGAGAGAGTAAGCATTTCCAGCTGTACATGTGACATTCTTAGTTTTACTCGAGTAAGTACCAATCCGGTTACAAATCTCATTATCAGACATATACGCGGAAAAAGAACGGACAACATTGTGATTTGGAAAATTGGAACACTTTCGTGATCTTCTGTGACAGAGATAGATGGTCATACTGTTTGTGATGTCGTTCTATTAGAACTTTCTTAAAGAGGATTTCAAATTTACCAAATGAATTTTTTTGTGTAAGCATCAATCCTGTACCAAAGAAAGCATATTAGGAAAAAAAATATATTTACAAAAATACCGAAATCCAAGTTAAATTTAAAAAGGGGGAACTCCTTAAAACCTAACAAAATCAATTTATGACTATTTCCGTAGAAGGATGAATGGAAAACAACTGTTATATTCATGATTCGGTGTAGGAATTTTCAGACGATTAGTGAGTTAAACCTGTTTTTATATCTGGCGGAACTTCCTACTTGTATGAATAACCTCATCATCAATACCAGCAGCTACAATTCCGAAATATCTTTTCACCTGTGAGATAGTTACTTCATATGCAGGCGCTGCTTGAATGTTGCTTCAAAGTAATTGAACGTTTCCAATTGGAAAGTGCTGTTCTCAACCGACAATTGTTATCAATTTATAGAGGTTAGTCAAATATTGAGGCAGATTTGGTGTATCTGTGGTATCCTTCATTTCAAATCCGGTGTGTTAGATGCGTTTAAAATATTCACCAAATGTTTTCAACGGACTCGTTTTATTTTGATGTGACACTGATACTATCAATAACTTTGAGATTATTACCTTAAATGGTTGAAACAATAGAGAAGCTGGGTCTGTATAACCTTCCAGAGCATATTAGTTAACCAGCGGTTTTGCAACGTAGTCTTTTCGTTAATTTCATTTTGAAAATGAGTTTTCCTCGACTTATTATTTAAAAAACCTTTCTTTTTATCAAAAATAAATAATGATGCATATGCATCCACCTAGAGATGTTTGTCTTTCGTCCAAACTTATTGTTCTAAATCATTGCTTTATTGATATATTTCTCAAATAATGTAGTAGAAAATGAAGTTTTCGAAATATTCAAATAAAACTGTTATATCGTCATCAATAGTACTTTTATATTATGTCTGTCTTTCTATTATTCGTTTACTCCCTTGATGTGACCGATTCTTCCTTCTTATCTGCATTCAACGTAAATCAGAGACCGTCATAATTTGAAGTAACTTTCACATTTTGTGATATCTATTTGCTTTGTACACCAATTATGATAATAATGCTATTAATTATTCAAACCAATTGCAGTTCAGTAACCGTCAGTACTCTTATGTTTGACTTCCCGTTTCTGGTTCTAACTTTGTAAGTTTTGTCGGGAACTTTTTTCAATTTTGTTTGTACTTCTTCCAATCATGCTACTATCTTAGAGTAGGGGGTAGCTTGTCGCTCATTATGATTTTAACTGTTAAAATTTTTTATGATCATTGATTTGAGACCCAAATAATACCATTGCTAATATAAGGTAAAAGTCCGAATCTGCCTATTCCCGCCATTTAAAAAAATCAAATATATCCAAAAGGATCTCCACAACCTATGATTATTTTAGCTTATTTTGTTCCTCAACTTATGCTCTTATGACTTTTAGTTTTAATGTTAAATTCTAGATTTTTAAATTTTTTTTTCAAAGCTTGACTCGGACTTTTATCTTATACTTGCAATAGTATTAATTGGGACTCAAATCGAAAGAAAAGAAATCTAGAATCTGCTTTAATTTTGGTAAATGACCTTTAAAGAGCTATTGAAGTCTTATATGAAAAGAAAAATGGGTGTTATGGCGCAATATATTTTACCCTGTATTTTATCCTGCATCGCAGGAAATAAACAAAGGAGTCCAAATACTAACTTTCTATTACAACCTTATTTCACATTTAAAAAATCTAAGGTTTATGTTTCAGATATTTATGCTTCTCCGATATTTGCAATTAAACAATATAGACTATATTGTTTTTATTATAGTATTCTCTTTTATGAGCAAGATTATCTCACATATCTAGTGAACACGTAACCCTATACACACACTTTGTACATTGTATCAGTTTCATCTATTCTTGTTTTCTGTATAATTTAACATCTTTGCTCGCATCTCCACATATTAATGTTTTTGAATTTTTATCGTACGTTAACCTTCTATATCCGTTGTTTCTTTCTGGTGATATTATAACTTGAAACTTCTTTCCGTCACTATCAGCTTGCCAAATAATATCATCATCATCAATGAAAATTATATTACCAACGTCATCAGTAGAAACATCTTCAGGATGGAACGGAAAACGTTCAAAATCATACACTTTGCCGTCAGTAAAGTCAAGACATGACATGGTTTCAGGGTTTCCCTGGGTCAATTTTCTTTTCGCCACCTCTTTCTCCAAAACAATATATTTTTCGCCACTTTCAATTTTTTTTCGCCAACAAACAAAAGCATATTTTTCGTTTAAAATTTCTTTCTCTAACAAAAAGTTAGTTTGCCACATTGCTACTAGTATATGAAAATAAGAAGATGTTGTATGATTGCCAATGGGACAACTCTTCACAAGAGACCAAATGACATAGAAGTTACCAAACTATAGGTCACCGTACAGCCTTCAACAATGAGGAAAACCCGTACCACATAGTCAGCTATAAAAGGCTCCGAAATGACAATTGTGAAACAATTCAAACAAGACAACTAACTATGTCTTTTATAATTCTAAATATATATTTTTAATCTCATTGTCATAAATAAACACTCAATAATAACAAGCATTTAGATTTTAAAAGATACTGTAAAATTGCAATATAGAATATCATCATGAAATCTTTATGTTGACTTCTGCAAGGGAGCACAGGATTCATCTATAATAGTTGATAAGATACTTCCCGTCTAGATGAAGGATAAATTCAGAGATATTTCTTACTTTTGAATATTTTTCTTAACAATAGATTTCTTTTCCGGACCATCATTAAAAAAGTATGGACGTAAAATTATGCCTCAAACACGTGCGTTACTAAAACGATTGTAAATTACCAATTTCAAAAGAATTATTACTCTCAAAAGTTATAAGATAAAATATAAAGTCAGAGATTTTTCTTACTTTTGAACATTTTGTCATAACAACAGATTTTTTCCAGACCATCGTTAAAAGAAAAGAAGAGACGTAAAATGTGCGTCGCTAAAAGGATTGTAAAGTACCCACTTCAAAACAATTATTTCAATCAAAGTTGTAAAATATCCTTTAAGTGACATGTGAAGCCATTTAACCACACCATTTCACGAAACAACACATTTATTAATTATAATCCTTTGTTACCGATGGCTATAAAATGCAATCAGATGATTATTGTCGTAACGAGTTTAAGGTGAAATCCCAGTATTGTCTGATCAGGAAAAGTCCGAGAAACACGAAAAAAGTAAACAAGATGGACGCAGTCGAACAGTTATATTTCTTTCGCCAAATTCTTTCGCCAATAACGAATTTTAATCGCCACAATTTTATTTTTTCGCAAAATGCGAAAATGGCGACCGCCAGCGGAAACCCTGCATGGTTTTATCTAAGTTGTCGTTGCCGTATACACATAACATCTTGTCGTTGTTCACAGAATGAAGAATTTTAACACTTGGTATGTTAATGACTCTCTGCATTTGTCCTGATAAATCCATTACGCGTATTGCATCAGAGAAGGCTACATATAATACATCCACTCTACATGTGATTCCTCCAGTCATTCCTGCGGGAGTTTGTAAATGCTGTGTTGCGATGTGAGGATCGAAAGTGACAATTTGTATCAGATTATAATTAGGTTCTGCTACTGCTATCCTGCTATCATTTATGCAGGCTATACGATTCTTGATATTTCTAGGCCTTTTAGACCCGATAAAGGTGTAAGAATTAACCAAATCACCTTTCAAGTTATAAGTACACACTTTGTCACGATGCAAAATCACTATAATGTCAGCAGCCATGAATTTCATATCAATTATATCGGAAATGTATTGTCCCCATGCATTTGTAAATTTATATTCGCGTAATATATCAAATAGAAACAAATAGTTATGATTTTTGTTTTTGATTCGATGTTCGATTACACAACTATCGCAGATAAATATGTAACAGTCCTTGCAGTAACATGATATATGCATTGCATCCTCGGTATGACAGTAATTACACCTGCAAAGTTTAAAATATTTATATAGTCTCAAATGTTTCAAGAGTTAATATAAATTAGTTTCAGCAGTCACATAAGACAAACGCTTTACTACATTAAAGTAAAAACAAGTTTTTGCCAAAAAATCTCTACCGGCTTCCCAAAAAAGATTTTACCGATGGAATACTAGTTCATATTTTCCAATCGCTAACATATCACCTATAATAGAAATTAACTGAGTATGCAACTACGCATTTACTGTAAACCACAATCTTACCATATTGTAAAGAGAGATACCAGCTATCACAGGTAGTCAAAATCGGTATTTCGGGAAAAAAACGACAACATCATGGTTAAAAGATATTCGATGAATAGACATATAATAAAAACACTCTACAAAACACTACATACATGACTTAAGATTGACACCCTTAATTACGTTGATGCATTCACGTGCTCCGGAAGGAACCTGTTTGTGTCACTATTGGCACCAGTAGTGTTGCTAATAAATCAAATATATGTTTTCGAATTTGATGATGGCACACTTGATAAAAGGAGGACTGGATTGAAATAGTGCACATGGATCATATCATGTTAAAGTCAATAAAGTTTCTCGACGTTCCAATCATTGAACAAAATCATTAAGGCGAAGATAGGACTTCATCATGTCTGTATACACGTTAGCACTGTCGTTGTAACGTTCGTGTATCCATGTAAAAACGTCCCTCGTTCTATCATTATATCGTTGATTTTTATTGAAACCTTTTTTCTACTTGATATCAACACAGTGTCTTCTATCTATACACATGGAAAAAAGTACCGCATCACCGTGTACAAATGACTAGGAAAAGTCACTATTGTTACCACGTTTGCAATTTGTTTTAAATTATACAGATTTACAATTTGAGTTACGAAATTAAAGTAATGGGTCCACTGCAACCCTAAAATGAGAAAAGATGGCAAATAATTGGGATGAGAAATTCCGGTATGTCACCGGGACAGATTACCAGGTAGATGAGACATCATCACACTATCGTCAGTTGTCTTGTACGAAAGCATCAAATCACCAATGCTGTTAAATATTAAAAAAAAAGACTTTGAGACCCCGAAAAACATCTACTCGACAAGATGCTGCTTGATGAACACTGGTAAGAAGAAATCCATTTTCAAACAGTACTTTGTTGAAAATGCAGTGGTTAATGTCCCATTGTGCATTGTCTATCAGAACGCTGAAAAATCGTCTGAATGAAGTTTGATATCGATCCAGAAGACAAATTAAGAAACTTTCGCTTACTAACTGACACACGGTTACCTGTATGGCATGGTACCAAGCTCGTTGTTATTAGAATTTGGCGTCATGGTAAAAGTACACTGGTCTGCCGAGAGCGGCTTTCTATTGCATGCTACAGATGAGCGAGTTCGGGTATGGCGACAACCTAATACTGCATTTGCAGAAAAGGATATTCTGAATATAGTTCCTTTTCAGTTGGGGTTCGGTAATGGTATTTAGGTGTGTGTCATATAACTGCAAGCTTTATCTCATAACGGTAGTATGCAACCTTAACGGTCAAAAGTACCAGAGATAAATCCTGCACACAGTCGTAGTGCCTCATTTATTAACCATCCTCTGCAGAAAAGACTAAAAATGTATGGTTGACAACGTCAGACTTTATCATGCCCGTGGAGTGATCGACTACTACACCAGAAAAACAATACGACCATTATAAGGCCTGCAATTAGCCCATATAAGAATCCCATTGAGCATATCTTGGGCATAGTTGGTCGTCATGCACGCGATAAAGTACCGCCAGTTCAGAATCTCGCTGAGTTAACACAAGCTTTGCATCAGGAATGGCAGAGACTTCCAGAACGCTTTCCAAACAAAAATTAATAGTGCTTTTGAACTTTTCTTTAGATGTATCCAGAGTTAAAAGTTCAATTCTTAGTATCTTAGTACCAATAACAGTGTTTGACAAAATAATTGGTTAATTAAAATCATTATTGTTTTCGAACTTTTTATTTTATTTTTGCCAGTGGATTTGTCAGTAACAAAATGGACTCAGACATAGACTTTTGGGGCATATGCAAATATATTTTTGTTTATCAGAAAAGCCATGGTGATGCGATACTTTTTTCATGTGTATATATGATTACAAGATTGGTTTTGTGGCAAGGACTAATGATGGATTCGACCCCGAATCACGTCTGTTGTGAG
Source organism: Mytilus coruscus (assembly GCA_017311375.1). NCBI lineage: Eukaryota > Metazoa > Mollusca > Bivalvia > Mytilida > Mytilidae > Mytilus > Mytilus coruscus. The sequence goes on from CM029604.1 coordinate 16,617,603, forward strand.
CACAAATTTCATTCAATGATTTTCCGCACAAACCAGCTAACCACACTCCAATCAAAATTACATTTGGACGAAGCTATCAAAGCCCATGTTTTCCGGTGACATACTTGAGTCGTTTGAAACTACTATCATAACATCATAACTTAACAGGTATACCTTCTTTTACCTACGGCATTCACTCATTGAAGAAGATGGTGTGAAATGAAATAACACTTTATTAATTTCGTGCTTTTCGTGATTTACCTTCATCAGAAACGCTTGAACACAAACATTTGATTTCCAAGGATGTATAAGATCTAAACAGACTATATGAACTCCGGTTTCTCATTTTACATTTTCAATATGTTTGCATAACAAAGTTGCATATTAGGGCACGTGATCAGTCGGGAAATACACGTGACTTGCAAACACATTAAAAAAGAAGTCATAACTCGAAGATGTTACATGGAAAAAGGGTCAGAAATGTATAGCAAAACAATAGTGTTTACCTTCTAAATAACTTGATACTTGAATGGTCTATTCATAGGAAAAACTGAATTTTAAAAGCCCATCCCTTCAAACGATGCTTTTGTCAAAATTGACATTTTCGAAATTTCTGGCGACAAACACGGCTCAGATGTAAAATCACCCAGACATTTTCGGTCCTAACGTTACTTAAACGTGAGAAACCCATGGTTGTATGTCTTTCAATGATGCCATTTCTCTAAAAGTCGACTTTTAATGGATTATGAAAAACAACTATAGACGACCTTAAGCAAACAATTTAGAAAAATAGAATTTGACATGATTAAATGTATTTTTCTTTTCGAAATTGAAATTAACACAAAAGCAAGTCGTTTAATTTGGGAAATAAATATTTTAAATTGCAAATCTTTCTTCCGGGTCTGGAATCAGTATCGCTCAGTTATCAGGCAGCGGTGCATCCTCTCGGATACGGAACCATACTTAAATTATAACGTCAACATTCTATTTTAAAAGATACACGATACAGTTTCACTTTTCTTCTCATTAATATTTAGAAAAAAAAAATAAGGTAAGGATTTTTTTGGATTTTGAGAAGAACTGTCGTGATAAAAAAGGGATATTTTCTTGATATTTGTTACACTTCTTCACATACAGATTAATAAATGCAAAGAATGTATCAGGAGGTACTGGAAAAGGTATTTACCGGTTCCAGGGGTCCCAAACATTGTATTTTTATCGCTTAAAGGGACCGAAGGAATGTTTGATACCGGTTCCTGTAGCACAGGTACCCAAAACATGTAATGTAATCAAGTTACACTCGTAGAGCCACAATAAAATACTCAATCAACCACAACCACTATAAATCGACGACGTCACAATGCGATTTGTGCACAAAAAACGTCATACTGAAATGGCGTCAGACTTTCAGTTGGAAACTTTACTATATTAGAATCAAAATAATTCATGCATTCCATAGATTTGTTTTCCTTTTCACATGGCCTGGGTCATTATATTCGTTTATTTTATCCCTTGCTTACGCTCGGGATAAAATTCCAATATACCGACACAGGCCATGTGAAAATTTTCAACAAATCTATGGCTTGCAAGAATTATTTCTTAAATAAAACATGATTATATACCGGTTCCAGGGGACCGAATGAATGTTTGATACCGGTTCCTGTAGCTCAGGTACCTAACACATTGTATGTAATCAAGTTAGGAATTAAGGGTTGTTTGTAAATTTACCAAAATTCTGTGTAATTTTAAACAGTCCTAAACGAAAGTCTTGTCTATGACTTAAAAGTTCGTCCGATGACGGAAACAATATCCAGACGCCTTTATTTTCGTTTTCCTCCCAAAATAACCCAAACGGAATAGTCATAAGCGAGGATGACAAATGCGACTATGCATGGTACCTATAGGACACAGACGCTTGATGATTAATTTATTGTGGAAGGAAGAGAAGCGACACACAAAATGAGGTCTTCTCATTTAATGGTGTAGATGCCCAGCTAGTCTTGGTTTTCGGTTGATACAAGGTAAGCTTGGGAAGATCTCAGTTACTATAGAAATAAAAAATACGTAGAACGGAAACGATGACTGGACAATCGAAAATCTTAAACAGACCATACACGGTGAATATCATTACACTCAGCCAATATTAATAGACTGAATAAAATGTTATCCCTACAACAAGTTTTCATTTGGAATAGGCAAGAAAAACAAGAACATAATTATCTGAAGATTAAAAAATGAATGACAAATATTCCAAGGGCTAAAGCTGCGTTTACTGCAATGACAATCCTTTCCTTCATAATGATAAACGATATTAGAATAGGTATAATAAAAATATTTGTATATGACAAAAAATGTAAGCAACAACTGTTTGGGTATCTTTAAAGTATTAGAGTAGTAGTATTGTCAGAAATGTTAACCTACACACCTTAAAAATTTGTGCAATGCATCAGTATCTCAATAATAACAGAGTAAACGTACACGTAGTAGAGGAAACGAAATACCAATAATGCATACATCTCATATTAAACAAAATACGACCGTCTCTTGATAGTGATAATGTACAAAATCAATAGAATATCCAACGAGCAGTTTATTTATCACCCTAAAGATAATTGAATGTCATGGCATCAATGACTCTTTAAATGTATTTCTACTGTTATCTAATACACGTGCCTAACCTTATTTACGTGTACATTCACGTGTATTTGTTTGTTAATTTTAATCAGCATTTACCATTCGTCCGAATTGAACCTTACACTTATGTTAAATTCTTAAGATGCAACTTATGTTGCACGAATTTCAAAAGCGGATATAGGTTTTTCCTACTTTATTATATAAACTTAATATTCATTCGAAACTTTGTTTTTGGTGCAGATGAGATGACCTTCCCATTCATAATTATGTGTATGAAGAATTATATTTTGTTTTGAATTATTGAAATACTGACTGTTCCTGTTTTGATTTTGTCTGTATTTTCACACATGGTAATGGCCAGTGCAGACGTCATATGTGACAGACCTTTCATCTCTAATATGATATGATTGAGTATGTTAGTTTCACACCTGGCGACCTTTACCATAACGATATGTTGTTTTGTACTAGCTTAAGTAGTGTAATGAAAGGATTCAATACTGTATTAATTACTGATATGTTGAGGAACGAATGAGATCATAGATATCGATTTGTGTTCGAATTGTGAATGTCTAGCGGCAAATAATTTCTATACACATAGAAAAGAGGGCTAGAAATAAATATTTGCACACAAAAAAACACCATTATGTATGTTCTTGAAATTAATAAATTTATATTCTGACATGAGATATACCTGTAGGACACCTACACTTACATGTTTTAAATAAGGCGACTGTATAAAAATACGGAGATGTGGTATGATTGCCAATGCGACAACTATCCACCCAAGTTCAAATGAAGTTGATGTTGTTTTCTGAAATTCAAGTCTCCTAAACCAGAAGAGACAACTTAAGATAACAAACAAAAAGTCGAGGGAATCAGATTAACCCAAAATGAAGTGAGGCCGGTGCGTCGACAGGGTCAGAGTCTCATGCTATGATTGCATCACTTGTCATATGATTTCACACTCAGTCAAATTGGTCACAATCGTGAATAGGACACAATCGGTAAACTTACAGATCAAACAACTTTACTGGTACAAATGTAGCCAAAGATCGAAGATCGCTTAAACATGTCGCTAGTGAGTTAAGACAGTGACAAATCGTATCCGTAAATCAATTCGTGGTGACAGTAAAACTTATGTCGTGTCGATTTATGTCGTTCTATCTCATAACTCTATTCAAGCAGTTGTTGTGTAAGTAGCATACTCCTTTTAATGTAGACCGTAAAGTGTGAACATGCAGGAGCGTAACGTATTAACTGAGATTTGAAAACGCCGTACTATGGAGCAGAGGTGATGTTACTTTTGAGGAATGGGACGTTGATAATGAGGAAGTTGAAATTATCATGTTTGTCATAGATTTTAGTTTTAAGGCGTCCACCTGTGTAAATATCAAGGAAAAGATCAAAATATGAAGCAGACCTTGAACTGTCGGAATCATCCTTAATCTCAAGTTTACTGGGATATATGAGATCTAAACATGCATTGAAATGGGGTTTTATCAGTGAGAGAAATATCTATAAGGAATGACATTGTGTTTCACAATGTTTTATATATGTAGGATATGATAATAATAATTATCTTTAAAAATAAAAATTACGGTATAATATTGTCACCAACCAATGATGACAAACTATCCTACTGATTGAGAGAGCTTTCTGTTCCATTGATTTTGCCAATCAATTTGACTTCATAAAGTGTCATCGTGGTATAATAGTAATTAAAAACAATGGCGAATGTCTAATTATTTCTCTGAAGATGGTCAAATCAAAATGATGTATAACAATGTCTACTACAATTGACGACAAACAATCCTGCAAAGTATGACAGCTTTATGTAAAGAAGGCATAATATATTTACGTTCACAAAATTTCAGTTTGTTACCATAGTATACAACAATATAGTCACAGTTCCAAAAAAAGTGTCTGAGACAGCAGCACCTCAATACAATAGAATACGATTATACAGGCAGAACTCTTTCTCTTTTCTTATTGTCACATTTATATCCCGACCAATTTAGTAATTAGTAAGAGAAAACAAATGACATTGTTTTCCATTCCTTCTGTTGGTTGTTAAAGGCGAACGTTTAATTTGGTTGAGTATGATGGACTTAAACATTTTTGAATTATCTTTGTAGTTCGGTTTTTTTTTAATACTTTTTTATGGTACTCAATAATGTAGCTTTAATATAATGTTTATCGTCATTAAAATTCATCTTGACAAAAAGTATCGAAATGCCTTCCGAACACTGGATTATTCCTATATATCTGTTATACAATTGCGTTGTTAGCTATATCTACCGAAGACCTTTTTTGGGTTATTTTCAGTGTTTTCTAAATGCTTAATTTGTTACGCAGTACTCTTCTTCTTGTTATTGAGTTTTCTATTGAGTTTCAGAAAAGATTCGAATGTTGTTTTTTTTTTTTTTAAATTTGGATGGTATTAGAAATCGTTAACTGATAAATATTCTTTATCAAGCGAGTAGCCCTATAAAGATGAGGAATGAAGATAAAATAAGGTAATTACAAGTTGAATCAGATTGTTCGTTTGTTTTTCTTTACATGACTACGGATTTTTTTAACGTTGTACCTGAGGTCACTGTTGCGGCGTATTTTTAGGACATACAACATAATTTATTGTCTGTCAATTAAATTGATGAAGGCGTTATGATACATCTAAAAATGAAATTAATTACAATTATTGGATCCAATCTGTAACATGTGCAATACTAGCTTAATGGTTCACTAAAATGCAAGTTAACAAAGTAAGATTAACAAGTTAGAACAAATTAGTTGTCAACATTTCTTTTTTGTGTCAAATTTGCTTTTACATATCTCATAATAGCATCTTTTATGTCTGAAGCACATAACAAAAATGACTATCTTTGCAAAGTTGATATTAAAGGTGACATGTCGATCCACTCCGGGATGGTGTATAGGAGAAGTCATGTTCACAAACGCAATACTTTACATTCAAGATACAACCATGGAACATCGAATATAAATCTTTTCAAATACTCATCAAACATCTGATTACCTTTGCAAAAATCAAAAAGCTGAAATAATTTTGAGAAAATTTCGTGTAAAATAAAGCGTTTTTGGAACAAGTTAAGCTTGGTGACTCTTAGGAATTTATTTAAGGTTTATGCATGTTCTACAATAAAATAAGAGAAAGCCATTATCGTTAGTATGTTTTCATTTCACAAAATACACTATGTGTCTGAATTTACGACACAATGTTGATGTGTTATAAAGAAATAGAATCAGATTTATTTTTGTAAGATAACTATTTTGTAATAAAAATGAAAGGCAACATATAAGCTCCGTCAAAAAGAAATTGACCTTATACAAATACATATCAATATATTTGTTACCCTATTTTGGGTTGGAAAAAATCTCTATGCAAAGTCTGTAATTGTTTGAAAATTGTGTTGCTATTAGAACCCAGCAAAACAAACCAAAACTCTCATTTTTAGTTCGTATTCAAATGTCCCAAAATCAATCAAAGTCGTATACATGCTGAAGAGATAGGTTATCGGTATTAATTCAATATATCAATGACACAAGAAGTATTTCAACGGAATGTAGAGGTCTACTTGTGGTCTTCAGAAAAGACAAGTGTTTACACATACATAAAATTCTAAACTCGTCTCTAGTCTGAAGAAGTCATTTAGAATCTTACACGCAAAATCACAGATCTGCAAGAAAATCAAGTTTCATAAAGAACAAAGCCATTGAGATATAAATAAAGGCAACCATTAACATGGGACAGCAATATTAACATGCGAAATTGTAAAACTATCTTTAACAGATCGCAGACCACCTCCACGTAAATCTATGTAAGTGAACTACAGCTTTGACGTATGAAAACATTTAATTTAATTCATTGATATGAAATTACTGAACTCAATTTATATTGTCATGCACTAATCTAACACACGGCTAAATCATATATAATAAGAAAGCACATTAATTATACAATCTTTTTCCCGGGTTTTAAATTATTTGAAAGGTTCAATTCCCGTCAAATCAAGATCTTAAGTCAGGGAAGGACAGTTCTTATTTATAAACATGTCAGAGCTATTGCATTTTCTGTCTTAAGAATAAGAAAAATAAGGTCAACATTAAAAACAATCAATAACAATCAATTATCAAACGATCTTTAAAATAGCAATGACGTATCTTTGATAAACAACGCCTTTCCTCAGATATTTTAGTTAACAAGTTAAAACTGACTGAAAGAAGACATTGTTTGTTATTTAACTTTTTAACCGAAAAACGAAGTAATGGTATGTATCTAGTGATCAGGGTATTTGACATCATCAATTTATTTCAATCACTCGTATTGCTAATTTAAACAATCAATTATGACAAATCACAAAGTTGCTTAAAATAATGCAAGAAAATAGCTTTTCAGTGGTTCTACATTAAAAATTATATGCATTTGATATTAGTTTGGAGATAGACAATTTTTCAAAGGTGAAAAAAAGATCGAAAAGTGATGATGGTTTTAGTTGGAATTTATGGTGCATTAATTTTGATTCTAATGGTAATAGCCAGATTCAACATAAATCTTTCGACTATTCTTAAATTCACTTTGTTTTTTGGTTGCAGGCATAAATCGAAAGTTATGTTCATGTATATTTAAAAAGTCATCCTGTCAAAAAAAACCAATATAATAGATAGATAAAAAGATAAATCCTCTATCTCAACAAATAACAATGATTTGCATGCTGTTACTTTACTTTCTTGATTGAAAATGATATATAGACCTCATTACTACAATAAGCATCTGATTTTGAATGCTCTAAAAATTAAAGAAAAAAGGTTTGCACTTATTGGTAGGCGAGAGTACAGAATGAATAATGTCTTACTGAAAAATAAGGAGATGTCGTATGAGTGCCAAGGAGACAACTATCTACCATACGTAAAATAAATGTATGTAAACCGAAAATAGGTCAACGTACTTCCCGCATAAATGATCAAACCCCATACCGTATAGTATCTGATTTTGATTGATCTAAAAATTGAAGGAAAAAGGTTTTCAATAACATGACTAATTTGTAGAAAAAAGTAAAATAACAAAAATACCGAACTCCCAGGAAAATTCAAAACGGAGGCAAGCGTTATTATAAAGAATGAAATAACTTCTAACTATGATAACTATCCACTAAACATCAAATAAAAGGATGTAAACCGATAATATGTCAATGTACTTCCTGCATAAATGATCAAACCCTATACCGTATAGTAAGCTATAAAAGGCTCCGATATGAAGAAATATGTTACTCATTCTAAAGAAGATAACGGCCTGCTTTATGCTAAAAATAGTTGAAAACTAAATTTTATAGAAATGTTTTCGTAAAACAGTAATCGTATTTATTGACTAACCATCTTAGTAAACTTTCATCTAATCAATAAAGTATGTTTTCCTAGACTTTAATGTCAGTTTTCAGGGCTGTTATGGTGGATTCTAAATGCTTAATATTTGACTCCTTTTGAAGTTTCCCTAATGAAACCTTACTTCAAAAGTCCAATTAAAGGTATGGACTTTTACTGAATTCTACGGAATGACGTAGACGGGTGTTGGATATAAACAAAGCTACCTGACAGATGATTGTACATATAGATAGAAACAATTTACAGAAACATGCATATGGACAAGATGATTTCTACATTTTATAAAAACGCACACACAGATGACTTTTTAATAACCATTGTGGTTTCATTCAATCATTGAACACAGTGGGTATCTTTTTCGTCAATTAGAAAAAAAGAAGGACATACAAAATGCACAATTTCAAACCATAAGTCGAAGAAACAAACGTAACACCATGAGCAAAACTAAGAGCCTGTTACAAAAATGTGTCACTCGTCAAATGATATCTAGATGATAAGACAACACTAATACAGTCATACCTGTTTCCTGTACTATTTGGACTTCGATCTGTTGTATAATTTAATTTAAGTGTCTAATTTTTTTCGCAGAGTCGGTGTTAGTGGTTGGTTGGATCTGTTATCTTTTTGCGAATGATAGACAATACAATACTGTAAACCAACTAATTTTCGTGAGCGATTTATTTTCGCGATTTTCGCGAGTAGAAAAATAACTCGAATATAAATCGTCGCGACAATTTTAAACTCGAATCTTTCCTTATCTAACTATATCAAGTGAATTTGAAAATCGCGGTATCAAAAGTTGGTTAACAGTAATCAAGTATGCCATTGAAAGAATGTTCCCACTTACACTGATAAGCTCAAAGTGATGAACATTAAAATTAATATGAAATCATGTCGTCCTATAACGGCAGTATAGCGTCGGACATTTATATCATTTACTTCAATGTCAGTACAGGAGGTCACAACATTAAACCATCAAGGTAATATTTGATAAGAAAGTCAATGAAGAATTAAACAAACCAGAAATAAATGATTAGGCCAAACTGATATTTAGAGTCATGACTTAAAAAAAAGATATCCACATATAGAAATAGTGAAGTAAGTAGATTATATTGTTATGCGTTTACTTTTCTACATTGGCTAGAGGTATAGGGGGAGGGTTGAGATCTCATAAACATGTTTAACCCCGCCGCATTTTTGCGCCTGTCCCAAGTCAGGAGCCTCTGGCCTTTGTTAGTCTTGTATTATTTTTACTTTTAGTTTCTTGTGTATAATTTGGAGTTTGGAGTTTAGTATGAAGTCCATTATCACTGAACTATATATATTTGTTTAGGGGCCAGCTGAAGGACGCCTCCGGGTGCGGGAATTTCTCGCTGCATTGAAGACCTATTGGTGACCTTCTGTTGTTGTCTGTTCTGTGGTCGGGTTGTTGTCTCTTTGACACATTCCCCATTTTCATTCTCAATTTTATACTATCTTTCACTTATTATGATATTGTACATTCTACCACTCTGTCAAGTTTCATTGATATCTGTCAAGGGGGTGGTGTTCATTTGAAAGACATTGTGACGGACAAAGAGAAGGAGAGAGGGTCGAACAGACGGACAAGGTTATTCCAATATAACCATGTAAACCGCGTTTTTTTGGTATCATAAATCTGCGATAACGATATCATAGACTGTCCGAAATACAATACTTATAACGTGATAATTGTTCTCAATTAAACATAGATACAGAAACTTCATTAATGTCAACGGACAAAGATTGAGTTGGCTTCATCTCACAACATCTGATTTAACAGGCTAGTGATCATTGCAGTTGAACCACTTAGACCATTTGGCAACTGAGGCACCTAAATGATATATCACAATGTGATGGCACATAATCAAATGGAGAGTAGCTGTGGAAAATAATTAGGGCAGCAATAAAGTTACAAATTAATCAAATACAATTCAAAATATGTTTACAGCAGTTTGACATTTAACAAATTAAAAGGTTTTAACAATTTCTCTGCTTTTTGATTTACTATGATATCATGATTCGTATTAATTGTCCACAATTGTTTAGCTGTGAATACGTGGCGATACATAACACCAAGTAAAATACTTGTCAATTATATATAAGCATGATATCATCGTACTTAAGCAAGTAAATAAGATTAGTTAGTTCTCACTGTTGACATTGACAGTTGTCATATACATGTATATTAAAGTTCCGAGACAAACCAAAAATGTATTTATATCAACGACGAAATAGATTCGAACAAAAATACTGCCTTGAATTATACAAGTAAACTTACTTTGTAACTGGATTTTCGATTTCCTGAAACCCTAAAACAAAATGCAAGGCTTTTGAAATGTCAAAGTAAAATGATACATGTAGAGTTGCTACAGCAAAGAAGAAATTTAGGAGATGAACAAACTTATATACATGTTCTTGTATTATTAACAATGCTGCTGTCTCTAAATACACATGATAAATTAATTTGAAGAAAAATAATATTGGATTCCGTTTTTACAAATTATTCGAAACCTTTACCATGATATTTCTTCTTAGAATAGCAACATTTGATATATCGTTAGTCTGTATTTGTAACATCTTATTACAAACGGGATATGTATATAGTACAAGTTTGTGCTGTTCTCGGGTAGCTGTTGGCGTCTTTACATTTAATCCCGATCTGGTGCACTTATTGATTATATAGTCCAGGAAAATATTTGTTATTCTTAAGTTGTAATTTGGCTTTGATCAAGTTGCTTAAAACAATATTTTTTATGGTTTTTTTTTTTTTTTGTGTATTTATATCTTTATATAAGTGTTAATGTCCTTGAAATGAATACTTTTCATGAATATAGTAACACTGTTTCCCTGCTGTTTTTGAAACATATTAAAGTGTATTTTGTTCAAATCTTGCTTTTATCAACTGAAATCACTGTTGACGGTGAAGGAAATGACTTCAATGTAAATAGTTATCCAATCGATAATCATAGGAACTAAGACACTTATCTTGTCCTTTTAAAATAAACAACCCCCCAAAAAAAAGAAGAAAAAGTTATAGGTTTTATTACTAACTCTGGTTAAATAAATCACCTTCCCGTAGTTTAGATTTATAATTGATCTAAAATACCTTTTTATATTTCAGAATAATAATGAGATGTGGTGTCATTGCCAATGAGACAAGTGTATATACAATACAATACATGTTTTAAGTGCTCAGTTATCACCCGATCCTAGGACAGTGGAGTTACAGCTTATCATAAAGGGAACATTTAATCAAAATCTATAAGCACTGTGATACATATTAACACAGTTATAAGTTTATTGCAGAAATCTAATATTTGTAAAGCATATTAACGGCATGATTTTTTCGAAAACTTTGAATGTTTGTTATGATGTGTCAAAATTGCACTTATTTTTTTCAGTAAGGTATCTTAAAATTATTGCAATTGATTCAATATGAAACCTAGAAACCACAACATTACTTTTTAATTAGAAAAAACATCATTTGAATGATAATTCAAAAATATATACTAACGTATGTCAATGCAATACGCCTCATCTGTGGTTGTAAACACATCCTGCAAACAAAAACGAACTACTGTATTTTTTACCAATGTTCTTGTGGATAAATAAAATAGACATATGGGTCAATGACAGAAACATATCAGTGCATTTTGTTTTTATTATTTTAGTATGTTAATTCTTAATAGATCCAGCTAAATTAACTACTATCAGCATAATTATTATTATATAGTGAGCAACCCCTCTTATGATTTCACTACATCAATCTATTGAATTACTGCAAAAATTAAATCTTCAAACGGACAGAATCTGAATAGGTTCAAATAGTTAATTTTTCACAATAGAAAATTGTACAATATATATGTGAATGACAATTTGACATATTAGATAAAAAGAGTATGGAAAATAGATTACAACACATGTAATATCATCTAATTATTTGTTAAAATTACCTGATTATGAATTACATCCTTTAACTTCGCCAAGAACTTAGTTCTCTTCTTTCTCTCCTTTAAAAGGTTATCAAGTATAGCCTGTTCCTTCAGTTCGATATACTCAATGCATAGTATTTTTGCATGGTACCACTAAATCAAAATTGTATATACATTCAACAAAAAACAAGTGTGTAAGTAACATTTATTATAAGTCGGGGGGTGGAGGGGGTATTGCGCTACGATATTATTAAAAGATGAAAACGAATATACGAACAAGATGAACTGAAATCGCATTGAAGGATATTTATCGTAAAATAATTTACATGATTTTACACGTTAGCTAAAGCATTAACAAAGTCTAACGTATTGTATTATAATAGAAGAAGTGGTATGACACATTTATTCTCGACACGAATCCTAACATGTACCTTACGAAAGAAGAGACAGAGCTACTCTATCATCGCTGTTCCCTATCTCAAAAGTCGCCAGAAACCCACATAACACAGCAAAATACCAAAATGCACCACAATAATTTAATATTGTGTGTAATACGCAACTAATGCTAACATACTAATTATTACAGCTTCCATACTTCGTTACCAGGTTGAAAATGCGGATATTTTTTTTTAATCCAGACGTTTATTTATTTTGTATTAACATTGTATCATAGGTCAAATTTATTTGTTCAGTGTATGTTCACTGGTGTTAATATGTCCTTTGATTGAGTTAAGCTATTTCAGTTGATATTTTATAGTGTGTCTTTCTATGTTGTAATGTTACACTATTGTTTCAGAAAAGGGTGAAGGTTTGGTACCATTAAAACGTTGAAACCCGCTGCATTTGTTTGCCTGTCCTAAGTCAGGAATCTGATGTTCAGTAGTTGTCTTTTGTTGATGTGGTTCATAAGTGTTTCTCGTTTCTCGTTTTTTATATAGATTAGACCGTTGGTTTTCCCGTTTGAATGGTTTTACACTAGTAATTTTTGGGGCCCTTTATAGCTTACTGTTCGGTGTGAGCCAAGGCTCCGTGTTGAAGGCCGTACTTTGACCTACACAAATGTATAATGGTTAACTTTTTTAAATTTTGACTTGGATGGAGAGTTGTCTCATTGGCACTCATACTATATCTTATTATATCTATTTAATTTAATTCCGACGCTATTTAATTAAAAAATTTTGATAAGATTTCAAATTTGGAAAGTATTAAACTAATGCAAAGCTCTAGTAATTTGTCTGGGGTATTTTTGCTGTTGGTGCTTTTTGGATTTATAGTTCCCTTCAACGTTTGTATTAAGATTTGAATTTTTAGATATTTTGGCGTTGATAATAACTTAAAATGCAGTAATTGTAGAAGTGCGCATGTAGAACAGTAACATTGGTACTATTTGATTCTTTGTCCGGGTTTTGTTTTACTTTTGTCCTTTTTCGTTTATGTCAGCTCTTCAATATTCGTATTTTGTTTTGGATTGTCAAAAATTTTGTCCTTCGGCTCCTATGAAGGGACATCAATTGTTTAAATGTGCACCTGGTTTGTACAGTTAGTGCGGTTAATGCATTCACTCGGTTAATACCTCTGTTTGTTCACTGGATGTCTCCGTATCACAAGTCCAGTTACTAATATTTCGGAACTGGCATGAAAATAAGGATATTGTTCGAATTGAAATTGCTGTTATAATTGTTTGAAATCTTTTCAATTAAGGAATCATCTACTTAGTTCTCCTCTTTTTCTCTTTTAAATTCCGCTTTGACTTTGCTTCGGTCCTTTTTGTTCTAACCAGCGTTTTGATGTTCGCATTTTGGCATACAGCATTACCGAATAGACATAATTGGTCAAAATTCACCTCTTGTTGGACTAATAATCTCAGTCAAATTTATTCGCGGTTTGTCTACGCTTGACCATTTCCGTACAGCAAGAACATTATCAGTTGAGTGGTATCTGATTAATGCATATGACACGTACTTATGTTGTGTTGTCGCACCACTCTTCCAGGTTTGGAGAAGGGTTTGGCGCCCGCTAACATGTTTAACCCCGCCCCATTATGTATGCCTCTGTCACAATTCAATGGTTTTCATTTGTAGCAGCATATCATATTTGATTTTCATTCTCTTTTTTTTTACATAAATCAACCCGTTAGATTTCTCGTTTGAATTGTTTTACATTTGTCATGTCATGAATATTTATAGAATTCTATGCGGTATTGTTATGCTTATTGTTTAAGGCCGTATGCGGACCTATAGTTGCTAACTTCTACGTCAGTTTGTAACCGGTGGAAAGTTATGTCATTGGCAATCAAACCATATTTTCATCTTTTCATATATATATATGTAATAAAAAAAATAAAAAGTAAGATGCTTACTCTCTTTGGTCAATTTACGTAATTTGAACATCGGTAATTTTTCCGTCGCCTTATTTTACATTATTTTTATTTTGTTGGATGAGGACACTTGGCTTGCGGTTTCAGTTGTTCTGTATAAGTTCTTTTTAGATATTTTACTCTCAATCGTGATTTTTAAAACAGCTTGCAGGCTTTTGGTCACAGGTGTAGTGCATTTAGACTAATCCACAAACACATTTTGGGCTTAGCTTTAGGGGAAATATACCATTTTTTTCTTCAGAAAATAGTGTCTCCTGAGTGTTTTTCTTGTTGAAAGAAAACACAAAAGAAAAACGATCTTTAAATGAAACACTGCTTGGTATTATTTATTACATATTTACGTCTCATGTTATTATAGTATTATTTATTCAAATTAAAAAAAAAGATTAAAAGGAGAACTGATATTTAATAATACCATTAAAAGCACCATACATCTATGTTAACCAATGTGGCTAAAATATGGTTATTCGTTATTTTTTCTGACATTTGTTTTGAAAAAATTATCTGTTTCCTTGTAAGAGACTATACAAAACTAAATTACCTTTTTTTCAAAATCCTTTATATAATTTCTATATATCTTTATGTAATAGTCAACCAATGGAATTTCACCAAGTTTCTGTAATGCTTGCTTCACGTCAATCAGTATAGTTCTATCATGTTGGTGTAATCTTTCACTTGCATCTATAATATAATTAATCTACAAATCATATTGTTATGAAATCAAATCTAGCATGAAACTGATCAAATTGCAAAATTTAACTTTAGGAACATATATGATTGTTATTTAAATATAAGTTTGAATATAATCGGCTGATTCGGACTTTTATTTCAGAAAATTTGATGAGTCCTTTAATCCGTACATTTAAAACATTTGATGTTTATTATGGTTTATTTTGCAATATCTATTACGTGAACATCTTTCATAGCCTGGTAATAACTTGTTTGGTATAGGTGCAAACAGTATAGTATTAATCTAAAATTTATAAGCGTACTTAGCGAACGCAACAACAATTTTTTTCCAAGACTGGAACACTATTATTTTTTATTTATGGTGATATATAAAATAACTGTTATTCCGTTAATTTGAATGTATTTTAATTTAAAAAACCAATGTCCGTGACCCCCAGTTTTTTGTTGACATTTTATAGTACAGTGGCCAGAAGTCTTTTACTGAAGTTTAAGAAAAATATATCGTTGAACATTTAGACACTCCAGCAACCTTAAGGCCAGATGATATGCTTGAAGGACGGTTCATGAAATTGTCAACAGTATAAATGATAAGCTTGTAATAAAGTGAGTGTGCAATACGTCGTTCTCTTGTATCTTTATACAATATAAACATAAGGATATATGATATGATTGCCAATGAGAAAATCATCACCAAATTTCAAATGACGAAGATAAAAGCAATTATAGGTAACCGTATGGCCTTCAACAATGGGAAAAAAACGATATCGTAAATTCCGTAACGTGTTCTTAAATAGGATTTAATTAATAGTTTCATAGTTTATTAAAGAAAACTCAGCCGCAGAAGACTGCGTAACAGGAGCATATTATACACAATATTAATTACAACATGGTTCATAATACAAACAGTATACATTGTTGAATTATACATCTTCAGAAATAAGTCTTTGTTTATTACAGTTTTAAATTAGACAAGCATCTTTTCTACCTTTTGAATAAAATTGACAGCTTAGACAGCACATTACTATTACAATATTTAAGCATGCCTAGTACTTTTTTTACATTTGGATATTTTAAATAATATGGAGGTATGAACTTCCCCCTTAAATCCTTAACTTCACAATTGGTACATTTACATATATAGTGGTATACATCCCCAAGACCAGCTTTACAAAGTGGACAAATTCTCTCATTTCGCGGTACATTTTTCCATCTTCCTGTTTCGATGGGAAACTTTGTATTACATACCCTTAATTTACATATATTTACTCTATGACCCGCCTTAATTTTAACAGATATGGTTCTAAGCAAAACTCTTCTTTAAAGTGTAAATAACCCCCCCCCTGATGAGTTGTTTATATCAGAGAACCATTTTTTGAATAAACTGGTCTTGGAGACGCTGCCTTACATTACTTTTAATATGATTATAATCAACTTGCCCCGGAATATTATATGGTTCACAAAAGCCACAATCATTAAACACAGATTTTACATAGTTAAACCACTTGAAATTATAACCTTCATGCTCATGCATGTACCAAAGTAACTTATACAGTTTACCCGATAGTTTTTATCATTTTTGCTAGCTTGTGCTAAAACATACCATTTTAACTTGATCTGCAGTTCAAGTGGAAATCTTCCAAGTTCCCCATACACCATAAAATTTGGCGTAGATGATCGCACCCCCAAACTGCGCATACAAAACTGTAGATGTAAATCTTCAGTATTATTTTTATTTTCAAACCCCCATATTTCCGAGGAATAGGTCAAAATAGGAACCACCAATGCATCAAATAATTTTAACTGTAAATCAATCGGAAGTGAGATATTTTGTATCTTCCTGTAAAGAGCATAAAGTGCTTTTTGAGCTTGGTCTACCAATTTTTTCCGAGCTTGAAAGCAGAACAAGATAAACATATGAATCTTTAATTTCAATAATTTCATTACATAGTTTAAAAGTAACATTCTTATTAAACTTTCTCTTTGAAAAAATCGTTGTTTTTGATACATTAACAGTGAGTTTCCACTCAAAACAATATTGCTCAAACACATCCAGAGCCTTTTGTAACCCTTCTGCCGACTCCGCAAAAATAATTGTGTCATCGGCGTACAGAAGAATAAATAACTTGATATACAAATCAAGATTCTCTGTATTTCGTCCTCTGTAATTTCCTGATCTATAATTTCAATAACACCCTGACTTTTTATACTATTAGCTAATTCTTCATAATCAATATCATCATCTGGAACATCGCTCTTTTTAATGACTTAAAATTTGATCAATAGTAATTTGGATATCTTTATCTGACCCACCTCTATCAAATCTTTTCAAGATTTTCCAAAATTTACCAGAATCTTTTTTCGAAAGTTTACGCATGTCAGATTCTAGTGCATGTTGAGAACTCTCAAAACTTTTATTCATTTCGGTTCTGTAAGCTTTCCCGGACTTTTTCATCTCATCTCGGCTCTCTTTATTTTTATTAAAACTGTAACGGGTTTTCGCTTTATGGAAAACCTTTCGCTTATCCCTACATTTTTTATTAAACCAACGTTGGTTAGAAGATCCAGATGGATAGAATCTTCCCTTTGGTTTAAATACACGATTAGCGGTGCTTTTAAAAATATCACCTATTTTGTCAACGACTGTATTGATTCCTTCTTTTGGATCATTACTGTCCTCCGACAAAAGTATTGATATCTCGTCTAATTTTGTAACGTCACTGTTAAAGTTCATTTCATGCCATAGTTAACATTAAAAATTATTTTGGATTATGATATCAAATAACAGTTGCATATTAAGTATATTCTAAAATTGGACATTAGATGTTGCTGTTGTTATAGATTATTTCTTGTATGACACCAAAATGAAGCATCAACCCTATGCTTTGAACTTTGCAAAAATAGTAGTGCATATGAACTTTCCTTCTAGGATATGATACTACACTTCATAGTAAAAGTTGAACAGTGATACAATCTGACTTCATACAGGAACTTCTTCTCTAACTTAATAATTCAGAATTTGGTGACTATGTTGAATGCATTTATCCCATCGAACTTGAGATAAGTATACAACAGATACAGTAAAGCCTATCTCATATCTTGACTAACATCTAGATATTGACAATGAGGGTCAATTGAAAACTTTTAAGTCAAGAGTTCCAAGTGATGAATTTGAAATCATCTCTTTGTACATTTTACGGACGCCATCACGAGTTGGTTGACCGTTATGAAATATTGTTTCACAGATGACAACGGATATGTTCCAAATGTCGTAAATTCAATCCTGTCCCCCTTTCCCTGAATGTGACTTACTGATTTAGATTTATCACCGGTTGTTAATTTTCGTAAGCAACACGAACGGTGTCACATGTTGAGCAGGATCTGTTTACCGTTCCTGAGCACATGAGATCACCCCGAGTATTTAGTATGGTTCGTGTTGCTCAGTGTTTTTTTTTTTATGTTGTGTTTTATGTACTTATGAGTTTGAATGTCCCTTTAGTATCTTCCGTCTCTCCTTTAGTCGTTAAAGGTGTTTCTATGGGAAATTGCATTATCTATATTCAAAGAAGTGCATTCTTGTACAGGACAAACTATGGTTTCTTTCCATTGTTTGCTGTGTTGTTTTAGATTGATTACTACTTGGTTATCTTACGTTCAGTGTTCAGTGCAATTCAAAATGAATGGCTACAATGATAACATTTGTTGTGAAATTTTCATTGTTTGAAATTTATATAGAATGATTATAGCCATTTTGTTCCTTCGACTTATCGGACTTTTATTTGTCACTTTCTTTCATCTCTATCTTTTATATAATTTTGTTTAACAAATTGCATATCCTCCAAAAACCGTGTATTTATGAAAACTTTTGTTCCTTATAAGGTCTGACTTTAAATGTTTTATTTATTTTGTAATAAAACTTTTTGGCTTTAAACACACGTGTTGAAAGTTATACATGCAATATTTAAGATACTTCTGAAATCTGTTTAATGAGTTACCTACCCAATTGATACTCTGGAATTCTACAATTGACTCGCTTAAAATATTCATCCTTCCTCCATTTAATGAATCAGAACGCTTATAATGTGATTTATGTACATACCTTCGTTGATTGTGTTCTTTTCGACAGAATAATAAAATTCG
The DNA here is from genome assembly GCA_017311375.1 of Mytilus coruscus. Taxonomy (NCBI): domain Eukaryota; kingdom Metazoa; phylum Mollusca; class Bivalvia; order Mytilida; family Mytilidae; genus Mytilus; species Mytilus coruscus. The sequence goes on from CM029604.1 coordinate 16,636,770, forward strand.
TTATCAGATTCGCCCTCTACAAGAACAATTCCATTATATAATTGAACATTAACGTCAGATTATTAAATGGCTTAATACGATAGGAATAAAACTACATTAGATAACTGATAAACAAAACAGAACTATTTTTATATTGAAAATCTACGAAACTGGGAATTAGTTTAACTATTATGCCAAGCGATAACATGAAGATAATGTCACGGTATGACGAGAAATTTTTTTTATATTGATATGTATTATTCAACTTTAAACAATATATATTTCATTGGAAATACGAGGCAACTGTTATGTTAGTCTCATAGATCCATTATCATGATGCAAATCGAAATAAAAAGAATATATGTAGGGAACAATAAGTAAATTTACTGATAATAAGACACAATTCCGGAAACTTGATTCAGTACAAGTACATGTAATCAGCTATTCAATTTACATGAATGTGGTTTGGGCTGACTTTTATTTTTTTTTTTACATGGGTCGTTGATCATTTATGGTTTTATAAACACATCAGGTATGCAATATTTTTTTTCAAAAGTACGTTTGTTATGGTGGTATTTTAAAACCCCTAATTATCCTTCCAACTCCATTTGAATGGAATATTCGTAAAAAGTAAGAATGGCCATTCAAAACTTAAAAACAACGAAAATAGTTTGTTGGTATAATTTAAATTGCATCAAAATATAATCACACATGTATACGAAATTCATACAATAATTGCATCAGTGATTATTTTATCTTGCATTAAACTAGGGATCTTTTTGTTTTTTCTTTGTTTTTCTCGCTTGGTGTTTTAAATCTAAACACTTGGATGAAGGCATGATAATATATCAATTTAAGGCCTAAGGATTACATCATAAAAGTAAATCATACCTTGTATCATTTCTTCCTCTCTTTTCGTTAATGCCTTCTCTAACCCTTGTGTTAGAAAAAAAGATAAAGCTATATACATATGCGTTAATTGTTTAATTATTTGTATTATTAACACTATGAACTATCTGACCAATCATTTTTAGCATATCAATGTAACGATTACTTTACTAACACTGTAATGAACATGATGAATTGGATTTTTTAAACTACAGATATATTTTAATTGTAGAAGCCACAACCCGTCTTGTTTTCCTCGAAAGTGAAATCATCGGTTGAGACTTTCACAATTGAGTAACTTTCTGGGGCAGAATCTGTTTACCCTTCCGGAACATGAAAGATCATTCGCAGTTTCCGGTTGGGTTCGTGTTGCTCAGTTTTGAGTTTTACAGAATTGTTTTGTGTTTGTCTTATTTCAATATTGTCGGTTTCTCGTTGATGTATGAATTTTTTAATTGTTCCTAGATATCTTCCCTCTCTATTTTTGTACTTATGTTCTGACATAAATTATGTGACTGTTACGAACACATACTTAATTTGTATTGTTTGATCCTTCATTTTTAGAGCTTGGTCCAGTCTCCTGATGTGGTTCATCTTTGACGTGCAGTTTTCGCAGCTAAAACTCTGTATGCAATGATCACATATCACAATGTTGTCTTTCAATCCGAATATTGATTGGTCTGAGACAAGACAAATAAAAGAGAGGCGAAAGATACCAAAGGAATAATCAAAACGAAATAACAATCACATGGCAAAGAAAGAAAGAAACGATTAAAAAAACAGTTGTTTACAAAATCAAGGACCGACCAACACGAACACAGGCAAACACCAGGAAGGGGATCTCAAATGCTCCGGCAGATCTCAATCCTACTCTACATGAGGCATCCATCGTTTTGCTCGTGTGAGTTAATAATTCATCTATTTCATAAATTACATATTACTTCTTCTCTGACATATCGCAATAAAAAGCGTTATAGGATTATCGATGCTAACATGGCTAATTTCAAGGAGCTTTCAATGGTACCGACTACAGACAAGGTGTAACAATTATTACTAAAGCTCAAACATTTTTATTTGATTCTCCTAAAATCAAACATTCTACGAAATTAAACAAATCTATTGACCAAATAACTGTTGCCTTGGATAAGCCTGGTTAACAAAGACGTATGCTCTAAACATGAGAATTAAAAAAAACTATTCTAAGATATACGTCAATTGTATAGATATTTACTTCCATTGATACAATCGACACATATCAAAAGTTGATATATTGGGCTTTTCCATTTATAAAAGTTTAGTATGATATAGAATAAAATTTTACTTAATTTCAATAAAGGTCGTATTTTGAAAATAATATTCGTTGTCCCATGTCTGTTGTATGTTAAATGTTAGAAATATGACAGTTGTTCTCCATTCGTTTGATGTGTTTGAGCTTTTGATTTTGTCATTTGATAAAGGACTTTTCGATTTGAATTTTCCTTGGAGTTTTTTTTGTTATTTTACTTTCTTTTATATGGTTTTTTTCCATTTTGGTGTCAAAATTTTAAATCTATGTGATCCACCTTTTGATTAGTTTATTTGTTCTCGTCCTAAAAGGTATTCTGTTGACATTCAATTGACCACAAATGAGCATAAATCAACCAATCAGTGTACATTTACCAAGTCTGTAAAACACAAATAGAATGATATTTCACAGTTTATTTTCAATTAGCCCAAATAAGGGAACTTAACTTCATTTGATACCGGGTACGGTGATTGTTTTTGTATAGACATTAAGTGTACGACGCAAGCTAACCAAAAATGTGTTCCCCAGATAGCCAATGGCGTTAGTTTAACAATTTATTATTGTTGACTATTCATATAAGTAATATTAAAAGAAGATGTATTTTGAATTACTTTGAAGCATGTACTACGTTTGTGCATGTAGTTTTTTTCTGAATTTTTACCTTATTGTTCATCATACAATTAAGAACTAATGTGCATATATTTGGGATGAAAAAAAAACTAACCTAAAAAAATAGTGAAAGAAATGTTGACCTAATAGTTGTTTTATATGATAAATAATTACAATTATAAATGATCATAAATTATTTGTTTTGGGTTTTGAATTATTAGAAAATTTAAGTCTAAATCAAATCGAATGATTCCATTCCTATATCTGACAACATTTAGAAGGGAACTTGTCTCCAAGTTGACACGATATTCTGTTTTCATCATAATTCCTTGATAGGTGGTTATTGCTGACGAGGAAGCCATTGCATCAATGATTGCAAGTGGTAAAGTTGAATTATTTCCTTTAAAAGCACAACGGACGCCATCATGGTTTGGTTGACCGTTATCGAATATCTGTGTCACATTTGATTTGACTACGAATTTATTCTATTTCCAATCCCGTCCTCATCTTCAATTACCGATTGTGATATTACCGATATGGACTTATTAGCGGATTTTTACTTCCTCAAGCAACATGACGGGTGCGATATGTGTTTATTCTTTCGGAACATCCGAGTTAAACCGCGATATTTGCTGGGGTTCGTGTTGTTAGTTTTCTATGTGATGTTTTGTTATCGTTGTTTGTCTTTTTGTTGTTTATATTTTTGTCCATGGTATTGTACATATAATTTTTGAAACGCCTCCTTCGGAACTAGTATCGTCTATCTCTTTTTTCACTAAAGTGTCACCAAAACCAAATATTTTACCTACAAGAGTAATCAGTAATGTGAATCAGGATGGTAATACGTGTTGCGGGAGGATTGCTGTTTATGCCTCATTAGAATATAACAAGATGTCAGACAAAAAAATGTTTAATATGCTTGGAAAACTGTATGAACAGACAACTCTGTAAAGGAATTTTAAAAAGGAATATGGTATATAATTGATTGTTTAAAAGCCTCATATCTATATACATTTGCACCTCATGCGGTAATTTTGAATTTTGCTTGTTTATGCGATGCCCCAGACTTCCAGCATTCCCCAACATAACTCGCATAGGTAATTTTAAATATGACTTGTTCAGGTAATGCCCCTGACCTCCAGAGTAACCAATTATAAGTGCTTACCTTCTTCCTCTGGTTTGGTCATTATTAGAACCGATGCAGACAATTCCTCTGGTTCAGTGGATTTAATGCTTGATAAATTTTTGATTTTGCCAATAAGATTTTTCACTGCCATTTCTAGTGATGAGTAGGATCTAAAAACACATCTTTGTGTTGTTGTGTGTATTATTAATTTACTACTGGTCTCAGTACACACGTAGTCAACGGAGAATTCGTCATGAAAAGTAGATAAGTTGTCATTAATACTTAAGGTAATCAATCCTACGTTCCATGTCAATGGACATTCCATTGTCCAATCGACGTAGAGAAACTGATTTCCTACAAAAAAAAATCGAATTTAAAAAAAAAAAAAAAATCATGAGTAAACCAGTTGCACTTTCATCCTTTTTAATAATACATAAATAACAAATAGTGATTACTTACATGTAACATGTGACTATTTATATTCGTAATATTTGAATTATCTCTTGATACCTTTAACGTCAGATGATTTTTCTTCAAGTTCTGTCTTAACAAGGTCATTTGGTAGTCCCTATAATTTTAACAAGCATGTCAAGTTGTCAACTTCTACAAAAATCTCCTCTGAAAAAAGGAAGATAATGTATATATTCTCGATAGATAATTTTTGAACATAAACAGGGTTATAATCTTCAGTATATAGAACGTTTCTTTCATCATACATGTCATAGTCAAAGTAGAAATATGTTTTATGACGGCTGTACCCCTATTTTTTACATTTTTACCTATTATGTCTGTTTGTTTTGTTCACAAATTGTTCTCAATATAATGGAATTTTACGCGACTGTCATACAAGTGAGAGGGTTAGCTAGCTATTAAACCAGGTTTAATCCACCATCATCTACACAAGAAGGGGGACAAAAGATACCAGGGGGACATTCAAACTCATAAATCGAAAATAAACTGACAACGCCATGACTAAAAAAGAATAAGACAAACAGACAAACAATAGTACACAAAACACAACATAGAAAACTAAAGACTAAGCAACACGAACCCCACCAAAAACTGGGGGTGATCTCAGGTGCTCCGGAAGGGTAAGCAGATCTTGCTCCACATGTAGCACCCGTCGTGTTGCTAATGTTAGTACAAACCCGGTAACAAGTCTAATTCGGTAGGTCACATTCGTGAAAAGGGGACGGGATTGTAGTTACAACATTAGGAACATATCCGCTATCATCTGTGAAACGGATATTCCATAACGGTCAACCAACTAGTGATGACGTCCGTAAAATTTACGAAGGGATGATTTCAACTTCACCATTTGGAACTCTTGGTTTAATAGCTTCCTTGTGAGCAGCAGCCCTCTATCAAGGAAATCATGATAGGAAATACAAGCCCGGGAATATCGTATCAATTGGGAGATATATACTTCGTAAGTGCCTGTACCAAGTCAGGAATGTGACAGTTGTTATCGTTTGGTGTGTTTGAGCTTTTGATTTTGCCAATTGATTAGGGACTTTCCGTTTTGAATTTTCCTCGGAGTTCGGTATTTTTGTTATTTTAATTTTTGAATAAAATAGACAATAGGGCCGTGTTCATACCAAACGTCGCGTATTGTAAACCTGTTTGCAATTTTTTTCATGTATGAACACTGTTTTAACATTAAATTTGTTCTCATCTGTACACCGGTTTTAATTACAAGTACATGAGATTTGTTCACGCGAGTAAACTACATGTAGGATTATTGTAAATATTTATTACATAGAATTAAATTGAAAAATTCTCTGTTCTCTGTTTAAAATATTTTTTTCTATTTCCAAAATTATTGAAATAAAAAGTTTCAGTGAGGAAGTAAAATAATAATATGTTTCCAAAACATCAAAGAAGTCAAATTGAGTTTAAAAACAAATAAGTGTTCCTGTATGTTATTGAAAATAAGGACATTATTTGGTATTGCCTAAAGTAAACAAATAGTCCAAAAGAATGGTCGTTGTTTATAGTTCTTCTGATTTGATGTACTTTTTAAGAGTTCTACGCAGCGTAGCAATAAGCGAAAATAAAAAATCGGTAGCTTCATTTTAAACTTTTATATCCTCCCTAATTTTCTTTTTTCCTGGAAAGACAATAAAATTGGTTCTGGATATGGTCCTGTTGCCATCACTTAATAAACCTAATGGTTGACAGGGGTATAGGAATAGCGTTCATCCCTTGGGTTTTCTTTCAACAGTAAAATCCCTTATTGCCAAAGTTGGACCTTCGTTTGTTTGTGTGTGTCGTAGAAATTTGCAGTCACGTCCGGTCAGAATGAGAGTTTAATCTGTTGACTCGTGAATGGGGTGTGTCACGATATTTGCGGTTAAGAACCCTTGCAACAACTCTTTGAGGGATTCGTAGGTAGTCTGTTGAAAGTCTTAAATAAAGCACCGATCAAAAATATCCTTATTTCCCTGTATCATTCTGAATTCCCCTTTCATCCTGGTGGACCCCATATTGCAGGACATACCCATTGTATTAATTGTTAATTTATTCTCGTTCTTAACATGCATGCAATGGTTGCCACTGGACAATAACACAATAACCAATCAATCAAACAATCATAAATATGTTAATGTCTTAACTTATGAATGATTCCACTCAAATTAGGGAAGACAATTTCAAATGAATGATGTGTATGATGATTGCATTGAGCCGGAAAAGGAGTTAGTAAGGCTATTTAATCGTGTTCATTATATACCTATATGGAGTTATTTTCTTTCAGAACGAAAGGTCATTCTTTTGAAGAATCAACCCGGACGATACCAAGTTTCAATAAAATATGCTTAAAGGCATAAGATAATGACCTGTGTAAAGGTAATTATTTTCCCCGATTAAAATACAAGCTATATTTTTCTTAAACATTTAATTCGTTTAATACATGTAGCTATCGTGAGTTGTTGCCAATTGGGTTTTTACTTTAAATATTTCATCTTTGATAGGTTTCAGACAGAAACAATCCTTTCCTCCTTTTATTGGACTGAAATACGTTGAAGCACATTTTAACTTTCGAAACAAATACTAGTAATGTGAAGTTTTGTTAATTTATCATTAAAGGGACATTGACATTATGCGAGATAAATTTAATAATGCAAACTTTTCATGACACTTTTCAAGCCATATTTTACACATTCGTGTGTAGGATTATTAAAATCTTATTGATTCACACTGTATTGGAAATCATACTTTGAGCTACATGTATGGATATTCGTCTTTCGTGTTACATGTACATGTATAACGGTTTGGTGCTCTCTTCGTGTCAGATCTTAACTTTTTATATCTATATATATGTTTTAACTCTATCAAATGAACAAATATTCTTTACTCAACGTACTTTATAATGGGGTTGGGGCGTATAAAATTTAATCCTGATTCTCAGTTTAAAAAAATTGTATTGCAATTAAAAAATTAAAGTATTCTTAATAGTTCAATTCGTTAAAAATTGTTGAAATAATAATCTGCTTTTCCGCGATAAAAAACCAACACATCCCCTTTCATCAACTAAGCTAGTACAATAAATTACTTACAAAGTGACTTGTATTTTTCATACACCGTTAACTTACTTCATGCAGTTAAAGATATATGTTATTGTGCCTGGATAACGATTTTTAAAGTTTATATTTAAATTAATTAGTGAGTTTTATTTCACATTATAAATGAGCCGTAGGACGTATTATAATCTGAACGCATCAGAAAAGAATATCCCATTTTAGTGTGGTCGGTAAAATACAAATGTAGGATGCAAATCCTGCAAATCTTTGCAGATATTAATATTTTGACTGTATATAAGTCAGATAATGCATATTTTAAGGTTTTTCTTGTCGTATAACACACCTCGGGGTGTGTTACACGACAACATAACATACATGATCAATATTTTGAGTTTTTGACAAATAAATTGGTATATCACTTAATTCATAATATGATTAACATCATTTTTATTTTAAAGATGTTTCTACAATACAATCATATTCATTAAAAATTCACCTTCTGAATATTTGGTTTTGTGGTTTTAATCCACGCATTGCCTACATTGAATATTGCCTGCATGTAATCAACATATGAACATTGATTGTTATCAATGAGAACGTGGTAGAGTTTAGTTTACAAGTTGAGGACACTTACACCACACCACATCGAATTCAGCTCAATGTGAACACAGCTGATTTAAGTTTGACGCATTCACAAAAAACGAAATTTTATTTGGAATTGAATAAAGTGAAATCGTAAATAAGAATGATATATAAGCCACTTTATGGTAATTAAGATATTCAATTCACATGCAGCGCGGACGTGAAATCTTCTATGAACAAAATTAATACAAAGTACAAATTAAATTGTTTTTGTAATCATACATTTTCATTATAAATGTTTCTTTTATATACTAGGTAGTTTTAAAAATACCATATTTTCCTTCATCTACTATCTCCATTTTAACCTTCTGAATTGAAGTGGATTCGGATGTTTGTGCTATATGTGACTGTACTGCAATAAAGATTAACTTATAAGGTCATGATCATAAATTTTTGATTATTACCATTATTAATTTCACGCATGATATTCGTAAAGAATACATAAAATGCAGCTCGGATACATAAAATTCATTAGTGTGAGTACACATTCAATGACTTAAATAGCTTATTAAACCAAAATGGATACTTTGTAGTGATATTAACGTTAAGGAATACGCAAATTAAAAACATTTCTTATGTTGTTGTTTGTGAATGTGTACAGTTTAATTTGAAATGTCCTAACATTATTATAAATTCTACTGTACTCATGCTGACTAGTTTATTTGTTATACCTATTTAATGAAGTTTTAGGGAAATTTTGCTTCGACAATTCATAGTAGGAGGTTAAAGTTTAAGATGATTATGAGTTCTCGTTAAAACAAAAGTATATTAAACCAACAAGAAAACGGACAAAAGGAACTAAGGTATACTATTACTATAGAAATCGATATTACTCACAAGATTTTGTTCAGAAATATGTTGAGACTCACTTAAATATATGTTCTAAGCTCACCTATACCAAAAAATAAAATGCTCACTACGTGACTGAAACGAAAATTAAGGAAATTTGTATCTATATATATTTTTTTTATTAATTAGCTTGAATAACTACCTACTTTGTATATATGCATTGTGTATTTGAATACTTACAATTGGATCTGTAAAAGCTATCAGGATCTATTTTAATTTCTAAGTAACGAAATGCCATCATACGAGTTGGTTTTTACGTCAATCCTCGTCTCTGTGGACTCTTCTAACGACTTGCATTTGTTGAATACTGAGTGAACGACAGCTATCTTCTCTGTAAAGAGTATAAACAAACTTGGAGGATAAAACCTGTATGCAAAACCTCTGAGCTAATTTCTTTTATATCAATTGTAATACACAGATCTAGATCTATATATAATACGGTTTCTGCAGTTCTCTTATACTAAGTCAATGAATCTGTAAACACTCAGTTATGGAATGAAATGCAACGAATTGTGCTAAATGTTTTAACATCCACATTTGCATCATATTAATACTAAAACAAATATACTATATCAGTGTAATTATTCACAAAAACACTCGCTTGTAGCACATATTTTGCTAAATAATTATAGCATTCATATACTATTTTCTTCTTTGTCATAGCTATCTTTAAAAACGGCACAAAACTAATTACTTAAAAGAACATTTTTGTATCATTATAATATATCTTTTTTTTTAATCAAATGTAATAAAAAGTTTTAACTAGAATATGAATTAATGCATACTAGTAAAATTTTTCCCAAATCTGCAGGTTATACATTTTAACTCACCAAAATACCAATGAAATACGTTTATAGCATCTTTATATATACTTTGTAAAAAAAGGATGAGGTAATGAGATTAACTTTCCACTAGAAAGTAAATGACGTAGATACTATCAAATATAGGTGGCTGCACATCCTTCAATAACGAGCTAAATCCATACCGCAGGAATCCGATATGACAAGATGTAAAGAAATTCAAACGAAAAAAAAGTAACGGCCTGATTTATTTACAAAACAATAATCGAATATAAATATGAAATACAGCAACAAACCAAACAACAACCACTGAATTACAGGCGAATGACTTGGGACAGGAACATACAGAATGTGCCGGGATCAAACATATTTGCGGAAGCCCAACCCCTAACCTGGAACGGTGGTGTTACGGCACAAAACAAGAACAAACTACAAAAACAACAGTTAAAAATGGACTTAACTCATCAGATCGATACAAAGCACAAAAAAACAAATAACGAAAATAATAAAGACACAAAGTACTAGCATATATTGAAAGCTAGTTTAAAGTTTAGGGTTAAGCAAGATTATAACACTTCCCCTAACCAGTGGTGGTGGTATAACAACACAACATAATGACAAACTGTAAAATCAATTGAAACGGACTTGACTAATAAGATCAGTATTCAGCACAAAACAAATAATAAAAAAGACAGAAGTACCGATCCTAGAGTACTCGCAGATTCTAATGAATAAATCGTTATTTTCCAACCGAAACTATCATTTAGTACAACTCAAACGGACTTAGTTTGAAGACACAATAGGCAAATATCAATTTCATATTTTTCTTAGGGAAATATGAGCAACAGCCTTACCAAATATATTTGACTTGCATCATAATCTTCGAAAAAAAAGATTGCAGTAAATTATAGTTCTTTGTTAGGCTGCTTTTCATACATCTAGAATTGATTCAATTTGTGATTTTGTCAATTTTCATAACTCAGAAATATAAGGCAACATTCAAATATCATGTGATTATTATCTAGTATAATAAAGTATTATGAACTGTTGAGCGATGTAGAAAAAAAATGTTTATATTGAAATGATTTTTATTAAATTAGCTTTTTGAATAAAAGGGATAAAAACAGCGCTACTTTCTCTTTTGTAGTCATCTGTTTTAATAGTTGTTTTAATACGTTGACCCTACGGCAATGCAATCGATTTTTAATTGCGAGTAATAGAAAGATAGTTACCTCTTGTTAATGGAGTTTTTACTGCAAGATTTATTTCTAGTTTGCCAGGGATTTTAGTGTCAAGTTCTCCAGCTTCTACTAGCTCATGAACTAAGGATTTTACAGCTTTACGCAAATTTTGCGGGTTTTTGAAAACATCTGGGAAAGCAACAAGGTCCAGCTGGATACATTTATGTTCAACATTTTTTATATGAAACTTTTCAGTATCACAACTCCTTTTGTCACTTTTAGATTTTACTATATTCGATAAATTTCTAATGGTATTCTCCTCGTTCCAACTGGAAGAGTCTACTTGTGTTGCAACTGTGATTATTCTGTTATCTGCAATACAAAAAATAATGAAAACTATATTTGCATAATATATCGAAAACTGAAATGTAAATGCTCATCTTATTAAAGCTGCACACAAACCCAACAAATAGTCATATTGAAAAATCTGCAGATAAACCTTAGGCGAAGTAATATCAAATGTAATGTTTGCATGTCTTAAACATTCCGAAACAGTATCGTTTTTAGTTTGATATTGAAAAAAGTAATTTCTGTAAAAAAAACTTTAGTGTAACACGACTTTACACTGTATGCTAATATGAAAGTCCGTACTCACAGAAGCTTTCCTTTTATATTATATTTGAAAAGGAGAAGATTCTGTGTTATAACAGTAAACTTTACTCATTCCCATTCATTACTATCGGAGCTCTCGTACGATGGCCGAAATTTTAAGACAACGCATAATTTCTGACTTATTCAAGAAAAATATGCCAAGGGCATCAAAGCTGGTTGCAAATATTATCTACGTCTCGTCGTTTGAAAAATAGCAATCTATCTATATATGATCTTATATAACTAAGACATATAATTTGATTACCGTCAGCAAAATTTGTTCTTTTGTTTTTTCAAAAGCTTTTTCCATTGCAATACTTATAATGGACTCCAGGTTATCCACTTTATGCTTGACCTCTTGGAATTCAGTATTCAATTTACGCATCTCAGTTTGATTTTCCTTTGTTTCCTTTAATATTTCGTCTGATTTACCTGTAATAGTTATTGAAGTGTGTTATTTGTAATACATTACTTAAATGTTAAAAGACTAAACTTTATTATTATTATTATCATTATTATTATTATTATTATTACTATTTATCATTATAGCCAGAGATACTCTGTCACTGAAGACAAATGCAGCTTTTCATGTAAATCATACATTTAAATGTTCAACAATGTTTGATCAAAGTTTGTATGCTTAAATTTAAGAAATATTAAGCTAATAGGTTTTCTGAAATATGATAAAAAGTAAAATGAAATTATTCAGTGCGGGCCAAAGATTTCGTTTACCCTATCGTATTAAGACACATGGTATATAATGAAGTGATTATATTAAATTAGAAATTGACCTAAATTAATCTTCATCTGGTATTTCATTGACGTTTGCATATTTTAAAACCCAAATTATTGACTTTAAAATATCTGGGCAGAATTCAATTAATTTTTACAAAATACATGGGTTCACAAACTAGGTAATAAAAAAAAAACATATACTGAGGGATTCGCATGAACTCCAACAGGAGCGAGACCGGGTGACGCATACGGTATATTACCTGGTTTGCGAATCTATCAGCAAAACGATTATTAATCGTAATTGATGAAAATATTTCAACGATAGAAATTGATAAGTGACCCAACATGGCCAAATTACTCTGAGTTGTATACTAGTACAAAAGTAATAGTAGTTCTTAGTATATATATATATTATGTTACCAAACGATGACTTCAGTTTGTTGAAGTTTTCATCTTGCTTGTTATTTATCAATTCTACTGTTTTCTTGCATTCATCAACTGTAGTTTGTTTTATTCCATTGAGGGACTCTAACATCTACAATGACAGGTACTAAAGGCTGACTCAACTTCTTTTTGAAATATAAATATGTCTGAATTGAGAACAATTTTCCACTATAAATTCTATTAAAAAAACACGCTTCCATTATGCTTCCATTATGCGCAAATTGCGCATAATGGGCGCGAACGTTTTATTAAAAGCATACAATTCTTTCATTTTGACAAAACAATGTCATCAAATATAAACAAATTTAATAAAAAGTTTCGTTAAAAAGATGGAGAAGATACCAAGTTTAAGAATAAAAAAAAAAAAAACCAGACAACACCATGGACCATGGGTCATATCCAATAATAAGGGTTCATAAATGTCTTTTTTGTCCTACCATAAGACATCAACAAATGCAAAAAAAAAAAACAAAAAAACATCTATACATGTAAATTACGCTCACCTTAAGACTTGACCGAATGTGAAAGTTTAATAACAATATGACGAGTGCCGCATGTGGAATAGAATCTGCTAATTCCTACGGAGCACTTTATATCACCACAGGTTCTTATTGTGGGATTAATGCTGATCAGTTTTTATTTTTCTATGTAGTATTTTGTAGACTAGTTTGTCTTTTTGTCGTCTATCGGTTTTTCTATAAACGAAGTTGTCAGTCTCTCTTCGACTTATTAGTTTTGAAATTCCCCTTGGTATCGTCCCCTCAAAAAAAAAACAAACAAAAACAGACAACACCATTGCTGAAAATATATATAAAAAAAAGATAAAATACAAACAACAATAAAAAATCATAACATAGAAAAATAAACACTGAGCAACGCGAACCACATCAAAGACGTTGTTCTTGTTAAAAATGTAATGCGTCATATATTAGGCATGTAACAATCAGGAGATTAAAAACTTTGTTTGTTCTTACCAATGACATCAACAAATACAAAGAACATCTGTACATGTGAATTTTCTAAGCCTGAGATTTGACCGATAGTAAAAATAAATGAACAACATGATGGGTGCCCTATATTGAGAAGGATCTATTTATCCCTCCGGAGCTCCTGTAATCATCTCAGGTTTTCAAATTGGGTTTAAGCTGGTCAGTCTCTTGATTACTATCTTGTGTTTAAAGAACGTGTGTGTCTTTTCGTCGTTTTGGTTTTTTCCATGGCGTTGTTAATGTCCTTCGACTTATGTGGAGCAGGAATTGGAGCATATTTCCTCACTTGATAAGCATTATTATATATAAACAGAAATAAATCTGATTAAAAATAAACTGTAAACTTGGAAAACGTAATAATCATTTAACTTAATTTTAATTACTTTCTTTCTAAAATATGACTTATAGGAGAAAATCCAGTTGTTCTAAACTGCAAACAGATAGCTGCTTTTATTTAACAGTGTTCTACCCTATACCTAATCCTGGCAGTTCTACCATATAACAGTTTCGGACAGGATAGTTCAAATATAAAACTGATTTGTTATAGTTCTACGTGAAACAGTTCTTGGACAGATCTGTTCAGAAAGCTGCTAATAGAGATAAGTCTGACAGTTTTGAAAAGAGTTTACTTTATGCCTCTTTTTAAAATGAAAACAAAATATTCAAGACAAGGAATAAACATAAACAGTGGAGTTACAGCCTTTTTATTTGATTGCATACTTGTGCCCATCATTTTGAAAGGGGAATTATTTTTATTTTTTATACTTCTCCTTTTTTAAAATATATATCGACACATAAGATATGGTAAAACAGTTATTCGTACAATGAATGTATTATTTATTTTGTTTATTGAACCATAAAATTAATTTTGACTTTAGAATAATCCGTATGTAGAACAAAATACAATAAATTCAAAATAAATGAACTTTTTATATTATTTATATTAACAATAACAACGTACACACATGTTGGCGTATGAATATACAACGTCAGAGTGGGCATGCGCCATAAAATTGACAACATTGAAAATAAAGGTAATACTTTTAACCAATCAGAAGACAGTAAATACATCATATTTATTTATAATTGTATGTACATGTATGTCTTTAGAAAAGTTAGAACTACTAGTACCTTGATTAGATCCTCATTTGACTTTTTCAGCTTTTCTTTCAGTACCTCTATTGATGAATTTTTAATCTCTGAAATGTTTTCCTGAAACATTTTCTTGCATTTATTTCCAATCTCTCGTGCAAAACCTAAAGTTGCATTGGTCAGTGTTTTCCAGTTATCTTCGAAATCTGTATTGTTAACCTGACCATTTGGGATATGTGCGAGGAAATTTCTTACGTCCTTGATATTTTTGCGCCACATAAAATTCATTTTAGATGGACAACAATGTTGGACAACGTCATAGAATAGCGTGATATCGAGCTCGTCAACTGTTACTGAACCTTTTGCGGAAAATTTGCAAAGACAATGTTGAAGAATTTTAGATCCCATCATATTCTTATGTTTCGGTTCAGGTAAACCAGAATTGTCATACAATTTATCGAATTGTTGTAGATGTAAACATCCTCTTTTTACTAGTCGAAGCCAAAGATGCTGTCATGCATTTACAACACGGTGTTGTTGGATAACATTGGTGAAATAATTGATGAATATTGTTTGGATCATTAAGGAAATCTTCGAATTCAATATTGGTCAGTATTTTCACTTCGAAATAATGTTGCATTACGTCAATTGCTGGACCAGTCATAAAACGCCAAAGTTGTAGGAAAAATTTTCTTTCTTATATACTAGACATGATTCTTTGTTTTGCTACCCTGAAAGAAACATGATATCAACATGAAGATACATGAATGGTGTAACAACGTTTATAAATTCTGCGAAAAATGTGATTTACTTCTTTAAATATGCCCAGGAGGAGTAGAGTACATTTATGGCAAATGTTTGTAAAATCTGAAGAGAATATGTAAAGGATATAAGCCGATAACAGTCCATTCTGTAAAATATTGGACAGGTCTGAGGCCGCAGGCCGAAGACCTGTTCAATATTTTACAGAATGAACTGTTAGAGGCTTATATCTTACTTAAAACATTGTTTAACACGTCAAAAGGTGAAAAATGCAAGCAAATACAAACTTTTGGTAAGATTTATTTTCATCAAGTGTGAAAATTGTTTTGTGAATAAACTTTCTTTACATTAAAATTTATCCTACATGTTGGCCCCTTTAAACAGTAGCTCAATTTGGCCATGGCGTTGTCAGTTTATTTTCGATCTATGAGTTTGACTGTCCCTCTGGTATCTTTCGTCCCTCTTTAAACAATAAAAAAAGAAAGTACAGCTGAAGGTAAACAACATGTATTGCTACTTTAAGATTAAGACACAGCGTATGCGTATCATGATTTTGCGTGCGCAAGGACTACTTTCCTTGAATACCTTTACATGCGTTTTGTGTTTCAAAATGGGTAAAGACGATGAAAGTATATTCTTAATGCAAAAAACAAAGAAAGTGATGTCGTTATTAGTGATTGTGTTGTTTCAAACTTTGGATTAAAATCAAATGTATTTAGATATATTCGAGTTCATTGTGGATTACAAAGAGGATATAGTTATAGCAGCTAATAATGACAAGTTTTATATTTATTATATTTCAAAATGTAGTCCTCTTCTATTAGTTTCTTGTTTCTTCTGGGGTTTTTATTTCTTACTAGGTGAATGAGAAAAAAGAAACACATGTGTCATCATCATGTGAAGACAGGTTCACATTGAACCATATCGAGTGCACCGCAGTCGATTTTATTTCAAATATATAATTAATATGAACAAATGATGAAAAAACAACGTGCAATCATTTTGAATTCTTTTGTTGTTCATCGAAATTTTCAAAAGACTGTTATTGTTCACCAAAACGGTACCACCTGAATATCCCCTTTTTTCTGTCTTTTTTCTGCAAGTTAGTGTCGCTCTTTCGTTTATTTGTGTATTGATGTCCCTTGTGGTTTTTTAATGTTACCGAATCATAATTTTGTCTCTCAATTTCCTTTTGCAAAAAAACTCTTTTCTTTTATAACATAAAACGATCAAAGTGCGAATCGGACACACGATTGATTTGTCTAACAGATAACCTGCGGTAACGTCTTCCTTTATTCTGCTTCCCATATTCATTGTCGTTCATAGCGAATTGTTGTATTATATCCATATTCAAGCAATAATATCAGACTTAAAAAACAACAACTTGTAAGTCAACGCCGAATTGAAAATTATAAAAACTATTGAAGTCCCCAAGTTCATGAAGCAAGTTCTAGATTTGCACTTTGTACACAGGGTGAGGTTTAGGTTGTTTATGGTCCTTGTATTGCCGCATGATCTATCAAACGTTAGAAGCATTACTTTATTTGTTTTTCATTTTAATTGTAGCTGAAAATGATGTTAGGAAGAATAAGAGCAACACCAGAGGTCAATTTTGAAACCAAAGACGGACAAGGATAAATCTTTTGAAAAAAGACCCGAAGAAATACATAAAAGCAACAAAAATAAGACTTATAACGAGCTTTATCAACCAATTGAATTAGTGCTAAAGGAGACAACCCAAAACATGAGAAAAATGGCTGTGATATAAGTATTGGTAGTGTTAAAATCAATTTGAAAGCGATTTTTTTCTCAAGAAACCGTTTTGATGAGTGACAAAATTATTGTATTGGAAGGTTTAATAAAATGTTTTTTTTTTTTTTGTAGTTGTCATTTGTTCTTTGGTTGTATTTTTTTTCACATGAAGAAAAAAATTGGCGGAATTGATAGTGTTTTTTTCTTCTTCTGTGATTGGACTATCATTTACCTGTAAGAATCAGTTATGCTTCCTTCAGCTGTCCAATATTTTAAAGAAAGAGGAGGGCTATTCTTAAAAATATTGGACATTTAAAGGTAACATAATGGTTTCTTATAGGTAAATGATAGTCCAATACTGAAATAAAGAACAGGTACAACAATAGAATGACGTCACAACAATGTTTTAAGAATAAAGAAAGACACATACTATATTTGTTAGAAAGCTGGCACTCCGTCGGTCCAAAATTTGACACGTATCTAAAATATTGACTAAATTATTTCATTCGTCTATTAGGTTTTTAATATTCCCATTTTGGACTTTTTCATTATCTCATATGTGCTAATCGTTTTTACAAGACGAACAACAAGAAAGTGAAATATAATTTTTTTCAATATGTTTCGTGCGTGCGAACTATCATCAGAAATACTCAAACCCATTTATGTCAAAGCCAATGCTTAAAGCATATGATGAGTTATATGACAAAAAAATGCTGACAAAATATCATTTTTCACCTACGGTCAAATTTGCTTCAGGTAGTGGAACCTTATTTATTAAATAGTTTACTAGATTTGATTATGAAAAAAGGCAATAGTTCATATGAGCAGTGACTTATGAGCTGATGATACCCTTTGGACTATCAGTTCCCCAGCAGCGTTATTAACCGAATGATAAACAGTTAAAGTAACACTTTATAAATTAAGTACGTTCGAAGAGCTTTTTGTATATACCTCAAACACTTGGACCAAAGGATGTATATACTCAAAAATATATCGTTGCATTTCAGCTAAACAAATGATATTCTTACAATACCTTTTTTTTTCTATCAAAGGCAAATTTTCCTTTGAAATTAAAATAAACGGTAAAAACAGACACAGCTATTTAGTTTTTAACATTGAACAACAAAAGATGATATCAACATTACTTTTACTGTAGCAGAAAAAAAAAAAATAACAAAATACCGAACTCCGAGGAAAACTTTAATCAGAAAGTCCCTCATTAAATGGCAAAATCAAAAGAACAAACACATCAAACGAATGGAAAACAATTGTTATATTCCTGACTTGGTACAAGCATTTCATTAATGTTAGAGGAATATAGTTTTTAATTGATACCATGTGTCACAGGGTTGAGGGATAAATCCTGAGTAACATCTTTTATATTTCTCGCGAATTTAACAATTCAGCAATAAATCATTTGAAGCAGTGAAAGAAAAGTCGTTGATACGTATACAGCATTAGAACATACCTTTTATAAAGTACTTAATGTAGATCGGGCGACTGCCATAGTTTTGCATTTTATAAAGTTTAACGCAAAACACAATATATCTTAATCTTAAATGAAGTATGCACAATTTAAGAGAGGAATGACATTGATTTGTGAGAATTTTCAACAAGATCATTATATGTTTAATTCTAAAATGTATTATAACCAATGTTTTAAAAATACAGATACTCGTGTTTTTTTTTTTTTTTTTTTCAACTCAACCATATAAGGGTAATAACTAATTTAATTTTTATAAAATAATCAAAAAAACAGGTCCTATGACGTCAATTTTTCTATATATTTTCTGAAAGCACACCATAAGAGCTGTCATCATACATTTTATCCTACATTTAAATCGTTAACGTTTTTCCTTCTATCACACAAAATGGGGTTTTCCATGTATAGCGTATACCAAATCTGATAATTTGCACAACCTGTAGCTTGAAAAAAGCTTTGTGAGCTACAATTGTTATATTTAAAAAAAGCATGATAAAGCTATCGATTTCAACTGAAACCTTTCATATACATTATTACCTTTAACTAAGATTTCCGTTTGTCCATGACTCGTGTATTTTCTGTTTTAGTTTAGCGGAATGCATGTTATTGGTTTCCATAATGCACTGAGTAACTGCTTAATGGTGTTAAAGAAACTTGTACTTCACATTTTGAACAAAGGTATGCTTTAAATTGTTTAACTTTTGTTATTTGCTATGGATTTAAATTTACAATGACATTTGCTGAAGGAAAGAAACTTTTGGGCGGCCATTGCTTCACCAATCATTCCCAACAGATATTTATAGATAAATTGTTGACAAAGCGATATGTTTCTTCCTCTTGTAAATTTGCTAGTATAGTACAAAATGTTGGAATTGAAATGGCAAAACTTAAGTTTGTAATATATGTAAAACATTCAAAGTTAATGAACCATGACTAACGAGCGTGTTAAATATAAAAACCATTGTTTAAGCAACTGAATACCAAATATTATTTACTTAACATAAGTGGTCCATCTGAAACTTTACTTATCACAAACATTTACACGTAAAGTAACTAAAAGGTAATAGTCATGACTGTGGAATAAGGCTAAAATTCTCCATGAAAATGACACGGGCCATTGATAATAAAACTGCATAGTATTGATCTAGCCCTATAAGTAGTTGTTTCCTTAAATTTATCGTATCACACACTTTAACATGCAATCTAAGCAAAAGTGTCAGTTGACCATACTTGAAGTGTTGAGGTCAAATTATCACCATGGACATCAAATGTGCTAAAGCTTATTCAACTGCATATCAAATATCATTGACTTACCGTAAGTGCTTCCGCTAAAATTAATCTTACCACACACTTGATCATGACAATTACTATGAACATCAACGAACCAGAAAGAGGTCCGGGTTATTGGAAAATGAACAATAGTGTAATTAAAACTGACCTATTCAAAATACTTTTGAAACATTCTGGAAATCTTGGAAACATAATATAGATAAATATGAAGATAAAAAGGAGTTCTGGGACCTAACAAAAACTTAAATAAAGGACAATACAATAACTATTTCAAAGAAACTTATGTTAAAAGAAAATGAGGTTAAAAGTGGGAACATAAATTAGAAATTTTACTAGAAAATGATGGAACGCAACAAAATCTAAATGAAGAAAACTAAAAATGATATGTATAAATATTACGAAGGAAAAGCTGAGGATAAAAATTAGTATGAAAAGGTGAAAATCCAAAACTATTTTTAGATTAGAACATAATGTAAATAAAACTCCATCTGAAATCTTAGCAGAAAAACGTTTATGTGATAGTGAAATACGAAGGACAAAATCTTCAAAGCAATCAAATTAATGAAAAGGGATAAATCACCAGAGGAAGATGGCATAACTGCAGAATTTTATTAGGAGTATTGGTTTTGATACAGAATGAGCTTACGGAAATATTAAAAGAAACTTTTTACATAAAACGCTTTCCGAATCGCAGAGACTTGGAATGATAACCTTATTATATAAAAGTGTGAGAGGAGGATATTAAGAACTGGCGACCTATAACATTATTAAATGTAGACTATAAAATTTGCTCAATAAAATTCTTACTGAACGTTTGAAAATCGTTCTACCATCAATTATAGAAACAGATCAAAAGGGTTTGTTAAGGGCAGAAATATTTTTGTTTCTAATAGAATGCTGCAAGATATTTTCGATTTTATAGATATGGAAAATGAGGAAGGATCCGTCCTTTTTATTGACCAAACAAAAGCTTTTGATTATGCAGAATGAGAATGGTTAGATGCCTGTTTAGAAAAATTACCGGGAATGGGTTAAAATGTTACTAAAAAATGCAAAAACTTGTTTAATGACTAACGGTTTTCAATCACGATATATCCACATTTCTAGATCAATCCGTCAGGGCTAACCAATATCGCCGATGTTGTATATTTACAAGCAGAGCCATTGGCAGCCACAAGTAGAACTAATTCAAATATTCAAGGAATTATTTTACCTCACCCCAACATAGAAAATGAAAACAAAGAAGTTAAAATAAACATGTTTGCAGACGATACACAATTTTTGATAGAACAGAGGAATCAATCGAGGAAACATTTAAGGTTTCAGAAATATACGAGAAAGCATCCGGAAATATCGTGACCTAACATTCAAGGGCAGGGACTTAATTAAAATAAAATTAATTTAAATATTAAAATCATTGATTATATCTAAAATAGGGTTTGAAATCGAAATGCGAGGAATACCTGAAAATATAAAAAGAAATAAACAACGTCATGTGGAAATTTATATGGGAGGGATAAGTAAATTTCATTAAAAGGGACGTGTGTTGCTTACCTATAGAGGAAGGGGGATGGGTATGATCAATATAGACTCGTTCATTAAATCCAAACAAATCAAAAGTATGCAAACGATTTTAAGATCAAAACCGATAACTGGAACACGATATCAAATATAATTGTGATAACTTTTAGCAAAATGTTCGGATTTACGAGGATTACAAATGGAAAATTTTCTAAAATATTATCTTGATTTAATTAAAACGTGGTCTAAATTTTTAAGTATACAAAGTCCAATAAATAGAAACGATATCCGAAACCAACAATTGTTTGGAAACATAAAATTCAATACAACAAAAACCCATTTTCTTCGATAACTTCGGAAAAGTGAAATTCATACAATTAAAGATATTTGGGATAAAGAAACGAAAATATCAAAAGCGACAACTTTATAAACAATATCCTTAAAGATAAAAGAAACTGGATATCGGAATGGACAAGACTGAAATTAGCTGTTCCAAAATCATTCAAGGACAGACTAAAAACGTCCACGTTCATCCCGAACCACTAAAAAAGGTTATTA
Organism: Mytilus coruscus; assembly: GCA_017311375.1. Taxonomy (NCBI): domain Eukaryota; kingdom Metazoa; phylum Mollusca; class Bivalvia; order Mytilida; family Mytilidae; genus Mytilus; species Mytilus coruscus. The sequence continues at coordinate 16,658,927 of CM029604.1, forward strand.
CATTAAAAATACTTTTGAATTTTACGAAACACGGCATAAAGTAGTAATACAAATATCTTTGAAATTAATCCAATATTCGTTAAATTTAGTAAAGTTCCAAATTGTGAAATAAAATAGAATATTCAGTATAATTCGGAATTACCTTGGAAAAGATCTGGATAAATTTAAATAAAAGTATGTCCTCTAGGAAAGCAAATCAAATTAGCTGGAAAATTGTTCATAACATTATCTATACGGAGCAAAAACTATTTAGAATCGGCAAATCAAATAATGGTAAATGCCATTTTTGTAAAACAGAAAACGAAACCCTCACACATCTTTTTCACAGCTGTAACATTATAAAGGTTGTTTGGGAACATATTTTTGATGCGTTTAAAAAGTATAATGTGCTGAATAACACAGCATATATTCCAATGAGAGAATAACTTATCATACTAGGAATGTACGATTACAATAAAAAATATAATGTCATAACCAATACGATTATGAATACAGTTAAATGGATTATTTGGAAATGTAGGAATATAATCAAATATCAGTATACAAGTTTTACTTCAAGTCAATTGATATCATATGCAAAACGGGAACTGGGCATTTTAATTGAATCTATGTATATATTATTATCTTCAAAAAAAAAATTTTTGCAGCTGAAATAAAACTTATAGTAAACCTTATACATTAATAAGTGACTTATCAATTTTGTACTTACTTTCTTTTCCTATTTAGAACATTATACATCCAACAACAGAAATATAGAATACACGAATTAACAACGTCGAGCATGTGACCTATAAAAATCACTGACCGACACATTACAATGTAATCCAGGTGTTAAAAGTACAATTTTAAATGTCAATTATAAGTAAAGGTAATGTGTAGATTGTAGTGTGTCTTTTGATGTATTTTATCTAATGTAAAATGGTATAAATCTTTTGTACGCAAACTCTGTATGTGTAATGAATATGAATGTATAACTTATGTGCAAAAAATATGAAATAGATTTTCTTTTATAATAGAGTCCACCGTTTATCCCTGGACGATGGATCATTGTAAACACAGGGCCCCTTGTGTATACTTCCTGGGTTATACAAGGTAAATTATATTCAGGTGATTTTCAATAAATGTACTTAAAGTCTTAAAAAAAAAAATCTTACAACACACTTAAAAAAATAATGTCAAAGTCAATAAACCATGACTGAGAGAATAGGTCAAAATAATGGCCACAGAAACGGGATGTACCGATGCTTATACAAATGCATATCGATTATCTGAATGCAGAATATCTTACCACACTCGATCACTGTTGTCATTCGGTATATGGATAAAAATATTGTGAAAGAAGAAGTAAATGTGGTCAAGGATTGTGTAACATATTGTATCGGATCTTAGAGGAAATTTTAAGTAGAAGACACTTTATATTAATTTAAAAAAAAAAGAGAAGGTGTCTGTCTGATCAGTATTAGAGCAATTTATAAACTCTAGTTCAAAAGTACATCACTTTTACAAAACTGAAAAGACACTTTGTTCTTCCACATATCAATGACATAAAGTATATGCAAAATTAATTTTGTTTTTATTATATGAATTACTTAATTAACATTCTCTGAACAATGTGTCGGAAGTCCGCTTATCAGAAAGTGGATGAAAATTTGAATGATCGTATACATTTGCTTTCTATGATCGTGAAAGATCGGTTTAAGTTTGTTGTAACCGACAAAAGGATCTAGAAAGATCCAGTTGCTTTTAATTATAAATGCGAAATTCTTTGAAATCGTCAAAAATATTTCGTTCTGATAAGAAAATAATTATTGTCATTGGTGCAGGAAAATATTAGACTTCTTTTTCTGGTTCATTCTGTAAACTTTTGCTTAAGATTTAAAAATCTTCACGTGATTTTTTAATGTATGGAGAATTGGACAGATATCTTTCGAAAATCGATATAAATAATTACTGGATAAAATTGTTATCTGGAAAACAAAAAAACTTCTTATATTTTAAATTATTATTCATTATACATTTGTATAAATATAGAAATAATTTAACTTGGTTAAAAATGTAAAATCCATATATGATGATTGTGGTTCATTTGTGTGGAATACCCAATATTTTATAAGTGATACATGGCTATATTCTATGGTCAGCAAAATCTACATAAATAGTTAAAACGGACATGGCACACTAATGTACAAGAATCACCAAAAGCACTCAACTATGGTATGTATAAAGAAGACTTATTTGAAAAATGTGGGTGACAAAATTATTATTACTTTATGCAGGTTTAGAATGGAATCCGTTATTGCCTATTGTGGGTGACATGGAACGCCTCAGCTGTCTTATGTGGAATTATCATTACTTTTGACTTGATGTAGGTTTATGTAGTTGTTTCATTACATGATGTGGTTTTGTTATTTCGTAATGATGATTTGCCTAGTATTCTTTATATGAATGGAAATCTTGATGAGGTAAAACCACGTGACCAATTCGTATGTATTGCCTATTGAGACTGGTAGACCTAGAAACATACCAATTTCAATCAAATTCATTTAACTGATGAACAGATGAACATCAAATCTCTATTTACTCTAAACAACTTGTGTTAATTTACGCGGAAATTTAATACTTTACCTTTGTAGTTTTAAAATGTACTGTAAGTGCCTCTGTCTTACCTTTTACGTCTATTGTATGTCTGTACATATCCATTATGTAATATATACATTGTGTGTATTTCCAAACCAATGTAGTTTTATTTATTCCCTTTCTTATACCAAGATCTACATTCAATTTGTAATATTGTAGATGACTTGTTCATGTTATTATCTGAGAACTGAACTCTTTCAAAATTATCCTTTGCTACGTAGTAGCATAAAATATATCAAATACCCATAATACGGTTATTCAAAAATAAATTAATTTGAGTCAAAATATCGGGCCGTGAGTGGGGTAAACAAAAGACTTGTTTAATTGAAAGATGATTTTTTCTTTTCTTTTTCAATCCAAATATCTACAATTTGCTGAATTAAAAGTTGAAGTGCTGAAGTCATAGATGAATCAAATAAAGCTGTAGAATAAATGTACTCAGGCATGTCATCTCAATAAACATTTACAAAGTATGAATATCAGGTGAACATTATATTGCAGCATACAAGCTTTACATGTTAATGGATAATGAATACCTTCAAGTTTCATTTTAACACTTTTTTAAGTTATTAAAAATTAGAAAACTTTTGATTAAATTCACAACTGATCCTGTTTTAATTTCTCCGTGAAACATTACACAAAACAAATACGTTTGTCACCAGTATGGTTTAATACTTACCTGAATTTGCGTATAAATCAAAGGAAGATATCCTCAGCCATTTTGATTGTTTGCTTAATGTTGCAGTCAATATGGCGACTCTTTAAACCACTTTGGGAATCTCATGAATCTTTAATTAATTTTAATTTGAACCTATTTCATAAGCATAGTATTGTATTTATTTTAACTATGTAAAACAATAGTATCGTAAAATTTCACTTGTTTATTAACTGCTGATATTAAATAAGTATATATTGTATTATTGAAACCCTTATGTGACCTCTCTCACAAACACAATGAAAGACAAATCTCCCATGTACAAAATATGGGTTGCGATAAGTGTTTCATCCGTCCTATCATGAATTGCATATCATATGAGTGAATATTTCCAACTAAAACTTTAGGAAGTAAATACTAACAATTTGTTATGTATGTAATATTTAAGATTTGACTTTCATCCAAGCCAAACGATTTGCTAGTTTTGAAATGTTTTCCTTGGTTCATAAACTATTTCTTTTTTTTTTTAAATCAATTTAAAAGACTGTTAAAGAAGAATAGGTAAAAACAAATTTAGTTTTCGATAGTTTTGAATCGAGCGCCATTGGGGAGCACTAATACGTCTTGTATGAATGAAACACGCAACTGGCGTAAAACGTTATAAGCGTTGTACCTTTGAAGAAAAGACCAAATGAACATTCAAACTCAGTCGAAAAAAAATTACAATGCCATGGCAAAAAAAGAGCGAAAAATTAAAGACGAACAACAGTATACAAAACACAACACACATAACTGATGCTATGGTAAATGCTGGTTGAATCGTCAAATTTCATATAGAGTAGAAAACATTCTTAGGCAATATTCCAATAGATACTCAGTATCTGAACTTATTGTTAAAGAATATTCCCTTTTAAAGGAAACAAATTGCAAAATTAAGTGTTGGAGAGTTTTAAAAAATCATTTGAATTTGGGGAGCTAGTTGCTTTAAATTTCATTTCGTCTTTACAAAAATATATTTGAAGCATATTGCTAAACAGTTAAATGTTGACTTCAAACGTTTAAATATATGAACCACAGATACATGAACAGATACACTATGTCAAATCCAACAACTATAATTTTCACTTGTCAAATATCTGGTATAGCTTGGTATTAGAAAGACCATAATAGTTAAATTTAAAATTTATAAACGGACAATTTTTAGAAAATTCAGTTAAATTGTTTTTCCTGGAAGACTGCGGACAAAGAGGAACCATCTGTAAACTCACCTTCGTTAGAAATCAAATCTTATCAAAACAGATGACACATTTGTTTCAAACTGGACATGTTGTATAAGAAGAAAAGACATTTTAAAAAGTTTTGCATTGATCAAAATTTGCCCCTTTGAATATAACAATGCTTGTGACTGCGTTTGACACTGTGTAGCGGTATGAACCATTTTGACATTTATACAAATAGATGTACGAATGTCAATGTTGGGTTAAATAATTATGTAGATCTTTTATTGATGAAAAGGTTTGATGTTTACACTTCATGTTACAGTTTCTGTCTTCATTAATTAGGCGACAGTGATTTATGTTCATATCCATTTGAAAGAGACAAATCAAGATAACGATCAGAAACCGAGCAAATCGCATGAACGCCAAAAGAAGCAAGACCTGATGCGCCGACAAAGTAAGCGTCTCCCATGATATGCGTGCATCTCTCTCCTAACAGGTTCACACTCAATCAAAAATAATAGAATATGTAAATAACAGATCGGACGACTATAACAGTGGTATCCTAACATGCTAAAGACAGTACACTGTCATATCGTAAAGTCTCCAATTCGTGATAGTGACCGTAAAACTAAAGTCGATTTCTGTTGTTCTAACTCGTTCCTCTTATGGGGCAGGTATTTTGTAGAAAGCACACCTCTGTTAATAAACTCAGTGTATTACAAACATGCACGAGCGTAATATATTAACCGGGATCTGTAAACGCCATACGATGGAGCAGAAGATATATTACTGCTGAGAAATAAGATGTTGACAATTGGAAAGTTAAAATATTCACGCTTGTCATATATTCTAGTTTGAAGTCGTCCATCTGTACGTGTATTACTATCATAGAAATGATAAAGAATTGGGACGCGAATATCATATGCAAAAGACTCAAATTGGTCAATAATCGTTTATTAAGGGTAATAACTGATTTAAGTGATATCACTGCTGAGAAATATGATGTTGACAATTGGAAAGTTAAAATATTCACGCTTGTCATATATTCTAGTTTGAAGTCGTCCATCTGTACGTGTATTACTATCATAGAAATGATAAAGAATTGGGACGCGAATATCATATGCAAAATGGTTAATAAGCGTTTATAAAGGGTAATGACTGATGTAAATGATCAACTGGTGATTGCAGTCCAATTTTACATTTTTGAAGATCTTGTACTTCTAATTATTAGTTAACAGGCCATTGTATTATCGTTAATGCAAGGAAAATTGTTTTTTAAGCCGTCGTATAAAAACGTTGATGTAAATTGAAGCCAGGAAGTCCTATATATTCTGACCATCTTCTGTTGCTATTCTTTTTTGCAGGATATTATTTGTTTACTTACTTATATTTTCTATTTCTAGAAATGACGGAAATGTGTGTCATTAGTATAACTGTACACACGGGTGTCAGACTTAGCGAATGAAACAAAACCGTGATGAAATCTTTCTGTTGACGATCGTGACACCCCACTACACGTTAAAGACACGATAACCATTTGAATATGCATTATTTGACTTGTATACTGTGTAAAATTGTAACTCTTTTTAACAATCATTAGATTCATTTCAGATGCTTAGCATCAATTGGCAGAAATTATAAGGAATATAGGACATAAAATATAACCCTTTTAGTTGATTACTAGTAACTGCTTAATCTGGAGTATCTTTAAATAATGTTTTCTTGAAATCATTGCCACTTAAAATGGATTTTGTCAAAACGGAAATTTTAGTTTACAGAAAGCAAACCATTTAAAACACGAAAACAACACGTTATAAGTTTCTATCTGGATTAACCTTCATCAGGAACGCTCAAAGCCGAATATTTCAAAGCCAATGATGTATAAATACCAAAACAGTTGAATAGCTATATTACCAAAAGGACCTAAAACATTAGCCAAATCCATCTTAGGTCAACTTTGCCTGAGGAGTTGAAACCTTAATTACTTATAGTTTCAAAATGTATTAACAAAAATTGTATTCGTAATTTATGAATATATCAAATCTAAGATGGCTTTTTGGTTACAAATTACCAACCAAATGAGTAAAATGTATTATACTCAACAAAATTGTATTCTTACTTTATGAATATACATGTATGTTATATTTGCTTCGAAAATAACTCATTTGTATCACATTAAGTTACTCCAGTATTATTACATTGTCATATTAAGATGCAAATTTTCTAATTATCAATTTTCAAAAGACAGTCCTTTCACTTTTGTTTTCAAATATTACAAGCATTGACTCTTAATTTTATAATTGTTCTCTCTTTGATGTTAAACCATTTTGATAGATATCCAATGTAATCTGCAAAAACGAAATGATTACAAGAAAATAAATAAAATTTTCACAACTTGAAGTCTGAAATGGCCTATATATATCTGTACTCGAATGTACTGATTTTACTCGACAAGTCTGAATTGGTCTGAAATTTACTTGATATTACTCGGCTGTAGTCTGAACCATGTTTAACAGTCTGAACTTGTACTCGACCTTTACTCGACCAGTACTTAACCATTTTATACTCGTCTGAACCATACTCGACATAGTCTTAACCATTATCAACCAAGTCTGAACCATGCTGGACCTAGTCTAAATCATGCTCGACCTAGTCTGAACCATACTCGACCTAGTCTGATCCATACTCGACCAAGTCTTAACCAACCTAGACCTATTTTTTGTATCTATCTATTGTATTTCATCAAGTTAGGAACTGTTTTTAACAACAGCTATTTCCCTTGGCTAGAAATTTGAACAACAATTTGAATTTCAAATGTATTCAATATAGCATTCAAACCAAAGTTTTACAAAACAAAAATTATAACTATCAACACCATATTCATCAACACTTATATACATACATATATAACACCTTTAAAATAGAAATAAACAACAACAAAAACAGTGGAGTAGACGCTTTCGCACACAACTGGTCAGAATTTAACTGTTGGATTGTACCACCTGTAAAAATAATTAGTAGATCGATTTTCACATCTGTCTACCTGTAAAGGTCAAGGCACTTTAGTTGTACCGAAATGGACATCGTCACCTTTTTGGCCTTTATTGTGGTCATTTAACGATCAAAGGTTTAAGTACTTCGTGAAAGATTTAATCGAGTACGCCAAACCCAGCAAGTTTTTTTCAAAAAGGCTCTGATATTAACAGTATTTTCGTTACTGAGAATTTATCGTTTAACATTCTCGTCTTGAGGTTAGATTTCAGAAGCTGAGGGCAATTATATATTAATTTTCCCGTGATGGGAGTTTATTTTAGATTTTGTAACTACTCGTGATGGGTATTGCGATTCTTAACCTGTTATGGGTGTTTATAATCGAATAGTTTATTTCCCGTGGTGGGATTTTGTTTATTTTCCCGTGATGGGACTCTGTTTATCTCCTGTGATTGGATTTGTCAACTCCGTGACGGAGACCCTTGCAAGAAGTTATTAAGTCTGATAATTGGCGCAATATAAGTCTTTTTTTTAATTGTATGTTTTCCTTTCAGGTTCGGTTTAATTTGTCTCACTGGAAGGATCTTAATTCTTTGAAAATCCCTGTTTACGCAACCTCGCTGACACACTACCTCATATTGTTCTGTCCAGCAAAAGTAAAAATACTATAAAAGTTTATGATTATATACGCTTTTAAAAAATTAACACTTGGTGTACAAATAATGACTTATGTGCGTTACCAGCGTCAGTAGCTAACATTGCACTTTATTTATCATATCTAATTCAGCTGGAAGTATCTTCTTCAGTTTTACAAAATGCTTATTACGCAATCAAATGGGAGCACGAGCTTAACTTGTACAATTCAGTGTTTTCTGAAACATTTTTGCAGTTGATTTTAGAAGGAGGAACCAGAATTTTATCAAAGCCCGTAAATAAAAAAGAACCAATTACGTCTGAAATTTTACAAAAAGTTTTCGATAATTATGAAGATTTGAATAACATTAAGAATTTAAGAATATGTTGTTTGATGCTGTTGGGATACGCCGGTTTTATGCGTTTCAGCGAGCTTGCAAATATTAAAGCATCTAATTTAACTTTTCACAAATCTCATCTCGAAATTATGATAGAAAGTAGTAAAACTGATGTGTATAGACAGGGCAACACTATTTGTATTGCTAGAACCAACTCGGACTTGTGTCCAGTGACAACGTTAGAGATATTTAAAATTAGCAAATATTTCTGTGATTTACAGTGAATATGTATTTAGAGCATTGCACAAGGCATGTATACTTTAACTGACCTTGGCGTTTAACCACTAACTCCCTAGGATGTGTTTTGATTGATTTTAGTCTCTGACGCATGATTGTTTATTAATTGTTTTTGGCTTTTAACTAGCTTTCAGTAACTGCAGTACTCCCAAATCATACGTTCGTGTTGATTTGACCTGTTGACCCAATTTGTAATGCATTTTGTTAATCGATGATTGATTGTTTTGTGTTATATCTCGTAATTCTATTTTTGATATATACCACCTTTGATAAGTGTTTAGTATTACGATAATTTTCACTTCTGTTCTCGTATTATGAACAACAAATTTACTTTGTAAAAATATTTCTGTACTCTTAACAACAAAATTATCACATTTAAAGTTACATGTGTACGTTATTTTATTTAACACTATTTTGTTCAAGGTTATAGTTGTCTTTTACATTGTTTTACATATTGTATTTATATTGTTTCATAGATAACATTTATTTGTTCAGTGTTATTTTTTTGTTTTGCAAATTTTGTTAATATTTGTGTGTCTTGATAAGTTGTAATGTTTTACTACTGTTTCAGAATAGGGATTACGATTAGCGCCTGTGAAAACGTTTAAACCCGCTGCATTTGTTTGCAACTGTCCTAAGTCATGAACCTGTTGTTCAGTTGTTGTCGTTTGTTGATGTGGTTCATAAGTGTTTCTCGTTTTTATATAGATTAGACCGTTGGTTTTCCTGTTTAAATTGTTTTACACTAGTCATTTTGGGGCCCTTTATGACTTGCTGTTCGGTATAAGCCAAGGCTTTACATTGAAGGCCGTTCTTTGACCTATAATGGTTTTACATTTTAAAAATTGTGACTTGGGCGGATAGTTGTCTAATTGGCACTCATACCACATCTCTTTATATCTATTGGCCCTTTTATCTTTTAAGAACTGTTTTCATCAAAAGCAATTACGTGGTTTACAATCAAAATTGTGTAAAATTGTAACTTCGGGATGTATGAAGAAACATCTTAAGAAATAGATATTTTCATTTTGTATCGAGAAAAGAATATCATTTAATGTGCAATGGATTCTCAGAAAAGAAAACAAAACTGCTAAAATTAATAATAAAAAAAAAATGTGGAATTTGAGGACTGGGGAGTAACACAAATATTTTTTTTTTTTTTTCATTTATTTAGATTAAAGCTGGGATCCACTTTTTAGATCAAAGGTTGGATTTGCTAGTGTTTTAAAGAGTATGAGATTTTATTATTTATTCTGTCAACCTAAATCTGCAGCAGTAGGTGTGTTCCTAAGTTTGAACCAATGAGTATAATTGATTGGTTCCACTAATGTATCCTGTTTGATGAGATCTTTTAAAGTTAAAGTATATCTAAATGCACATTTGCATATTCTTAATTCTATACATTCTAAATATTTAATTCATTTATCTAAATCTGCTAATATAAAATAACTATGATTGACGATGAGACAACTTTCCACCAGAGTTCAAATGACGAAGGTAAAAGTAATTATAGGTCACCGTACTGCTTATTACAATGAGGAAAACCCATGTCGTATCGCAAGGCCCCGACATGAAAAATGTGAAAGAATTCTAAAAGAAAACTAACAGCATAGTTTATACAAAATGATTTACGACACACATATATTTGACAGACAAAAACATGCAACGACAACCACTGCATTACATAGAAAGTGTCGGGATAAAATATGGTTAACTCTGTTTCTCACTTAAATTGGCACACAAATTGGTTGGTAAGGCTAATCGCTGTGATAATAATCTAGTTGTTTCTATGCTTGAAGGTGCTCATAGAAAAATTGGTCATTGAGTTATTAAAAGAAAATATAACACCACACATTTTGGAAAAATAGTGAATGCAAATATCGGTATGATAATTCAAATGATGTCAGAATAGCATGTTTGTGTTAATTTGCCTATGTAGGTTTTAAAGATATTTTAATTAACTAATTTTGAAAGGTCTGATAAACAGTTTTTTTTCCTATTTACTTCAACATTTATTTAGAAGCTGAGGTTGTGTAAGAAACACAGGAGATTGAAGAGTGATAAAACAAAACGAGTATACAACACATATTGTCAGTCTCCCAAAATTTAGACTTGTAACATTTCTTATTTCAATTTCTATACATCCCTTTCTTTGTCATTCGAAACTTCTGTGCTTTTGGGGTGAGCTGATCACCAAATGATGGTGTTTAGTTATCTTTATAGATTGTTTATGGTCGTGTGAAGTATTGAGTAAGAACATAAATTTGAAAATTTATTTATAAAGATTACTCGGGAAAATGTATATACATGTATGTTTACCTAAAGAACGTGTGCTTAGATAAAAACATGTTTATGTTTAATTTAACTGGATACATGTCATGCTAGAATTTCAGCGCTAACTTATAGTATAGGTAGTCCATAATAATTTTATTTTATTATTGTCATTTGTGGTTCGTCTTTCTGACACTACATATCGTTTCCCACCACTCACCCTCACTTTCCTTTATTATTGTAGCTTTTTTTCTTTGATTTGTAGAGTATATTTGTTATGAAGATTGTGTTAATTTGTGATAGCAGCGGTCGATTGCAGCCAAATGGACAGTTGTGTTTTATTTGTAATTAGATAAAAGCATTTGTACTGTCGGGACGACCTGATAAATAAGGTGTAGTGGTTTTGAAGTATTGAAAAGAACATAACAGTAATCATCAAGGCCTATACAATGACAACGATCACTGTTTATTTTTATTTAGTAGAAATGAGTTCAGGTGGATAGACTTCATTGATATATTTAGAAAAAAAACTATTATTTATAGAGAATACGCCATACAAATATTTAGTATATGTTTAATGGTTTTGAGTTAGGTTAGTGTTGCCATACTTTCCAAATCATATCAGTTATCAAATAAATCTACCATAAGAGGAAGTATCATCCTTTGGCTGTTTACTTTATCTATAAAGCAAACTTACATTGTATTAAGCATAACATATTGGTGTTAATAATTCTTTTACACATTAGTCTTTTATGATGATAAAACAAGAGTGCACACGCTGAAATGTCTCGCCTTCTTTACTAATCATTGATATTATGTTGATAGTCCTAAATATAAAGCTTTACTACAACTATAACATAAACTTAACATGATCCAAGAAAATGAGGTCAAGGTCAGATAAACCAAACGAGTTATACATGTACACCTTACAATCATTCAATACACTCAATATAGTTGACCTATCGCTTATAGTTTCTAAGAAACAGACTTAACAAAGAAAACTAAACATTGACCAATGAACCATGAAAATGAGGTCAAGGTCAGATGAACCATGCCAGGCTTACATGTACACCTTACAATCAATCTACCCCCAAGGGTGACTGGGGAATAGAAGTATGGTCACCATTGGTCTTCCTCCGACCGGCAGTAAAACCCTTGCTAAAGTGGGGCGTTCGTTTGGCTGTGCGGGATGTACAAATTTGCAGCCACGTCCGGTCAGAATGGGGACGTTAAATCCGATGCCTCGTGTAAAGAGAGTGCCACGCTCTTTGCACGTTAAGAACTCTTGCAACAACTCTTTGAGGGTGACCTGTTGCAAGGCTAAATTTCTGACCCTATCCAATATACCCTCATTTCCGGTGGCAGTCTAAATTTCTCCGACCTTAATCCCTGAGGCCTCTATTACAGAACCTACCTATTGTATATATTGTTAATTTGTTCTCGTCCTAAATATGCATGAAATATTTGCCATTGGACGTTAAGCTACCAACAATCATCAATCATACAATCAATCTATGCATTAAATATAGTTGACATATTGCTTATAGAATCTAAGAAACAAACTTAACCATGAAAACTTAACATTGACCAATGAACCAACAAAATGAGGTCAAGGTCAGATGACACCTTCCAGACAGACATATACAGCTTACAATCCTTGCATACAACAAATATAGTCGACCTATTGCTAAAGATATTAGAAAACAGACCAAAACACAAAAACTTAACACTGAGCAATGAACCGTGAAAATGAGGTCAAGGTCAAATAAACCTGCGATACTGACATGTACATCATAAAATATTCCCATACACCAAATATAGTTGACCTATTGCATATAGTATCAGAAAAAAGACAAAACATAAAACTTAACTTTGACCACTGAACCATGAAGATGAGGTCAATGTCAGATGACACCTGCCAGTTGGACATGTACACCTTACAATCCTTCCATACACCAAATATACTAGACCTATTGCTTATAGTATCTGGGATTTGGACTTGACCACCAAAACTTAACCTTGTTCACTGATCCATGAAATGAGGTCGAGGTCAAAGGAAAACTGTCTGACGGGCATGAGAACCTTGCAAGATACGCACATACCAAATATAGTTATCCTATTACTCATAATAAGAGAGACATTAACATTACAAAAATCTTAACTTTTTTCCAAATAGTCACTGAACCATGAAAATGAGGTCAAGGACAATGGACATGTGACAGACCGAAACTTCGTAACATAAGGCATCTATATACAAAGTATGAAGCATCCAGGTCTTCCATCTTCTGAAATTTAAAGCTTTAAAGAAGTTAATTAACGCCGCCGCCGCCACCGCCGCCAGATCACTATCCCTATGTTGAGCTTTCTGCGACAAAAGTCGCTGGCTCGACAAAAATGATAAAACGGAATTACAACGACAGCAACAAAATTAGATATAATAACACCCTGATTATCGAGATACCTTTTATTAGATAGGATATATTCTTTTGATAGTGTAATGGTACCATATAAAGGGTAAAGAAATCATTACTGTTAACCACGTTAAACAAATCTCGAAAGGATCGTAACTTCTTCAAGAGAGTTTTGATGATTCCAGAAACTGTTTCATAAAATTTCATCACGAGTATGCGATACAATGTACATAGCTCGAACCTTGCTATGTTCAGAAGTTGATGTTTAATCTGTCAACAGGAGCAAACACAAATACTTTCCTCGGGTATTTAATTTTGTTCTTTACGACTTGATAAATTTGTATAGAACGATATTGTAAACTGAAGACTCTAAAGAGCTTGTGTCGCTCACCAGCATCTTCAACCATGTCCATTTTTTTTTTTGTAAAATCAGCATTAAAGAGGAGAAGTCTATCAAGAATTAACTGACAATTTCCGAAATGATGACATATTTTAAATCTTATCCTGCTTATAGTTGTTCCTTTTAAAAGTTCCGTTTTATCTATAACTCGAAAAACCAGTCCCACCCTGCAATCAGTCAATCTTCTTCTTGCGAGTAATCGAAAATGAAGTAATCATCGATCGGTGGAATATAACGACTGAATTATTTAGGTTAAGTTATCTTTAATAATTTTTACGATAATGTGTAAACATGCAAAAATGTAAGACAAAATATCATTAAAGGGCAAAACTCTTAATCTTTTTAAGAGCAATAACTTCCAAGAAGGAGTTGAATAACGACTTTGGTTATGTTGACTTATTTGGTGATCTTAAATGTATTTTTTTTTGGGGAGGGAGGGGAGGGTATGTCTAAGATATAAAGGTTCTTTAACAACCTTAATTCAAAATTTGGAGGAAAAAAGAATTTGTGTTTCAGATGTTTTGATATTTCTAATATTTGAACATGTTAGAAGTTAACGATATTACCTGTATATTATGATTTCATCATCAACAAATAAGCAAGATTATCTGAGTAATACATGTTTTATAGACAACAAATAATCCTTTTGAAAATACTTTATATATTGTATCAGTGTCATCTATTCTAGTTTTCTGTACAATTGTACTTTTGTAGAGAACACATCATCTTTTAAGGTTACCAATATTTTTAAATCTTTGATGTAAGTTAACATGAAAAGGGTATTTCTCTGTCTGTTGGAAATATTATGATTTTAAAGTTCTTTCCGTCACTATCAGCCTGCCAAATCACACCATCTTCAATGAAAATTATATTACCAACGTCATCAGTAGTAACATCTTCAGGATGGAACGGGAAACGTTCAAAGTCATACAAACTGTCATTAGTAAAGTCAAGACATGACATAGTTTTATCTGAGTCGTTTTGGAGTATACACATAACATCTTGTCGTTGTTCACAGAATGAAGTATATTAACACTTGGTATGTTGATGACTCTCTGTATTTGTCCTGATAATCCATTAATCGTATTGCATCAGAGAAGGCCACATATAATATATCCATTCTACATGTGATTCCACCAGTCATATTTGTTCCTGCGGGAGTTCCTAAATCCGTTATTGTGGTGGGAGCTATGATAGTGACAATTTTTATCAGGTTATTACTAGGTACTGTAACTGCTATCTTGCAATCATTTATACAAGCTATCCGACTGTTCGTATCTATCATGTCTATAGACCTTCTAATGGTGTAAGAATTAATCAATTCTCTTGTCAAGCTATAAGTACGCAATTCATCATTTAACAATATAACGACAATGTCAGCAGCCATGGATTTCATATCAAAAATCCAAAAATTATTTTGTGTCTATGAATTTGTTAGTTTATATTCGCGTAACATTTCAATTGGATAAAAACAGTTATGATTTTGTTTTTCATTCGATGTTCTATCACACAATTATCGCAGATGAATATATTACAGTCCCTGCAGTAACATGAAATCTGACTTGCCTCCTCGGTTTGACAATAATTGCACCTGCAAAGTTAAGAATATTTATATAGTCTCAAGTGTCCAAGAGTTAATATGAATGAGTTTTTGCGATCATTAAAGAAAAACGCGTCACTACATTAAAGTTAAAAAGCAATTGTTTGCTATCACATCTCTACCCGCTTCCCAATATAGATTTAACCAACACTATTTCAAATTTTCCAATAACTAACAGATCATTTATAGTAGAAGTAAACTGAGTATGGCACTATACGCATTTACTGTATTCCGCAACTTTAGGATTCAGAATAAAGTATTACGTATATGGTTAATACCATATTGTAAAAAAACTTACCAGCTATCAAAGGCAGTTAAAATCGGTATTTCGGGAAAAAAATGGACAACATCATGGTCAACAGATATTCGATAAATAGACACATAATAAAAACACTCTACAAAACACTACATAAATAACTAAAGATTGAGGAACGCGACACCATTAAATGCATGTGTTTCGAAAGGAACCTGTTTGTGTCACTATTGGCACCAGTAGAGTTGCTTATAATTGAAATATATGTTTTCGAATTTGATGATTGCATACTTGACAAAAGGAGGACTGGATTGAAATACTACAAATGGATCATTAAAGTCAACCATTAACATGGTGCAGGAAAAGGTACATGGGACAGCAATATTAACATGCGAAATTGCAAAACTATCTTTAACAGATATCAGACCTCATCCTTCAAATTTTAAGTATTAATATATTCAATATATTCAATATATTAAGTTTATCTGGAATTACTGAACTCAATATAGTAGGGTGACATTCAACCATCTGAATCTGGTATATACGGCTTAATCGGATCCAAATAAACGGATCACCAGATGTAACAAAATGGATCTTAATTGTTAATTTAATACCAAACAGAAAACAATAAACTTGCGGAAAAGATGGTATACCACAAACAAAAGGTGTAAAATTAGCACACCATATCCGGATTTCGACAATTAATGTCTCTTCAGTGATGTAAGGAATCGAAACGGTATTTGGAAGGCCATATAATTGCCCCAATTTAGGATAAACTCTTGAATTTTGATGAAATAGGATGAACGGATCATATAAACCCGAAGGCAAATATAATAAGAGTCCAAAAGAAAAATATAAACAAGTCTTAATTGAAAACAACATTCAAACCTATGATTGCGTTGGATAAAACCGCAATTTTTATAAGTGTACATGCAAAACAAATTTCTTCGTAGAGGATCTAAATACAGCACAAATTACATTTTCCAAAAGACCAAAAAGACTTAAAATTGAAGAAATTTAAGTTTAGAATTGAAAATTTGTTGTCCTATGAAACAACAGATGCCAATATTTTCCATTTTGTAAGGAATATTATACAATTATTATAGTATTAAAACTCTATCCTATTGGTCTCTTATGGTGAATATTTTACACAAATTGAAGCTCTACAAGTCTACGGCTACTAATATCTATGTCAATAACAATAAAAGTGACAATATTTCTTATATTTTTATTAATATTCTTGTACTGGCTTAATAATTTAGCACTTTTTCTATCTCAGAATGGATTGTTAGACATAAAATTGAAGAAATGTAAGTCTAAAATTGAAAACGGTTCCAATATATTTTATTTTGTTAGAATCTTATACAATAGCATAAAATTTCTATTCTTTTGTCCCTAAGGATGAATAGTTTTACACAAATTGATAGCTCTATAGGTCTACGGTTATATCTATGTCGATGACAATTATCAAAGTACTGAAGAACTGATCATCTGATGACCGCAAGTTCTGGTGGATGGTCTCAGAAAAAATTATATCTCTATACATTATAGTCAGATTAAGGTACATAGATATATATTTTTTCTGAGACAAGTTCCTGTTTTGATGATGAATAAATGACAGGAATTTAACCTCACCGTAATAATTATTATATTGTAGTGATATAATCATTTGTAACAGTTATCATTATAATCTGGTTTGTATATATATATATATATATAGCAGATCATCTCTCGAGATATTCTTCCGCATGCGTTAACATACATTTTCGGTATACATGATTTCTTACTGATATATATTACTCACGACAAAACATTGTCATATCATTTATTTATGTTCTTAAGAAATATTTTCATGAGTATTTATTGAAGAAATTAATTTATAACAAGCGATAAGGCATGTTATTTTGCACTCGTTAATTTTACGTATCCATACGAAATACGTTTGGTTATCCGTCAAAAGCTCTAGGAAATTTCTGTGGCAACATAAAATCGATTGACCTCTCAATGGATTGTTAGACATAACAGTGAATATATTCAAGTTTACAATTGCAAATTTTGTTGTCGCATCAAAATTTATATAATTAAAGCTGGTACCATTGTACTGGCGGAATGAATTCTATTTTCATACCTTGTTTTACAGAAAAGCGAATGAATGACTTTAACGATTTTTCTTTAAAAAACCAATTCCTTATGTCTGCAGGGATTAACAGGTTTGATACAAATTACATTATACATTGTTTGTATAAATTTAGATCAGCTAAATCATTTTAAATTCAGTAAACAATGAACATCGGCAAATATTTTGAAATTAGTGTGTATCTGAAAACGAAGTCACATAGATCAGTTTATTTCGTATGTTTTATGTCAGTTCTTGAAACATTGCCTAGTTAAGTCTACCGTAATGAATATTGTTGTTAACATATAAAACTTTTTAAGATTTGCACTTTTTCTTTTCCAATCATTTCTGAATTTCTTTTATTGATACTTTATTTATTTTTATAGATCACTGTCCCTTGTGACACCCATCGTGTCTGCTCATGTAAATACATACCCAGTGTTAAGTTTTATCTGGTAAGTCACATTCCAGAAATAGAGGACAGGATTGTAGAAAAATTACCAAAGCAAAGATAATACCGTTTTAATCACATACATATGTTTTTCATGCTGTCATTTGTTTTTTTTTTATTTAAAAATGGTGCAAAGATATTATTACTACAATAAACTTCAATTGATTGACCTAAAAATTAAGACGGAAAAACGGTTTGCACTCATTTAAAGGCGAGCATAAAGAATAAGATAACTTTTATCTAAAAATAAAGAGATGTCGTATGATTGCATAAGAGACAACTATCAACCACAAATGAAAGGATGTAAACCGATAATACAGTGCAGGTCAACGTATATGAACTGCCTGGGATTATCAAATCCCATACCATACAGTAAAATTGGTTCAATCCTAATATAAAATACTCTGGTATTAAAATTGCGACACAATTAAAAAAAATGTCTGTTTGAAAAACTGCTAAAAATAATTGACAAACACAACTTAATAAGTCTGATTGACTACTTGATAATCTTGATATAATCTGAATATGGTCTCAACAAATTGCTCGACTAGTCTTGACTCAGTCTTTGCCAGTCTCAACCTGTCTTAACCTTTTAATTTAGTCTCGACTGGTATAAATCAGCCCATCTATCTCAATTATATATTGATCTTACAAAATTCCAGGTTATTTGGTAGTCTGGTTCATTGCTGTCAAATTTAAGGATTATATTAATAGGTAAAAAAGCTAGAATTTTCGGTTTGGACTAAATTCAGATAGTCACCTTTAAAATTTCTATAAATTGTTCAAATCAACTCGGATTTTCATATAACTCTATCATGTCTATGGCAATCTCAATTGTATATTGATCTTACAGAATGCCAGGTTGTTTGTTAGTTTGGTTTATGGCTGTCAAATTTATGGATTTATTTAATAGGTAAAAAGCTAGAATTTTCAGTTTAGGCTAAATTCAGATAGTCACCTTTAAAATTTGTATAACTGTTCCAAATCAACTTGGATTTTCATAAAGCTCTAAAGCTATCTCAATTATATATTGATCTTACAAAATGTCAGGTTATTTGGTAGTTTGGTTTTTCTGTCAGATTCTATGATTTAACTACAAGGTAAACAAAGCTACAATTTTCAGTTTTGGCTCATCATAGTCAAAAACATGTCTGCCTTTGTTTTAAAAGACCATAATTTCTTTCTTGAAAACTGGAATAGATAAAGTAACATTATATATTTTAAATATAAACATGTTCTGTTATTAAGACAATAATTGGTAATTCAGCATATGATAATATGCTTACTTGTCTAAGATTTATTGTCCCATAATGTCAAATTTTGCCTTAATTCTAGATTAACAGGGTATTTTAAAAATTGTATACATGTACTGTTGACCAATGTAAATTACAAATATACAGTATTATCTTCAAGATGAGATCTCTACAATTATGACAATCATTAAAAATATCAGGAAATTAGATAACAGGTCAAAGAGTTATAACTATTGCCCTGAATTGTCAAAATCTTTAAAGATACTAAAATATTATGCAATTTAAAAAAAAGATTTCAAATTCACCTTGTAAGAGGTTTTTCATTTAATTAATAAAATGAGTTGAATTTGTTTTACATTATCATCACAGTTTGTATATTATCATCCTTATTTATATTATTAATAGATTTTGCAAGTAATTGTTATCTGCAATTAATTGGTATCTTGGAGTTTTATGAATCATTATTAATTGTTATTATTAAGTCTTAACGTTAATATTCTAAAGATTGTTATAGATGATGATATAAATTAGTTTAAAGTACGAAATCAAGGGAGTTGTTAATCTTTTAACGTTATGTAGTTAGCTGATCCATGTATGACATATAATTATGTTCTGAACAGTAATAGATGTATTAGTTGACAGTAATACAGTTTGGTAATTAGATTCATATTACAACGTAATTATGTTAACTTCATCAATATTGAATTACATATTTAATTGGAAACATAGTTGATTCTTAGTTAACTACACTTGAAGATCTCTAAGTTAACTTTTGAATAGGATTAAGCTTATTATACAGATCAATAATCAGATTAGCTAGGTGTTCAAAGTAACAATCTAAATCAGGTGATTCAGATCTAACTATCTAAGCAGCTTTAATAAATAATCTTATGAACCATTAACATGAACTATGAAAGCATTGAAGCTATCAATATTACATGTGGTTTTCAAAAGATTACATTTCTACAATAACTTGATGTTATGAAATACTGTTCAGTTAAATTTACTTTGAAAAATTAGCTAAATTCATGTAATAATTATAATCTGTAAAATAATTAGTATAATATGATAACATGATGCATTACATAAGTATGTTTATTCAATTCAATTATCTTAATCAAAAATGATTACTTTAAAATTTAATGAAATTTATAATTTAACGTGTTAAAATTATATTAATAATATTGATAAAATCCCTATATTATTTTTAATACTTTTATTTTTTGAATAATATTAGCTATAAATAATAAGTACATACCTTCATATATACATATCTTTTAATAATTATTATTAAAACTTTATTAATAATATAATATGTTACATTGTTATATTTATCTTTTAAAATAATAGTTTAATTAATTATAAAAATATTACCTTTAATACATTATTAAATATTTTAGTAAGTATTAATTTACTTTGTAAGTTCGAACTAATTAAATCATTCAATGAATTCCATTTGATTTTCATTAAGTGATAAAGTATCAACTGTCAAATTTCAGTCATTTCAAGTCCTTATCTATTGACTGTGAAATATTAATTATATAATAATAAATTGTATAAATGCACTTATAATATTTTAATTATCAATGTCAGAAACTAGAGTTTTCATGATTTAATTGAAGTCCAATTATATTAAATTAAATTATTTAATAATAATAACCTAATTATTTCAAGTGAAAGTGCTATAAAATTTTAGTTTGAAAGTTAGTTATTTTATACTATCATTTTGGAAATTGATTAAGTTTAATTTGATTATTAACTGTAAGCTAAGTTAAAATTAATGTATAACATTATGAAACTTACCATTATAATAATAGTTAATAAGTATTCAATTTAAGAGTTCATTTGTCTGGTATTTAAAGATCATTTTATTTTAAACTTCAATTTCTAATTAATTGAAGAATAATTATATTAAATCAATTTTATTTCTAAGATTAATAATGTAGTTCATTTATGTAAAGAAGTATTACTATAATTATGAATAAATTAATTATTGAACACTTAATTAAATAATTCAATTACGTTAAATTACTAATTTTAAATATTGATCAAATTATATTTATTTTGAATTATATATTATAATTACTTAAGACTTGAAGATATCATTTAATTTAATATTAAGTTACAATTTATATAAATTGAGCTTAAGAATTATAAAAATATCCATGAAGATACAATATTTAAAATTTAATAAATGACTAAGTCAATAAAACTGAATAATTGAACTTAAATAAGAACTTGTAAAGATTGAAAGTGAATTACAAATACGCATAAGATATAACATATAGATAAAGTTAAACCCATCTATATATTAATCAAACGATATTTAGATAACTTATAAACCAATCACTTATATAAATTAAGAAACAGAATATGACATTTTAATCAAATTATAAATTTAATTGAATAAAAATATTATAATTTTATATGAATATTATAAATATCACAGCAATTAAGATATAAATGTAATGACTCTATTTACAATCATATTATATAACTTTAATATTAATTAAATTTATCTTTAAAATTATCATATACTATAAAAACAATAAGATAATAATTGTCTATTAATTCGATGCCACTAAATATTTATTACTATGTGAATTTATATATATTAAACTTTTTAAATTCTTAATACGTTTTCTATATTAAAGTAATTGAATTTTAGAAAGATTTAATTATTTTGAATGAAATATTAATTATATAATTAATAATTAAGTATATGTAATGTTTAAATATAATATATTAATTAAGATATATACATTGTAATTAAGTCTACCATATATCAATTCTTCTTCATTTATATAATTTATAATGATAATATATTAATTGAATATATTGAATTTAAAATATCAGATCTTTATAAAATTTATTAGGTTATAAATTGATAATAATTTTACTCTAGTTAATATTTAAGAATATTACATTATTTGTAAAAGTAAATTTAAACTTAATTACAATTAAAGTTAACATGCATGAAATTATGACTTTTTAAGTAATAACATTATATATTTTGATGTTTAGGAAAGATATTTGATTAATATTTACTTCATAGTTATGTATTAAATACTATAATAATATTAACATTATAATAATTGAAATTTGTCTAAATCTCTATATACAATAAATACTATTGTTGTATTACATAAGAAATTGAAATGATAAATATTATAATTTATTTTATGTTTATGAATAAAGCATAATTAACATTCTATTCAACTAATCTGAAATTAACTTCTATTAGAAAATTATAATTATTAATAATTTTCATTTACCAAAACATTAAAAATATTATTAAATTTGTTAATATCATAATAATTAAAATTCATATTCAAAGATATTGTAGAGCATAACATTATAAACATAGCAAAAGTTACAAAGGTTTTTAAATATCGATATAATGAAGAGTAATGTGCAATACATTATTAACAATCTAAATATTTATAATATAATCGTCAAAGATTAAATCTGACAACATACAATTAAAGTGTAAACATATATAATTTAATGTAACAACTATAATTATATACAACGTCAATTAACAAATAAACTCTTAATATACAAACATTCCTAAATATGTGACTTTCGTCTAATAAGTATTTAAAAACTTATAAAATGAATTCCATCACAGAATTGTTAATCATATTAATGATTTAATAAACTAGACTTAATAAATATTTAATAATGATATGCATATTTATCTAAAACAGAAGATTTAGTATCAAATTAAAATATATGTATCAACATAATTTATTTAAAGTAATCTACGAAATGAATATGTTCTAGAATGATATGATTCATTTAGTCAAAAGCTTTCAATCATTAAAAATGCATTACTGGTTCTACAAAGTCTATAGAAGTCTTAAAATAATAGTATTTTACATTAAGTATGAATTCGAAGTAATTATTAGCTTGATCTTTAAGTCAGTTAAAATGATTATAGTGTAATTAATGCATGCATTTAAAAGCTTACGAACATAATCTTCATATATTAATACTTTGAAAAGTTTAGATCATAGATTATCATGAAATAAAACTGTAACAAAATCTATATCATAGAATCACATGAAATATCTTACACAATAAATCATTTATCAACGTTAGATAATGTGTTAATCTTTATTGATTAAAATTTAACATTATCTTACTAAATAAAAGATTGTTTACTAATATTGTATAAATATTTGTAATTTAGAACTAAATAGTTTTATATGATTTTATAATTGAATATTAAAAGGAAATGAACATTATATAGTCATCTCTAAAATTTTCAAACTAAGTCATATAATGTAAACTGACTAAGAAAATAATAAAATAACTTATCTAATGTTAAACGATATTAAGAAACAAACTATTTTTAAGTAAGTATTTAAAAATTTAGAACAATAAAATAATTTAGAAACTGTCTCTAATTAAATGTTTTTAAGCTATAGTATCTATATAATGCTAAATATCTAACTATTTACTCTTAAAACTTTATAAACGTGGTTGAGTTTTGAATATTTTGCTTAAAAGCTAACAAGATTCAAATATCACATTATAATAGTGACTTAATGATTAAAGCTAAATAATATCAAAATGAATCTTAGTAAATCTGAATTTAATACGTATTCCATTTATTAGCATTTCGATAAACAATTAACGATATATTAAGAATTCAAATAAATTACGAAATTAAAGTAAGATGATAATATTTCAAATGTAGAATTATTTAATGTTTGTCTTAAAATTATCTGATTATTTAATTCTAATATACAACATTGTGAAATGAACATTGATACTTAATTAAACAGATCACTTCAAATATTAATTATTGCCTAGTTGCATGTAATTTATATCACAATAGATTATAGTTGTTAATTATTACATTATCTCTTAGTATGTTAACGAAGCATTCACAGTATTATAATCAAAGATGTAAAAATAATATCATCAATTAATATAGTTTTAATATTCACAACTAATTATCATCATTTTCATATGTAAGATTTCTTAATTATAAAATATCAAAATGATAGATAATATGTACTGTTATCATATATCAAATAGGTTATCTATGAAATATATCTATCATCTGTGAAAATTGAATGTCAATTTTCTAACGTATTAACGATTACATACATCTATATAGATACATGATTAAGTTCAAACTAACATGATATACATTTAATAGTACTTTGTCTAACTTCACATAAACTCAAATAAAATTGATAGATAGAGATCGTTATTATTTAAACATTTAGCAAATATGAATTAAATAAAACTAAAATACAATAATTTTTAATTATACTTATATATAGTTTCTATAACTGTTAAAATAGTAAACAATTAAATGTCGAATACATCATATTACATAATTACTCTATTATAGATACTAATTAATGAAATTACTTTCGATAAAATACATTTAAATATTCAGTTTGTAATAATATGATTCTAAATTTAAAATAATAATGTTATGTATATATACTTGTTGATAAGATATTACAACATCAATTTATTAGTACTTAATGACATTAAGTAAAATTAAAATCAACATATCGATAAATTTCTTTTAACTATTAGATATAAACTGAAAATTATACAAGATTAGATGGTTTACTGAATTTATATTAATTATTCAATGATGACCTAGAATTAAATGTTATAATATCATGTAAATTTTACATACTTTATATTGATGACATTAACATGAATATTTATACTTATATGTTGATTAATTACATTAATCAATCTAATGTCTAAATTTCATTATTTTAAGTATCCTAAGAAATTTGACATATAATTGATAAATGAATTGATAACATTAAATAAATTCAAGAACATATGATGACATAGAATCTACTATACGATCATGTAAACATAATAATACAAAGATTATAGAATTCAAAGTAAACTTTATATACATAGGAAAACGATATGTAGTCAATCGTAAGACTAAACGTAATCGAATTTAAATCATTCTAAACATTCAAGTAGATAATCATGAATATCTAAATAGCAAATGACTGTAATTGTACAATAAAACTTGTAACAAATAGAATTGTATAGACAGTATTATGCAGACATTTAGTACTAAATTAAACTTAATTGACTGTACATTGAAGATTAAACTATAATCATGATAACTTATAATACAGAACTATCCTATGCTAACAACTTGAATTCGATACATGTATATAATCATATGTGACATAACATTGTTGTAAACTGATATATTCATTCATGTATAGCTATTGCTAGTATGTTTAAAGAATCTTACTTCATCCATCTTAGTTCAAAAATTATTCATATATCTTATAAATTTGCAATCATTAAATAAAATTTATGTATTAATACAGTTATTCATAATGACAAATTTTGACATACATTTCTCAAATGTTATAAAATTGTTATATATTTCATATTGTTTCATAATAATCGAAACTTTATCTAGAATAAGAAACTTCAAATTAAATATAAATGTTAAAAAAGATTAACTTATTAAATCTATGCAATATCATCAGAATATCAGATATAATTCATAAGAACTCAAATTTATAAGTAATCTAAAACTGCACAACTAACTAGATACGAATTATAAGTCTAATAGACATTCAAAATATAAAACTTTGCATTAAGTTATAATACACTATAGAACTATTATTAATAATACTATCATATTAATATATAATGTTATTTCATAATAGATTAAATACTATTCATATTACTAAACGATGTATTATTATTAATATATACTTATACAAGACAAAACATAACATAATATCTGAAATATCAAATATGACTCTGAAAATTGAAATTCTGATACTTATGCATCTAATAAAAGTAAGTGCATTTGTAAAGGTACTAAGTAATGATTAGACATTAGACAAGAAAATATTGTGAAGCAATAATAATTAACTTAATTCTAATAACAACTATTTAAGTTAATTATTTTAAGACTAATAATAGAATGACAACTTAAATCATTATAATCATCTATAATCATGAATGTAATATCATACAATTATATACATATAATTATGTTAGATAATTCAACCAGTTCGAATTTATATTTCTAGACAATAGTATAATATAATAATTTGAATTAGAGTAATATCTATTATAGATTTAATATATTTCATTTTAATGACTAAAAATAATTGAAATTATTTACAATTATTAACGATATGATGTACAAAACTTAATTTATCAATTGGAAATTTAATATGAAATTTACTAATACGATATAATATAGTAGAAATAGATACTTTATAAATCATAATAGTAACTAGCTCAATATAGATTCCTATAATAACATTAGAAAATGAAACTATTAATATATTTACTAGTGATTTTGAAGTATCTTATGAATTAGTATACATAAATTTCCAATTATGATATTAAATATATACTTAATATCAGTTATTGACATTAAATGATAAATAGAATTTATTGACATCATCTAAAATTTCATGAAATAATATTACTTGTAAGATTACGTAATTAATGTAATTCCAATATCAACATTTAATTGCCATATTAAGCTCATTGTTCATTTCTAATTTGTACGATATTTCTAAAATTTATAATATAAGTCTATCATAATCTGAATTAAACAATACATCATTATATATATACAATCGTAAATTTCATTTAGATATAGTACTATACTCATAATATAACTGAAACTCAATGAATAGTTACATGAAATCTTCATAACTGAACTTAAACATTTAACATATTCAATTGAATTTAATTACATGTGTAATTTAATTTCTTTGTTAATCTGTATTTACAATTAGTTATCAAATTAACATACATATTCGTTGTATAAATTACTTAACATAATAACATAGTAAACGTACACGTAGTAAAGGAAACGAAATACCAATAATGCATACATCTCATATTAAACAAAATACGACCGTCTCTTGATAGTGATAATGTACAAAATCAATAGAATATCCAACGAGCAGTTTATTTATCACCCTAAAGATAATTGAAAGTCATGGCATCAATGACTTTTTAAATGTATTTCTACTGTTATCTAATACACGTGCCTAATCTTATTTACGTGTACATTCACGTGTATTAGATGTTCATTTTAATCAACATTTACCATTAGCAATTGAACCTTACACTTATGTTAAATTCTTAAGATGCAACTTATGTTGCACGAATTTCAAAAGCGGATATAGGTTTTTCCTACTTTATTATATACACTTAATATTCATTCGAAACTTTGTTTTCGGTGCAGATGAGATGACCTTCCCATCCATAATTATGTGTATGAAGAATTATATTTTGTTTTGAATTATTGAAATACTGACTGTTCCTGTTTTGATTTTGTCTGTATTTTAACACATGGTAATGGCCAGTGCAGACGTCATATGTGACAGACCTTTTATCTCTAATATGATAAAATTAAGTATGTTAGTTTCACACCTGGCGAGCTTTACTATAACGATATGTTGTTTTGTACTAGCTTAAGTAGTGTAATGTAAGGATTCAATACTGTAATAATTACTGATATGTTGAGGAACGAATGAGATCATAGATATCGATTTCTGTTCGAATTGTGAATGTCTAGCGGCAAATGATTTCTATACACATAGAAAAGAGGGCTAGAAATAAATATTTGCACAAAAAAAAAACACCATTATGTATGTTCTTGAAATTAATAAATGTATATTCTGACATGAGATATACATGTAGGACACCTACACTTGCATGTTTTTAAATAAGGCGACAGTATAGAAATACGGAAAGTCAAGTCTCCTAAACCAGAAAAGATTAAGATAACAAACAAAAAGTCGACGGAATCAGATTAACCCAAAACGAAGTGAGGCCGGGTGCGTCGACAGGGTCAGAGTCTCATGCTATGCTTGCATCATTGTCATATGATTTCACACTCAGTCAAATTGGTCACAATCGTGAATAGGACACAATCGGTAAACTTACAGATCAGACAACTTTACTGGTACAAATGTAGCCAAAGATCGAAGATCGCTTAAACATGTCGCTAGTGAGTTAAGACAGTGACAAACCGTATCCTTAAACCAATTCGTGGTGACAGTAAAACTTATGTCGTGTCGATTTATGTCGTTCTATATCATAACTCTATTTAAGCAGTTGTTGTGTAAGGAGCGTACTCCTATTAATGAAGCCCTTAAAGTGTGAATATGCAGGAGCGTATAGTGCTAAATAGGCAACAGTAGTATATCCTGTTCAATAGTCATAAATCGATTAAGCGAAAACAAATCCGGGTCACACATCAACTGCAAGAGGAAAACAACGGAACAACAGAAACGTGAGATATGTAAACGCCATACTATGGAGCAGAGGGTATGTTACATTTGAGAAATGGGACGTTGACAATGGGGAAGTTGGAATCATCATGTTTGTCATAGATTCTAGTTTTAAGTCGTCCACCGGTATAAATATCAAGAAAAAGATCAAAATATGAAGCAGACCTTGTACGGAATCATCCTAATTCTCAAGTTCACTAGGATATACAGATGGGTGCGGTCCTAACCTTGACAAAAGTTAACTTGGAGCAGACTTGTTGACTGCTTTCTAAGTTAACTTGAGAATTTTAAGCAGACAAGCAAGTTAACTTCGTCGTTGGTGGACCAGACCTACGGTCTGCTTTTTAGGACTGCTGCAGACCTGTCGACAGGTCTGCTCCAGACCAGACCTGTGGACAAGTCTGATTTTGACCAGTCCTGAAGACAGGTCTGCCCCAGACCAGACCTGTGGACAGGTCTGCTCCTGACCAGACCTGTGGACAGGTCTGCTACTGACCAGACCTGTGGACAGGTCTGCTTCTGACCAGACCTGTGGACAAGTCTGCTACTGACCAGACCTGATGACAGGTCTGCTTATGACAGATTATCGTGTTTAAGAGTTTTCATACCAGACTTGAACTTTAATTAAAATATGTAAACAACATTCGCATTGTCTTTCCCCGGATAGCAAATTTCTTTACTCGCTAGACTATATAGCTACTAGATTATACATATCAACAAAATTCTTTTTGTTATTTGATATATTCTTATATACATAAAACAATGGCTATACAAACACATAGAGCTATCAAAAGGAAATGAAAGGTTTTTTTTATTAGAAGGCGGATAGAAAGGTTATCCAACGCATCGGAACGATATTCTTATATCATGGGATATCAACATCATTGTCGACGTTGCTTCGTTCCCCGTTTTTTACCTGTCTCTTCATAAATTTTACTTTATGCATTTATACATGCATGGATATTTCATTGTTATTCAACTTATTTGCATTGGATTTACTATTCTATTTTCCCGCAGAATATTCTAACGAAAATTGTACAGTGTCCGGATACGTACGGTGTGGTAAAAACTATCAACAATCTCGTCAAATTCGTCAGATTTGTCGTGAGATTTGTCTTTGCCGATTAATTGATATATGGGACGTCCCAAAATTATACTCAATGTGCACTTGAATGAAATAGTTGCCACTTGACGTTTA
This sequence comes from Mytilus coruscus, assembly GCA_017311375.1. Classification (NCBI taxonomy): domain Eukaryota; kingdom Metazoa; phylum Mollusca; class Bivalvia; order Mytilida; family Mytilidae; genus Mytilus; species Mytilus coruscus. The sequence goes on from CM029604.1 coordinate 16,688,941, forward strand.
ACTACAAACAAAATCAATCATCCGACATAATAGATTAACAGTATACTATTCCCAGAAGAGAACTTCGTATACTTTTTATTAAAAGTACAAATAACTTCAGACATGTCAGTGTTGGTACTTGGATGATGCGACCTAATAGTTTTGTTTTACACACCATCCTGAACTACTATCTCTAGTGACTGTTCAATATTATGAATACAGAGATGAAATGCTGACACTTTCAATTTATGAGGAAATTTTTTTTCATTAATGTTGCTTACATTTGCGGTCCTACTAAAATGTGCACAGGAGCGCCAGGAGAAGACATAAAGGCGCCAGGTACAATCCATCACAACATTTAAAACAACTTATTTATAATGCAGCCTTATAGATTTACAAATTAAAGTGCACATATGGTCAGTTTTGGTTAAAGCGTTCAAATAATTTTGTTGTACAAGTCAGCATGAGGTATCAAAACTACTGAAATTTTGTTACGTATCAATATTTTGAATAAAAGGAGGACATGCTGGCACCCTAAATTTATGCGAACAAAAATTTGTTGTTATTGTATTGCAATATTGCTGTCCATTGTATTATACATTGAATCCTGACATAAAAATATGGCTGATAAACTATGCAGGTATATAGATTTACAAATTAAAGCGACATATGGTCAGTTTTGGTCGATGCGGTCAAATAATTTTGTTGTACAAGTCAGCATGAGGTATCAAAACTACTCATGCTACTGAAATTTTGTTACTTATCAATATTTTGAATAAAAGGAGGACATTCTGGCACCCTAAATTTATGCGAACAAAGTTTGTTGCTATTGTATAGCAATATTGCTGTCATTTGTATTATACATTTAATCCTGACATAAAAAATATGGCTGATTTACTATGCGGGTATATAGATTTACAAATTAAAGTGCACATATGGTCAGTTTTGGTTGAAGCGGTCAAATAATTTTGTTGTACAAATCAGCATAAGGTATCAAAACTACTGAAATTTTGTTACGTATCAATATTTTTGATAAAAGGAGAACATGCTGACACCCAATATTTATGCGAACAAAAATTTGTTGTTATTGTATTGCAAAATTGCTGTCCATTGTATTATACATTGAATCCTGACATAAAAATATGGCTGATTTTCTTTGCGGGTATACATGGTATATAGATTTACAAATTAAAGTGCACAGATGGTCAGTTTTTGTCGATGCGGTCAAATAATTTTGTTGTACAAGTCAGCATGAGATATCAAAACTATTGAAATTTTGTTACGTATCAATATTTTGAATAAAAGGAGGACATGCTGGCATCCTAAATTTATTCGAACAAAATGTGTTGTTTTTGTATTGCAATATTGCTGTCATTTGTATTATACTTTTAATCCTGACATAAAAATATGGCTGATTTACTATGCGGGTATATAGATTTACAAATTAAAGTGCACATATGGTCAGTTTTGGTTGAAGCGGTCAAATAATTTTGTTGTACAAGTCAGCATGAGGTATCAAAACTACTGAAATTTTGTTACGTATCAATAATTTGAATAAAAGGAGGATATGCTGGGACTCCTAATTTGTGCAGGCAAATTTTTTTAGTGTTTTAATGATGCTTTCATTTTGTATAATAAATTCTATCCTGAAATTAAAATATTGCTGATTGTGGCTACATAGATCAAGGACGTATAACTAACAAGGACGTATAACTGACATCTAATATACGTCCTTTCATAGAAATACATAATAAATTGCAAATATAATGGTTGAATATGATAGGTATTGGAATATATATTCAGTGCCCGTTATGATTTTAACCAAGATCGTTTTTAATTTATAGATTGGCAGATCACAGCTAAATTTGTGTAACAAGCAACGTTTTATGCGTACTTTATTTTCAAATATTTGTATTTAATCCTGTTTATATAACGGAAGTATTAGTTTTACTTTATTTTCGATGTTTATACAACGAAACAAAGATATTAAAAATATTTTTAAAAATCGATGTAGAGCGATCCTGGTTACAATTTAACTTAGTGTTGAGCAGACCAGTCAAAAGTTAACTTGGGAACAGGTCTGGTTTCGATCAGATTTGTCAAAGCAAAAGTTATCTTATGTTAACTATGTGGCAGGACTGGTTTCGAAGTTAACTTATGTTAACTTTTGGGCAGGACTAGTTTCGAAGTTAACTTCTATTCACTTATGACAGGACTGGTTCGAAGTTAACTTATATCAATAGCGGACCTGTTTCCAAGTTAACTTTTGGCAGACATAAAACAGTCCTAGGACCAAGTCCGCTTTTCAAGTTAACTAGATTTTGGTCCTAGGACTGGTCAGAGCAGTCCTAAATCCGGTCACAGGTTAACTTTGACCAGTCCAAATGACTGGTTATCAAGTTAACTTGCTGTACAGGTTAGGACTGCACCCATCTGTATAAGATGTAAGCACTCATTGAAATGTGGTTTAATCAGTGACAGGCGTATTTACAAGGAATAACATGGTGTGTCACAATGTGTTATATAATTAGGATATTATAGTCAAAATGTGGATCAAGTACCATAATTCTCCTTAAAATGGTGAAATAAAAATTACGGTATAATATTTCAACTAACAATGATGGCAAACTAGCCTTCTAATTAAGAGAGCTTTCTGTCATATTGTGCCAAAGAGTTTGCCTTCATAAAGTGTCACTGTGGTATAATATTTTTTTTTTGTATTTTCAAAGTTTTTGTTCGTTTAAAGGTGTATTTGTAATAACTTATCCTTGCAAAATTGCCTAATGAAGCCAGGATTAAAGAATACGGGACTTTTCAAGAAGTTTATTCTTAAGCTTACAGTATTCAATTATGACCCACATAACCTGACTTGTTACAGCTGAACTTATTTTAAAATTATTCAAATCCGTACAGTGAATTAGCAATCACCGACAAGTGTGAATTTGTCTGTTTTTCATGCATCCATCATTTGTCATTAACATTAACATATATGTATTTCTTACTATTCATATATTACTCATAAAATGTTTTCTAAATGTTTGATCTGTTACTCTTCCTCTTGTTATTTTGGTTCCGTTGTGTTTTAGAAAAGATTCGAATGTTTTTTTTAAATTTGGTTGGTGTTTAAAAGCGTTAACTGATCAATATTCTATATGAAGAGCGTAGGCCCTATAATAATGAGAAATGAAGATAAAATAAGGTAATTACAAGTAAAATCAAGTTGTTCGTTTGTTTTTCTTTACATAACTACGGATTGTTTTCACGTTGTACTTGAGGTCCCAGTTGTTGCGTATTTTTAGGACATAAAACATATTTTGAAACAAAACGTAATTGTTGTCTGTCAATTAAATTGATGGAGGCGTTATAATACATATAAAAATGAAATTAATAACAGTTATTGGATCCAACCTGTAACATGTGTAATGATTCACTAAATAGCAAGTTAACAAATTAAGATGAGGGATCATAGCTTTATTCTTACGAAGAACCTCCGAGCATGCTTGGAGGATGCTCGGAGCTTTTTAAGTAGGCTCTTCTTAACAGTTTATGTGACAATAATTATCATGATCCATTAAGATGTCCATCAAATCTATAGCACTTCTATAACAAGGAAAGTAAAGCATTATAGAGGAAGCTCAATTAACACCTGTGTAAACATCTGGTCTATTCAAATACATCTACCATGAAATTTTACAAATCTATAAAATAGATTAGAAATTCTTCAATAGTACTGTGTAATGCTTGGAAAGAAATATCGAGTTTCTTATTAATAATCATTCCTTTTAAGACAAAAAATACTCAAATTTTATATTTGAATAATATAATTATAGCTTAAATTTATACTATATAAAATGATACATAAAAGTCATCAAAGACACAAACTATGGTAATTGATTTATAATCATTTATAATACTTTATCTACAATAACGAACTTAGTTCTTTAATAGAAAATGATGGCTACTTTGGGAAAAGTTGTAATTCATAATTGAAAGGCTAGGTTGAAAGACTTTTCACAATATAATAGTTATAATAAATTGATTTTAGTTCAACAGTCCTCTATATTTTTTCTTGAATAACTTTTTTGATTTTGTTTTTATGATAATAAAACGGATTCAGTGCATAGCTACACTTTAGAAAAAAATATACTTTGTACTGGAATCCCTTTTGTCTATGCAATACAACTTCTTTTCTCAAAATATTTTATATATGATATCACAGGAAAGTATTGAGAAGATGTTTTATTGATACTGTTTATTTTTCAAAAATTATACACAGATCAAATGGAATTAATAAGAAATTATGAGCCTTATAATTGAGCTCCAATATAATTTCTTATTAATTTTTTATAGACTTTGCCTTTATTTTTCATAGCTACAAAATAACTTAGAAAAGTGCATTAAAATAATTCAACTGCCCAGACCAATTACCATTACCATGATTTATACCATACTATAAATGTACAAAGCATTGGAGCCTCTTTTTCTAAGCTCATAGCTCTTAGCTCTTACTTTTACTTTTAATTATAGTTCTTCAATACACATAGATTTGTATAAAAAATGTCAACTTATTTTTTAAACTATCTCTTTTAAGCTAAATCAAAATGCAGAAAGTCATAATTACATTTGATACCCTGAATGATAATTGCAAGATTTCCATTTCATATAAACTTCCTTTTTCTATTTTTGAATGTGAACAGAAGAGCAAATCATCTTCAAAGTGAGGAGTCATTTGTACAATCTATTCTGCTGTCTGGTTAAAATTTTTAAAATTTGGAATTTTGATTTATTACCCTAATGCTTTAAGTCAATTGAATACCAGTTTAAAACATACCGTTATTTTATACTATATGTTAAAACTACAGTTAGAAATTCTTGTAATAATCTGTTCCAAGTTAGGAATAAGGCAATTTAGAAGTTTTAGTGTTTGAGGAGAACAGGCAATTTTCTTGAATAATTTGCAGACTTGACTTATATATTCTAAGTCCCTCACTTACAAATATTTAAAGATGTATAGTAATAGTTCAATTGGTATGCTTAAAAGAATTTTTGATTCATCATACTACTGTCATGACTGTAAGAACATGACAATAGGTAGTCACGACTATACCACTTTAGTTCAGGGGTTAAATTATAATGTATCTACCATATATATCAAATAATCTAATATCTTCACTTTCTATCTTATTTTTGATAACTGTTTATCTCTATTAAAATTGGAATCAATTATTATTGTTGAAGATGTTTTGGAATCAATTATTATTGTTGAAGATGTTTATAATCTAACATCATACAGCATTTTAATATTAACAAAATATTTCATATGGAGCATAAAAGAGGATGTTATAAGATAAATATCCTAACTGAAACTGTAAAATGGGTTATTCCCACAAACTATAATATATATAAGAAGATGTGGTATAAGTGCCAATGAGACAACTCTCCATCAAAGTCACAATTTGTAAAAGTAAACCATTATAGGTCAAAGTACGGCCTTCAACACGGAGCCTCGGCTCACACCGAACAGCAAGCTATAAAGGGCCCCAAAAATGACTAGTGTAAAACCATTCAAACAGGAAAACCAACGATCTAATCTATATAAAAAACGAGAAACGAGAAACACTTATGAAACACATCAACAAACGACAACCACTGAACATCATGTGTTTATATAATGTATCATGCTGTGATATAAACCTTTGATAATAATGTTTTGCCTCTACACCGATTTTATACAGTATTATTGGACAGGATGCAGACAGACTTTTATCAATATTTACTTTTAAAATTGTGTGATCATATTTCTAATACTTGTATAAACTGAATATTAAACAACACAAAACAAGCAAAAAATAATTGTTTCGACTCCAAAGAACTGCCACAATGTCCTATACTAATGAACATAATTATGCCTAAAATTCAACTAACTTTGTTTTATTCTGGTTTTATAATTATACTCATGATGCTAAAAAGAAAACAAAATTAACTAATTTGAATCTTAAAGAAAAAAAATTCAGTATATATATTTATATATTTAGGATCTGTTTTATATTGATGAAATGATTTGATAAAAGCCTATATAAAAGACTTTCTATATACAGCTGTAAACTGAACTTCCTCTACATTGCTTTACTTTCCTTTTGATAGAAAATGTTTAGATATATTAAAAAGTCATTCAAGAAAAAGAAATAGAGGATTGCTGAACTAAAATCCATCTCTATTATATGAAAATTCTTTCAAGGTGTAATACCACCAAAACATACATCCAATTTCATGCGAAAAAGGGTTGAATTTTTTTTAAATATACCCTTTAATTTGACAGTTGTTGGAAATTAACTCTGCAGTTCATTGCAGAAAAGTTTTTCGGGTTGTAAACATGTATCTTGGGTGTTTCAAAGCAATATAATTTTTTTATTTGGTGTTTCTATAAAATATTCTGGATTTTAAGGTGTTTCTATAAACAGGGAAAAGGGGAGAAATTTGAGTGGTTAACGTTTGGTGATGTTTACTATCTTATATGCATTGAAAAGTTATGTTGCATTTTCTCTATAGTACTGGACAGGATAAAACTTTACTCATGCCAAGTATTTCTTTATTAAAAACAAAGATAAATTCTGCACAATTCAAAATTACTACGTAATAGGGAAAAACAATTGTGTAACATTTTTATTACCCCCTCAAACCAGCCTTCAATCATGAATTACAACTTTTCCTAAGTAGCCATAATTTAATATAAAAGAACTAAGTTTTCCTATTTTATAAAAAAAATATTACCATTGTTCAGTTAGAGGCATTACATCCTAATAACAACAAATTTCTCTATTGAAACAATATATCGAATGACACAAGAAACATTGCGACCGAATGAGGAGGTCCACTGGTGGTCTTCATAAAAGACAAGAGACTACACAATATATCAAATAATAAACTTGTTTCGAGTCGAAAGAAGTCGTTAAAATCTTACACACAGAAATTAAAAATCTGCAATATAATGGAGTGATGTAAATGATAACAAACATATTGCAGTGCACCAACCTGACACACGGCTAAATCATATATAATAAGAAAGCATATTAATTGTACAATCTTTTTTCCGGGTTTTAAATTATTTGTACGGTTAAATTCCCGTCAAATCAAGATCGAAAGTCAAGGAAGGACAGTTCTTATTTATAAAGATGTCAGAACAATTGCATTTTCTGTCTTAAGAATAAGAAAAATAAGGTAAACGTTAAAATCAATCAATAACCATCAATCACCAAACGATCTTTAAAATATCAATGACGTATCTTTAATAAACAAAGCCTTTTCCCAGATATTTCAGTTCACAAGTTATAATTGACTGTTATTCAACTATTTATTACCGTAAAACAAAATAATGGTATGTTTCTAGTGCTCAGGGTATTTGACTTCATCAATTTATTTCAATCACGCTTATTGCTAACTTGAAAAGCTAATTATGACAACTCACAAAGTGGCTAAAAATACAGCAATCTGCAAGAAAAGAGCTTTTCAGTTGTTCTACATTAAAAATTATATGCATTTGATATTAGTTTGAAGAGAGACAATTTTTTAAATGTGAAATTCAAAGATCGGAAGAAGATGATGATTTTAGTTGGAATTTAAGGTGCGACATTTTGATATTTTAATGGTAATGGGCAGCATGAACAAAAATCTTTCGACTATTCTTAAAATTAACTTTGGTTTTTTCGTTGCAAGCATAAATTAAAAGTCATGTTCATGTATCTTTAAAAAGTCAGCCTGTTAAAAAACCAAAATCAATAGATAGATAAATAATGAGATGATAATAAATCCCTGACACAAATCAAATTTCTCTTATTGCATCATGCATTTATCGCTGTATATGAAGTTTAATCTTTTCCAAAAATTAAAAAAAAAAAAAAAAAAAACGTTTGGCAAAACAAAGGTAAACTCTCTATTTCATCAAATAATAATGATTTGCATGCTGTTACTTTACTTTCGTGATTTAGAAATGATGCGTAGGCTTCATTACTTCAATAAGCATCTGATTTTGATTGACCTAAAAATTGAAGGAAAAAGACCGGTTTGCACTAATTTATAGGGGAGCGTAAAGAATGAGATACCTTCTAACTAAAAATAAGGATGTGTCGTATGATTGCCTATGAGACAACTATATTACAAACATCAAATGAATGATGTAAACCGATGATAGGTCAACGTACCTCCTGCAGAAATGATCAAACCCTATACCGTATAGTAAGCTATAAAAGGCTCCGATATGAAGAAAAGAATAAAACAAATAACGACCTGCTTTATGCTTAAAATAGTTGAAAACGAAATTTTATAGAATACAGAATTTGTTTCGTAAAAGAGTAATCGTATTTGTTGACATACCATCTTAGTAAACTTTCAACTAATCAATAAACTGTTTTCCTAGACTTAAATGTCAGTTTTCAGGGCTGTTATGGTGGATTCTAAATGCTTATTATTTCACTCTTTATGAAGATTCCTTAGTTAAACTTTTCTTTAAAATTTCAATTTAAACGTGGTTGGTAGGTTTTGTTATATTTTTGCGAATGATAAACAAGACAATAATCAAGTATGCCATTGAATGAATGGTCCCACTTACACTGATAAGCTCAAAGTGATAAAATTCTAAATGAAAATGAAATCATGTGGTCCAATAACTGCAGTATAGCATCGGAGATTTACACCGTTTACGTCATTATCAGTATAGAATGTCACGACATTTAACCTCCTGATAATATTTGAAGAGAAGGAGAATTAAACAAAAAAACAAGCATAAAATTATAAGTACGATATTCAGAATGATGACTTAAAGAAATATCTACAGGTATTGCATATCTGTCTGTCAAAAGATTTATCTGTATCTTCATTTGATTAGGCATGTTAGACATTAACTATTATCTTCGGTGATTAAGAAACTATAACTGTAATTAAACCCACAAAAGGGGACCACCACCCAGCTGATTCAATTATTGCCCAGTTAGCATGTTGGGTCGTAATTTTATTCCATTATGCACTTCCTTGTATAGGGTTTTATTACTTTGTAAAGTTTTATCAATATCAGTCCCTCCGTTAGTAGGAGTTACTATCACGAGAGATTTTAACCACATATTGCAATACCGGGGTAAGTAAGTTATATTATCTCCCCTTTTACATTTTGGAATCATATTGCACAAACTATTACTCTTTGAAGTTTCATCGATATCTGTCTACATCTCGCCGTCTAGGAGGAGTTTCTTTTTAAAGACATATTCACGGACGGAGAGATGGACAGCGTGATTCTTATATACCTATGCAAACCATGTTTAAAGGTATCATACATCTGCGATAACAATATCATAGAATGTCCCAGATAGAATACTGATAACCTGGTATTTGATCTCAACAAAACATTGACACTTCAAAAATATCAACAGACATACATTGAGTCCAAACTGAATGTACATTTTTCAAGATTTCCAAACAAACACTTGACCACAGAAAATATATCTGATATTGTAATTTATGTTAACTTTGTCTAAACGATTTCACAAGAAGCACTGAGAAAAGAGCAATTGTGAAATGAAAGGAAATATGTAGTCACTTATTTACTTAGACGTATACGAAATTTATCAGGTTTCTTGTTGAATGTACCGAGACACTACAAGGACACATATCATAAAAATTCTTGACATGTTTCACAACAGCTCTCAGATGAGTTGTGTATAATTCTGTAGGTATAATAAGCAACGAAAAAGTCGTAAAGTCATATTGCTCTCGCTTTTATTTTGGATAGAAGTACGTCTGCTAATTACGATGCCAAATTTAAACTGTTCGATTGTTATTTTAAACTACACGTTCGGGTTAAAGAATTAACATCATCGAAGGTTTTGGAACTTATTTGTTCCTTACTATAAGTTTTAAAAAAATGCAACAATTTATAACGGTAAAAAGTTTGTCACTGACTAATACTTATTGCATTGTAATATAAGGATCACAACTGAAACCATAAGTAACGCAAGAATTCAACATCGTTATAGACAGCCAGGTTTAACATATTTTTTATTGGAGCTATTAATGCCTAATCTTTAGTTTTCTGTAATGAATTGTTGAGGTTAACTTGTAATTATTATTTTTCATTTTGCTGTCATGTTGAAGACTGTCCTTCTGTGACGGATAGTTTTATTTCTATATTTGGTTTCTTCAAATCGTTCATAAAAATATGACAGGTCTTACGAAAAGTATTGAATTATTAAAAAGACAAAACCAATCACTAATGACTACAAAAAAAAAAAGAAACTAGAATTACAAGCAAATACCATCAATAACAATGAAAACATTCTCCGAAACCTGACTATTGTACAACAGTCAGGTTTTGGAGGATCGATGAAACAACAATTACAACAATGATAATATAAAATGGAAACACATGATTGCTTTGATTAATACAGGAAAACTTACTTTGTAGCGGGATTTTCAACATCCAGAAACCCTACAACAAAATACGAAGATTTTACGTAAATTGCTTTGGTATATTCCAACATTGTATGAACGTGAGAGATGAGCAAACGTAATGTACATGTTATCTAAATTTTAAACCATGGTCCTGTCTCTAAATACACATATTGACAACAAACCATAGAATATGTCATGGAGTCGGTGTTATTTAAAAAAAATCTAAACCATTGCTGTATTTCTTCAAAGATAAACAAAGTTGGTAGAAAGTCTGTAATTGTAGAATCTTAAAGTTAACAGGATATGTATGTGAATGTTTACTGTGACGTTGTTTATCAGCTTATACATTGAGATACGATACATGCAATTTTATTTGAACCTAAACAGGTAAACCAATTTTTCAACTTCCTGGTTGTAATTACTTTGAATATTTCCTTTCATTAGGTACTAACATGTGTATTTCATAGTGTTATAAATAATTGAACATCAACTGCCCTGCAGTAAACAACGTTTGCAGTACTACATCCAGTCCATGCCTATAGTTAGGCATTGTACAAGGAATGCTTATGACGTCTCTACACTTAACCCCAAAAGTTCAGTCAAAGAAAAAAATGATTTTTATTTTCATTAACATTTGGCTTTCATCAATTTCAAAAAATACAAATATTTGTTGATGGTTATTTTGAGAAATTATCTATTGTTAGTTGCTTTTGTCAATAAGACCAAACTCCTTTACATGACTGTACAACAATGTCTCCCTTCTGAAATTAAAATATATTTAAGTATATTTTGTTCAAATATGGCTTTCATGAAATTGAAAATCAAACTACTGCTGACTTCAAGAAAAATTCAAACCTATTTAAAGATGTTAAGACATGTTAAAACGTTTAAACCACAAAAACCTACAATGTTCTTATGATATTTTTTAGTAATCTATTAAGAACTAAGACGACTATTCTTGCATAGGTATTTTACTTTTGGCTTAAGTATCCCCTGCCCAAACCCCAACCCTCAACGATAAGAACAATAATTTTAAAAAGGAGACAGAACCCAATCATATTATATTATACAATTTTGTTCATTCAGTTTGGATTAACAAATACGATCTAAAATACCTTTTCATTTTATTTTATTTACACATGAAAAATGATGAGGTGTTATTTGATTGGAAATGATATACCTGTATCTGCGGGATAAAGATGTAAACAACAACGGGTCATCGTATTGATCTTTATAATAACCCAAGACTAATATCGTACAGCTACCAAAACAAAACACAAAAGAAATGCAAATGATTGCATCTAGAAAAAAAAACGACAATCCGTGGAATACTGGCTCGGAACAGGTACACAAACAGTATGTCCGGGTTAGACATGTGTGTTAGTGGCCAATGCGTAACCTGATCTAGGACAGCGGAGTAACAGGAAATCACTTAATTGCGTAGAGAGGTCACAAGCATTAAAACAACTAATAGAATAAAAAAGACATAAAGTACTAAATGTTACTGACAACTAATACAAAGCTAAATTTCAAGTTATGATTCTTTTTAATTAAAATCCAACTGCACTGTAATACAAAGTAACACAGTAATATACTAGTATGTATTGCAAAGTCCATCATTTTAGAAGAATATTTCCTGCATGAACTTTTTTGGAAAACCAATTTCAGTTAATATTTGTCAGACAAACACTTATTTTTCAGTAACACAAGTTGACGTTTTCATTGATAATGAGTCTCTTTTCATAGGTATTCGAATAATAATGGAATTTATTTCTAATGAAAATTAAAACAAAATTCATAGAAAAAAATTATTGATTTGTTTTCTACTCACTTAAATCAGTACCATAACCCTCATCGGTGGTTACAAACTCATCCTGTATACAAAATTGAAATTTGACTAGCGTACTCATGGTACTTGTGGAGACATAGACAATAGATATTAAGTAAATGATAGAAATATGTAGGTGAACTTTATTTTTATTTTCCGTTTATAAATTCCAAAATAGATCCAGCTAATATAAATACTATTGACATATAATTTATACAAAGAGAGAAACCCTTTATGATTTCAGTATTTTATCTAGTGAATTATTCCAACTACTTACAATTCAAATAGTAATTTTCACCATAGAAAATTATCCAATATATGTGCATGATGATTAGAAATATGAACTCATGTATGCCTCAGATAAATGAGCATGGAAAATAAATAGCATTACATTTAATATCTTCTAATAATTTGGTAACTGTAAAATTACCTGATTATGAATTACATCCTTCAATTTTGCAATCAACATAGTTCTCTTCTTTTCTCCTTTAAAAGGTTGTCCAGTATTGCCTGTTCATTCTTTGGCTTTATTTGTCTACTAACATATCTAATACCAATCCACTAAATCAAAATGACATATCAATTCAATATAAGAACTGTATATAAGTCACGTTCTATGTATATACTATTCTTTTTAATTGATATTCTGTATACAACGTGCGGGAAACACAAACATAAACTAACGGACTGTTGGTTATATTGTTCTATGTCTTCAAAACTGAATCTTCCTAAAATTTCAAACATTCAAATTTCAAATTGTAATTATTGTCCTAGTGCTAATACTCTTCATCAAATACAGATGATACGTGATGGTGAACCGTTTTTAAAATATCACTTTTTTCAGTGGCGAATTATCCACAGCAATGAAACTCTTGATAATTTATGCTTACACGATACCATTGAATTCAATCGATTATGTTAAAGCACAAATGAAACGACAGACAAGCTCACATTAATTTTGCAAAATGACAACATCGTTTGGTCCGGCGTTATACAAGTAACCAGTATCCCGTATATCAATGCAACGAACCTCACGTCTTTATTTATCTTTTTGCAAACATTGTTTTGAAGCTCTAAACAGTTTGTTTACTTCAGCAGTATTAAAAACCAACAAACAATCTCGGACACACATATTGTATATTGAACTGTTCTTTCTTCGGCATTTTTTATTAGGAAAAAAATCTAAATATTCGGTATTTCAATAGGTTATTATTGAGCACCACGACTGTGTTTGTTCTAATATTGTACAGCATTTATACAAAAACTTTTCGGGGACACAAAAAAACATAGTTGAAATTTTCTTAGTTGGAAGTTTCACTTCCAGATATAATAATGATGTTGTGTCACTCAGTTACCCACATTTCAATGGATGCTAGCATTTCATAACTTAAGATAGAGGATAATACCGAGGAAAAAAGCAATGCTTCGGAATCTCTTGATCTTTTTCTCGATATTGACACATATTAACGACTTCAAACTAAAATCTGTAACAATCATGATGATTGCAACCCTCTACTTGTCAACTTTCCGTTTCTCAGCATTAACGTACCTGCTCCAGCGTATGGGGTGTACTTCTCTCAGTTAATACGTTACGCTCGTGCATGGTGACACTGTAATGGTTTCATGAGAAAAGAGGGACGAGAGATACCAGAGGGACAGTCAAACTCATAGATCGAAAACAAACTGACAACGCTATGGCCAAAAATAAAAAGACAAACAGACAAATAATAGTACAGATGACACAACATAGAAAACTAAACACTACGCAACACGAACCCCACTAAAAACTGGGGGTGAGAAGGTGTGTGCTCCTCTTACAAAACTGCTCAAACAGACTATTAGAAACAACGAATGGAATCGACATCATAAGTGTTTACGGTCACAGTCACAAATTGGTTGACCGATACGTTATGTCGTAGTCTCATATTACTATCGACATGTATTACGGTCTTAAAAGTTTTGATACCAATAAAGCCGTCTGATCTGTAACAGATTATGTTATAATCCCAATTATGTGGGTTATGCATGCACAGCGATTCCATCAGGTTTTTTTTATTTTTAGCTTCATTTGTCTCCTTTTGATTGAATTACGAGAATTAAACATAGGTAAACTACTGTCACATTAATTTCTATTCAAACAATTAACTAACGGGTTGTTTGTTCTATATAAGTATTTTTACACTGAGTCGTGATTTGTGTTTTTAGCTTTCAGGCTTTTTATCACGAGCGTAGTGCATTAAGATTATTTAGAAACACATGTTGGGCGTAGGATAACACTTATTAAATTTTTTTGTTTGTTTCAGAAATGAAAAGTCTCCTGGATGGTTTCCTCGTTCATGCAAGGGCAAAATGAGATAGATTGATCAATAAAACACTGCTCGGTTCTGGGTCCTATTTATCATATGTCTACGTTTTATTATACTATAAGAATATATAAATGAATAAAAATTGGAAATTAAAAGAAGACATGAGATTTCACAACACAATAAAAAAAATCCTCGCATTTCCTTGTTTCAATATATTGTGTTTTTTAATACTGATTTGTTATTCTTTTCTGACGTGTTTTGATTTTTTATCTTGAAAAAGGTAGATAATGTGTACGTGTAAGAGAATGTTTAAATCTATATTACCTTTTCCCTTAGATTCTTTATATATGTCCTATATATTGCTATGCAATGGTCAAGTAATGGAATCTCGCCAAGTTTTTGTAATGCTTGCTTCATATCAACCACTAAATGGTTTAATGATTTACTCGCATCTATAAAACATTCAAGTTATACAGTTTATACAGTTTATTTTGATAAAAGTAAATCTATGATGAGTTTATTTATCTATCAATAGAATACAAAAAACATATTGGTTTATAGTTTATAGTAGATTATAATTTCCTTGCTCAGTTTATGTATGCTTAGAATATATACTTATCAACTATATGTTCTGACATCAGTTGTTCTAAAGTATTCGATTGTTGATATGTTTTAGCTAAAATAAAAAAATAAGACAATATCGTACGAATGCCAATAAGACCACTTTATACCAGAGACACATTGGTGTAGATGTAAGCAAAAATATGTCACCTACGGCCTTCATAAAATAATTAAACACATACTACATAGCAAGCTATAAATCGCCCCGACATGACAAAACAATTCAAGCGAGAAAACAAACGGAATGATGTATGTATAAAATGATAAACGAAGAGCAAATATGATATTATGAATATATAGCAACACACATGTACGACAACCACTAAATCAAAACCCTTTTTCCTTGGGGCAGGCTTACACAGAATGTGACGGGAAAGTGTATATTTTTTATTCTGACTTTTATTTTTTGGAATAGTACAATTATTCATGTGATCCTTAATTTGAGAACTTTCGTGCGTGCTTATTAGTTCATTTTTCATTATCTTATTCCGCGCAAGATAGTTATTGTCTTTTAATAACTTGTTTGGTGTATTTCCAAGCAGTATCCCTATTTCTAAGTTGGCACTTTACAAGAAAGCTATTTAAACAAGAATGCCAAGTGTTGACATTCAAGTTAAATCTTACAAAAAATATATTAAATGAATATGGCGACCGCATTGAATATCTGTTGCACATGTGACATCCCAGTTTTTTGTTGGGTTCGTTTTGTTTAGTCGTATTTTTCTATGTTGTGTTTTGTTAAATGATGTTTGTCTTTTTGTCGTTTTTACAAATACATTTTTAATTCGTTTTCAAGTTTGGCTATCCCTTTCCGTGTCTATTTGAGGAGGTCTAATAAGAATCCTTATTTATGACGATTTCAAAACTAGTTCTGGTTCTAAAACGAAAGATATAAAAATAATAGATCGAGATTAAAACCTACAAAATACAAACACTACAAACACTTGTTAAACGATAGAAATTATAAAATCCGTTATATTTGTTTTCAAGAATACATTGCGAATTTTACTGATAATTATATCAAAATCGTGAAACAATTGTTTGTTTTATTTTATTGATAATGATCTTTCAACATTAATATTATTGTTGTGGGCCTATGCAAGAACTTTTAATACTGGGATAAAAAAATACATACACAATATTGATAACTATAAATGCAGTAGCAAAGAATGCTGAAAGTCACTAAAGGAAACACACAGTGCTTAACCGTATGACATTTAACAAAGTCGTCTTACGTTATAATATCTACACCTGAACCGGTGTACAACCAGCAATGTCATCAATAGTTGAGAAGACATGATATTTAGTATTGTTCAATGTGAATTTTCTATAATTACAACGTGAATGATGTGGAAAAGACGAAAACTGTATTATTTGCTTACTGATAACCATGTATCGTTATCAGTGGAGGCGTGTTTAATTCTATGAAATGTTAATGTGCTATGATCAAATTTATAAGGAATTGACATGATAAGAGTTTTCGTGAGGTTTATTGTGTCTTATTTAGACAAATTGTCAACAGAGGTCAAAACATTTTGATCCCAGATTTACAACAGGCTATAGTAATTCTACAATATATTTTATGATATTATGAACTTTATAGTAGAAGCTTTTAGATAAAAACCCAAGGTATTTTTTCGTCCTGTATAAGCTTTTCATGAAGCTTTAGTGCGTCTATGCCAATAACATATATAAAGTATGCTCTTTATCAATTTTCTATTTCCTTGAATTTATGTACAATATCCTGTCATATAAACAAACGGTACATTTATAAACTTATAGCAAGATAGAGGAATCTATAAATCTGTCAGTAGGATTTTATCATATCAATTTAAGAAAAGTCTAATTTAAAAGAATGCGGTGGTAATATTATTTTAAACAAAAAAAAATCCAGTGTATGTAATATGGGAAACAAATTTGAACAAACGTTGTCAATTGACATATATTGCATACTAAAAGAGTCAAATATCATTCCATATAGCCGTATAATAGTTTGATATACTAATGGTAATGTCCGTTATTAACATTCCTTAACATGCCTTTTTTCGAATGCACTTCTGATGTTAAAATATTAACACTGTTTTAATACTTGTCGCGTTTTGATCCATTATTTTTTTTAAATGCTGAAAAATTGACTGTTGCCTTCTTTCATTTCAATTTCCGCTGTTGTTGTTTTTCTTGTATCTTCCTCGGGTTCTAGTTGAAAAAGCAATTAACATTTTTTTTTTAAAGTCAAAGCAACACAACAACTGGTAACTAAGTAAACTAACCAACCACAAACAAGTAAGTCCATGCATTGATTCATTAAGAAAAACTTATAACAACTTGATAATAATAACAATCAAAATTATACCTGCAGATGATTTCAACGAAACAAAACAAATATATCATTTAACGAATATTCATGGTACAGTTTGAGCCGTAAAATGTGTTCATATTGGGAAATTGCATTGTCTTCATGTATATTTACAGAAGTGCAACCTTGTATAGACAAACTATGGTTTCTTTCAAATGTTTGCTGTGTTGTTTTAGATGTATTACTATTGGGTTATCTTACATTCAGTAAGCAGTGCAATTTCAAATGAATAGTTACAATGATGACATTTGTTGTGAAATAATCATTGTATGAAATTCATACATGGAATTATTGCCATTAATGGTGCGGTTTTTTTTCTACGACTTATCGGACTGTTTTGCCACTTTTTTTCATCTTTATCTTTTGTAAAGTAAAAAAAAGCAACTCCTTCAAATACAGTTAACTTATTAAAACGTTTGTTCCTTATAAGGTATGATTTAGATGTTTTATTTATTTTGTAATACAAATTGTTTCTTTAAAAACATATGTTGAAGGATATTAATGCAACACTTAAGATACTATTGAAACCTGTTAAAGGACTTACCTAAACAATTGATACTCTGGAATTATACAATTGACGTGCTTAAGAATGTTCGCTGCTCCTTTTTTTTTTTTTTGACTTATTGTCTGATTTTCGGAATCTATAGTGTTATCAATGTAGTGTCATTAAGAATTTTGCACGCTAACCCCCACAATTTTTCATAATTATATTTCATATCGATTAAAAAGCCATTTTTGAAAATCTTATAAAATCCTTGTTATCTTTTCATAGTTTTTGAAAAAAAAATGTTCCAATGTTAAATGTAAGAAATATCTAGAGAGAACTTTTTCCCGCCAAATTGTCAATGGCTAGAAAACAAGTACACGGACCATTCTTTTTTCCTCCTTTTGTAATTCCTTTAGTTAAAGATTATCAATTTATAATATTTTTTTAAAAAGCTTGTCATTTTGAAACTGAGTAGCGAACATCCTTAAAATCTTAAAAAAGGAAATACTGCATCCTCCCTCCATTTCATAAATTAGAACATTTATGGTGTGATTTATGTACATACCTTCGTTGATTGTGTTCTTTATGGCAGAATAATAAGAGTCGTAATCAGATTCGTCATCTACAAGAACAAATCAATGATATGATTGAATAAAGGCAACAGTAGTATACCGGTATTCAAAAGTCATAAATCGATTGAGAGAAAACAAATTTGAACATTAACGGCAGATTATAAAATGGCCTAGTACTAGGAATAAAACTGTGTTAGATTACTGATAAACAAAACAGAACTTTATTAAAAACGTGTTCGTGTTGTATCATGCTACGGGCTGACATAGAAATTTATGAAACAGGAAAAGTGTATTAACTATTAAGCAAAGTCATCACATGAAGATAATACTACGGTAAGTGACGATTTTTTTTTTATTACATTAATAAATACTATTCAACTTTTAACAATATATATTTCATTAAAAATAAGAGGCAACTGTTTCGTTAGTCTCATATATGCATTATCATGATACAAATCGAAGATAAAAGTTATTCTAATGGAATCGCATGAAAAATACCGTATGCGACGAAGGGGTAAGTGTGTCCTGCCATGCCTATATCATCAGCCATGCGAATCCACACTCAGTTATAATGTCATAGTCAAGAATATATGTAGGTAAGTAAACTTACTGATAATAGGACAAAATTGGTCTCTAAAAACATTTAAGACCACAAGCAGTACATATTTTATTCAAAGGACACAGTTCCTGAAACTTGATTCAATATAGGTAATCGGCTATTCAATTTGCATGAATGTGGTTTGATCTGACTTTTTATTTTTTGACATGGGTCGTTGGTCATTTATTGTTTTAAAAAAAATCAGGTATTCAGGTATGCAATATTTTTCAAAATTACGTTTGTTGTGGTGGTATTTTAAAACCCCAACTCCATTTAAATGGAATAATGGTAAAAAGTAGGACTGGCCATTAAACCTAAAAACTTAAAAACAACGAAAATAATTTGTTGGTATAATTTAAACTGCATCAAAATTTAATCACACAGGTATACAAAATTGATACAATAGTTGCATCAGTAATTATTTTTTTCTATCTTGCATTAAACTGGAGATCGGCTGTAACGTTTGCTTTTCAAAATATAATAATCGGCTTCTCTGGTCAACACATCTGCAAATTGTCCTATTTTAGGTTTTTATTTAAACTTAAGTATAGTTGAGTAACCTTTACATTTTTCCGCCTTTTTGTTTTTTCTTTGTTTTTCTCACTTGATGTTTTAAATCTAATCACTTGGATGAAGTCATGATGATATTTTAATTATAGGCGTAAGGATTACATCATAAAAGTAAATCATACCTTCAATCATTTCTTTCTCTCTCTTCGTTAATGCCTTCTCTAACCCTTGTGTTAAAAAGATGTAAAGTTGTGTACACATTCGTTGTTTAATTATTGATATTATTAGCACTACGATCTAACTGGCCAATCATTTTAAGCATATCTATGTAACGGTTACTTTACTGATATCATCATATCATAATGAACATGATGAGTTGGTTGATTGCTATGGAAGATAACTACTGATATGTTAAAATTGTCGTAGCCACAACCCGTCCTGTTTTCCTCGAAAGTGAAATCATCGGTTGAGACTTTCACAATTGCGTACCGTTGTGTGGAAGAATCTGTTTACCCTTCCGGAGCATGTAAGATATTTCGCAGTTTCCGATTGAGTTCGTGTTGTTCAGTTTTGAGTTTATAGAATTGTTTTGTTTTTCTCTTATGTCCATATTGTTGTCGGTTTCTCCTTGAAGTATGCATTTTTTAATTGCTCTAATATATCTTCCCTCTCCTCTTTTGTAATTATATTTTGAGATAAATAATGAATGATATGGCAGTTGTCATCAAATATTCCGCTTCTATGTATGTTGGTGTTTGTTTTTGTTTTGTTGCTTTTCTATAATTACAACGTGAATGATGTGGAAAAGACGAAAACTGTATTATTTGCTTACTGATAACCATGTATCGTTATCAGTGGAGGCGTGTTTAATTCTATGAAATGTTAATGTGCTATGATCAAATTTATAAGGAATTGACATGATAAGAGTTTTCGTGAGGTTTATTGTGTCTTATTTAGACAAATTGTCAACAGAGGTCAAAACATTTTGATCCCAGATTTACAACAGGCTATAGCAATTCTACAATATATTTTATGATATTATGAACTTTATAGTAGAAGCTTTTAGATAAAAACCCAAGGTATTTTTTCGTCCTGTATAAGCTTTTCATGAAGCTTTAGTGCGTCTATGCCAATAACATATATAAAGTATGCTCTTTATCAATTTTCTATTTCCTTGAATTTATGTACAATATCCTGTCATATAAACAAACGGTACATTTATAAACTAATAGCAAGATAGAGGAATCTATAAATCTGTCAGTAGGATTTTATCATATCAATTTAAGAAAAGTCCGTAATTTAAAAGAATGCGGTGGTTATATATATTTTAAACAAACAAATCCAGTTTATGTAATATGGGAATAAATTTGAACAAACGTTGTCAATTGACATATATTGCATACTCAAAGAGTCAAATATCATTCCATATAGCCGTATAATAGTTTGATATACTAATGGTAATGTCCGTTATTAACATTCCTTAACATGCATTTTTTCGAATGCACTTCTGATGTTAAAATATTGAAACTGTTTTAATACTTGTCGCGTTTCAATCCATTTATTTTTTTAAATGCTGAAAAATTGACTGTTACCTTCTGTCATTTCAATTTCCGCTGTTGTTGATGTTTTTCTTGTATCTTCCTCGAGTTCTAGTTGAAAAGCAATTAACATTTTTAAAAAGTCAAAGCAACACAACAACTGGCAACAACTAATTAAACTAACCAACTACAGTTAAGTCCATGCATTGATTCGTTAAGAAAAACTTATAACAATTTGATAATAATAACAATCAGAATTATACCTGAAGACGATTTCAAGGAAACTAAACAAATATATATATGTGAAGTTTTAAAACCCAATTTCTCGTTATTCCAAAAACACAACAGACGTTTGTAATGCACTTTTGTTGCATTTAAGAAATGGAAGTATCCATGACAGGTATTTGCAAGTGTAATATTTTCAACAGAAGGCAACAAATTAAACTGGTATAGTTATTTATTGTAATTAATTGTCCTTCAAAAGTAATTGACTTTCTCTCTTTCGTCGACTGAATTTTGTTTTTGCTTCCTTTACTTATGTTGCTTATATTTTAACTCTTTGCGTGGCTCTACTGGTTTTCACAAGGCATTTTAGGCTGCACGTTGTAAACACAGCTGATTCATGACTCTTTTTGGGAGATAATTAGTTCTGAGATATTTTGTTTTGTTTGCCTACTGGTTCCGAGATGTGATCTTCATGTTTCATCTCATAGAGACACAACTTGGAAATTTTGTTAGTATAAATACTGTTGGATAGCGGAAAAATTGAATTCTCAGGAAGACTTAAAGTTGAGGGGATGGAGCACAGAATTTTAGCAACAAATTTAAACTCTCCGTAGTTTAAGGCATATAAATGTTGAAAATATGCCGCACTGTTCTATGTTTTGACCTTTGCAAAAGATAGTAGTGCATTAGAACTTTGCATTCGATGATATGATATTTTCTGAATTTTAATATTAAAAGTGGTACAGTTTGAGCCGCCGTAAAATGTGTTCCTATGGGACATTGCATTGTCTACATTTATATTTACAGAAGTGCAACCTTGTTTAGGACAAACTATGGTTTCTTTCAAATGTTTGCTTTGTTGTTTTAGATGTATTACTATTGGGTTATCTTACATTCAGTAAGCAGTGCAATTCCAAATGATTAGTTACACTGATGACATTTTTGTGACATAATCATTGTTTGACATTCATATATGGGATTATGGCCATTTATTGTAAAAAATTCTTACTACTTATCGGATTCTTCCCACTTGCTTTCATCTTTATCGTTTGTACAGTTTTGTTTAGAAAAAAGCAAATCTGTCAAACACAGTTTACTATGAAAACTGTTGTTCCTAATAAGGTATGACTTTAAATGTGTTATTAATTTTGTAATAAAATTGTTTCTTTAAACACACATATTGAAGGATATTACTGCAACACTTGATACTGCTGAAACTTGTTTAAGGAATAACCTACTTGTTTAAGGAATTACCTACTTGTTTAAGGAATTACCTATGAAATTGATACTTTGGAATTTTACAATTGACTCGCTTAAAATCTTCAAAATGAGAAATACGGCATCCTCCCTCCATTTCATTAATTAGAACGTTTATGATGTGATTTATGTACATACCTTCGTTGATTGTGTCCTTTTCGGCAGAATAATAAGAGTCGTAGTCAGATTCGTCCTCTACAAGAACAAATCAATGATATGACTGAACAATAAAAGCAGATAATAAAATGGTCAAGTACTAGGAATAAAACTACATTAGATCATTGGTAAACAAAACAGATCTATATTAAAAGCGTGTTCTTGTTGTATCATGCTACGTGTTAACATCTACGAAACTGGAAAAATGCATGTATTAACTATTATGCTTAGCGATAACATGAAGATAGTATTACGGTATGACGAAAAATGTATTTTATTACATAAGTATATTCTTTTCAACTTTTATATATATTTTTCATTGCAAATAAGAGGCAACTGTTACGTTAGTTTGATAGATCCATTATCATGATACAACTCGAAGTGAAAAGTTAAACTAATGGATTCGATTGAATTTTAACATGAGCAATAATGAATGCATCGAATGGGTTAGTTTGTCCCGCCATGCCTATATCATCCACCATGCGAATCCACAATCGTAATAATGTTATAATCAAGAATACAAGTAGGTAACAATACGTTAATTAACTGACTAATAAGAACAAATTCGTCTCTGAAATCCCAAGACTGCAAGCAGTGCAAATTTTATTCAAAGGACACAGTTCCTGAAACTTGATTCAGTATAAGTAATCGGCTATTCAATTTACATGAATGTGGTTTCGTCTGACTTTTAATTTTTTTGAAATGGATCATTGGTCATTAAATTCTATGGTTTTATAAAAACATGTGGTATGCAATATTTAATTTCAAAAGTACGTGTGTTGTGGTGGTATTTGTAAACCCCTACTCCATTTTAATAGAATATTTGTAAAAGTAGGACTGGACACTTAAAACTTAAAACAACGAAAATCATACCTTCAATCGTTTCTTTCTCTCTCTTGGTTAATGCCTTCTCTAACCCTTGTGTTAGAAAAAATGTAAGTGTTTTACTCATTCATTGTTTACTTATCAATATGATTAAATAAGTGTTTTACTCATGCATTGTTTAATTATCAATATGATTAACACTACGAACTAACTGAGAAATCATTTAAATCATATCATTGTAACGGTTACTTTACTGATACCATAATGAATTGGTTTTATTTTGCGGAATTTAACTACCGATATGTTTTAATTGTAATAGAAAATAAAATAACAAAATAACGAACTCCGAGGAAAATTTTAAACGAAATGTCCCTAGGCAAATGGCAAAATCAAAAGCTCAAACACATCAAACGAATGGATAGCAACTGTCATACTCCTGACTTGGTACAGGCATTTTCTTATGTAGAAAATGGTGGATTAAACCTGGTTATATAGCTAGCTAAATCGGTCTTTTTAATATTATTTGTAGCTTTTAATCAAATACAAAAGTTATAAACCTTAATGCAAATACTATGAATCACAAATAACAAATATAATTATGTATAGCGAACCAATATTTTTTGTGAAGATCCGTCGTATCGCACTTATTAGATTTATGATCCTTTCTGTTTTTTTTTGATACATGGGACCACAACACTTTTCATACCTTCTGTTTGGTTATCTTTTGTAATTGCTGAGTTTTCAATTTCTGATGTAATTGCTGTCTTTCTTTTCTTTTGTTCTGGTTCTAAAACGAAAGATATGAAAAATAATAGATCGAGAAAAAAACTACAAAATACAAACACTTCACATTGTTAAACGATAGAAATTATAAAATCCGTTATATTTGTTTTTAAGAATACATTGCGAATTTTACTGATGATTATTTCAAAATCGTGAAACAATTGTTTGTTTTTATTTTATTGATAATGATCTTTAACATTAATATTATTGTTGTGGGCCTATGCAAGAACTTTTTAATACTTGGATAAAAAAAATACATACACAATATTGATAACTATAAATGCAGTAGCAAAGAATGCTGAAAGTCACTAATGGAAACACACAGTGCTTAACCGTATGACATTTAACAATGTTGTCTTACATTATAATATCTGCACCTGAACTGGTGAGTAAATTACAACCAGCAATGTCATCAATAGTTGAGAAGACATGATATTTGGTATTGTTCAATGTGAATTTGTCTATAATTACAACGTGAATGATGTGGAAAAAGACGAAAACTGTATTATTTGCTTACTGATAACCATGTATCGTTACCAGTGGAGGCGTGTTTAATTCTACGAAATGTTAACGTGCTATGATCAAATTCATAGGAATTGACATGATATGAGCTTTTCGTGAGGTTTATTGTGTCTTATTTAGACAAATTGTCAACAGAGGTCAAAACATTTTGAACCCATATTTACAACAGGCTATAGCAATTCTACAATATATTTTATGATATTATGAACTTTATAGTAGAAGCTTTTAGATAAAAACCCAGTGTATTTTGTTCGTCCTGTATAAGCTTTTCATGAAGCTTTAGTGCGTCTATGCCAATAACATATATAAAGTATGCTCTTTATCAATTTTTCTATTTCCTTGAATTTATGTACAATATCCTGTCATATAAACAAACGGTACATTTATAAACTAATAGCAAGATAGAGGAATCTATAAATCTGTCAGTAGGATTTTATCATATCAATTTAAGAAAAGTCCGTAATTTAAAAGAATGCGGTGGTTATATATATTTTAAACGAAAAAATCCAGTGTATGTAATATGGGAAAAAAATTGAACAAACGTTGTCAATTGACATATATTGCATACTAAAAGAGTCAAATATCATTCCATATAGCCGTATAATAGTTTGATATACTAATGGTTATGTCCGTTATTAACATTCCTTAACATGCCTTTTCTCGAATGCACTTCTGATGTTAAAATATTAACACTGTTTTAATACTTGTCGCGTTTTAATCCATTATTTTTTAAATGCTGAAAAATTGACTGTTACCTCCTGTCATTTCAATTTCCGCTGTTGTTGTTTTTCTTGTATCTTCCTCGGGTTCTAGTTGAAAAGCAATTAACATTTTTTTTTAAAGTCAAAGCAACACAACAACTGGTAACTAAGTAAACTAACCAACTACAAACAGTTAAGTCCATGCATTGATTCATAAAAAAAAATTATGACAACTTGATAATAATAACAATCAAAATTATACCTTCAGATGATTTCAAGGAAACTAAACAACTATATCTATGAAGCTTAAGAACCCAATTTCCGTTAATCCAAACAGACGTTTGTAATGCACTTTTGTTGCAATTAAGACATGGAAGTGTCCATGGCAGGTTATTACATTTCAAGTAGAATATAAATTTTTAACAGATTGCAACAAATTAAACTGGAATAGTTAATGGTAATTTATTGTCCTTCCACAATAATTGACTTTCTCTCTTTAGTCGACTGAATTTTGTTTTTGCTTCCTTTACTTATGTTGCTTATATTTTAACTCTTTGCGTGACTCTACTGGTTTTCACAAGGCATTTTAGGCTGCACGTTGTAAACACAGCTGATTCATGACTCTTTTGTGAGATAATTAGTTCTGAGATATTTTGTTTTGTTTGCCTACTGGTTCCGAGATGTGATCTTCATGTTTCATCTCATAGAGACACAACTTGAAATTTTGTTAGTATAAATACTGTTGGATAGCGGAAAATTGAATTCTCAGGAAGACTTAAAGTTGAGGGATGGAGCACAGAATTTTAGTAACAAATTTAAACTCTCCGTAGTTTAAGGCATATAAATGTTGAAAATATGCCGCACTGTCCTATGTTTTGACCTTTGCAAAAGATAGTAGTGCATTAGAACTTTGCATTCGATGATATGATATTTTCTGAATTTTAATATTAAAAGTGGTACAGTTTGAGCCGCCGTAAAATGTGTTCCTATGGGACATTGCATTGTCTACATTTATATTTACAGAAGTGCAACCTTGTTTAGGACAAACTATGGTTTCTTTCAAATGTTTGCTTTGTTGTTTTAGATGTATTACTATTGGGTTATCTTACATTCAGTAAGCAGTGCAATTCCAAATGATTAGTTACACTGATGACATTTTTTGTGACATAATCATTGTTTGACATTCATATATGGGATTATGGCCATTTATTGTAAAAAAATTCTTACTACTTATCGGATTCTTCCCACTTGCTTTCATCTTTATCTTTTGTACAGTTTTGTTTAGAAAAAAAAAGCAAATCTGTCAAACACAGTTTACTTATGAAAACTGTTGTTCCTAATAAGGTATGACTTTAAATGTTTTATTAATTTTGTAATAAAAATTGTTTCTTTAAACACACATATTGAAGGATATTACTGCAACACTTGATACTGCTGAAACTTTATTAAGGAATTACCTACTTGTTTAAGGAATTACCTATGAAATTGATACTTTGGAATTTTA
Source organism: Mytilus coruscus (assembly GCA_017311375.1). Lineage (NCBI taxonomy): Eukaryota > Metazoa > Mollusca > Bivalvia > Mytilida > Mytilidae > Mytilus > Mytilus coruscus. The sequence continues at coordinate 16,716,146 of CM029604.1, forward strand.
CAATTGACTCGCTTAAAATCTTCAAAATGAGAAATACGGCATCCTCCCTCCATTTCATTAATTAGAACGTTTATGATGTGATTTATGTACATACCTTCGTTGATTGTGTCCTTTTCGGCAGAATAATAAGAGTCGTAGTCAGATTCGTCCTCTACAAGAACAAATCAATGATATGACTGAACAATAAAAGCAGATAATAAAATGGTCAAGTACTAGGAATAAAACTACATTAGATCATTGGTAAACAAAACAGATCTATATTAAAAGCGTGTTTTTGTTGTATCATGCTACGTGTTAACATCTACGAAACTGGAAAATGCTTGATTAACTATTATGCTTAGCGATAACATGAAGATAGTATTACGGTATGACGAAAATGTATTTTATTACATTAGTATATTCTTTTCAACTTTTATATATATTTTTCATTGCAAATAAGAGGCAACTGTTACGTTAGTTTGATAGATCCATTATCATGATACAACTCGAAGTGAAAAGTTAAACTAATGGATTCGACTGAATTTTAACATGAACAATACTGAATGCGTCGAATGGGTTAGTGTGTCCCGCCATGCCTATATCATCCACCATGCGAATCCACAATCGTAATAATGTTATAATCAAGAATACAAGTAGGTAACAATACGTTAATTAACTGACTAATAAGACCAAATTCGTCTCTGAAATCCCAAGACTGCAAGCAGTGCAAGTTTTATTCAAAGAACACAGTTCCTGAAACTTGATTCAGTATAAGTAATCGGCTATTCAATTTACATGAATGTGGTTTCGTCTGACTTTTTATTTTTTGAAATGGATCATTGGTCATTAAATTCTATGGTTTTATAAAAACATGTGGTATGCAATATTTAATTTCAAAAGTACGTGTGTTGTGGTGGTATTTGTAAACCCCTAGTTATCCGTCCAACTCCATTTTAATAGAATATTTGTAAAAAGTAGGACTGGACACTTAAAACTTAAAAACAACGAAAATCATACCTTCAATCGTTTCTTTCTCTCTCTTGGTTAATGCCTTCTCTAACCCTTGTGTTAGAAAAAAATGTAAGTGTTTTACTCATTCATTGTTTACTTATCAATATGATTAAATAAGTGTTTTACTCATGCATTGTTTAATTATCAATATGATTAACACTACGAACTAACTGAGAAATCATTTAAATCATATCATTGTAACGGTTACTTTACTGATACCATAATGAATTGGTTTTATTTTGCGGAATTTAACTACCGATATGTTTTAATTGTAATAGAAAATAAAATAACAAAATAACGAACTCCGAGGAAAATTTTAAACGAAATGTCCCTAGGCAAATGGCAAAATCAAAAGCTCAAACACATCAAACGAATGGATAGCAACTGTCATACTCCTGACTTGGTACAGGCATTTTCTTATGTAGAAAATGGTGGATTAAACCTGGTTATATAGCTAGCTAAATCGGTCTTTTTAATATTATTTGTAGCTTTTAATCAAATACAAAAGTTATAAACCTTAATGCAAATACTATGAATCACAAATAACAAATATAATTATGTATAGCGAACCAATATTTTTGTGAAGATCCGTCGTATCGCACTTATTAGATTTATGATGCTTTCTGTTTTTTTGATACATGGGACCACAACACTTTTCATACCTTCTGTTTGGTTATCTTTTGTAATTGCTGAGTTTTCAATTTCTGATGTAATTGCTGTCTTTCTTTTCTTTAGCTCTGGTTCTAAAACGAAAGATATAAAAATAATAGATCGAGATTAAAACCTACAAAATACAAACACTACACATTGTTAAACGATAGAAATTATAAAATCCGTTATATTTGTTTTCAAGAATACATTGCGAATTTTACTGATAATTATATCAAAATCGTGAAACAATTGTTTGTTTTATTTTATTGATAATGATCTTTTAACATTAATATTATTGTTGTGGGCCTATGCAAGAACTTTTAATACTGGGATAAAAAAATACATACACAATATTGATAACTATAAATGCAGTAGCAAAGAATGCTGAAAGTCACTAAAGGAAACACACAGTGCTTAACCGTATGACATTTAACAAAGTCGTCTTACGTTATAATATCTACACCTGAACCGGTGTACAACCAGCAATGTCATCAATAGTTGAGAAGACATGATATTTGGTATTGTTCAATGTGAATTTTCTATAATTACAACGTGAATGATGTGGAAAAGACGAAAACTGTATTATTTGCTTACTGATAACCATGTATCGTTATCAGTGGAGGCGTGTTTAATTCTATGAAATGTTAATGTGCTATGATCAAATTTATAAGGAATTGACATGATAAGAGTTTTCGTGAGGTTTATTGTGTCTTATTTAGACAAATTGTCAACAGAGGTCAAAACATTTTGATCCCAGATTTACAACAGGCTATAGCAATTCTACAATATATTTTATGATATTATGAACTTTATAGTAGAAGCTTTTAGATAAAAACCCAAGGTATTTTTTCGTCCTGTATAAGCTTTTCATGAAGCTTTAGTGCGTCTATGCCAATAACATATATAAAGTATGCTCTTTATCAATTTTCTATTTCCTTGAATTTATGTACAATATCCTGTCATATAAACAAACGGTACATTTATAAACTAATAGCAAGATAGAGGAATCTATAAATCTGTTCCAAATGACAAGGAATTTAATAACAAATTATGTAAAATTAAGAAATTATTAATACGGCTTATCAAATTCATAACCATTAAATTTGGCTTAAAATTTTTAAGGGAGTTTAAAGGATGATTTTAATAAAAATTTTTAAGAGAATTTTATAAAATTATATGCCCAAATTAAATTTCGTTTTTGTTGTTTATTTAAATTTCCTTTTAGTTTCATTTATAGAATAATTTTAAAATAATGGCTTTTTTATAACAAAAAATTTAATAATTCAGAATTTTTCACTGGTTCTTTTTTTTCTTTTTAACCATTTTGTTGTTAAAAATGTGTTTTTCCATTATCTTTTATTAATAATAATATTTTTAACAGGATCCTTTCTTATTAATTTTAAAATAATTAGACATAAACTCTGATTGAAATTCGTTTTTATTTTTTGTGTTTTTTAAACAAATTAAAATTAATCAATTTTTATTCAATTTAAAAAATATAATGTTTTAATTGTTTAAAATATTCAAATCGTTTCAAATTTAAAAATTTGTTAAAAAAATTTTTAAATAAATAGTTTTACATCTTTAATTGGATAATTCATTATTTCTTTACGTGTACAAAACAATTAAAAATTAAAGTAAATAAAATAATTGGTTAAACCAATGTTATAAGAACTTATTGTTTTAAATAATTTAATTAGCTGTTTTTATCAAAACAAACATTATTGTTTTAATCTTTAATTCTAATAAATTATTTAAATATGATTTTTGGTTATTTTAACAATATTTAAAAACAAAAATTTCGATCGAATACAAAGACCTTTATTGTTTTAAATATGACTTTTAGTGAATTATATAAATCACAATGAATTTTCAACAAATTATCATTATTATGAAGCTTGTTTTGATAACAATAAATTCAATTATAATATTAATTGCAATTCGTATTTTTAAAGTACATGTTAAACATGAAGTTAATTTAAAATGTTAGTAGATAAATCTAAAATAAAAAAGCTAATTAATTAGAATGATAAAATTTTACAAAAACCGTATATTGTTTATAATTAAATAATTAATTATGATAATTTTAATAAACAATATTTTTGATTTTTTTATTATGTTAATTTTATTATCTTTTAACAATTTCAATATTTGATTGTTAAAAGGTATTAAACTTTTAAAAAGGGCATAAAACATTATTTTATCAATAATTGAAAGTTACATTACAAAATTTGTTTGATATTAAAAACTTTATAGGAAAATTAACAAATTTTTTTAAACATATTTAATAAGTAATTAACACCTACAACTAACAATTATAAATATTTATAATTTTATTCATTTAAATTTTAAATTCGTTCTAAAATACAAACGTAAATTTGTAAAAACAGATTTAAATGCTAAAATTGCATTGATAATTCCTTTGGGTTTCCTATTTAAAAAAATTCTTAAATTAATGAAAGAATTAATATTTTAATAAAAAAAAATTTCATGTTGTTTCATTACTATTTAACAATTATTTCAACTTAAGGATTATAAGTTTGATTAACATTACAACTTTTGAATATTCTAAAAATTTTTTATGCACTTTTTTATGAATGGTTTTAACATTTTTTTAAGGAAAATTAAAATTGATATTTTTTGTTTGAATTGTTTCAGAAGCTTTAATTTTTATAAAATTTTTAAAACTTATTAATATTTAACCTTTGTTTCATTCTGTTTCCAAAGAATTATTAAACTGTTATATAAACAAATTTATTTAGTGAATTTAAGGCTAAAGTATTTTGAATTGCTTACATTCATATACAATTTAACCTGAGACAAGAATTTATTTTTTAAAAATTTTGGGTTTTAAGGATTACAAATTTTTCTAAATAATTGATTAGTTAACAACATATTGGACTTCATTTGACAATTGGAATTTGCTTTGAATCTAATTGTTTTATTCTTCCTATTTTTAAATTTAAATGAAGTTGACCAAATGTTTATGATTCTTTTATAATAGTAATATTTTAAATTGTTTCATTTAAAGTTGTCTTAAAATTGGGTTATTTACAAATTTCAAATTTTAAATTATTTGTGCAAGAATTCCATTAAGTTTAATTCATAATTATTGGTTAATTGCCTTTTAAAATTTTATTTAAATACCCCTTTTATTTATTCAGATTATGTAATCTTTTAAATTGAATCTAAATTAATTGAATTTTCTATTAATTAATTGAACTAAAATTGTGTCTAAATATTTTAATAATTTAATAACTACATTTATTGAAAAATTTTACTAAAGTTTTTCTGTGTTAAATTTAGAACAATTTGGATTCATTAAGATTATAGAAGTAATTTGACAAATTTAATTGGTAGGATATTTTTAACTTATATACATTTTTTCCATTTAAAATTTTGAAAGTGTTTATAATCCTATATGTGCCAAATAGATAAAGTTATAATTGTTAAAAAATCTAAACAACTAAGGTATTATGTCCTTGTATAACCTGAATTATACTATTTAAGAATTAATATAATGAATTATTAGATTAAATTGAAACATGATCAAATCAAAAAAATATTCGCAAGTTCCTGATTGTTTTCGATAATAATGTATTTTCTAATATTACTTAATTTTTCTGCAAAGATTGATTTATTTTTGAAATGTTGTAAACAGGATTATAATAATGTTTGTATAAATTTTAAAATCTGGAAATCTTTAACTAATTTTTATGATATCTGAAGTAATACCTATAAAAATGTAAAATAATATAATTCAATTTTTTTTAAAGCTTAATTGTTTTAAACCAAACTACAACATTTTTAAATTGATTAAATTATAAAACTTGATGTAATAAGTAATCATTATAACATGAAAAATATTTAAATCTATAAATTGTAAGTTTATTAACTTTATTGCAAATTTAATCAAAGTTTTATGTTAAAAGAAATTTACTATTTTAAAAATTCTACAATTTCATTAAAGCTTACAAAGAAATATACCTTTCATCTTCTTTAACTTTTTGTTTAATGTTTAAACCCTATTTGATAATTTTTAAATTATTGTCCTTAATAATAAAATATAATAAGTTTTTCAAATCTTTTACTTGTGATCCAAATATTTAAATTCATACTTTAGTTTTAATCATTGTTTTTATTTGATAAACGATTGAAAAAAATAATCTCGAACTTTGAATTCTAAAATTTTATTTGGAATTCAATATCTTTAAGATGGTAAACAAACAACTCAAAAATTAAGACGAGATAAACTAAATAAAATGATGAATTAAACCTGATAAATTTCTTAGTAAAATTTTTAATTTATATATAGTAAACAAATAATTAGTTTTTAATAAATTATAAAACCTAACTAATATTTTTGTATGGCAAAACCTTTAAATAAAATGTACGTTTTAAATGGAATTTCTTTTCAACTGGACCTTTTTAATTTGAATTTTATCTTTAATGTTAATTTTCCTGGAAAGGTTACTTTTGTGGTTAAAAAAATAATAAATTTAAAATATATAAATCAGTTAAGAAATGAATTTCTTATTTTAAACCAAATTTTTTTATGACTTTTTTGTTATAAATTTTTAATTGATATCAAATCTTATACAAAAATTGGCACTAAAGAAGGAAGTTTTAACTGTTAAAAATCACAATACTTAACCCAGTAAACAGTTAAGCAAAATTATTCATAAATTTGAAATAACTTAAATTGAAAATGTTAGCATTGATTACAGTTTTTTATGTTTTTGGTTGTCGAATTCATATGTTTAATAGTTAAAAATGATATTTGGCTATTTCAAGTAATTTTAAATTAATATGAAGTTTGAGAATTTCTTATTTATCTTTCCATAAATTGTCTATCATTTTATTTTGAATTAATGATACAATTTATATAAATTTTTATAGAAAAAATCAGTAAATTGTAAATTTACAAATTCAATTTATATTAAAGTTTAATTTTAGCTATCCAATATAATAGTTTAAACAAAAATCGTTATGAATAACATATTAAATTTTACAATTATTTTGAATTATTCATACGTTAAAATCAACTTTATTCCATTTATTTTTTGAAATGAGGATTATCTTTCCGTATTCTATTTTTAAATCCTTTTGAATTGCTTTATTTTAAAAAAACCATGTAAATGGTTCAATTCGTTTTTATCAAAAAAATATTAAAATTAAATTTAACTATTAACCTTAAATTCAACACTTAAACTTTTCTATCCTTTGAATTAAATTTAAGTTCAAAATTTTAACATTTTTTTAATAAAAAAATGTCAATAAGTAACAATTTCATGAAAAAATTTTTAACAGATTGTTTACAATTAAAAAATTAAAAATTTTGTCCATCAATAATTCTTAAATTAAATATAACTATTTATAACTTAATTAACTTTCGAGTTTAAGGAATCTAAGTTAAAACAGCGTTATAACCTTTGTTGAATTAAAAGAAGTTTTAATTTTAATTAAGTAAGGTTAAAATTACATTTCAATAAATAATTTTAATTGATTTAAAATTACAATAATTAGATGGAAATTTGACAAATTTATTTCTTTTAACATATTGTTAATTTCCCTTTGTTTTTTTAAAGTTTTGGCTTGATTTAAAGGAAGATTTTCTATTTATTAAGTTAATTGACGAATTTTTCTTGAGGTTAATTTTTTCAGTTTCAACTTTAGAAAATTATCTTTAATTTTTTTGAAATTCATTGGATTAAATTAGATAAAAAGATTAATGTGAATTGAATTTATTTAACTTTAATGTTAATGGCCATTTAAAGTAAAAATATTTACTTTCTATTTTTAACTTTATTTAAAATTGGTCATTAAAAAACCTTTAAACGTATATTCTTTGAATTATAAATGGTAATTTTCTAAAATTTTAATTAAAAATTCAAGTTTGAACGTGTAATTAATTTTTAAGGAATCACTGTTTAAATTATTTTAAAAAATTTTTGTTTTAATTTTCATTTTTATCTTAAATAAATAGATTCATTTTAATTTGTTAATTATGTACCTTTTTAATTTTTTTAATATGCATTTTCCAATAAATATTGTTAAAATAAAAGTTAATATGGCCATTTTTTATTTTGTAAAAAAAGATTTAATTCCCCTGTTTACTTCGAATCGTTTGGTTTAAAATTAGACTTTAAAAGTTTATTGAAAATTTTTAATTAATTGTTTTTAAACTATTAATATTGAAATAAAAACTTTAAGTAAAATATTTTAAGGAAACTCAATTGAAATTAACTTAAATGAAATTTACTTTAGAATTTATTTCAAGGAATTTAACCAATGAAATCCAACCTTTGACCATTTAATTAATTAAACAGATAGATAATTGTAATTATAATGAATGTTTGAATTTAAATTAAGGTAATTTTTCAAGAACAATTGAAACTGAATAAAATCGGTAATTTAAATTGGTCCCAATATTTGAAAATATTAATATTGGTATAAAAAGATTTTATTAAAGTCTGTTTTTTATTGGTAAACTCAGAATATTAAAGCTGGTTTAACTACTTCAATCTTTTTGGAAAATTTAATTTTGTTAATAAATTAGTTTTTCCAATTAGATATTATTTATTAATAAGGTATACTTGTTTTAATAATTAATATTACAACTGGAAATAAATTCAATTGGGATTGAATGAATTTTTCAGAATTTAAACCGAATTTAATTTAGGTTCATCAATTTAACGGAATCCCAATGTTAATTTATAACCCTCAAAATACAATGGATCATCGAATAATGATTATAATTTTTAAAAGTAAAACGTTACATAAATGTTTTAAATTAAAAAAGTTAACTTTTATATAATCAAATCAAATTTTTAAGGAAAATATGGTTCCTTACTTATTTTTGTTTTATTTTTTATTAATTTACTTTAAATTGGTTGTCTTTAATTTTAATTTTAAATGGTTTTGTTTAATCTTTAAAAACATATTAATGGGAATTATTTTAAAAAATAATTGAACTTAAATTAAAAACCTTATTTTCTTCATCTTTTATTTTTTTAAAATTGTCCCGCCATGCCTATATCATCCACCATGCGAATCCACAATCGTAATAATGTTATAATCAAGAATACAAGTAGGTAACAATACGTTAATTAACTGACTAATAAGAACAAATTCGTCTCTGAAATCCCAAGACTGCAAGCAGTGCAAATTTTATTCAAAGGACACAGTTCCTGAAACTTGATTCAGTATAAGTAATCGGCTATTCAATTTACATGAATGTGGTTTCGTCTGACTTTTATTTTTGAAATGGATCGTTGGTCATTAAATTCTATGGTTTTATAAAACATGTGGTATGCAATATTTAATTTCAAAAGTACGTGTGTTGTGGTGGTATTTGTAAACCCTACTCCATTTTAATAGAATATTTGTAAAAAGTAGGACTGGACACTTAAAACTTAAAAAACGAAAATCATACCTTCAATCGTTTCTTTCTCTCTCTTGGTTAATGCCTTCTCTAACCCTTGTGTTAGAAAAAAATGTAAGTGTTTTACTCATTCATTGTTTAATTATGAATATGATTAACACTACGAACTAACTGAGAAATCATTTAAATCATATCATTGTAACGGTTACTTTACTGATACCATAATGAATTGGTTTTTATTTTGCGGAATTTAACTACCGATATGTTTTAATTGTAATAGAAAGTAAAATAACAAAAATAACGAACTCCGAGGAAAATTTTAAACGAAATGTCCCTAGGCAAATGGCAAAATCAAAAGCTCAAACACATCAAACGAATGGATAGCAACTGTCATACTCCTGACTTGGTACAGGCATTTTCTTATGTAGAAAATGGTGGATTAAACCTGGTTATATAGCTAGCTAAACATCTCATCTGTATGACAGTTGCATAAAATTCCATTATATTGACAACGATGTCTGAACACAACTCGTCCTGTTTTCCTCAAAAGTGAAATTATCCATTGAGAATTTCACAATTGCGTAACTTTGTGGGGCAGAACCTGTTTACCCTTCCAGAGAATGTAAGATCATTTGCAATGTCCGGTTGGGTTGGTCAGTTTTGAGTTTTATAGAATTGTTTTGTTTTTGTCTTATCTCGAATTTGTCGGTTTCTCGTTTTCTTTTGGTGTTTTTTATTGTTCAAAGATATCTTTTTATCTACTTTTTTTGTATTTATGTTCTGACATAGACTATGCGACTGTTACGAACACATACTTACTTTGTATTGTTTGATCCTTCATCTTTAGAGCTTGCTCCAGTCTCCTGATATGGTTTATCTTTGACGTGCAGTTTTTGCAGCGAAAACTCTGTGTGCAATGATCGCATGTCACAATGCTGTCTTTCAATCCGAATATTGATTGGTCTGTTTTAACCTCTTTTTTGAATTTGGCTTGAAAGGATTTTGTAAAATACGAGAAAAGTCAAATAAAAGAGAGGCGAAAGATACCAAAAGGATATCATACTCATATACTCATAAGTCAAAACGAAATGACAATGCCTTGGCAAAGAAAGAAAAACGATAAAAAAAACCATAGTATACAAAACTAAAGACCGGGCAACACGAACATAGCCAAACACCGGAAGGAGGGGGATCTCAAATGCTCCGGCAGATATAGATCCTACTCTACATGAGGCATCCTTCGTGTTGCTCATGCAAGTTCAAACCCGTCGATAACTCTAATAATTGATCTATTTTATAAACTCCATATTACTTCTTCTATGACATATCGCAATTAAAAGCGTTATAGGATTATCGATGCTAATTTCAAGGAGCTTTCAATAGTACCGACTACAGACAGGATGTAACAAATATTACAAAAGCTCAACCAATTTTATTTGATTCTCCTAAAATCAAACATTCTACGAAATTAACAAATCTATTGACCAAATAAGTGTTTCCTTGGATAAGCTGGTGGTTAACAAAGACATATGCTCTACACATTAGTATTAATAAAAAAAAAACTATTGAAAAACAATACGTCGAATGTATAGATATTATCTGTCCATTGATACAATCGACACATATCAAAAGTGGCTATATTGGGCTTTGCGATTTATAAAAGTTTAGTACGATACAGATAAAGTTTTAAAAAATTTCAATAAGAAGTCGGAAATTGAAAATAATATTCGTTGTCACATGTCTATTGTATAATATATTTTTTTTCCATTTGGTGTCAAAATGTTCAACCTGTGTAATCCAACATTAGTTTAGTTTATGTCGTCCTTGAAAGGTATTATATTGACGTTCGATTGTCTACAAAAGTGCATTAACCAACCAATCAGTTGCGTTTAACAAGTCTGTAAAACACAAGAAGAATGTTATGTTACAGTTTATTTTCAATAAGTCCAAATAAGGGAACTTCATTTGATACCTGGTACGGTGATAATCCTTTTATAGACATCAATTCTACGACGTAAGCTAACCGAAAATAATCCCAATTGCGTTATATTAACAATTTTTTTTACAAGTTTGAATATTCATACAGGTAAAATAGAAGATGTATCATGAATTACTATTGAAGCATGTACTACGTTTGTACATGTAGTTTTTTTTTTTCATAATTGTTACCTTATTTCAGATACTGCAATTAAGAACTAATGTTCATTGATTTGAGACGAAAGATCAAAACTAACTCTAAATAAGAAATGAAAGAAATACTGAACTATAAGTTGTTTACATGATAAATAATTTCAATTATATATGGATCAAATATTAATTGTTTGGGGTTTTAAATCATTAGAAAGTTTAAGTTTAAATAAAATAAAATGTTTCTATTCTTACATCTGATTCTCTCAAATGTTATAAGGAACATTGTCTCACAGTTGACACGATATTCTGTTTTCCTTTTATGATTTCCTTGATAGGCGGTTATTGCTCACATGAAATATCATGCATCAATAGCTTTATGTGGTAAAATTGAAGTTTTCCCGTCTAAATGGAAACGGCTGTCATCATGCTTTGGTTGACCATTATCGAATATCTATGTCACATATGACTATGAATGTGTGCCATTTCAAAACCCAACCTCATCTTCATTCCAGATTGTGACATTACCGATAAGGACTTATAAGCGCATTTCTACTTATTCAATCAACATGACGGATGCGATACGTGAAGCAGGAACTGCGGATTCTTTCGAAGCATCTGAGTTTACTCCCCGAGATTCGATGGTGTTTGAGTATTTAGTGTTCTATGTGATGTTTTGTTACCGTTGTTTGTCTTTTCGTCGTTTTTATTTTTGTCCATGGTATTGTCTCTCTTTATTTGACTGATGAAATTTGAATGTCCCTTTTGGTACTAGTATCTTCTATCTTTTGTTTACTATAATAACTAAATTTTTGACCTGCAAGAGTCATAATGAAATGTATCAGGATGTTAATTTGTGTTTCGGGAGGATTGTTTTTATGCCTCATTATAATATTACTAATCACAAGATGTCAGAGAAAAAAATGATATGCTTGTAAAATCTATATGAATAAACAACTCTGTAAAGGAAATTCAAAACTAAATTGCTGTATAATATATTCTTTTATAAATAATTAATACTGTAATATTGAATGGTGCTTGTTTATGTGATGCCCCTGACTTCCAGAATTCCCTAAAATAAATCGCATAGATAATATCAAATATGACCTGACCTCCAGAATTACCCATTACAAGTATTTACCTTCTTCTTCTGGTTTGGTCATTATCAGAACAGAAGCAGACAATTCCTCTGGTTCAGTTGATTCAATGCTGGATACATTGATAATTTTGCCAATGAATTTTACAACTGCAGCTTCCAGTGATGAGTATGATCTAAAAACAAACCGTGTTGCTGTTGTATGCACTATGAATATACTACTGGTCTCATTATACACGTAGTCAACGGGGAATTCGTCATGAAGAGTAGATAAGTTGTCATTGATACTTGAGACAATCAATGGTAGATTCCATTTTCCAGGACATTCAAATGTCCATTCGAGGTAAAATAGTTGATTCCCTGCAAAATATTGTCGGAATTAGAAGAAGTAAAACAGAGCTAGTTAAAGCAGCTTTTTTTTTGAAAGGAGATCGAGCTATCCAGTGCCTTTTCTGCATTACCTTTATTCTCATATGTTAACAACACATAGTAAACGATATAGAGTGATCTTTAAGTCGGTCTTGCGTCTTTATGTCTCAGATATATTTAAATCAACCTGTATTAATGTTGTCTTTCTGGAATTCCTATATTTCATAAAATATCGGTTCCTCGAAAGCCAACAAAATAAATTGAAAGGGTTTTGTTTTGGAAAATGGGTGTTGTTTTAGAACAAAATATATTTATTAGGACAAAGGTAGTTTATAGATAAAAATATTTGGAATCTTAAACAATTTCCCTTTTTCAGTAAAAAAAATTAAATAAAATTAGAATACAAAAGAAAAATAAAGAGATTGGTGTAAAAACTTGAAAATGGGAAAAATGAAATTGATATTAATCTAGTTAGTAGAAAAATTGCTAATTGTCCTGTATAACATTGAAAACTGTTTTAAAAGAAAAGTACAAAAAAATCCAAATGAAAGCAACTCAAGACACCATCCACTTGAATATACCATCTTGCAAATACATTTTATGCATCCCAAAAGAAAATTTTCTAAGAATTTCTAAATCAGCAATTATAAGCAAACTTTCAATATCATTAGAAAATACGAAGTTGTCAATATTATACAAGTACTTGTATTTTTTCTGATATTCTTTTTAATATTTTCGTCTGACCTAACTTCTGGATGCAACAGTAATCTCATTTATCCCATAAAATATTTGCTTTAGACTAAAAAATCTATCAGGCTTGCAAAATTTATTTGATAAACATTCATACAAGTAAATAGGCACAAATAAATTCCGTATTCTGGAGCAACTGTTACCTTTAAAAAATCAAATGCCGCAAATGATATATCCAGAATTTAACAACTATGGCAAAAGGACTGCAGCCAGTAATGGTATCCTTAACAGTAACTTGTAAATATTAATACTCCTTATTCAAGTTATCTCTTATATGCTTTCGCTAAACTGTCATCAAGAGTTAAACCTTTTTTTTAATTCCTACCCATAAAAGTGTTTCCTCGTTTGAAACATACAGATATACATATATTTATTCATGGAAAACAGCAAAATGGTGATATTACCTAGAATTTTAATTGGAAGACTGAGCTTACATAGACAAATTATATATAATAACTGTTTGTTTTGATTACACTTAATTTTAATCAGACATATATTTAAATTTGTAAAGACTGTTTATTCATTGGATGCCAGCATATTTTTTCCTGTTTTTTTGTCGGCAGATCAAAGGATGTACCATTCAAAGGACAAATCGTCTTAACAATCTTCCTTTTAAATATATGTATGAACTATAAAGTTCAATTCTGACTTCTTTGATTTGTTTGTCCTGAATACTCTTACAATGTTTGGTACTGGGCGTTAAGCAAACGACACCAATAACTATTTCAATTTCCAATTAAAGCTTATGCAATAACTTCCTTAAAAAAACATCACTTCATTTGGATACAAGGGCATTGAACCAATGACAAACTCATTTTGAGTTTTAACTATATCTGATATGATGCTTTTAAATTTTACCTTTCCTTTACTCATATTGGAAATAAATGTGGATAACATATACATGATATACATGATATATACGCGAAAGTTGCATCAACTTATGTCAAATACCTTTAACATCAGGTGACACTTCTTCATGTTCAGTCTGACCTAGGTCATTTGGCAGTCCATTTAGTTTTAGCAAGCACTTCAAGTTGTCTACATCTACAAACATCTCTTCTGGAATCGCGAAAAATAAAGTATATTTAAAAGTCTATATTGTTATTGATTGATTATGGAACATTGACAGGTAATATGAAATCAATCTACTCCTTTATATTTTTTCTTCACAGCCATGTGCACATCATAAATAAATTGATAACAAAGAGAAAAAAGGTACTAAAACCAACATAAACCGGAAATTGATGATCCATTCTCAGTATTGTTTAATAAATTTAAAATGTTCGTTACAATTAAGCAACAGTAGTATAACCACATAAAACTCTACGCATATCATCAAGCTTTGTAAGTTGACCAATGGTACTCATTTAATACGAACATATATTAATCAGCGAAAAAAAATATCTGTATCCCCTTCTTCGTATTCAAGCCAGCCATCGAATTTAAAATAAAGGATTTCCCATTGACAGAAAAGTCTGTTATCTTGACTTACATTTATAAATCGCCATAAAGATCATTTAAGAGCAAAATTATGCGGCAAAAGAGATGATATCCGCGTCTTAACTGTGCAATTTCCATTTATATGTATTAACATTCAGCAGCGCCTTCATATGAAGTGTATACATCCCAGTTGATACGACATTCAAGAACTTACGTTTCGCATCATGATTTCAGTGAAAGCGGGTTACTAATAACAAGTTAATTATCAAACTAAGGGTTCAAAGTGATAAAGTTTAAGTCATCTCTATGAAAATGTTACAAATGATATCACGAGTCGGTTGACCGTTATGCAATATCTGATTCATAGATGACGACTGATATGCCCGATTGTCTTAATCTCAATGTAATCCTGTTTTCCTCGAATATGACATAACCGAATGAGATTTTCATAGAATTTGCAAGTACATTAACAACCTCTCAGGTGCAACATGTACAACTTGACCTGCTTACCTGTGGTTTATAGGGTTCGTGTTGCTGAGTTTACAGTGTGCTGAGTTTTTAGTTTGCTTTGTTGTATTTTGTCGTTTTTCTTTTTTATCATGGAGTTTTCAGTTTGTCTTCGATTTATGAGTTAGTTAACTCCTATTATGATTTACATAAACACATTATATTTTATTTCAATGACTTGCATTTATTTTCCATGTTGATGTGTTATAAATAAAAAAAAATTCGCTTGTAAGTTCTACAATTTTCAATTTACATATGGACATTACTCGAGAACGGGGAAAGTGACCGCACCCAAAATCAAATTTGATCTGAGTTTGGTAATGATAAGTATTGTGAATAAGTTTCATAATATTTGGTTAAGGCACATGAAAGTTAGATTGTGGAGAAACTGCAAATTTGCCACTTTTTTCCTTGATGAGTGGACATAAATCGAGAACAGTGAAAGTTAAGAGTGTTTGATGGTAAATAGCATTTATAAGTTTTATAACAGTTGGTTGAGGCAAACTAAAGTTAGAGAACGAAAACTAATTTTGAAATTATGGACGGACGTACAGACGGACAATAGTAAAACGTAATGCCCCTCCCAGGAGGCAGGGGCATGATTTCATTCCATGTTGACAATGCTTTCGTTCTTACTCACCATATTTTCCTTCATCTGTTGTTTCCATTTTAACCGGCTGATTAAACGCGAAGTCGTCTTTATCTGCTAAATCAATCGATTTTATGTTGCATTAAACACATTAGTGGTTTCAAGACACATTTCCTCTCAGTTCAGAAACATAATTAATTGATATGAGTACACGAACAAAGATAATACAATGTTAAACAAATAATTAGAAAAGGAATTATATTATGATATTTCATTTCGGGGTTAACAATTAACTGATGGCATACTGTTTTGTAATTTGAGAGATGTTTAATAATAGATATTTCCTTACTTTATTACCTTTCATTGCAAGTGAATTTGAATATCTGATAGGACATTTTTTTTCGACAACGTTAAGCTATTTGTACTCCTCGTTCTTAAGATTGCTATCTTATTTTGTATTTCAGTTAAGGAACATTAGCTGTCAAATTCATGTTCAGCGATTTGACTAAAATTCTCATATTTGATTTATAACATACAAAAATGTATATCCAAATTATACAAGTCTAAAATAAACAATTAATGACAATGAATGGGTTCGATGATATGTATCAGCATTTGGTGTGCATTTTTGTCCAGACGCCGTCTAATTAACCATTGAGATTACCTCCGAAAAATGCTGACTGTCATATAACCCGATTTAAACAGAAATATAAATAGATAGCGACCACGTACAATTGACTTTTCTATGTCTGTTTGATTTCATACTGAAGGTTACTAAGTATGTTTGTCATTGTTTTACTTGTATATGAATGATTTTTTATCGAATCAGTCAAATAAACGATTCATCCTTGTTTCACTTTCAAAGTTTTTCCTTTTAATAGCTGAAAAGATGCGAAACCAATATCGAGCTAAGGGGTTAAATTGAAGGTAGCATGAATACGGATTTATTGAGGTCGAAATATTCACTTGCAAGTGAATAATTCATCAGTTATATTTCTTAATTTATTTTGACAAAATTAAACCACATTGGCAACTAAAAGTGAATTAGTTTTCATTTTTAATATCTTGTAGCTAATGCGCTTCTAATAACTCTTGTATAAGAATAAGTGGCCAACACTTTGGGACTTTTCATGATTTATCTATTACAGTTTGTCGGTTTGTTTTTGTTTGTTTGTTTGGTTTTTTTTTTATTTCACACCTTTCCATTTTATCTTTGCAGTTTTCACTTTCGCTTCTTTTGAGTAATTATTTTTTTATACATTACCAGAACAGAGATCAACAAATGACTGATAGATTCTTTAATTTGTTTAGTTTCAATGACTTCGTATATGCATTGATGCTGTTATGATAACGTTACAAACAGTGTTTCCGATTGAAGTTATGACATTCAAAAGTAGGATCTAGACAAGAAAGTTAAAAGAAGATAGAGAAGAAACGATATACCAAGGAGGCAACACCATCAGATGAAAAATATAGAAAATGGTATTGACAAAATGGCAAACAGCTGTCCGAAAAAATATGTAAAACCTACAGAATGAGCAATACAAACCAACACAACACCGAATTGAAATCAAATGTACCCGTCACTCGCAGACTGTATAATAATAGATGTCACAATCTTGTACAAAAATATATAACCGCCAATCAAATCATTGTGTCACTTATGAAACTTTTGAAAAGGCTGATATCAAATTCTAGAGATTAATACGACGCAACTCTCTTTTAACCTATCAACTTCATATGAGGAAGGTCCTTTCTAAGCAATGTCAATTAAATTCCAAAATCAGTTGAACCATAACTGTTCAGTTGGAGTTATTTTCCCCGAAATTAATCATGACTGATAACATTTGTAGCAAATATTTTAGATTCTTAACTCAATTAAAAACTACTTTTGCATAGTAAGCTCTAAAATACATGATAATTTTTTATAAATTGCCATTGCGGTAACAAATGCAGTTCAATCTTTACGTAATGCTATGATTTGGTGAAGTTCTAGAAAAACCCAAATAACTGTCCATTCCTGGAAAATATTGGGCCTTAAGGTAAATTTTACTACGGATATTGCTATTGAATTTTAATGAATACTACTATACTACATTTTATACGATTGAAGTACGACTCACAAATAAAAGCTGTTTGTTAATAATGAGATATTTGGTGTTCATTGTATTACTACGATCCCACCTAAAAAAAACAGTATCAGCCATTTTACTCAGTTTTTATCTTCATCCGATATCGGGTAACGTCCCTTAGAACTTTTTCCATGGGTGAACACTTTTCAAGAAAGTGCACATGGAAAGATCCAAAGGAATCAAAGAAATAACTGAAGATGAACAATAGAAAATACCTCTCTATTCCAAAGAAGAGTTTAAAGGAGAAATTTAAGTAATAGGTGTATTTTAAGAACTAAACGTTGTGTTGATATGAATATGTAAACATACTTACCATAAGATTTGTCCAAGCTATCAGGTTCTAATTTTAATGTCTGAGTTATTGAATTGCTATCAAATAAGTTTGTTTTTACGTCCATCTCCGTTTCTGTTGACTCCTCTAACATCTCATGTTTGGCGAATACTGAACAAACGACTGCTAACTCCTCTACAATTGTGCAAAATAAAATGTTTGCCTGAATACATTTGTTTTTTTTTTCGGAAAAAGGTAATTCATTCTTTTTTATAGAATACATAGTGATATACAGACCAGTTGTACCTATTCAGTGTTTATTTTAAATGTTTTTTGTTTTGTAAAGTAAGCATGTAAATGTTGTATCATATGAGTACAAAATCATGTCATGCCTTCCACCAGAAAGTCCATTATTTAATTATGAAGCAACAAGAGTCCCTTTTTGATTCAAATGCTATAATAAACGAAGAACAAAATAGCAATGAAAATGTACTATCATGCATAAAGGTAACCCTATTCTGATTCGGCGGGTTATACATGATTATTTGTCCCATTACTTATAGAACACCGCTTGTTAATCATGATTTTGTTTTAGAATTTAGAATAATATGTTAAACAGAAGGTTTAAAAGACTATTGCTTTCTTTAATTGTTGTGTAATCATGAAATGACATGGCAAAAGTTGTTGTACTATATAAAGCACTGCAAATTACATTTTGAACCAGTAAAATCCTCAATGAAATAATTTTGAAAAATACTTAAAATGCATTAATCGACTTTTTATAAAAGTTTTCCTTTTAAATCAATTCTATAGTTTTGAGAGCAAATTTTGAAAAAAAGGGAATACAAAATTTATATATATTGCTGTTCCTATCTGATATTGTTTGATTTCCCTTTGCTGAACGTCTAGTGGTAATATCTGAGATACGTATGTTTCTAAAATTCTGTAAGATGCTGATAGATGGAAAATATTTCAATACACATCTGATAATGTTCAATTTTTTAATTCAAAGGACCATATAGTTATACCTTCTCTTTCTTAACCCATTTCTTAAATTATGTACTCTTTTTTGATGTTGTGATATTATACTTTGTCGCGTTTTAATGATGGATCTTTAGCAGTTTTACCTTTTGTAAGGGGTGTTTTGACTGTAAGCTTAATTTCTAGTTTGCCAGGAATATAAGTGTCAATTTCACCAGCTTTTACTAGCTGATTAATTAAGGATTTTACAGCTTTCCGTAAAGTTTGTGCATTTTTGAATACATCTGGAAAGGCAACCAGTTCTAACTGTATGCATTTGTTTTCTAAAGATTTCACATGGAACTCCTCTATGTCAGCACTTTGTGTATCAATTTCTGTTGTTACTATCTTTGATATATTTCTTAGTGTATTCTCCTCGTCCCAACTTTTGGAGTCAACTTGTGTTCCTATGTTTATTTTCCTGTTTTCTACAATAAGAAAGTTGCAAATTGTAAATTGACATGTGTATAAATGGACCAAAACAGCCTCAAGTGTACCTTTTAGTATTTATACATATAATTCAGATATGTAATCTTTAAAGTGAAGTGTCTAAATTCTTCTTCGACATTCCTTATTTGAAGGCAATTAACATTCTTAAAAAAAAACAAGCAAACTTTTGCAAATCACCAAAATCGTCGCATTTTAAGGTTTTATCGTCAAGAGTATGATCTGCAGAGAAAAAGAGATCATTCTTTGAACGTCAACGTCAAGCACTTTTTCACCAAGAATTGAATGAACGTTATCTCATAGATGTAAATTAAGGTACTGGTATACCTATCACTGGATTTGTCTACGAATGATATATGTGATCGTTCGTTCCTTCTTTAATGCTAAATAATTAATAATTAAAATTTGTGTTTTTCAATCCCTTTGGGAGGATGATTATTTTTGCTTTTTCTGTTACTGGGCAAAATATCAAAACGATATAAAATCGATTACCAGCGTTCATGTGTTTTCCTTTTTCTTCTTCTATGGCCTGAACTACGGCTACTTTTATAATGGATTCAAGTTATTTAATCTGTGTTTAACTTCTCCGATATCACGGGTCATATCTTGCACACTGAGTTTGCTTTCTTCGGTTGTCAATTGCATTTGAGTTAAGATATCTTTCGATTGTCCTGAAAAATATTGTTGTTTTATCGAATTTTCAATGTGCAGCATACTAAATTTGAAAGTTATTACAGTCATGCATATCTCGGAATTGCACAATAAACCATGTAATCAAACATTTTGTTATGTCTCGTTCTAATTACTGATGGCAAATACTTTGGAACGATTAAGACAGTAAGAAATTTGTTCCTGTACTTGTTATACAAGATAACATTCGATTGTCTCTTAAACTTTTAAAATCATAAACTGACAGAATTTTAAAACCTAGATCATGTACGCCATTTATATATGAGGCCCCTCATAGGGGTGTCCAATAATCACATAATCACAAGTTTTTTGCTAATATATTCACATAATCATTAATTATTTTTTATAAACCAGATAATCAAATAATCAAAACTACAGTCATAGATTATCAAATAATCAAATAATCATGAAATATTTGCTCTGGTAATCAAATAGTCACTATGCAAATGGCCAAGTAATCACATAATTTAAAAAGCCATGAGGAGCCTCAGTTATATCTGTTGACTATTGAGTCGTTTGGATGCTATTTTGATATTTTCATTATATCGTTTTGTTGCTCATATCACATTTGGCACATTTGTTTCATTTTCGTTTATCAAATATATAGATTGGATATTGGAATAATTGGCATGCTACAAACTAAAATTGCCCCATGACGACCGTTTTCGTTGTTTGTGTTGTGGTATTAGTAGGGCTGCTCCTTCCTCTTATGTCCTTTAATTCGAACCTAAAGAAATAAATATAAGCCGCGTAAATCATCAATCAACGTTAGTATCATACATAATTTAAAAATTACCAGTCGATGACTCTATTCTGTTCAGCTGCTTATCGTGTGCCTCTTGTTTCTGATGTACTAACTTTACATTTTTTTTGCATTCTTCAGCTGTCGTTTTTAAAGGATGAAATCCATTTAAATCAAGCATCTGTAATACAGAACTGTGGATTTATGCATTCTAGACATTACTTCTGCTAATAAGAACAACTGGTATAAATCAAATGAGTGCTTGCTTTATTACTGTGTGTATTGCGACTTAAATATGAGAGCTATTTTGTTAAATCACTGATACCACAAAGTTGAAAGTCATATTCATGCGTTAATATACAATGTCTTTTCGAAGAAATTCCAAAGAGAAAGAAGAATTAAAAAGTTAAACGTTAATGTAATTTCAAGGGAAAAAATAGACTTACATTCTCGCAAAAATTTACTACTCGACAATATTTTACTCGTTCAAACTCAAATATATCGTACAATATAATACATGTACAGTTATTGCAAATTATCTAATGGAAAACATTCATTATCAAAGTGTATGACGTGTTTTCAACAGACTGTCGGAATTCAATGGGAACCAATTGTGCCCCTCTTCTTGTCGACTTGTTTCTTTATTATTATGAGGCTGACTTCATACAGGAACTTCTTGGGAAGAAAGATAAGAAGTTAGCAATATCCTTTAACTCTACGTTCCGCTATATAGATGATGTTCTCTCACTAAATAATACAAAATTTGGTGACTATGTTGAACGAATCTATCCCATCGAACTAGAGATAAAGGATACTACAGATACAGTTAAGTCTGCCTCATATCTTGACTTTCATCTAGAAATTGACAATGAGGGTCGGTTGAAAACAAAACTTTACGACAAAAGAGATGATTTCAGCTTCCCAATTGTGAACTTTCCATTTCTATGTAGCAACATTCCAGCAGCGCCTGCATACGGAGTATATATCTCCCAATTGATACGATATTCCCGGGCTTGTGTTTCCTATCATCATTTCCTTGATAGAGGATTGCTTCTCACAAGGAAGCTATTAAACCAAGAGTTCAAAATGGTGAAGTTGAAGTCATCCTTCGTAAATTTTACGGACACCATCACGAGTTGGTTGACCGTTATAGAATAACCGTTTCACAGATGAGTTCGGATATGTTCCTTATGTCGTAACTACAATACCCTCCCTTTTCACGAATGTGACTTACCGAATTAGACTATTTACCGGATTTGTAATAAAATAAGCAACACGACGGGTGCCACATGTAGAGCAGGATCTGTTTACCCTTCTGGAGCACCTGAGATCACCCCAGTTTTTGGTGGGGTTCGTATTGCTTAGTCTTTGGTTTTCTATGTTGTGTCATCTGTACTATTATTTGTCTGTTTGTCTTTTATTTTTGGCCATGTCATTGTCAGTTTGTTTTCGATCTATGAGTTTGACTGTCCCTCTGGTATATTTCGTCCCTCTTTATGCTTTAGAATATCCAACGTAGTTTGAATGTGAGAAATTACCGTGGGTTTTTAATCAAAAGAGTCACATTTATTTTACAGAATGCTGTTGATAATTTCGGTTAGGAACATATTGTTGTTTTATATTTCAGTTCAACAGTCTCCATTAAAATTGTTGGTAAATAAAATATACGGATATACAATGTATAGAAAAACAAAATGAAGGTCAGTATTAACAGTTTTTCCCGTCAAACTTTCTCTTGTATTAATTATTATGTGTGAGACAACCGAATTGTGTGACACATGTATTTAACAAATCTTACATTTCTAAGATCATCATTTGATTTCTCTAGCATTTCTTTCAGTTGGTCTTTGAGTTGGTCTGTTGAAGAATTGAGTATACGCGAAATTTCATCCTGAAACATTTCTTCACATACATCCCCCATTTCACCAGCGAACCCTAAAGTGGCAGTCTCCAGTGCCTTCCAGTGAGTCTCAAAATCAGCTTTACTAATCTTACCATGCCCGGCATGTGCTAGAAAATTTCGTATGTCTTTTACACTCTGACGCCACATAAAATTCATTTTAGACGGACAGCAATGTTGTATGATATTATTAAAAAGCGTTATATCTAATCCACTAACTTTGATTGAGCATTTGGAAGAATATTTACATAGACAATATTGATTTACTTTAGAGCCTGTAATATTTTCGTGATTTGGTTGTGGTAACCCAGAATTATCATACAGCATATCGAATTGTCTACGATTTAAACATCCTTTTTTCTTCGGTGATGCCAAAGAAACTGTCACGCATTTACAACACGGTATTGTAGGGAAGCATTGGTGGAACAATGTATGCATGTTGTTTTGATCATTTAAGAAACTTTCAAATTTAGAATTGTTCAGGATTTTCACTTCGAAGAAATGTTTCATAACTTTTACTGCTGGACCTGTTGTTAAAGTCCAAAGCTGTAGATAAAACTTTCTTTCTTGTATGCTAGACATAATTTTCTGTGATGATATCTCTACAATTAGAAACAGTTTTAGTATTAGAACATTATATTCCAACAAAACAAACTTTTTATAAAATTTATGATAAAAAGATGATTTTCATTTCGAAAATTCCTATTGTTAATTATTCATTTTTAGATGGTGACGTTCCTTTGTCTCATATTTATATATCTCAACTTGTTCTTTTCGCTCGTGTATGTAACAACGTATTTGATTACAACGAAAGAAATCTCTGTGTTACTGAAAAGTTATTACAACATGGTTTCGATATCACAAACTAGTCAAAACATTTACTAAATTTTATCATCATTCGTAAATATAAATCAACATGCAGACATCTTATACGTTCAGGTATTTCACATCCAATATTTTATACTAATATTCTTTACAATGCGCAAAATGTCGGCATTCACCTTAAAAGCTAACCAAACCTTTAAACAGACTTGTTCGGAAAGGATATAGTTACGATACTGTTGTCAAATCATTAAGAATCGTATATTTTAGTATTAATATTGATTCACTCATAGGGTCTTTGCATCGGAAATCAGTTGTTTGCATAATACGGGTTATGTTCTTTTCATATATTTAATGATGGTATGATACTAAACCCTAACGGGATGGATTGTGCTTGATTTTCATATGATGAAGACATAATCTTTCATCCAGTTTAATTGAGGTCTGGAGCTGGCATGTCAGTAACTGCTAGTAGTTCTTTGGTCATTTATGTATCATTGTCATTTTGCTTAGTTTCTTTTGTTACCTATTCAGACATCGGACTCGAACTTCTGTGAAACTGAGTTTTACTGTGCGTATTGCTATGTGTTTCTTTATTCTAGATTGGCTAGAGGTATAGGGAAGGATTGAGATCTCACGAAACATGTTTAACTCCGTCGCATTTTGCGCCTGTCCCAAGTCAGGAGCCTATGGCCTTTGTTAGTCTTGTATGTTTTTTAATTTTAGTTCGTTTATTTGTTTTGGAGTTTAGTGTGACGTTCATTTTCACTGAACTAATACACAATTTTATTTAGGGGCCAGCTGAGGCCCACCTCCGGGTGCAGGATTTTCTCTCTGCGTTGAAGACCCATTTGGTGGCCTTCGGCTGTTGTCTGCACTTTGGTCGGGTTGTTGTCTCTTCATATTACCCATTTCCATTCTCAATTTTATCAATAATAATCATTCAAAATATATACATTTTTGTTTTTGTTTCAGGAAAATCTACGTGCAACAATTCTATGAGCGAAATTAAAGCCAAATATTAAGCGATGTGAAAAATGTCTATTTTATGTCATTTTAAGTGATGGTTCTTTTTAAAAGTTTATAAACATGGGAGTGGATATGAAATTTGTCGTTTTATTCCTTTAAATATGTGTAAAATTATGTATTATTTCACTATTAAATGTGTTTATCTGCATTTTTTATTCCGTCATTTTATTATTATAACAATGCATTATTTAATGTGTATAGACACGCGTTATTTTACTTTTTAACCACAATATAATGAATACATGTTAAAGTTTCCCATGTCAAGACGAAGATAAGTCAGTTTGCCCGAAACCTTTTATGTCGAATGTTGTATATTCAAAATTGAACTAAAAATAATTTTGTCTTTCCAGAACAAGCTGAAAGTTTATATATGGTATGGAAGTTTCTCAGTAAATATGATTTTTAATATACATATAAATGACTAGTGTAAAACCATTCAAGCAGGAAAACCAACTGTCTATTCTATATAAAAAACGAGAAACGAGAAACACTATGCTCACATCAACAAACAACAACCACTGGACATCAGATTCCTGACTTAGGACAGGTGCTAACAAATGCAGCGGGTTTCAACATTTTATTAGGCGCCAACCTTCACCCTACCCAGGGAGAATAGTGTAACATCAACACATAGAAAGACACAATAATGCATGTTTCTGAATGATTATTGAACGGAAGATATAGATATATATACACGTGGGACCAATAAATCAACAATACAAGAAGAACAAAACAGTGGTAAAACACAGGGTACACAAACTACTGAAGAATCCTAAAAACTAGAGATCAAAAACAATGGTAACAATTTGTACTTATATCGGCACCATTCATTAAGTTTGAAACCAAGCTGAAAATAGTTATGAAATAGCATTTTTGTAATAAATAGATATAAGAAGATGTGGTATGAGTGCCAAAGAGACATCTCCATCCAAGTCAAAGAAATAATAAACATTTGAAAGCTATCTCACAGGAAAACAACCCATAATTGTAAAATATTAAGGGCATATACAACAAACACGTGGACCTCGTAAATAGTACAGGTAAATTGTTTTTTAGCATATTTGAACACAATTGAAAGACAACAGCATTACACTACTGTTGTTTTCAACTTCAAGAACATATGTTTTTGAGCCTACTTTAGTACGATAGCAACACAGCGACAAAGTCAATATACAGTCATTTGTTTTCAGCTGCTGGAGAATTTTCAATGGCAATATTACCACATCTTCTTAAAATTGCATTGAAAAATATGTCAAATTGAAACTCCTCCTGCTAATATACAATTTGCGAACCATATTTAACAGAAACTATTTTTAAGATCTTCGAACAAGACCTTATTTCATTTTAAACATTACATTAGGTATAAGACAACTAGTGAACAATTTTCTACTTCCGACCGGGCATGAAATTATTTTGTTGGATATCAACAATTCCTCTCTTTGATCTCGACGGGTTATCAAACGTAAATTTTAAATGTCTAGGAAAGCACTGCATAATTCAGCTAGTTTGAAATTAGCAATTTTTTTTATACCCCTTCCAAATTTATTTTTTCACGTTTTATGTCCCAAATGCCAAGTAGGTGGTGAACATTACACTGTACAAAAAAAATGGATCATGAATTTTAAAGTAAAGTAGTAAAGTAGCGATTTGGTCCAGCTGAAAAAGGTTATCATTTGATACGACAGACGCGCGTTTCGTCTACATAAGACTCATCAGTTACGCTCAGATCAAAAAAGTTAGAAAGCCAAACAAGTATAAGGTTGAAGACAACACACTGTAAAAATATAATTGAAAAAACGCAGGTGGAATTTTTTTTTAATTTTCATATATTGTCTAAAGGAAAATGCACGACGACATAACTGTGTTCTCGCGTCATATTTGAAACGAGCAGTAATTAGTACAATTAAATAAACGTGACTGGCAATTTTATGCAATTGCATTTTCATAGTTATACATGTACCTCTAAATAATGAATACATCGAACTTTTTATGTTTAACTTACGAAGATGAACGACAAATATTCAAAATGGTGACTGTTGCGGCCTTTTAGAAATCCCATAACTAACATATATCATTTCCCATTAATCGTATAAAATAGATTTTCTCAAGTAATTTACTTATACTACATGTGTAGTGGAAACATATGTATTATGCAAATGAACGTGATTCGAATATATATATCTAAATTTTAGATTTGTTATAAGATATAACAACTCGATTACCTCTGACACACATTTAAAATGAAACTTACTAATCTAATTTCATAATTCTATGACCCTGAACAATATGGTAGTGACACACAGTATGTAAGAGCCTGTAGTATACTCAGAATAAATAGAAAAGGTGACTTTATGGTGATATTTTACTTTTGTCGCTTAACAAAATTGAGGGTTTTCCGATTCTATTGTCTATTGTGGGCATTGATTGTAATCTGTGTATATTGTTTACCTGTTCATATAAAAAGATTGTTCAAATATGAATATTTAAACGTCTATACATAGGATTTACTTGTGTGTAATCGTTTTTAATTTTCTCATTCCTGTTGTCGTAAAGATGCATACATGGAAGTACTTAATCACTTTTTTTTATTACCGGTGATATTTTGATATCTATGTTATGTAAAAAAATTACCGAAATCCATGAAAAAGACAAAACGAAAAATCAACAGCTCCAACTTATCAAACGAATGGAAAACAATCGTCATAGTCCTTACTTGGTACAGGCATTTTCTTTTATATAAAGTGGTGGATTAAACATGGTTTCATAAAACGACATATCTTTGAACTAAGAGCAAGAATATTGTAGTATATAAATCAAATCGCCACACAAATAGATAATTCCAATCACTTTTAAATAACAATATAATTTTGAATATACAAATAAGAAGAATGTGTCCATAGTACACGGATGCCCCACTCGCACTATCATTTTCTATGTTCAGTGGACCGTGAAATTTGGGTCAAAATTCTAATTTTAATTTAGATTAGTAAGATCATATCATAGAAAACATGTGCACTAAGTTTCAAGTTGATTGGACTCCAACTTCATCAAAAACTAACAGAATAATAGGCACATTATTGAGGTCAAGATTTTGTATTTTCAGTTAGAGGAGTAATAAATCACTACAAACTAGTAAAAGTCTGAAATGGCCTATATCTGTACTCGACTGTACTGATTTTTACTCGACCAGTCTGAATTGGTCTGAATTTTACTAAATATTACTCGACCCCAATCTTAACCATACTCGACTGTACTGATTTGTACTTAACCCTTATCTTTGCCATTGAAAATAGTCTGAACTATAACTCGACCAGTCTGAAACAGTCTTAACCCATTCTCGACCAGTCTGAACCATACTCGACCAAAGGTCTGAACAATACTCGACCAGTTTGAACCATACTCGACCAAAGATCTGAACAATACTCGACCAGTCTAAATCATACTTGACCATATAACCTCTACTTTTTTTTTAATTTTAACTGTTTAAATAACTTTCTTTTTAACTGACATGACAACAGCTACAATTAAGTAAAGATACATAAAAACAGATTTTTACATCCCTACGTGATTATCAGATTTATCATGTTTATCAAATCAAGATAGTTAAATTATCTAATTTTAAAGTCTGAGTCTTGTAAAAAAGATTTTCTTTTACCTGAAAACCACACCTGTACTGAGGGTAATAAAACTTTATTAAGGTGCTTCTTGTTTGGCATGTGTGTTTTTTTTTTAAACAAAACTTAGATCACCTAAATTCTTAAATAAAAACTACATAGGTTTCATGGTTGTACATACACTAGTTATATAACTATCTTTTTTTATAACTGAGGTAACAACAGCCAACAAAATCACTGAAATTATCCTTATATCAGAAGTAAATCTATTTTATTATAATTTGGCGAATTTATATATATCTAAAAGGGTTAAAAGATTAAAGAAATTATTAAAATAGTTCTACTGATTAGGGGTAAACTATAAAGTAATACCTCCTGCTTGGGGAACACTCATTTAAAAGATCACACCTGGTCAGAAAGTAATAAATTTTAAATAACATCAATAGAAAATTAAACAGCATCCTGTAAAACTTAAATCACAAGGCCTTTTGATTTCACTAGATAAGTAATACACGAGTTTAAGAAAATCAAGGTTTTCTTTTTACCTGTAAAACACACCTGTACTGAGGTAATTAAACTTTATTAAAGTGCTTCTTGTATGCCATGTTTTTAATTTTGACAAAACTTAATTAATCAACCTGAATTTTTACTGTAACTTTGGAACACAATTCTTTTTTTAAAAAGTTTTATCAAGGATTGCTATGGAAGTTTTATTATATTAAAGACTTGGTTTTACAAAACAAAGGTGTCATTTTCAAAATTTATGAAGTTGCTTTATATACAATAAAAAAATAAAGTTCACTGCGTTATTAACTAAACATGACTGACACCACATTTCTATACCAGGCTTAAGTTAGTGTTTATAATTTTCCAGTAACCATAAAATATATCTGAAACATTCAAAAAATTTTGAATACCCTTTAAGAAATTTGAATAATGGTCGAAAGTTCTAGTATTTTTGATGGGTAAACGTACAGAAAGTCACAGGACAAAAAGTCACAGGACAGAAAGTCACAAATTTGATAGGACAAAAGTCACAAATAATTTGTTGACAATTGTTGAATATATAAGAGAAAGATCTTGAAATATTTTCTTTTATTACATATATTCATTTTACTGTTAAGGAAATTATTCATTAGCCTTGATTTATGATTATTTATTAAATTTTAATCATGCAAATGATATGTTTCTTGGCACCATGAAGCCGTTTGAGTACAAAGCCACTTTGACATTTTGTTTTCTTAACAATAATTTGGTCATTAATGATATTTATTAAATAAACTTTAATTATAAAATTACTTTATATATATTAGTTCAAGAAAATACACTTTTTTTAAATAAGTGTTTTCTCATTCAAAGAAAAATAATCTCAAAACTGAATTGTGACTTTTGTCATGTGATTTTCTGTCCTACATTCTTTTGATGTACATAATGCAATGTGAACATGATATCACGTATATAAAAATTATTTAAACGAAAACTTAATTTATTACATAATATTTTTTAATCTGACCAAAATTACTTCCTTTGATCATCTTGTTTTATTTTTATTTTAAAGGTGATACACATTGTATATATATATATTTATAAGTGTTGATGAATTAAGGTGTTGATGATTATTTCATGTTTATTGTTAAATTTTGGTTTCAATGCTGTATATTAAATACATTTTGATTTCAAATGTTGTTCAAATTTCTAGCCAAGGAAATATCTGTTGTTAAAACAGTTCCTAAATTGATGAAATATAATAGATACAAAAAATAGGTCTAGCTTGGTTAAGACTTGGTCGAGTATGGTTCAGACTAGGTCGAGTATGGTTCAGACTAGGTCGAGCATGGTTCAGACTTGGTCGAGAATGGTTCAGACACTTATAACATGGTTAAGTACTGGTCGAGTAAAGGTCGAGTATAAGTTCAGACTGTTAAGTATGGTTCAGACTACAGTCGAGTAATATCTAGTAAATTTCAGACCAATTCAGACTGGTCGAGTAAAAATCAGTACAGTCGAGTACAGATATAGGCCATTTCAGACTTTTACTGGTTTGTAGTGAATTGAATATACAAATTCTTCACCTCAATACCTATATGATTATCAACTGTCATGAAATATATTTTAACTGTGGTCAATATAAAATGAATTTCAGTGGTGTTGAATCCAAATAATACTTGACCCTTTGAGTGTAATTGTTTAAAAAAATCGTGACAATTGTCTATCATACTAGCATTGTATCAATACTCTTATGTGCTTAATGAGAGAATGGGAATTATAGCATTTATTTAAAGAGTGGAAATTAACTCTATTATAAAGAAGTCGTTCGCCAAACGTATTCTGAATTTAAGGACAAATAACGTATCAAAAAATGGCAGTTGATGATTAAAATGGTGTATAAAGTTTCTGTAATTCATAGAAACACATTATTATTTTCAAAATATATATCTTGAACTTAGCATTTTGCACTATCTTGAAATCCAGAGTGATCACATAGATCCAGAAAGGCTGAATCAAAAACTGAGATTAAGTAACGATATTTCCAGCTTCGAATGCGGATGCGTCACCAATGTATGCACGGCAAAATATGTAATGGCTTCTAAGGTCAAGAATTGGTCACGTGACAAAAGGCCAGAGTTAACGTTTTTTTGGTAAACGTGCATACCTCGTCAGTCCTCGTGGGGTTTTTTTTAAACTCGTATCGTCTTATTTTTACTCGTAGATTAATAAAGCTTTAAGTATTTAAATCTTGAACGAATAAGCTTTAATATTCTGTATATTTATTGTTGAAAAGTGGTATAAAAGTCTCCAAAATTGACGAGTGAATTGAAGTGAAACTTTTTTCTTAACTTTGGCGTAGGTCCACGGAAAATCCCAAACTTTTCCTTAAATATGTGTAATAACGTTCTAAGTAAAGCCTTTTTTAGATTATAGTTTAGTTACAATTGACCCATATTTACCGGCCACACAATAATGTCAGCTTAATCGTGCAAAGTGGAGATCAAAGGGAGATAACATCGTACACGCAACGTAGGAAATTACTAGCTCACAACAGTAAATTCAAAAGTAATGATTGTAGTTATATTTTGACACTTTCTTATATAATTGTTCTATAGTTTGTGTTCCTTCACTTTTGTAACAAAATAGACTTCAATCAAATTAACTTATGAATAAAAAATAGAATGCTTTACTGTGGTGCAGTGAATCAGTAATGACGTTTAGCAAATCTATTTAAACTGAAGAAGTTATAGATTCTCTGACTTTGTATGTTGATCATAGACAAAAGACAGAGTGATATTAATGCTCATTCTCTGTAACCACTTAAACCTTTTTCGGCACACATAATCATCGATCTCTCTGAAAATTGGCTGATATGTAGATCCTATTTGCCTAGTCAGAAAAATAATGCCAACCGATATATATATATTGGTTGGTTACCATGGTAACAGCGGAGAAAATTGGGATTTTTTTGAAAAATACAATATTTGTTGTAGTGTTGTGAAATTATGCGGCTACATCTATTAAAAAGAAACACAAAGACAATTAATTTCAGTCTTGTTTTTATCAAAAATCAAAAACAGTTATGGGGAATCTACCTAGAAACATGTGAAATTAATTTGAAAAAAATTATCATTGTGTAATATAACAATACGAATTATCTCCCTTTGGTGGGTTACACTAATGACTGGACCAAAAGGAAAATGCTAATAACTTTTTTATTTCTCAAAGGATTTATGTCAAATTTGAATTGTTATAAATTTAGACCAATTGATACAAAAATATAAGAAAAAATATAGAAAACCTTTTTAAATCTACATAAAACGTGACCTGACCAACGCTGACAATGATCGACAGACCCGAATCAAAATGCTAATAACTTTTTTTATTTCTAAAGGATTTATGTTAAATTTGAAATATAATAAAACTTGATCATTTTATATATAAATATATGAAAAAATATAGAAAAAAATCCGAAAACGTGACCTTTCTAACGTTGACAATGACCTGACCAACAACAGCAATGACCTAACCGATGAAAATTTCTGTGTTATTTTATATTATTAAAAAAAAAACAGAGAAAACAATATGTTTTTGGGTAAAAAACTTGACCTGACCAACGTTTTACTGTGTCCTGGTCGTTGTACTACCTAATACTTATTTATATCTTACAGGATTTGCTTAAAATTTAAAAAAAAAACAACAACATTAAGATTGAATGGTAAAGTCTGTATCAAATAATAAAAAAAACTGGGAAAAACAGTTTAGGGTACTATGACAAGCACCGGATTATTTAAACTTTTTATGGTATTGAGTAGTATATTGTATTTAACTGTGTTGTAAATTATGTTGTATGTTACCGGTTATAATTTGACACGTTTGATCACAAATATAAAGTAACACACAAAAGGTGTGAAGTAGGCCATGAATACATGTAAGTTGATAAATCCAATATAGTTTGTTTTTTTGATATTTTGATATTAAATAATTATTTCCACATACTACTTAAGGCATGCCCGAGCCTTGTGCATGATATCTTGGTAGTTTTGAATAATTTCATAAAAAACAAATAAACATTTCGAGGACTACTTGAGGTGTGCCCGAACTCCTGCGTGCACGATACCTTGGTAGTTTAATATCTTTTCATAAAATATAAGTAAACATATTCGCGGACTTAACTTGAGGTATGCCAGAGCTTTGTCTTAGTTTTAAATGTTCCTGAAAGTCAATACATTTAAAGTTTGCTAATATGTTTGAAAAGCATTTTATATTTTCTTATTTGATAAAATTAATGGTTCAATGATCTAAGTGTTTCAATACATTTGATGCAAAGCCTATTACATATAAATAGGTATAAGGTCATTTTCCTGTTCATGATAACGGTCAGAATGTAGGACAGAAGGTCACAGACAAAAAGTCACATGTATAATATGTTATAAACATTGAGTCCTGTTACAAAGTAAAATCCTATTTTTTTTATTTTTTGTTAAAAGAAAGACAATATACTAATTTTGAGAAACATCTTTCTGTAATGGCCTTTCAGTAAAAATCAAATTATATGTACATGTATATAATTCTTTAAAAGTTTCCTATGTAAAGAGTTATCATATTGTGAATATTTTTAATTTGCTGTTAAAAATACACAAAGATTATTGTTATTTTCTTAAATTTCAATAATCCAATGCCTATTACTAATGTTAAGATAGTGCTACCTTGGTGGATCCAGGGGGCTCTGAGGGTCGGCCCCCTCCTTTCATTGGAAACATTTGTTTGATTACATATGGAATTACTGACGCATGAATGTAGCGGTCCATCTCTTAAGGCAGTCAGTGGGACCCCTTATATGAAAATTGTCTAGATGGTATATTTTCCCCCCGCTGCTCGTTGTAATACCCGCAGCCACCCGCAGACAGATTTTCCGCGGGTCCTTGTAGGGAAACGGAACTTTTTAGAAAATCTCGAAAATTCCTCCCCGGAGAGAACGGCAAACAAGAAATGAGTCGGATGGATAGCAGGGACCATCGGGTCGACGGCCGACCGTACCCGCCTTTGCTGGTTATGCCCTTTGTTTGCTAAAGAACCCTTGTGTTAATTCTTTTAAGGCTCCCTAGTTGACCTATTGAAGTTTCTGTCCTTGTCCAATGGATCCCGATTTCCAGTGATATTTCAAATCGTCCGCCTTAATCCCAGCCTACCCCTATTGCAGGACGTTTTTGAAATTGTCTATTTTTTCACCTTCACCTCAAAAATAATCTTCATGTAGATACTCATCATCCAATAATATAATATTATTCAAAATGTATAGCTAAACATGCTTTGCCATTTCAACATTGATTTTAAGAATGAATAAGAAAAATAAACAGCTCATAATATAGGTATTTTTTCCCTTAAAGAAAGAAAGGTTAGATGGTCAATTATCATTTATTTAGAGGATCAACGTCCGACTCTTTTTGTTCTATTTTTTATTGTGTTGAATTATATCAAATTATTACTTTAAATTATTTTTGGTCAGTAGACTAGCACAGGACCTACAATGTTCCTATAAAATTCATTGATTTTGTTCTCTTCTGAAATATGCATGAGATGTTTGACATTGGACATAAAGTAAACCACAACTAATCGATCATTTCTTTTTTACAAAATCTTAACCCCCCAACGATATTGTTTATTTTCATTTGTGATAAGTATTTATTTCTGTGCCTCACACAGAATTTTAAGCTTGGCCTTTCTTGAACTGTCAATTTTCTGATTGTATCTTCTTAATATTATGTATAAATAGGAGCTAGTAGCTATTATTCCAAACTGTCAACACCAAGTGGCACTATGATCTTTAATCTTCACTACAGCATTTGAATAATAGTTGATGGACTGACTTGTAAAAACCATCATTCTTTGACACTGCATTAAATTGAAAGCTTACAGAAGAGAGTTTTTGTATGAGTGATTTAGTCTATTTTAAATCGTTTTCCAAGTTAATGCATATAATTTGTTGTTTCTATGGCAACACTTTCATTAATAATGCCTGGAATATTATTAATATTTCTCAAATACACGAAAATCTGCATTATGTCAGCAAAATTGTATACATTCATTGCTATATGTATCGAACTTCATTAGAACGAATTTGTAAAAATTAGCACTTATCAGTATTTTTGCAAATGGACTGCTTGTTTCCATGGCAACACATTCAATGGCAAATATTGCACAATTAAATTCATAATTTTTCAAATGATTTTATTTGTTTTTTCTAGATTGAGTAATTGTTTTTCTTGTATATTTTTCATGATCATGAAAACAGACTGAAATTTCTTCATAATCAGCACTTTTATCCATTTATCCAGTTAAGAGAAATTATGTTTGTTTCCGTCAAGTGGTAACACCATTATCGATATACTATACTAGCAAAATTATTTATATATACACACGGGTGTATACAGTGAAACTTAATAAGTGTTTTAGTTTTCCTACTTTTGTGCACATTTAAGAAACTAAACTGAAATTTTTTCAAAATTGTTTTAAACTTGTGTATCATCATGAAAATGTTTCCATAGCAACACAGTTAAAACTATAATACCGTTATATATGAATATGTTTAAAATTTAGATGATTACAATAATTTCTACATATTGTATATTTGTTGTTTTTTTCTGACTGCAGAATTAGGTTTTAAAACATTTTTTTTCAAAATTTTTACAATTTTTTTTTTTCTGAAAACATGAAAACTAAGCATTTTGTATCCATGGTAACAAAATAATTAGACATAATTCCCCATTACTTTTTTGCATCATTGATAAGATAAGACTACGGTATTTATGAATTAATGGTTGACTTTAACACCAGGTGTCCGCAAAAAATTATGGTGAGCATTCAAAAAGACCTCAAAAGGGTATTTTTAACCTAATGCAAACCACATAAAAAGGGGGTATATGTGATTATGATTGAAAATGAATATGAAAATATCAGTTATTGAATTACATTAATAAAATGCATATATTTGATAAAATCATAAAAAAATATTCTTTCTCTTAATTTTATATTATGAAAAATTATGTCGAAAATAGCCTTTTTCAGCTTAAAATCATAGATATCCAGATGAGATATAACTGGTCATCGGTTGCTATGGCAACCGATATGCTTAGCAACAAAATTTTTGCCGTTTTTAGTTTGTTTCATCAAGACTAGTTAGTGTGTGAAGTTTGAAGAAAATCCATGACCATTCCTGCAAAACTCCCTATGTAAGAGTTTAAATAGTTACAGAGAACCAGTATTAAACAGCATCATTTGTGAAACAATAGTTCTCTCCTCCAGACATATTAATTTGCAAGATGCGAGGCTTAACGAGCAATATGCATATTTTAAATTTCACTGTCAAGAGTGGAGAAATTACGTGTTGATAGAGATTCTGTATGGGAATGTTTTTCTTGAGATTTTAAACAAAACATGTATGTTACCAAACTATCTTTGTTTTTCGATGATCTGCAAAGAGATGGTTCTTGTTATGTGACATCGATGATCGTCATGCGTAGTTATTGGTAGCTTTTTGTTCTGATGTAACAATAGAAAATTCAGAGGAAAGCAAAAACCTTTTAGCGGATCCAGGATTTTTAAAAAAGAGAAGAGAACAAAAGCTGTTGATTTCATGCCAAAAAAAATTTATGCTCCAACTAAGATCCGCCACTGACAAATAACCGTTAAGTAAATCAAATGGAAAGAGTCCTGTAATTAAATTATTGATTGAAAAATTATTAACAGATTAATTAGTTAAGGTGATCAGTAAATGTTTTAACTAGATAACTAACATTTTAGAAAAAAAGTTGCATACATATGTATCAGATATCAGAATGCTAGTTTGTATTATTGCAATACTTAATAAGTTATTATTCATTGTAAAATTCTTTTTTTTTTTCAAATAATTAACCCGTACTTAAATTAGGAGATGTGGTATGATTTCCCATGATACAACTATCCACAATGGCAGAGTACAAATATTGTAGCTGTTAGCAGTTATAGCTCATCATAGATACCAGTGTTGACATTTTGTATTTGCGCCAGACGCACGTTTCGTCTATAAGCCACTTTACAGATATCGACAATGAACAACACCGGTTCATTATTTTCAGACAGCAAAGGAAAAAGAGGAGTTGTGGCTTGGTGACTTTCAAGAAAATATAAGAAATATAATAATATGAAAAAAAATGACAAGACTTAACCACTAGACTATTTATAAATTGCCCCTTTACCATTTATTAGAGGAGCTGCTCTAAACTCAGAAAAGATAGTGTTGGGGACCTAGTCAGAGCGATCACCATTTTGAAATTTAGGAACAACCGAGTAGATGGAGACACCACATATAGACCGATCTGCTTTATTTGCTCCCACCTACTAAAATTAATGCCTAGGGTGTGAATTGATCCATGTACAACAAACACATCCTACGTTTGTAACGATGTATGGTAACGTTCACACATTTTCGTCAATATAATCGACTGTCATACAAGTGAGAGGTTTGGCTAGCTATAAAACCAGGTTTAATCCACCATTTTCTACAAAATGCCTCTACCCTGTCAGTAATACGACAGTTGTTATCCATTCATTTGATGTGTTTTATCTTTTGGTTTTGTCATTTGATAAGGAACTTTCCGTTTTGAATTTCCCTCGGATTTCGGTATTTTTGTTATTTTATTACATGGGTATCTATTTATATAACAGTAAATGTCATCGGATAAGCGATATACAAACATTATATAATTTGTAAATTCAAGGCCTGACATGCAATTGTGTCAACTTTCGCTTTGATGGAAACATACAAATTTTTAAACCGCCATTTTGACATAGGAAACAAACTCATTTTCAATTTACCATTGCGCACATTGCCAGCATGTCATGCTTAACCAGTCATGTGAAAATATAGCCTTTAATTTGTTTTCAACCCTTTATTTTCTATGTTTTAGTTAATTTATAGTTCATAAAGAACGAACATCGTTCTCAAAGACGCCGAAGAAAATATATAAAGTTGCTCGTGAACTTTTACATACAGGTACTTTTTGTGTCGACAGATAGACCTTTATCTCTCAAATTTAGCCGTTTGCCGTTGATACAGCATTTTACAAGACTAATTAAAGTTCTTCGTGTAAATTGTTATTCACTTACCCGACTTCAGGAGAAATCAAAGAAAGACATCAACTGCCATATAAAATGCTTGTAAAACACTAGAGCTTCAAAAATGAAGTCAATATGGCGACTGTTAAGTCATTTTTGGAGTCCCATAATAATGTGTACTTTCTGTTTTACTTTAGGTGAATCCCCATTCATAAATATTAATTGTAATCATTCATGCCTCTTAAGATTTTATATTGTTTAGTTCTCTTTTTTCCAACAACTGATCCTCGACATACATTTTAAAAAATCAAAGTCATTCAACGCAACCCTTATGTAACCTCTTTCAACAAAACATGCAAAATGTGAAATGAAAGAATAAAACACGTTTCCAGAATCTAAATCAACTGGAAAGTTATATATTGTTATTTTACACTATAGCCAAAATCTTTAAAAAGTAAGATAATAACAAAATGATACTAAAATTGAATTTTTTTAATTTTTTTCCATCACCAATTTAACTTCCTGATTTCTATCTATATATAGTTTTAAATAAATTTATTTATATAAACTGTATACATATTCTTGATATTTATTGTTAAAAATTACCTGGATTAATACAAACGTATACCGAACTTCAATGCAGCAGAGAGATAAATATTAGAACTTTTGGAAGCCCCATTAAAAATATTGTCCGAATGATGAATACCTGAAACCTGTGAAAGTGTCATTTCAGTAGATTGTCAATAAATATTTAATACATTGTGTTGGTAAACATGGTAATGTAGCTAGGAGAGATATATAAATGAGTTGATAACATTAATTTCTAAGTTTTATGGGGTGGAAATGAGAGAAGAGAGTTTCAATAAATTCTTTGATGTTTTATTCATGTTATTTTAACTGTTTATTATACATGTTATATGGAAAGAGTGATTAGGCCAGGTGCAAAAAGGTAATATTTATATAACTCACGGCATCTATTATACGAGGGAAGATTCTCAAACATTTCCCAACTAAATTTATTTAGGTACATTTTACAGGAGTAAAAGAAAATGCTTACTAAAATCTAGTTAAGTTTTTGATATTTTGAAAGTAAAAATGCATTTAAAATTAATATATCTATATCCATTCATTCTGTTTAAGGTGCACCGATTTGTTTGTTCCTAGAGTGAAATTTGTGGTGTAATTACGGCAATATTCAAGTTCTAAAATGTTAGAATGTAATCAATTTTTAATAGACAACAAAATGAACAATGTGGGACAACACATGAAAATGGCGTTACATGGATTACACTAAACGTATATCAACTTCAATGTACAATATATTTACGCAGAGAGACAAATATTCTATAACTTTTGAAAGCCCTAAAAAAAGTGGAATGATAAATAGCGAAAAGAGTCATTAGAATAGTTTTGCAATAAATTAAATATTTAATACATTGTGCTGGCAAAAGGGGAGAGATATTCAAATGACTTGATATCAGGTTAGTCAACAAGCTGTTGTGTCCATCATATCAAGTCAATATCTCTTTCGTTTTATTTCATGAGTTAAGATGGTTTCCGACTTTTTATCAATATTCCTATATTATCAAATTGTTAAATGGTTTTAAATGTTCATTGCATTTCCAGTAAACACAGTCTATGAAGGGGTACTATTAATCTGTTATTGTGTACCAATATTTATGTCTCGCCCCACTAAGTAGTTGAGACGAGATTTTAGAGTACTGTTTCCAAAGGCGGTGTCAACAATTTGCTATGTTCATCTTCGGCGAACTCCTTGTGGTAAGTCAATGCTATTAAGTTTACATTCTAAAAAAAACTAATCATAGATACCCAAATTGAAATTGTGTACGCCAGACGCGCATTTCGTCTACAAAAGACTCATCCGTGACACTCAAATTGAATACAAAAAATAAAAAGGACCAAAGTACGAAGTAAAAGAGCACTGAGGACCCAAAATTCTTAAAAATTTTGAAACAGCTAAGGTAATCTATTCTTAGGGTTGAAAATCCTTAGTATTCCAAAAAATAAAGTGTTGTAAACAGTTTATTTATAATTATGACCATAACAATGATAATTCATGTCAACACAGAACTGCTGGCTACTGGTCTGGTGATACTCTCGGGGAGAAAATTTCCACCGGCAGTGGAATCGACCTAGTGGTTTAAATAAACTCATCATAGACACAAGGATTGAAATCATGTACGCCAGACGCGCGTTTCGTCTACAAACCACTCATAAGTGACGCTCGAATAACAAAAGTTAAAAAAGGCTAAATAAAGTACAAGGACGAAGGGCATTGAGGACCGAAAAAAAGTGTTTTTATAACATATTTTGTTTTTATTCAATGTGATGCCTTTATGTTCTTATCTTAATCAAACGTAATATGTGCTTACATTTTATGTTTTGTGTACTTGTCTTACTTGAAACTGATGTTATATTTTGATGTTTTGTATAAATGTAATACCAGAAGTCGATTGTAAGAGCTTTCTTACGCTCATGCTTATTGTTGTTTGTTCATATGTCGTAACAGAAGCAGGATCTGCATGTATCGTAAAGTAGGTAGCAACATTTAAAACAGAAATTTAAAATAACAGGTCCCAGTGTTTAATTTAGCCCTAAGACATCTGAGTTTTGGTATTTACGTTTACTGTGGTTCATACAACTGATTTAGTTATAAATATTATAATTACAATATGCATTTAAGTGGAGGAAATGAGATGTTCCAAAATTCATACAAACATAAACTAAATGTTATTGTTAACTCATTCGACGTCGCACCTAGAAATAGCATTATTAAGTCTCAGATTTAATACTTCGTCGAAGCGAACCATAAGGGTAAACAAAATTTGTAAACTTTGGTGTAAAATATGGTATATTTGCAGTTATATCAAGTATGTCATCTTGAATTGAACAGTTTTTATCTTCTTTTCAAAAACACTTAGGGTACAACTATTTTTGTTATAAAAAAATTTACCATTGATTAATACAAACGTATAGCCATACGAAAGTTCTGTGTTTCACAAAACTGACCTTATTATAAACTTTAAATCTAAACTATACATTACAGAAAGTTGTGTGGTTCATAAAAATACCTAATTGTAAACTTTGAAATATTAACTATGCAAAAAGTTTTAAAGTCAATAGTCAATAAGGTTAAGGAAATGAGATGCACCAAAACTCATACAAATGTAAACTAAATTTAATCATTGACTTACCATAAGAAGTTCGATTTATACTGAACTACATTTGTATTTACAAACTTTACAAATTGTTGACGCCGCTGTTAGAAACAGCAAGCTAAAGTCTAGTCTTCACTATTTCGTGAGTGCGGGACAAAAATATTGGTACAAGTAACAGGTTAGTGGCACCCCTTTAAAGACCTTGTTTCCTGCTTGTAATATTGCTTACTGCTTGTTGTGAGTTTTAAACATTATTTCTGTGCTTCTGACCAATATTTGGTTTTAATTC
Organism: Mytilus coruscus; assembly: GCA_017311375.1. Classification (NCBI taxonomy): domain Eukaryota; kingdom Metazoa; phylum Mollusca; class Bivalvia; order Mytilida; family Mytilidae; genus Mytilus; species Mytilus coruscus. Next base: position 16,757,769 of record CM029604.1, read on the forward strand.
AATGAGATGCATGTATGATATTATCTTAATAATCAAAGGTGTTCACAATTTTATGCTTTGTTTACTTGTCTTGTTTGAAACTTGTGTTATATTTTGATGTTTTGTATAAATGTATTACTAGTAGTCGGTTATAAGGGCTTACTTGAAAGGTAAAATAAAAAAAATACCGAAATCTGACGAAAAAAGCTAAACGGAAAGTTCCTAATCAAATGGCAAAACCAAAAGGTCAAACTATCAAACGAATGGATAACAACTGTGTCAAATTCCTGGAACAGACATTTTCTTATGTAAACAAAATAGTGGATTAAACCTGGTATTTAGCTAAGCAAACCTCTCACTTGTGTGAATATCGCATAAAATTCCATTATATTGATTACGATAATTATGTGAACAAAACAAACTCATGCTTATTGTTGTTTGTACATATGTCATAACCCCAATCTCGTCGTCTTGGTAGATCTTGATACGTGTAATACCACCATTGATTTTCCCTATTAGTCGTTGTTAAATTTGCACTTTTCAAAAAATTATGCAGATTTAACTTTGTTTCAAATGAAGAAATACTTGACAGGAGTAAAGTTTTATCCTGTCCAGTACTATAGACAAAATTTCGCATTACATTTCATTGCATATAGGAACATAGCCATCACTGGAAGTTAACCAATCAAATACTCATCCCTTTTTTCTGTGTAGAAGCTTTAGTAAACAAGTAACCTCAAGTTTCCAATATTCTATAGAAACGCCAAATAAAAAAAAAAAATGGTGCTTTGAAACACCAAACATATATATGTTTATGACTCAGACATTTTTTACCGCAATGAAATGCAAGAGTAATATCCTACAACTGTCAAATTTAAAGGAATAGATTACTTTAACTGTATTTGGCAAAACTTTTAGGAATTTTTGGTCCTCAATGTTCTTCAACTTCGTACTTTATTTGGCCTTTTTAACATTTTTTGATTCGAGCGTCACTGATGAGTCTTTTGTAGACGAAACGCGCGTCTGACGTAAATATAAAATTTCAATCCTGGTATCTATGATGAGTTTATTTAAGGGAATATTCTTTTTCGTATGCAACTAGATGTGACGTACTATCATTTGGTGGTATTACACCTACATAAGGAGCAACGAACGGGTGCCACATGTGGAGGTGGATGTTTACCCTTCCGGAGCACCAGGGACTATCCCCGGTTTTGATGGGGTGAGTGTTATACAGGCTTCAGTTATCCATGTTGTGTTTTGTATACTGTTTGTCTTTTGGTCGTTTTTCGGGGTTTTTTCAACGGCATTGTTATTCGTTTTCGTCATTCCATGGAGATTATATGGCCCTGTCCCCTAAATCATGGTAAATAAACTGGAATGTTGCATAGGTTACATGTTTGGCTTTCAGCGTTTCGGATGTTCGTCTGTTTTCATGCTTTTGGCTAAAATTATTCATAACACTAAGGTTGATCTACACGCAGTAATTTATGTTCTTAACCAGGTTAGGCTCAAATTTGAGGAAAATTGTGTTTTCAATGCACATCACATTCAGTATTTTTTCAACAGTTTTTGATAGAGTGTCAATCTTGAATCTTATTACGCAAGGCGAGTCTGGCTTATTGGATTATTGGCCTGGTGTCTTCGATGAGATTTCAAAAAGTAAACTTTAAATGAGGTGAGCAAACACTGTCTAAAATAATTTCACACAAGTACAACTGTCTTAGTCTTTTTTTCTTATCTTCGATTTACAGCATCCTAGATAAGTGGTTGTAGTAAAAGGTGTTTGAACACTATTGGCCTTTTAAAAATTATCATTGCTTGAATGCTTAAAATGCAATTTTGACAGATATTGATAAAACTTGATTACTTCTTCAAAAAAAGATTTAATCAAATCGGAAATTTTATTTGAAGCAATTCTATAGTTTATACTTCATAAAGAAAGAAATTTTTAAGCAAGAAAAGTGAGGTGAAAGACACCAAAAGGGCCATTCAAACTCATTAGTCGAAAACAAACCGATAATCCCATGGCAAAATATGAAAAACGACCAAAAGATAAACATGAGTATACAAAACACATGTAGAAAATACCTGCCAACCTCTGAAACCTTCAAAGATGGAGATCTCCCCCTCAACTATGACAGCTGAGGGGAAGATTTTGCGCGAACGACATTTTCCAGTGAAATATATGACCTGTTTATTTATTCATCTACAAAACACTAAATATATTTATTTCTTCAATCATGGTTATATCCTATACAAGGTGTGTTGTTGTTTATTTTGCCTTTTTCAATACCTCTGAGCATACATGTGGCAGAGTTGTCAATCCTCAACTGGAGATTTGAAATTTTCAGCTGAAGTATCTTTTATCATCTGACAGTTGTGTCCCTTCAGGCCAGCATTACAAATTGGTTCAATACATATATATGGAAGTTTTTAATGACCTTGACTGGCTATACAGCCCTTGCACGGTCGGTCAATACAATTCTTATAAATTTCAATTTAAACATTGAATAGAACTGAAGTATAGATCTCTTAAATGATTTTCAAAATATATTATTTTTATTTGTCCTAAGACATTCAAAATCATTAAATTACAATCCTTTTATGATTCTTTGTTCAATTTGTATTTAATTTATATTCTTTCATAAATTCACGTTATTTTAAGGAGGGTAACTTAAAACATGATTAAACCGGTGAAGTAACCCGAAATTTCTTTGAAGTGTTTTCAAAATACACAAAGCTTCAGGTAAACGTCGTAAATGATAGTTAATCAGTATTATGTTTGACACCCAAGCTGTCAAGTGAAGCCATTTAATTTCACAACGTCTGTGATTTACAGGTAACAACTACCCTCATCAGTGACACAAAAACGTAATTAATGTTGTCAGACTGGTCAATCGGGGTTAAATATCCGAAAGTGGGAGATTTTATACTCCCGCGCGGGAGCGGACCGGCAAGCGGGAGATTTCCGGAATTTCGCCATTTGAGCGGGAGTCTCCCGCTCAAAACGAGAGGGTTGGCAGGTATGGGGAGATATCAGGTGATCCTGAAGGGAAAGCAGAATGGGCACTCGTTGTGTTGCTCATGGAAGTACAAACACAGTGACAAGTCTTATTTGGAAGTTCACATTCGAGAAAATGAGGACGGGACCGTGGTTTCGACAATGAGAGCATATCCATCGTCGTCTGTGAAACAGATAGAACATAACGGTCAGCAATTAAGCTCGTAAATTTTTTCGAAGGGATGATTTCAACTTCAGTACTTGGAACTCTTGATTTAAAAGCTTCCTTTTGAGCAGCCCTATATCAAGGAATCATGATATGAAATACAATCTCTGAATATCTTATCAACTGGGAGATATGAACTCCATATGCAGGCATTGCAAGAATCTTGCACAAATGTCATTTGATATCAAATCTAAAAGAAACAACTAAGTAAACTGTCAATATTGTCCTTAACACCAATATGAAGCACTAAATTATATATTGATTCGATCTAAGGCAAAATATAAAACAATTGATATCATCAATGTTCGAATTATATTAAGTTTTACGAACGTTCTTATGATCAGTAATATAGAACCACAATGTAGCAAATAAAATTTGTGAGAGTGGATTGCAGATGTTGGTCTGTGATGTCATAAGGATGAATTATATTGCATTTGGGACAGAAAATATGTATTCCGCAAGCGCTACAAGTAATGTGACCCTACACAGATGGAAGTGATCATATTGGATTGCACTATTTGGCATGCACGACAAAAAATCTATAGTCTTCCATTTTTTCGTAAGGAAAGACTCGGTAGTGCAGGTTAGTATATGCATTTCATAAATCATTCAAGATGGCGACTTCCCTTAGTTTTTTCCTATCATTAGCTACGCAATACCGATTTCATGTCAAGCATGCACAATTCTTGGCATACGGTCATTAAAATTGTGGGTACAGTTATCATTCTCAGAATTCAACCAATCAAAATAAACTAACATAAACACAAACTTTAACTTGTTAACTAAGCAAAAGTTTTAAAATCAATAAACCATGATAGGGCGGGTCATAAAATATCCATGAAAAGGAGACATGCAAATGGTAGTAAAACTGCATACGAAATATCATTTGACATACTGTAAGTGGTTTCTTTTATGTGACTGTCATACAAGTGAGAGGTTGAGCTTGCTATAAAACCAGGTTGAATCCACCATTTTCCACATAACTAAATGCCTGTACCAAGTCAGGAATATGACAGTTGTTATCCATTGGTTTGATGTGTTTGCGTTTTTGGTTTTGCCATTTGTTTACACACTTTCCATTTTGAATTTTCCTTGAAAATTGGTATTTTTGATATTTTACTTTCTATTAAATCTATCTAATCACAAACTTTGAAAAATTAAAAGTCAATAGACTATGACTAATTGGGAGGAGCCAAATAATCTCCATTGAAATAAGATGTGTCAATGCTAATACATCTTTTTACCAAATATCATTGACCTACTACTACTTTGAATGGACACTTGCACTACAATTTCGACAAAAAGGATACTAGTATTTGAAAAAATCGTGGGCCAATGATTATCTTTTTTACTGTCCGAAAATCTGCAATTTATAATGTTCTACTTAGATAAATGAATGCAACATTTTTGATTACAGGTAAACTGTATCTGGTAAAGTCCAAACGTCCGGCCAATCTTGATGGGAATTTTTTTGTGCTTTATATAGAATATTACTATACAAGATGGGATGTAAAATGCCTGACCTTATTAGATGTCTGCACTTACATATGCATTACTCAAAATAAGATCATTTTTGCCAAATTTAACCAGTATTTATGGACATTGATCTTATTGAAGATATACCTTAAAGTTGTGTACGTTTTAATCCCCTTTTCTAACACCAAGATCATAGGTTGTGGATTATTTTGTATATGAGAACTGAAGCATGACATGTAGGGCAGAATATCTGCTGTGTATTCAATTTTATTTGTAGGACAATTTTTGTGAATTTTTTAAGAATTCAACCAAGAATAATCGCAATACTTCTCTTTTTATTTTGTAAGAAATGAATGAATGAACACAAAAAATGTGTATTTGAATGCACTGGTTTTAGTTTTAGTTTTTGTTTTGTTGTTCAATTCTAGTATCTCACCCAAGTCACAATGTATAAAAAGTTATAAGTCAAAGTACGCCCTTCAACAACTTACCATGGCTCACACCAAAAAACAAGCTATACAGGGCCCCAAAATGACTAGTGTAAAACAATTCATATAGTAAAACCAACGGTCTAATCTATATAAAAAAAAAAGAAACAAGAAACACTTATGAACCACATCAACAAATGCCAATCACTGAACAACCACTGAACAACAAGCATGGCAATATAATATGTGTTTTAACAAACAAAACTCAACAATATATTTTGATTACATTTATTCATAACTTAAGCATGTTAAGACATTCTGACAAACTTTTGATTTCCGTTCAAATAAATGTTTCAATGGTATTAACCAATAATATTGTGTCACATGATTTTAAAATGACAGAAAATCAATAATCTCGAGATTGTGTTGTGTGGTCAAAACTTTTTACAGCCACTAAAAAAAAGTACTTAATTATCTTTTTCTTAAAACTATGAAACTCTGCATAAAAACCTAGCTAGAACACTATGGTATATGAATGAGATTACATCAATGAGATAACAATCAAGCAGCACATAATTCCTTCCCTTTTTATATGCACTTTTTAAAATTTTATAAAAAAGACAACAATCTCAAGGTAAAGTATGAATGAAAATCCTATCAACCCACTTCAATCACATTTTTTAAATTGGTGTATGCAAATATTTTACCTTGAATTCTTTAAGATAAGTTAATGAAAAAGATAAAGTTTCATAAAATATATAATTTTCCATATTGATATGATGTTTTTTTTTTTTAAATAACAAAATTAAGCTTTTTTAACTGAGCCAATTCCTTGTTCTTAATAATTATTTGTTCATGCAAGTATAATTAATCCTGTAAATAGTTTCTTATCACACAGATTTTTCCACAATTTTACAGAGTAAGGACACCTTTCAACTGAATATCCCTTTCAAGTCAACTCCATAAAGATATTTGTTTCAGAGTCACATCATCCATCAATTGTGACTTGACTTGTTACCATTGGTGATGGTTGCCATGGTTATAGGTTATTTTCAGCTTGGTGAGCGATCGGAAAACAATGGAGAATCAGACCTTGCTACCATTTGGTGTCCTCCATGTTGCTGCCATAGATCTAATGCCTTGACAACCACCACATCTCCGCTATCTTCTGGTAACTATAAATGGAAAAAAATATTTAAGACCAAATTAGTGGACTATCAGCACTTGATATATAAATATAATTTGTCATGTTTATTAAGTGTCTATTTCAGACAAAAAAATCTTTGGATTATTTATGACGTTCCATGAAATTTAACTTTGTAAAATTCTAACATCCAATCTCCCCAGCAAATCAACCACAATTTACCAGCTTTCCACATTCTGTGCCAACTTTTATTCCATTGTTCAAAAAAGTTGTCATCCTACTGGTAGCTGCACAGTGCAGGTTTTATTTTGTAAAACACTTTTGCAAAAAATGTTCTAGATAGTCAATGGGGAATGTATGTTGGCCTCTCAAACTTGTTTAATAACCTTACTACATTTTGTGTCTTTTAAAATCTGATCAACATAAAATAATTTAAAATGTTAGAAACTGACAGTACAAAATTGTAGGCAAGATCTACTATCCATTATCAATTTCAATTTCTTTTTTAAAGGCTTATTCGATAAGTCTATGGTTGATGTAGTTGTACCCAAAATATTGTCTTTGATTGGTGTGTGTGTGTGTGGAAAAAGAGATAATCTAACGTATTATGCAACACTGTTTTCAGACTTACTAGAGAACATTTATTATATAATTTGTGAAATAAAATTATAAGTAGATAGGAAAAAGAGAGATGTTAATGAATGTCATTAGTTGACCAAAAACACAGAAAAGACCTCTAGATATCAACTTACACTCTTCAACAATGATGACTGACTTTTGTGTGCATAATTTCTAATGTTAATTATCTTATGCATATTCAGGATAGGAACCATTAATTATCATATGTTTATTCAGGATGGGAACATTTAATTATGTTATGCATATTCAGGATGAAAACATATCATTGTATGCATATTCAGGATGTGAACATTTAATTATTTTATGCATTTTCAAGATGGGAGCCTTTAATTATTTCATGCATATTCATGATATTCAGGATGGGAACCTTTAACTATTTTATGCATATTCAGGATAGGATCCTTTAATTATCTTATGCATATTCAGGATGGGAACCTTGAATTATCTTATGCATATTCAGCATGGGAACTTTTAATTATCTTATGCAAATTCAGGATTGAAATTATGTAAAAAAAATATAAGCAGTTTCAATAAAGTTAGTCAAAAGTATAAAGCATTGTAAATGTGTACTGCCACCATAAAAAAGGGTATGTATGCAGAGGTGAGAAATCTAGCTTCTAAGAGTGAAGGTAAAAGTTTCCTTGGCCTGCTTAGGACATGAGTTTTTCCCAAAAAGGGGAATAGTATTTGATATTCCCATTCTAACAAGGCAACAGTAAAGTTACACTATCAAGGATCTGCCAGTACCACTAAGTATTCTAATGGACACAAAAGACTAAAAATAAAGACTTGGGGACGTACACATGTGGCAGGGTTAAACTAGTTTTTGTACTTAACACTTTTCGCATTTAAATACTAAACAATTCCTTACTTTTGATAAATACTTTAACATAGATTCTCTGTTGTTCATACTCAGCAGAGGTCGTTTAAAGGTCAAGAAGATTGCAACAGCTACATGTACAAGAACTGCAAAAGATCCACCAACCACTTTGTCCCATATTCTGAAATCAACAAAACACAAATTTAATTTCAAGTCTATCTAGTTAAATCAAAACCGACAAAAAAAATCATTTCACTGCAACTGTTCTAAAATAAGAAACTATTGCTTATAATGAATTATGCTAAATTTAAAAAAATTATTGATATTTATATCATTTATATATAGAATTACTAATCCAAGAATTCAAGTGTATTTAACAATATTCTCTAGTCACAGGACAACACATTAGTTCAAAAATGTGTGAAGCGCATGAGTAAATTACGTGTTTTTCTGTCATTATTTGAATTCTTGTGTTAGTTATTCTTTTTATTACATTGACCTATATTGATTGAAATAAAGTAGAATAAAATGCTCCGCAGGGCGCAGCTTGATACGACCGCAGAGGTCAAACCCTGAACAGTTGGGGCAAGTATGGACACAACATTCAAGCTTGATACAGCTCTGAATTTGGATTGTGATTAAATATTTGACACAGCATAGGTTTCTGACACAGAATGAATGTGGTCTTAGAACTTAAAAATTTTAAATTGGACATTTACCCATTATGGTCCAATATCCAAAATCTAAATACATGGTTAGATTCAGCATATCAAAGAACCCCAAGAATTCAATTTTTGATGAAATCAAATAAAGTTTAATTTTGGACCCTTTGGACTTCAATGTGGGCCAATTTGATGACGGTGCCTAAAATTCAAAATTCTAAATACATGGTTAGATTCAGCATATCAAAGAACCCCATATATTCAATTTTTGTTGAAATCAAACAAAGTTTAATTTGATACCCCGATTTGGACCAACTTGAAAACTGGGCCCATAATAAAAAATCTTAATACATGTTTAGATTCAGCATATCAAAGAACCCCAAGAATTCAATTTTTGTGAAAATCAAACTAAGTTTAATTTTGGACCCTTTGGACCTTAATGTAGACCAATTTGAAAACAGGGCCCAAAATCCAAAAACTTAATACACGGTTAGATTCAGCATATCAAAGAACCCCATATATTCAATTTTTGTTAAAATCAAACAGTTTAATTTTGAACCCCGATTTGGACCTCAATGTGGACCAATTTAAAAACAGGGCCCAAAATCCAAAAACTTAATACACGGTTAGATTCAGTATATTAAAGAACCCCAAGAATTCAAGAATAAAACCCCATTGAAATTGGTCGAGAAATAAGCAATTTATACAAAGTATTAGAAAAGTATTGTTTTTGGCCCCTAATTCCTAAACAGTTAGGGCCATAACCCCCAAAATCAATCCCAACCTTCCTTTTTTGGTATGGATTTCATAGAGATCCATTCACTTAAACTAAAGTTATTGTCCGGAAACTAAGTGTCTTCAGACGACGACGTGATACCAATATACGACAGCAAAAATTATTGCGGTTGTATAAAAATGAAAGAAACTATATATATATCTTTTCTACACATTGTCAATTTGTTTTGATGCAATGTCATCGACAACATTTTGACAACACCAATTGTTGCATGACATCAGAGGAGTAAAATTGTCAGATTGATTTCACTGAGAAATCAAGGAAATCTATTACAATGTTATTATATTTTTCAAATTAACTCTCGATCTCCAGCTTGTATTTTCATTCAAGGTATACATAGCAGTGTAAATTATCATGATTATGGGAACAAAAATTTCCAACAAATTATCAAGTCTTTGTTATAATTCAGTCCAACCTCCAACATATCCTTTAAGGATCACATCTGTTTATTCGTTTACTCAACCAAAACATATGTCATGCAAAAACAAAAAGATCCAACAATCTCCATTTAGAACTTTATAGATCTTTGTTCGTGAATAAAACTGAGGTCGAACCTAAATTTCTTTGTGAAATTGAAATGATTGGTCCCTAAAGCAACAGCAAACCAATAAAAATACTTTACAAACACACTTAATCAGAAGCTTAACGTTTCAACAATGATTTAGAATCAAGAGATTTTACAAGTTTCCAAATTTCAGTTTTAACAAGTTTCATTACATTAAATAGATATAAGAAGATGTGGTATGAGTGCCAATGAGACAACTCTCCATCCAAGTCAAAATTTATAAATGTAAACCATTATAGGTCAAAGTACGGTCTTCAACACGGAGCCTAGGCTCACACCGAACAGTAAGCTATAAAGGGCCCCAAAATTACTAGTGTAAAACCATTCAAGCGGGAAAACCAACGGTGTAATCTATATAAAAACGAGAAACGAGAAACACTTATGAACCACATCAACAAACGACAACTACTGAACATCAGATTCCTGACTTAGGACAGATGCAAACAAATGCAGCGGGTTTAAACGTTTTAATGGTACCAAACCTTCACCCTTTTTCTGAAACAATAGTGTAACATCACAACATAGAAAGACACACTATAAAATATCAACTGAAATAGCTTAACTCAATCAAAGGACATAGTAACACCATTGAACATACACTGAACAAATAAATTTGACCTATGATACAATGTAAATTCAAAATAAATAAACTAAGGGATGAATAATAAAAGTAACATGTTATATCGGTATGAAATGTTAAACAATTTAAGAAAAACAATATGTTCGAACAAAATATCAGCCATTTGCAATAACTTTAAACACAGGTAAATAAAATCAAGGCTATATTATGCCTGCTTTTTACAGTTCTTGTTATTTTATTTAAGTATTTCTGACTACAGAGAAGTTAACCAAAAGTTCAAACCTTTCCATGGATGTATTGGGTAATATATCAGCAAATCCTGATAGAAACCAGGCTCTGAGTGGTAGTATACTGAACATGTCATGTTGATTCAAGTGCTGCCAAATCTTAGGGTCCTCTTTCTTCAGGCTGTTCACAGCTTTTTCTGTCTGTAAAGAACAATAAGGAGCTATTTATAGATTCAATCTAATTCTAAAGAAATCAAATTTTAGTCATTATGAAAAACTTTGTGTAGTATTATAATGAAATACAAGAGACTGTCAAAACGACATCAAATAAGGGTTTTTGCATTTATCAGTGTCATTGTTCAAGCAATCAAGGGCCTTAACTCCTGAACAGCAAAAGTCAAATTCATCACAATCACTTTGACCTCCTTTTTGTATGGAAAAATCATTACAACATCAGATCATTTGTAATGGATTAGATCAAGTATTCCCAATTTGTTGCAACACGAATTGACATAAAAGTTCTTTTCCAAATAGGATTTAACTTCTTAGGCTAAACAGCAATGTGAACACCATCAAAATCAAAATTCATCTTCTTTTTTTCATCATTTACCTACAACAATTTTCAAAGCATTGATTAAACAGTTCTAAAGTTAGTGTACAGAAACAGCCGGAGCTACCAGCAACCCAGAAGCTGTATGTGTGCTAGTATTCAACCAAAAATCAATAACCAAATCTCTTCTTGTATAAACTTGTTAAAATTAAGGTTTTTTATTCAATACTTTGTTTCTAACATTTCTGTAACAAAATGCAAGATTTTTTTCTAAAAACTATTACTGCTATTACTCATAAGAATTCATTAAAACGTCTGTTTATCTATAATAAAATAAATAATCAGTAAGAACAAGGCAAACTGCAGTTTTATGACTTTGTCCCTTATATTTATATCAACATTTTAACACAGAGACAATTACAAACATTACAAACCAGACTCAAAATTGGCTCCTTCCATTTCAGAAAATATTCATAAAACTTTTTGGCAATCCAGTAAACATTAATATCGTCTTCCTCAATATTACTTAAAGCTTCCGAGATAGAAAATAAAGCCATATCATCTGGGTCCACCTGAAAATACAGAAATAAAATTATCACACACACACAGCACAGAGATTTTATAATTACTTACAATTCTGTGACACTTTACTGTGGATTCATTTATTTTCGTGGATAGAAATTTCGTGGATTGAGGAAAAATTATATTTTGTTAACATTTGTTATATAGTGGTTTTGCAAAAATCTCCAATAAAAGCAAAACAAAAATGTCTTAAATAAACATTTATATTTTTGGCATGCATTGTATGTTAAAAACAACTGAGCAATAATATTTGGAACTAAAATTTAAGAAATAATGACCAAATAACATATACCAAAAATATTGTTAGTAAGCTGAAATAATACAGTACATTCTGAGACATGGTCTGAAAAATGTCGCTGGTTTTAAAAAGGCCCAGCATCAGCGACCTAAATGTCGATGATTAGATTATCTGTTGTCAATCAAATCATCAGCTGATAATGGGTGCAATAAAATCAGTCAGGCATTCATGGTCGGTCGCACATGCTACTTAATATATGTAATTAGTTGTAACAATGTTACAGGTAAAATCGATAATTACATAATAGACATTTATAAGGCATGAACGGTTTTCAGATTGTTTCAGTTCAAATTGTTTAATTTACCAATAAAAGAAATGTATTTCTTTTTTTATTTTCAGGTCACCCAGAGGAAGAATCACTATACAATTATTGTTTTCTTATTAATCTTTCTTTATGAATAAAAATTCAAATATCTATTCTATTTCCTTCTTTTCATATTATTTCTACATTTCGTCGAGAATTATATATTCTTGCAATTTTGAGATTTACTAGCTTTGGTTTTCCGTTATCTTTTAAAAACATTATTCTCCTGTCTTTATTCATATTTGAAAACGTAACTTTAATATAGTCTCAAAACGTGAAATCTTACTGTAATAAGAAATACATGAACAAAACAGCTGATGAAACGTAAATTATTGACAGCTATTTTTCATTTGTAAGATACGATGGTTATTTACATTGTAATAAAATATTTGAACGGGAAGAGAATCAGGTTGAGTATTTAAATGTATTGCTGGTGAAAGCGGGGTCAAGGTTGACACGATAAAAACACGTGTGTACATGTGTTGTAAAACTTTTGGGGTTTTCCTGTTCACTTTCATGAATTTGATTATTAAGAACTTTATTAACCTTACATATAACACTATGTCCAGTTTATTCTTCGTGAAAAACATCGTCATACACGACTGTCTAAATAATAATGATGAAAATTTAGAAGAAAAAACTTTTCCGAGATTTTTTTTCTCGGTAAACTAGTGTGCAGTAAGTAATCTCGATTTTAATTTAAAACTGACTGAATAGCATAAATACGTGTTTACATAAACTTTGCAACATTGTGACAGTGTGCATTTTTTAAATTTACGATATTTATTTATTCGTTTAATAGCTTTTGTCAAAGCTGCATTTCGACACGAATATTAAATGAGTTGAGAGTTTTATGAAATCTAAATGAAGATAATTTAACACAGAATAGAGAAATTTCGATTTTTTTTTAAGTACTTGAAGAAAAAGGAGGATAAACAAATATATACGTTTAAGCGATCAGTCGCAAACATTACAGGGTCATTTTTTGATTAGGAAACGGGTATTATTAGTAAAACAAATTAAAAATATCTTTTTGAATAATTTTGATAGCCTTAAAAAAGGCTGTTATAATTATGAAATATTTTCTGCTACATCTCTCGGTCCCTCGGTCTTCTCAGTGCGGTAGAAGGTGTTTGATCTTCATGGTGAAACTGGGGTCATCCAACTTGGTTTTGAAATATCGAATCAATTTACCCAAAGACCTTTCTGGAAATATTTTACGAGGTACATCGGCTGTTGTACGTCCTTCTAATGCTATTACTACTGGGACAACTTTGTATAAATGGTCAATAAAGCGGTTGCAGTACTCAATAGTAAGGTCTCTGGTCCGAAACTCTTGTAGAGCTATTTGAAGGTCATCTTTAGTTTTAAGGGTTTTCTTAGCAAGTCGGCGTTTCAGCATATTCCATACCATTTCAATTGGGTTTATATCAGGAGATTCGGAAAGGCCAGCAGTCCCACCACTTAATGTCATTGTCAATCATGAAACCTTTGGCAAGCTTTGAGCCATGCTTTGGGTCGTTGTCTTGTTGAAAACGATGACCATCGGGATAAACAGAATTTTATATAAGGCAGAAGTGTCTTTTTTAAAATGTTTTCGACGAAAAAGTCGGACTTAAGAATCCCGTCGAAAATAAGCAGACGTGTGGTTCCCCTTCGACTTATGCCTCCCCATACATGGACTTTCAATGGATGCTTCGGTTGTGGAATAGGTGTAGCAGATTCATCCCTTAAACGATAAACAACAACTTTGTTGTCATGAAGTTGTACTGTGCATTCGTCGGTGAATACAATGTCATTGAAATTGTCATTATCTAACACAATCTGTTTGCAGAAATCTATGCGTTTCACTTTGTTGACGTCACGAATCATTTGACAATAACGAGGTGCACTTGCAGTGTAGCCAGCTTCTTTGATTACTCTTTGCACGGTGGTCTTTGATTGTTCTTTTTCTTGAAACAGTTTAATTTCATACAATTAGAAATCAAAGAAATAAAGGTAAATTGTGTTGACAAGCATTATTAAATTTACAAAAAGGAAAGAAAAATATTTATGTTTATTTAATCGATTAATTAACTGGATTAGGAACAAATTATTTCTTATTTAGAGGGATGAAGGGATTTATTGGCAATATTTATAAACAATAATAAAATATATTTTTAATTTATAAAAACATCAAAGCATACTTATAGGGATTAATCAATGAGATCAAATGCTTCAATTAAAGTTTAAATTAGGACATGGTTAAATGTTTTCATACTAAACAAAACATGCCAAGCTGATCTTTTATTAAAGATGTATATAAAGGCTAACATTGTCACTTCAATTATATCACTTAGTAACTTGTCATGACTGCTAGAACAATAACCAAACAGTATGGCCATTTCCTTGTCAAATGGGGTGGCCAAAGTACAAAGATAGAATATCATGTTGTACCCAGATCTAAAGTTTTATCAGAGGGACATATAAGAGTTGGAGATGTACACAACACCATATGGGGAGACACATCTTCTGAAGCAGACTATGCTGAGATAATGGTTATGAATATCTATAACACTGTAAAATTCTGTTTTTATAAACATTTGAATAAATATTAGATTTGATATATTTCATTAAATAAATTCTTTAACATCAAAAATACTATATTAAAACTTAGTAGCAAAATATATATATTTTAAAGTGTTATTCTGACAGACAAAATAACTGAAAATCAAAACAAAAGTTAAAAAACTTTCTTAATTCTGTGAGGACAACACACATGTAAATTTACCTGTACAGCTTTATATTATGTAATCAAGACATGAAACTTTCTACCTGTTAATGGATTTAAAACACCTGGCTGTCCACCTTTAATTATCCCAGCAGGTAGTCTGACCATCAGCCTGTGATTTATGACCCCCAATAAAAGCCCAGCATTTAATGCCAGGCATACAACATGCTGATGATTTTTCAGACTATGTCCCAGTGTGTACTGTATATCTTTATTTTTTACAATATTTTTTCTTGTAAGATATTTGAAAAATCTGAAAAATCTGAAAACCAACAAATAAAAAAACCCTGGCCAAAGAGTAATATAAACTTACTAATTCTTGTTCTTCAAAAGTCAGCATACCAGTTTCTAATTTGTACATTTTTAGAACCAGTAATCCTGCCGTAGTAGAGTTGTCTACCCTTCTCATCAATTTTAGGGCATGAAGTAAATCATTATATTGTTGTTTTCTTTGGTCCATCACAAAATCATGAGATCCTTGACCACATGGTAAAATACCTTAAAAATAAAAGTTTATATGTAAAATACCTATAAATTATAACATGAGACACTTTTAATTTGAAAAAAAGACTAGTGGAGTAAAAACTGCTCACCCTTCTGGAGGATCTGGACAGGGTTTACAGAATAGAGAATAATGAGCCAAAACTACAAAAAAAAGGTTGGCTATAAAAATAAATACTACTGTAAAATAGGCCCAAACAAATAAAGAATAGAAAAACTAGAGGCTCTCAAGAGCCTGTGTCGCTCACCTGATTCTACTTTTGTTTTGGAAATCATGTTAAAATAGATTAAAATCATAACAGATACCCTAATAATGAGTGAGGCCAAATTTGGTTTAATATTGGCCCTGTAATTTAATAAAAAATCCTGGTGGCCATCTTGAACAGTTAATCAGCAACAAAGTAGCAACACTTCATCAGCACCTCATAAGAAACATTTATGCCATGTTTGGTTTCATTCCATTCAGTGCACCTCTAGAAGAAGCATTTGTATGTATTTCCAATAGGGTCTTATGTTAAAGGAAGTCCCCCGCTGGCGGCCATCGTGGATGAAGGATCAGCTTCAAAGTAACAACACTTAGTCAGCACCTCATAAGAAACTTTCATGCCATGTTTGGTTTCAATCCATTCAGTGGTTCTCTAAAAGAAGACATTTGTATGTATTGTCCACAGGGTCCTTTGTTAAACACTGTCCCCAGCTGGTGGCCATCTTGGATGATGGATCGGCTTCAAAGTAACAACACTTGGTCAGCACTTCATAAGGAACATTCATGCCATGTTTGGTTTCATTCCATTCAGTGGTTCTCTAAAAGAAGACATTTGTATGTATTTCCCATAGGGTCCTATGTTAAACTAAGTCCCCGCTGGCGGCCATCTTGGATGATGGATCGGCTTCAAAGTAACAACACTTGGTCAGCACCTCATAAGGAACATTCATGCCATGTTTGGTTTCATTCCATTCAGTAGTTCTCTAAAAGAAGACATTTGTATGTATTTCCCATAGGGTCCTATGTTAAACTAAGTCCCCCGACGACGACGGATGCCAAGTGATGAGAAAAGCTCACTTGGCCCTTCAGGCCAGGTGAGCTAACAAGGGGAGTTAAAATTAAAGAATAGAAAATAATGGTAAAAATTAATAAAGAATAGAGATAAATAGCTTAAACAATAAAGAATGCGGAATTGACGGATGACCCAATCCAGATCCTTCTTCTGGACTCCCTGAAAGCCTGAGTATTTTTCTTTTTTGTTGTTGTAGGAATTCTATGGTTGCTCAATTTTTACTTATATGTGACGAGTTTTGTGGACTTCTGTCTGTCTGGTTCTCTTTAATTTCTTGGTTCATCTAGTAAATTTATATTTGTTGCTCTTTGTTCATAACTAAATAGATAGACTGCATAACAAACAGTGATACAATGAAATTAATTTAACAAATTACCTAAGATAACTTTCCACAAATATATTCTGTACTTTGCTGGCACTGGAAACATCAGACAGAATTGTCGTAATTTGTCAACATTTAATGGATGCTCGTTCAGAAGTATTTCAATGGATTTTTTCTCTTCTACTCCTCCAATTCCAAACTTCTTGTAGTAGTATGTACGGAAATTTCTCTCATCTGACATCTTAACTTCAAAATAAGATAAATGTTCGAATTATCTCCCTTAGACCACCATTAACCACAATTTTGACAGGACTGATTCAGGAAGACTGTAAAATTTTGAAAACATTATAATTTATTATTAATAAGATATATATGGCACTGGAGATTTCCATAGTAGAAAACAGCAAGATTTCTACAAATGTGAAAAATATCTTAATTAATTTCAACCAGCATATGCCTGTCTAGTGGTGGATGTAGATCTACAGTTACTGTGGATTCATTTATTTTCATAGGTAAACATTTGTTTGTGGATTGAGAAAAAATTGTATTGTCATCAATCATGTCAATATTTGATTTTGTAGATTTGTGACTGTCTGTGTACAAGTCTATAGAAAATTTGTACATTTTTTAACATTCAAAGTTGTGGTTCACCAAATACCCAGGAAATCCATGAAAATTGATATCCCACGAATAATAATGAATCCACAGTACATGTATCATGGTTATTAATATACTGAAGTTTCAATACCTTTTTGCCATTTAGTGAACTATTTATTATTATATAATTCTTGTTTGATAAGGCAATACAGGGTTATTACATTAATTTGGGTGTATTTTCTATGAAAAATTTCAATCACAAATAATTTGTATAATGATTTTTAACAGTATAATATATCTTTGAAATGACAAAATCAGTCAATGTCATGTTTTACTTTCAATAATGTCATCCTTTTAACTAAAATTGTGCAAAACCATTATTTTGTTATTCTAAAGTTGTCTTTGTGTTCCTTTCATAAAAATGTCTCTCTTGAAGGCATATATGAAGAAAAGGATGTTAAGGATGTTTGCTTGTCAGGTTTTGGAATTTTGTCAGATTTTCGAAATCCTCTGGTTTTATCCATTTGAATGCCTTAAAATTTTTGCTCATGGACCCTCATTTTCTATTTATAAATCTTTTACATGTATAATTATAAGCCATTTGTAAAAGTCTTATAAAATCTTATTTATTTTTAATAGTTTTTGAGAACTTTAACTGGCCAATGGTAAAGCTATGAAAAATCAAGAGAACATTTTCCGCCAAAATTCTAATGGCTCATATCTCGAAACAAGCACATTGACCCCTATATTTTTTTGCCTTTTGATTCCTCAATTAATCCCCTATCAATATATACTGGTGTCATGGAAATTTATTTATTTTGAAACTGAGCAGCAAACTTCCTTAAATGATCATTAGGATGAATAATGGGAGTTGTGGGGTATGTGCAAATTTAAAAGACAGCAACCTAACATTTTCAAATGGGGTTTAACATGTATAAGAAATAGAGATATAGCAGAAATAATCAAGAAAAGAGAAACATGGATAAAAAAATTAAAGAATAAAGATTCTAATAACAAATAATTTTCAATATATACACTATTTTTAATATGTGCTCAAATATTAAATCATTTACGGGACATTTTTTGTTTTACATGTAGTTATTCATATCATGTGTGCACACCTTTATTCTACAATGGACTGATACAATATTTTACAACCTTGATGCATCTTTGGACTCACCAGTTTTAATCAAAGTGATGGAAATCACTCATGGAAAGATTGGAAGAGTAGTTTGAATAATTTCAAATCATATTTAGGTATGTTGTGGACAAAAAAGAACATTAATATAGCACAATTGCTGTCAATTGCATTAACTGCATGTCTTTAGAAGGATAAGCACTTTTTCAGTAAATAAAATGAGCTAAATGTGAATCAATGATAGCAGGTCTCTTAATTTGCACAACAATTTCATATTTAACCAAATAATGTTCCCTTTTACATGTTTCACCAAATAACCAAATAAAGATTCTTCTAATAAAGTTTATCAATTATCCTTGTAGGACATGGGACCAACAGATAGACTTGAAACTAAGATCTTTATTGTCTCCGAAAATTAATCTAAAAAGGTTGTTTTGGGGGCATTTTGTACATTTTTAAGTTGAAACATCATCAAACAAAGCATTTTTAATGACTTTAATTTGTCTTTTAAAAATTGCTTCATAAACTATCAAAATTTTAAAATGTTCACTTTTCAAACTTTTCCTCCCCAGCTCATTGCTGATAACCTTGTTTTTGAGACATTTGACCCAAACAGGAAGTTGTGGGCGATATCTTTTTGCGCCAAAAATGAACTCATTTGTGCCACAACTTATTTGCGCCAATGCTACTTCTGCGCCACAACTTATTTGCGCCAATGCTACTTCTGCGCCACTTCATTTTAAAAACTATAGGTTTCATTTGCGCCAATGAAAAAATCATCTTATTGCGCCAATTTATTTTTACTTATACATATATCAACTTAATCATGTAAATGATTGACTTCCCTCCTCCTTTATCCGGCCTTGGGATCGGCAGTTTACCGACTGGCGGAGTTAAGGTCATTTAATACAAACATTATGCTGAATTAAAACGTTCACTCATATATATATACAGTTAGGTAAAACTATAATATGTCTCTGTTCAACATTAAACCAAAGGCTGGTATTTGTAACTGAGAATAGACACATTTCCTTTCTGCTCACTTCTCCTCTCACTAGTTTTTTGGTACTTTTCTTGAGCAAAGTTTTCTTTTTCCCAGTCGTGTCTACTGCTCGCAGCTTCTGAGCCAGCACTTTGGATTTTCATGTATGTCGTGGCCTGAGCCTTTGTCAGAGTATCTAAAAACATAAACATTGACGGATGTGAAGCATAACATTGTTCGTTGTAATGAGAGTGGAATGATTCAGGTCCGTTATTTGTTCATCTGGAATTTGAACAGTCAGGGACTTACTTAAATGAGTGATTTTCTAAATCACTGATTCAAGTAACATTATGTCCATAAAGGTTGGAAGTAAGAGTTGTCTTTCTTTAATAATCACCTATTTAAGTAGTACAAATTAATCACTAGATTAAGTGATTTAATTTTATTGTAGCTTTAAATATAAAATACTAATGATCCAGGGACTAATTATGTTGCTAAAATTATCAGAACCAACATCTGTGTTGATAGGATGACCGGGTCATGTCAGGTGATGACCTTGTACTAAATCTAGGATGACATAAAAATCACTTGTTTAAGTATCATACCTCGATTGCCTTCCAAAAATCACTTCTTTAAGTATCATTATTTTAATAACCCCACTAATTTCAACACCCCAAACAGTGAAATTTTTATCGCGAACAGTAGAATTTTATTACATAATCTATAAGATGAAACCTTGAACTTTACAGGAAAAATACTCCCACTGGTGGGAAAAATCTGTTAAGAAAGTATCAGTTCATTATGTAAAGCCATTTTATAGCATTTTACAACTAAAATCGAATTTGCAGCTAAATGATTGCATCAAAGGCATAAACCTTGCTGCTTAAAAGAAGCAAAAAGCTCATTTTTTAATTTTACTAATGAAAGATATTATCTAAACCTATGTGTTTAAAATTTTGGTAAAACTACAAAATCACAATTTGTGACAAAACTTTGAATTTGCTACATAAATAAGTGATTTAAAATCACTTATTTCAGTAAGTCCCTGACTGTTGAAGGAATTTCAGCCCATGCTGAAGGAAAACAACGCATTATCCTCTAGGTATGTTTAATCTAAAGTGGATAGGTTAATTATAGTACATGTTACATGTATGATACAGGTAAAAAATATACAGGTAAATGTGGCGCAATTTGATTCCATTTATTGGCGCAATTAATACCATCAGAAAAATAGAGAGTGGCGCAATTGATACCTTTTCAAAACTGTAATTGGCGCAAATTGATTCTGCCCATTTTTGTTGGAATAGACTAAATAGCTACATGTATAGGGTGTATCACTGGTAAATTTAACCTAAATTATTGATAAATTACAGATTGTTATTTCATAGATTTATCAAGTAAAATATAGTCCTCACTTGAATACCTTTTTTATATTTAGATTTCAGATTTTGTCTTTTCTTTTGAAAAAAAAATCTTGTTAATACTTAATCATTTATCTTTCAGACATAATTTATAGAATCACTTTATGTAGTGTAGATCAAAAGTAATAGGCAATGAATAAATCTATCATTTCTATATATCCAACATCTAATATATACATTTGTGTATTCAATAATGAGGTCAAGTATTTGTGTATTGAGATGTATAATGAAGGGTCTGTTTAATTATGAAAGACTAAGGTTGATTAGTAATTTGATCAATATGATTGACATTTGAGGTTGGACATTGTAATTAAGGCCCTACCTTGTCTCTGATTGTTTGGTGATCATGGCAGTTGTCAATCATACTGGTCTTGTATCATTATTCTTACCTAATTAAAATGACCAAAAAAGCCTGCAAATTGACAAAACTTAAAAGACATACATACTTGAATGAACTGCTCCAAAGATATAACCCAAATTTTTCACAGTTCATATGTGCATATGTACACAAACATGAGAAATAAAGGGAACTATATTTCAGTGTGTATACATTTTGTAGATTTAGTAGATAACCTCTGCTTAACTTTTTGTTTTGGAGGCCAGCGCTAGTGCCTAAGGAAAGACTTGGAACAATAGTTGCAATCTTTCCAAAAATAACAAGTCCAGACAGATTTTCACGAGTCCTGGACTCATGAACTCGCCTTAGTGAGAACCCTGCTTTAAGTTAAAGTCTTGAACATGTTAACTTATGTAAAGCATTCAAAGTCAAAGAACCATGATTGGAGGTGCAGGTTCAAATCCATGGAAATCAGAAATGCCAATGCTAATACAACTGCATAACAAATACCATCATAAGTGGTTCCCTTTAAACTGACCATAACATAAACTTTAAAATGTTATTAGTCGATGTCAGTCAATGAACCCATATGAGGGGGCGGGGCCATATAATATCCATGGGATTGAGACTTGCAAATGATAAAAAATTAACTGCAAATCATTGACTAATAAACAGCTGTGCCAGGAGCGCATGATACGCCCGTCGTCTTGTGTGTAAAGTTTTATGCAATAATCACAATTACAAAAAACTCAATAACTCTAAAATAAAATTTTGAGTCATCACCAAAAAGTATACAGATCTTCAGATTAATATAACTAAGAAGTGTGTAAAGTTTTAAGCAATAATCATAAATCGTTTTTGAGATACGGCGCGACATGTGAAAAAACACACCCCTGTTTTAGTTACAAAGTCCTGTAACTCAAAAAGTTTTAATCTTATATTCACCAAAAAGTAAACAGATCGTTTGACCATCATAAGAAACAACTATGTTAAAAGTTTCATGAAATTTGGATAATTTGTTCTCAAGTTACGTTGCGACATGTTTACGACGGACAGACGGATGCCGACATTTGTATACCATAATACGTCCCGTCAAAATTTTATCTGGCGTATAAAAATTAGTGCTTCATCTTAAACTGACCTTATCACAACCTTTAACATGAGTCAATAGACCATGACTAAAGAGCAGGGCCAGATAATATCCATGGGATTGAGACTTGCAAATGCTAATACAATTATAACTGCATATCATTGACTAAAAATTGTGCTTCATCTTAAACTGACCTAATCACAAACTTTAACATGTACATGTAAAAGAGGGACGAAAGATACCAGAGGGACAGTCAAACTCAAACTGACAAAGCCATGGCCAAAAATAAAAAGACAAACAGACAAATAATAGTACAGATGACACAACATAGAAAACTAGACTAAGCAACACGAACCCCACTAAAAACTGGGGGTGATCTCAGGTGCTCCGGAAGGGTAAGCAGATCCTGCTCCACATGTGGCACCCGTAGTGTTGCTTATGTTATTACAAATCCGGTAAATAGTCTAATTCGGTAGGTCACATTAGTGAAAAGGGAAGGGTATTGTAGTTACAAAACTATGCATTGAAAGTATCGAAGTCAATGACCATGACTAAGGAGCAGGGCCAAATAATCTCCATGAAAATGAAATGTCCCAGTGCTTGTTCAACAACACCACCAATATGCCAGTTCCGGGATATGGTAGTTACAAATGTAGTTATATCTGTCATGTTACTTCCATCACCATGTGACCAAATTGTAGGCATCGTCACTTCCATTACATGTTGAGCGAACCTGTAAAAAGTTTGATCTTAAACTGCACAAAATATTTGGGAGATTGAAATCTAATAATTATAAGTTGGTCATCCTCCCTTCAGTCGTACAGGAATTAAGATTACACGCTTATATGGAACATAAATTATTTCTAGACTACCCTGCAGAATGATGATTCTGAAAGTGCTTGAAACTTTAATAAGGCAGGGATACAGGTGCGCCTTCTATCTGGTAAATGACCTCATAAAGGTGTGCGATTTTGACCATCTTTTCCGGTGAAAGACACGATTCCAGAAATAGCCTATTGTTCAATGATGTCATTTGCACTGATTCAGTGATTGACCTGAATAACTGATTTGTAAAATAACATCTCTCAAGTGGTCATTTTGGACTAAGCCTAATGCAACTTGGGACTTAGTGTCACTGTGGACTTGGTCTTAGCTCAACATCCTAATTTTGGCAACTTGGAACAATGTTACTGTTGACATGCACTCTGCACATTTTGTGCTTTTACTACTGAATTATACCTGTAGCTTGCAACAGTCTATTGCTTAATAGAAAAGAAAATGTTGTTTTGATTTTAAACAGGTAGTACAGAACTGTTTAGCAGGCTGTGGCTGTGCATTGAACAACTCAGTCTCGGACCTGTCATCTGACTGTCCAAATAGTAAGGATGGATAAACCAAGGTGAGTTCCGATAAAATAAATCAGCATCAGTTAAACACTTTATATAATGAAAACTTTATTTCAAACTTCCCTAGCATCTAGATTATTTTATTTCGGCTTTTCTTGGATATTTACCTGGCTTTTGAATAAGCTGTTTAGCGGTAAATTTTCTGAAGTGAAATGAATATTTTTGAAATCTTGATTTGTTTTGGATCTAGCTAATGCATCTTTATGTTTTGTGGGCATAATGATATATAGACTATCCAGTATATTCATAGGTAATACAAATGATGGCATGTCATATTTTGGAGAGGAAAAACACTGATAAACATGCTATTTTTTTTCTCCTGAAATTGTTCAAATTACATGTATACAGATTATGCAATACTGCTAACAACATGAACAACAGATATCCTCCTATAACAAAAAAAACAACACATAATGTCTTAATTTGCAATTCGTTGGACTGCCAACTCCAAAGCAATTGACTTGGTTTGATGAAACAATAAACAAATCAATTGAAATTCTAGTAGACGTTACTAAGGGCATGAGTTTTCTTCCAAAATTTCCACTACCAGCCAGGATTAGAACATTGTAGAACTTTGGGGTACAAGACAGCTTCAAGCTTGTACGAAAGACAACTCCGACATATGCAAAAAACTCAGATCATCTATAAAGACTCATCAGATTATCTTTAATTAATTTCATCTATATTATAATTTGATAATATACAGTACGCACAGAGAGTTTGTAATCGTGAACTCTAATCACCGATTTGAGTGTAGCGGTGTGACACCGCGAATCACGGATTACACTCCCAATTTCCTCCAAAGATTCTCTCCCAACCCCGCGTGGCTGTTAATTGGTTTATTGCCCATCGGATGTACTGAAGATTAATGACGTGACAACATAATCGGATTAGCCAGATTTATTACCTATGTACATTTAATCGATCTTGATTGCACCTGTGTGCTTTAAAACACTGTATTAAAATGTCCTTTCTCTGACAGATAAAATGTGACATTATCATTCAAAATAAGATAATTATTCTTGTATGTTTTGTCCCATGTCATTGTCATTTCAAATAAAACGTACCAACAAATAAAAATACGAATAAAACGCTTATTTTGTATTTTTATTATAGTCCGTCAGGTCATAATTTGTGTTTTTCAACAAAGGCGATTTTACCACAATCAGTATCTTTTATGACCTACTCAGTGAGCAATATCCAGTTCATTAATTGTTCAATATATTATTAATAAAATCAACTGGCTTAAAACAAAATGTTGTTTTAACGGTAATTTGTCCAATCTTAACCCAAGAGTTAATTTATCGGATCAACAAGTGAACTCTGTTACTTTCAATTTATTTTGCAATGTAAAATATTGTTTCACTACCTCCGGTACATTACCGACTTGGAATTATTTGAATTCAGAAAAGAAACTGTAAAGTGACAACTCCGTTGAACGAAGGAAAGCGTTTTGTATGCAATGTGCCCTATATTCATAAAACACAACACTAAGAGACATTCCCCGCCCAGACACAACACAATAATCACAACCTAATTAATTATATGAAGAAGAAAAAATCATGTGGTGTTTATCTCTGTTATGATCTGTTATTGATCCTTTATTATTTAAAATAAAATTGGATGTTAAAAGTCCTTGTCGAAATAAAAAAAAGTATTTCAACAATTACTATAGAAACTATATCGTGAAAGAAATACGTGAAAAAAATTGTGGATCGGATTTTAACAATCTGCACATTTTCACAGAGGATCTCTACCAACGCCAAAAGGAACTGAACGACATGCATCGTGTTTTCATCTACCATTAATGTATATTGTTGACCATGGACGTATAAATAATGTCCAGGTTTATGTTCTGTGCTGACTGAGAAACGTAAAATAAAAGGCTGGTGTTCGTTTATTCAGAAAAGGATTATATTTTAGATTCCGGTTAATCAATTGTAAAAGGACCTTCTAGAGCCTCAATCTTAACGCACACAAATGTCAATCATTACAAAGCAAATTTAAACCCTGAATGAATTTTCCCACGGTCATCCAGAAAGGTCACCTGAGTTTACTGTTACGTGATAATATTTACCGCTAAATAAAATCTCGTGGACAAAATTGATGTCACTATTTTTAGCATTCAATATTGTGAGCGAAGTCAAGTTCAAAGTTCAACCACGCACTGTTGATCACTGAGATGTGTATCGTCTTCCCACGGCAATTAATTCCTTTAAAATATTTTAATATCACTGTCCTAAATACAACACAAAGTTTACATTCATTGTGCGTAAATGAGTATTATGCAACGACGAGTTGATGCAGCTATAGAAGTATTCCTGTTGTAGCGAAATGTATTATTTATCCTAAAGTAATGCTAACAAATCGTAAAGAGAAAATGCCGTAGACTTATTAAGCATAACGAATGGTGAATAGTATTTTCTTTTTTACTTGCATATACAAGTTTTGAGACACGTAATTTTCTTTAAACTGCTCACATTTCATATTCAGCGTTAGTTTCCGTTTATTTTTACGCAAGTATGTCTCTTTTCGTAAGTAATATAATTTACCGATAAAAAAAACGAGGTCAAAATCAAGTATAGTTTTTTTTTATAAAACTTTAATGCAATTGAAAGAATTAACAACAACATTTTGCTTTTAAATCTTTTATTTTTTTCAAGCAATTATGTAATCGTAAAATGAAAATAGCGTAGACTTATTAGCATTACGAATAGTGAATAATATTTTCTTTTTTACTTGTATACAAAACTTTGAGACGTGTAATTTTCTTCAAACTGCCCACATTTATTCAGCGTTAGTCTCCGTTTATTTTACACAATTATATCTCTTTTGTAAATTAAACATTTATTTACTGACAAAAACCGAGGTCAAAATCAAATATAGTTGTTTTAATAAAACTAATTTTAAATGTACAGTGTAATTGAAAGAATTAACAATAACGTTTTGCTTTTTAATCTTCTATTTGTTTCAAGCAATCAGATATATAACCTGATTATCAATAGACAGGAAATACAACTGTTTAATTACATTAGAAATCTCACATACCTTGACTGTCGTGTGCGGCATAGATCAGAAGGATTAGGGCAATTAATTACCTGGTGTGACACCGCGTCACACCGGACTGGGAGAGATGTCGCTAATACAATAAACAAAAGGTAGCGAATTTACGCGAAGTCGGAGGAATACTCCCAAATTTCTCCGAGAATTTAGGGAGGGATGTCGGAGTTTCCTGGTGTCACACCAGGAATAATTATGTGTATGGAGTTTGGGATTACAAACTCTCTGTGTACTGTACCTCAGAACATCCAACATGTCCAAATTTTAATACTACAGACAAATGTTATGTATTGTCATGATTGTATTTAAAAGTAAATATTCAAAGGAATGAAATCCACACCGAAAAATCACTGTACATGCTGTACTAGAATTGTTTTCATCTAACCTAACTTTATTTACTTTTAAAATGCTGCTTTTAATTTTTTTTTAAACTCTACATACTAAGCCATGCATGCAATGGCACATACACATATACATCTTATTTTTTTTAAGTAAAAAAACTGAGCAATCAAACATGCTGATAAATATATAGATAGAAGCGACAAGAGACCAAAGCAATGCAATGTAACAACCTGGAGATCTGGAACTTAAGAAACCAAAACCTTTAAGACAGCTGTAGTGTCGCAGTGAAATAACAGCGATTGCAATATTGTTGTTGTATTCTATATTAATTGTTTCAGAAAAAGGGTGAAGGTTTGGTACCATTAAAACGTTTAAACCCGCTGCATTTGTTTGCACCTGTCCTAAGTCAGGAATCTGATGTTCAGTAGTTGTCGTTTGTTGATGTGGTTCATAAGTGTTTCTCGTTTCTCGTTTTTATATAGATTAGACCTTTGGTTTTCCCGTTTGAATGGTTTTACACTAGTAATTTTTGGGGCCCTTTATAGCTTACTGTTCAGTGTGAGCCTAGGCTCCGTGTTGAAGACCGTACTTTGACCTATAATGGTTTACATTTATAAATTTTGACTTGGATGGAGAGTTGTCTCATTGGCACTCATACCACATCTTCTTATATCTATATAATAGGTCAATGTGAGCTTCTATCATGTCTATCTTGACTGCAACTCTATATATGTTTATAATTACCTTTCAGATAAAATCATGGGAATATTAATCTCAAGGTTGTGCTTATAATGTCAGACATTGACGTTGAAGGTTCTGACGATGAAATTATAGTTGTTACAGAATCACCCGAGCGACACATTGATATTGACGTGGAGGCAGTAACAGATGAAGAATTAATTCCAGATTCTGAGGTTGTATAATTTGTCTACGTTAATTAATTTTTAATGCCATTTATATTACATGTATTAATGTTAATTCCATTAGTATGTAGATAATACATAGCGGAGAGAGTGATCATGGTGATAGAGCAGATTTTTACCTGAAGAAAACATTGTCAACTGAGGTGGTTATTTATTTTATATAATCTGCTCTATCATCCTATTAGCTACATGTATGTGTTAACAGATGAAGAATAAATACAAGATTCAGAGGTTATTGTAGATACAGTTAAGTTTATATATTTATTCCTGTATACCATTTATTTAAGGCTATTTGTGTATCTCCTAAGAATTGAAAGTCAAATATGAAGGTTTGGCATCAGATTCACCGTTCACATATTATTATAAATATTTATCTCATGATTCACCAAACAAACACTGACAAACTTAACCTTGTTGTTCTTCATACACACCCGAAAAAATATGCCGTATTAGGGTCTAGAAGGGGTTTAGAGAATAGAGAATAATAGGCCAGTACTACATTGTACAGAAAAATGGGCCAAAAAATAAAGAATAGTGGATAATGGCTTTAAAAATCAAAGAATACAGAATTGAAGGACCCTCCCCATCCAAATTCTCTTGTATTAGGTGGGTTTTATACATTTTCTAATAAGTTGTACTCCTAGGCATTTTAAATCTGTTGCATCAGAAACAAGTTGACAAAGATTGTACCAGCGCTGTTTCAGAAAATATTCATCTTCCTCTTTACGATTATGGTCAGTTAATCAAAAATTGTTTGTTGTATTTTAGGGAGACGACAATGATTCTGATGTCAGTATCGTATCAGAGGTCAACGTAGAGGAGAGTGATGATGAAGATGTGGAAGTAGATGTAGACACACTTCCAAATCATGTAATTGATCAGTTTATATATTTAAATCAGAAATCATAATTATTTTTTCCCTGTCATTTTGCCCTGATTTGTATGGCAATTTAAAAACAGTGAACACGTTACTATTTTAATTTCAATGTTGAGGTATTTACTATTTTAATTTCAATGTTGAGGTATTTTTAAGTCATGTTGATGTTTGAAATCAAGAAAAAATAGTCTGTTTTGGTCAGTGTTGTAGCTTATCCCCCTATAATGAAAAGCAAACCTGATGCGCTGTGAGATTTTCTTAAAGACCACTCTGAAATCCACTTTTCGGAGTCCTGGGCCTAAGTCCCTGAATACTGTAATTGGCTTGAAATATAAATACTTAATAAGATACAATTTTTTAATCATTATCAAAGATTTAAAAATCAATAGCATATAAATCTAGGGAGACCCTTCAATTATAACTGATTCATGGGCAACAAACAAAATTATGACCTAATCCTACATATAAATATTTGTTTTTCATTAAAATTTTTAAAGTTGACAAAAAAATTCATTGGAAATTGCCAAAACTTGACTTGCCTGGGGTTATTTCTCTCATTTAGAAAGGAAAAAATTGTAAAACCAGCTGTTTTGCAAGTTGTTCATTATAATTCTACATAATATCTATTAAACTTTTTACTAGTGTCCTTCTGAAAATCTTAGCACTAAAAATCGCCGGAAAGGTGGAATTGAACCACTCTGACGCTAATCAGCTACAGGTTTGAAGCCTGCACCCCAGACCACTGAGGTTCATTCCGGCAATGGTAGTGGTTACTAAAATATTTATATACTCACAAATTTCCTGAGTTTCATCAACAAAGCTTTTACATATTTAAATATTATTAGAACAAATTTTGCAAATATTCTATGATTTTATTGTGTAACAGCATATATAAATATTCATGACTAGGGAATGTTTAAAAAATTTCCATTCAATAAAAAGTTTATTTAGTGAATCAATGAAATCTGTACTTAATGGGAAAAATTGTTTTTTTTCACAAATATATAAAAAAATAGAGTTATTTCCCTTGGTGAAAATGACATAAACTGATAAAGTAAAGATACAGGTAACCACCTTAACAGATAAACAACATTAGATAAACGTTGAACTCCAGAGGTTACAACATTTCATTTCCAATCTGTAATTTTTTTTTTTTGAAATTTTAATTATTATTAACCAAATATATTTTTTTACAAATTTAGGTAATTTATCACAAAGATTTCAGACTTTTTTAAAATACAAAATTTAATTGACAGAATATTTGAAAACTATATATTCTCAGGGGTTCAAATTTACTTTAGGCAATGGAAGGTCCAGGACCTATGACCAAAAATACTGAAAGGTCCAATTTTTATTGAAAATTGAATTAATAAAAAATCGAAAATGCTTACCATTCCAAAGCACTCATCATATCTTATTACATTATCCTCATTTTTTTCTGAAGTTCTTTAATAAATTCAGTCAGAAAAAGGCTGCCCCTTTTCCCCAACACTATACGCTGTGTTAAATAACACTTTGTACCTTTTAAATTGTTTTGGTTTCAATTGCTGCTTAAGAACACACTGGTATAACTTTGTGTCAGATAACAGTTTTGATTTCAAACTTTGGGTCAGTTTCTTTTAACCACATATTTTGGCAATAGATGCTGCGAGGAAATTTTTCATCATGATTTTTTAAGGGGTAAAGTTTTTAAATTTTGTCCAACGAACCAGGGCATTTTCCCCTTCACGGTGTGTGGGAAAAATCTACGTTCTCGGATTTTCCCTGTCATACATTTGGTCTTTTGTTAAATCCTGTCTTTGTCTGCATTAAGCCATTTCATCAATCACACCCGCTGTATCACCTGTTTCATCAGGGTTTCTTTTGGAAGAGGTCACCCAAAAACCAAACAGACTCGTACTGTTTACTTAACTTATGTTCTAATATTATATTCTCCAGTTTTCCGGTATCTTGTACGACGACCGGTCACATGACAACACATCAAATCAATTGTGAAGAATTTAAGCAATCACATAAGTTTCCTTTCAGTATAGTTGCATATTTATACTAGATTTTTATATTTTTGTTCAAAATGCTTTTAAATTTTTTTAACCTCAAAAATATGAAAGTCTGTTGGGTGTAACTTACTACCGCTGGGAAAGTCCGAACCCATAAATGGAAGGTCATGGACCTCGGACCACCACTAATTTGAACCCCTTATTCTTTGTAAATATGTTTAGTTATTACTACATTGTATATTTTTTCAATTTTACTAATGTTATTTCTATTTTTAACTTATTTTCTTTATTTTATTTTTGGGGGCCATTGGGCAAGGCTTCCAAAACGGTCGTATTTTCCGGAAAAGTCTGATAAATTATATAAATGACGTGTTGTGTCGAGGCTGAAACAGACATTTTAATAACATAGTTCAGAAAAAAAAAGTTTATGCAATCTTTTGACTTGACCTTTTGCCTTAAACAGCCACACATTTCCGGTCATATAAGTGACATGATGAATAATTACTATTAAAACAAACCCTACTTTAATACCCTCTCATTACAATCAGGGTTAATTAGTCACGTTCTCTGACAGCTGATTTTACCTGATCAGGCAACAGGTAAAACTATTTTGTACCGGACATTGGTCTATTAAAAGTTATTTTCTTAAATTTCAGCGGTTTGCATCTAATTAATTTAGTCAACAAGATTCATATGACCAGAAATCGTATATAAATATGATTTGATGAAAATTTAAAAAGGTAGTAATATAGATTTTAAGTGAAAAATCGTCAGAACCACATATTTGTCGAGCCTTCGACTTTTCTCGAAAAAGCGAGACATAGCGATCCTACATTCCGTCGTTGTTGTCGTCGTCGTCGGCTGCGTCCACAAATATTCACTCTGTGGTTAAAGTTTTGAAATTTGAATAACTTTCTTAAACTATCCTGGATTTCTACCAAACTTGGACAGAAGCTTGTTTATGATCATAAGATAATATTCAAAAGTAAATTTTGTAAAAAAAAAATTCCATTTTTTCTGTATTTTACTTATAAATGGACTTAGTTTTTCTGCCAGTTAACATTACATTCACTCTGTGGTTAAAGTTTTCAAATTTTAATAACTTTCTTAAACTATCCTGGATTTGTACCAAACTTGGACAGAAGTTTGTTTATGATTAAAAGCTAGTATGTAGAAGGAAATTTTGTAAAAATTTTGTTCAATTTTTCCGTATTTTACTTACAAATGGACTTAGTTTTTCTTCCAGTTAACATTACATACAGTCTGCAGTTAAAGTTTTAAAACATTTATTAGATTCATAAACTATCCTGGATTTTTACCAAACTTCGACAGAAGCTACTTACAATCAAAAGATAATATAGAGAGGAATTTTTTTCCTCATTTTTGTTGAGCCAGCAATTAACAGCAAAAGTAGGCGAGACACTGGGTTACGCGGAACCCTTACAAATTTTTGAACTAGTACACTTGTGCGCATGTGCACAAGTGCGAGATTTAAGTATGCATCCGAATTTTCAAAAATGCTAAAAATATCATTGATACCTTTATCTAACGTTAATTTTGAGTATTTTCCTGTAGAAATAACGAGAAAAGAGCTACTTAAACTCTGTCGTGCTTTGTAAACGAGCACGGATTTTACGTATCCGTCTCTGGTCCGTATTTTACCATTGTCAAGTCAACATCCGGTATTAGGAATATGTACTTTTTAGAAACGAATTTTGCACAAATAAAGAGTCTTAGGCAGATATTAGTACACTGATGTTGCACACCTCGAATGGTGCACTGTCAATTTAACAGTTAACGCCAGAACATCGAATTTATATTAAAAATCAAGTCAAATACCGTTTTTGTGTCAATCATAATTTATATGATGCCCAACTGATTACTATGGTTGCCTTTTGTTACTAAGTCTCAAGGGATAAAAATCGGGATGAGACACACACAAAAAAATGTCTGGCTGGCTCAAATATTTTTTGGAAGCCCTGGGGTTGATGAGGGTACTTTAAATAATTTCTTTTAAAAAATAATTATACACAATATGTTTGATCCAAATAGATTAATAATTTTGATTGATAAAGTGTTTAAGAAAAAAAATTGACATAAATTAGATTTTGAGAATTGTCAATTTTCAAAGACAATAGGGATCTAGTATGGGTTCTGATTTTGAAAGGCGTTTCCTAAGGTATTATAACCTTAAGTGTTAAGCAGTTATATATTTTTACTTCTGAAAACAAGATTAAAAAGTGCTTCCTCGTCTTTTCAATTTGTTTTGTTAAGCCTGCGATAAAAGTTGTAGAAGCTAGACATAGGGATCCTAAATAAATATTTTTATGCCCCACCTACGATAGTAGACGGGCATTATGTTTTTCGGTCTGTGCGTCCGTTCATTCGTCTGTCCGTCCGTCTGTCCTGCTTCAGGTTAAAGTTTTTGGTCAAGGTAGTTTTTGATGAAGTTGAAGTCCGATCCAATCAACTTGAAACTTGGTACACATGTTCCCTATGGTATGATCTTTCTAATTTTAATGCCAAATTAGAGTTTTGACCCCAATTTCATGATAGTGCGAGTGGGGCATCCCTGTACTATGGACACATTCTTGTTTAGACATCATTTACTTATTAATACCTTCTTTCTAATCAAAAGATAATATCCAGAGCAAAATTTAGATTTTTTCCCCACATTTTACTGATAAATTACTTCTGTTTTTTTTTTTCGAGTTAACATTTAGGCACAGTCTGGAACCAATTTCATGTAGTCATTATGAAAAAGCAACCAATCAAAGCCCCTGAAATTACAGGTTTATTGCTGAAGACTAACAACCTACATTTGGTCTAAAAATTCATTTGTAAAGCACCTGGCTGATCATTGTATAAAGCCGTGCACATTTAGTGAAGGAGAAATTTAAAGGTCCGATTGAATGAACTCCACAGAGACCAATAGCTATTGTATTTATTCAATGGGACAGTATACATTGCAAAAGTTTAAATGGACATGTAAATTCCAAGTGAATCTGGGAAAAAGTTTAACATCATTATATCAAACAATGAGATTAACTTTTGATTAAGACATTTATGATCTTAAGAAATAGTTCAAGTATAATAAGTTAATTTATTTTTTTAGGAAGAAAACCAACAAGTGCTGCCATCTGTTGTTGGAGCAGCATCAGCTTTGGATTCAGAACCTAGATCATCCAGGTCAACATTACCTGGTGTTATTACCCTGCCACCACTTCCCAGTCTGAATCTAGAAACAAATGCTGAGACTTCTGTTGAATCCATCACTAACATCACCATCCAATCAAATGCTGTCACAACAATGGATTCTGTCCACAATATCACCATGCAGCCCATTACAACATCCTCATCAAACACTTTATCTACAATATTATCATCATCATCATCTTCACCTAATCAACCATCAACATCCATTGCCATGGAAACAACAGGAAGTGGTGTTCCTCATTCTTCATCTAATCAACCATCAACATCTGCTGCATCAGTTGCCATGGAAACAACTGGAAGTGGTGGTCCTTACTCTTCACCTAATCAACCATCAACATCATCTGCTGTATCAGTTACCATGGAAACAATTGGAAGTGGTGGTCCTAGCTTAGGAGCACCTTCAACACTGTCTACAGTATTATCTTCTGTATCAGCCGCCAATGCTGTGCAAGTTATTCAGGGTCATACAGATTCACCTAGAGATTTCAGGTCACCAAAACGACGTAGGATAATGACGCCAGAGAAAACTGGTGGTGGTGAACCTGACGATGAAGGCAATGTATGATCAAGTTTTTAGCCATTTACAGATTGAAGTTTTTAATCTCTTTCATCATTTAAGAAATAGGCATTAGAATAGTCTGCCAACTGCCAGACAGTAAAATAAATATATTTAATCTAAACATGTTAAAAGCATCTCGATAATTTGAAATAAAAAAACTAATCTTCCTTGTTTAAGAGATGTAAGGGATAGGTCAATAAGACAGTAATCCAAAGCCAAAAATACCAAAAGAGATTTAGATGGCAAGACAAAGAGTTTTATTTTTCCCATTTATCACAATTATCAGGGTTTCCCTGGGTAAATTTTTTTTTTTGCCACCTCTTTCGCCACAACAATACTTTTTTCTCGCCACTCTCACTTTTTTTTGCAAACTAACATGAACAGATTTTTGTTTAGGACTTGTTTTCCTTCTTGCTTACAAACAAATCCAGTTTGCAGCATTGTTGTTTGTTTTATTATTAACAAGATATGTGAAGTAGAACTGTAATATTTCTTTTGGCCAAGTTCTTTCGCCAATCGTTATTTTTAATTGCCACAATTATTATTTTTTCGCAAAAAGCAAAAATGGTGACCACCAGCGGAAACCCTGTTAAATATACTACAATATTAAAAATAAGGAAATGAGGTATGATTGCCAATGAGACAACTAGCAATATAAACAGATATATCTTGATGCTGTAGAAAGTAGAAATTTTACAGGAAAAAAAGTATTGATAAAGATTTAAACTAAAAATGTTTTTATAGATCTTGTGATGAGGTTTTGGATATTAAAAAAAATACACACACACAAAGTGCTATTTATATATTTATTCTCTTCAAATAGTGTTTTTGCAATTAATTTCATAATTATGTACATTTGTTTCAGTGCTGTCCTATATGTTTTGAAGAATGGACAAGTTCTGGTAATCACAGATTAGCTTCATTGAAATGTGGGCATCTTTTTGGACAGAGGTACTAAATACACTCATCATCAATTGTGATAACACACTTTAATCTTAGATTGTAGCTATTTCCCAATACCATTTTTTCAAGCATTTCACTTTTGTTAATATGAATAAAAAGATAAAGGAAACAGCAGTGCAATGACAAAAAGAATTAAAAGACATCTCAAGCCATGAATGAGGATGTGGACAGGACATATTAGGAAGTTTAATTTTCTTGCCATTGAATGGGGAAATTTAAAAAATAAAAAAGTAGGTTTATGTCAGTAAACCTGGTTTAACCCCACCACTTTTTGTGCCCGTGCCAAGTCAGGTTATCTAGACCATGTGTGGTTTGTGTAAGTAAAACCTGGTTCTACCCCACCACTTTTTGTGCCTGTACCAAGTCAGGTTATCTAGACCATGTGTTGTTTGTGTAAGTAAAACTGGTCCGTTGTCAACATGTCGGACAAAAATTCAAAATTGTTTTAACCAAATTGCATGAAATTTTGGTGAATTGTTTATATCTATTGATGTGAGCTCCCTTTCGATTTTTGTAAATTTTAGATTTTATGTTTCCAAGTTATGGGGTTTTATTCATTAAAAAAGGGGGATTTTCCAGTTTTCGGACAATAACTCAAAAATGCTTTGAGCAGTTTTCGTGAAACTTTGGTGAATTGTTTATATCTATTGACGTGAGCTCCCTATTTTTTAAATTTAAGATTTTACGTTTCCCAGTTATGGGGTTATTCATTAAAAAAGGAATTTTCCAGTTTTCGGACAATAACTCAAAAATGCTTTGAGCAGTTTTCGTGATACTTTGGTGAATTGTTTATATCTATTGAGGTAAGCTCCCTTTCGACTTTTATAAATTTTAGATTTTGAGTTTCTGAGTTATAAGATTTTATTCATAAAAAAGAGGGGATTTTCCAGTATTCGGATAACTGAAAAGTGCTTTGAGAAGTTTTCATGAAACTTTGGTGATTGTTTTATATCTAATTAAATAACCTAGGTTTAGTTTTTATGGCCCCGCAACAAAGTTTTCGGGGCCATATAGTTTTACCCTTGTCTGTCATTCCGTCATTCCATCATTCCGCAACAAACCATTATACGGACTTTTTTTCTAAACGCCTTTAGATATTGGGCTGATTTTTGGTATGTAAGTTAACCATGATGAGTTACAGATCAAGTTTAAGTTTCGTTCCACTCTGCTAATTTTTGCCGAAATTACGGGCTTTGTACTTTGATAAATTGTTGAAAATCACAGTTATACGGACTTTTTTTCTAAACGCCTCCAAATTGGGCTGATTTTTGGTATGTGAGTTAACCATGATGAGTTACAGATCAAGTTAAAGTTTCCCTTTTATGCATTTAAGAAATTAAATTTCAGTCTATTCCTACAATCCTTTTAGATTTGTGTGTATTTATAAATTTTAACATAAAAATCTGAGTTTTGTTTTCAAAATGTTCTATCAATGCTGATAGTCATTGTAAAATTTCATTTATTTTTAGTTGTATAGATAAATGGTTGAAAGGTCAAGGAGGAAAGTGTCCTCAGTGTAATGCTAAAGCTAAAAGACAAGACATTCGAGTGTTGTATGCTAAATGTTTAAAGGTAGGTACAAATATGATAATGTTCAGTATAGGATTAAGGAACATTGTAGACTGTTGTTTGTCTTTTGGTCATTTGTCATGTTTTGCCATGGCATTTGACTTGTGACTTAGACTAACCCTATGGTGTCTGCTGCCTCTCACTTGTAAAACGTTCTGGTTATGGTATAATTTCTAAAAACTAGGTTAATTTGAATATGACTGGTGATATCTCCAGCTTTCTCTGAATCAGATTAAATGAGTTAGTTCGGTAAGGCCCATATATGGCCCTGATTATTATATATTAAGTTTTTTAAATTGTTTTAAATTGATGAAAAAACATTTAAGAAAGTTAAATAGACATGTTTTTGTCAAAGTGTTATTTTAAAGCGTTGAATTTTAAATCAAAGTAGCCAGGCAGTCACTTCCTGTTTGCATGGTATGGTTTGGTGTTACTCTAAGTTTTTATTCAAAACCCACTGGATTTTTTTTTATCAATGTCTAATTACAAGTAGGGGTATACTTTACACATCAACTTCCTGTTTTTTCTTTTTGTTTTTTTTTGTGCTTTTATGCAATTTACCTATAAGTTCAATATTTAGGTTGTAGATACTACGGAGAGGGACAGAGCTCTTCAGGAATTAGAGAAAGAAAAAGAGGCCAGGAGGAGAAGTGAAATGGAGGCTGCACAAATGAGAATGCAGTATCAGATGACTGTTGGAGACAATAACAAGCTACGGACAGAGATTGCAAAGTTACGAGAACAACTACAAAATGTCAGGTATTATTTTTGATAGAGGCTTATAGGTGTAATACCACTATTGATTTTCCTTTATTAGTCTTTGTTAAATTTGCACTTTTCAAAAAATTGTGCAGAATATCTCTTTGTTTCAAATAACTTGTTCCTGTGTACAAGCTTTAGTAATCATGTAATCTCAAGTTTCCAAAATATTCTATAGAAACACCAAATAAAAAAATAAAGGTGCTTTGAAACACCCAAGATATATGTTTATGACCCAGAATTTTTTTACTGCAGTGAAATGTAGGATTAATTACCTACAACTGTCAAATTTAAAGGAATATTTTTTTTCTACCCTTTCTCGTATGCAACTGGATGTGACATACAATGATTTGGTGGTATTACACCTATACACCTTAATATAAATATAAGGTCCGAGGAGATATGGTATGATTGCCAATGAGACAACTCTTCATGGGAGACCAAATGAAGTAGAAGTAAGCAGCTATAGGTCTCTGTAAGGCCTTCTACAATAAGCAAAATCCATACTGCATAGCAAGCTATACCATGCCCTGAAATGACAAATGTAAAACAATTAAAACTTACGGTCTGATTTAAGTACAAAGCAATAATTCGAAAAACAAATATGACATACAGCAACAAACAACAACCACTAACATAATATTTATATGTTCTGGTTTTTAATCCGTTAAGTTTATATACAGGGTTCTGATCTTGAAAACTAGAAAAAGCATGGAATTTTATTGCAATAACTCATGCAAGGGCTGGAAATGTCCTTGAAATGTGTGAGAATGTTGAAAATCCTTACAAATCCCTAGAGTTTCTAAGTTAGTAAGCTGTTTTAAATTCAAATTATTCTTTTTTGGCAGTTCTGTCTTGGCTCACCTGGGTCTATGCACATCTTCAACAATAGGCACTCTCCGACATTGTTGACTAGAACAGAATTCTTGAAAATTGTTTT
Source organism: Mytilus coruscus (assembly GCA_017311375.1). NCBI lineage: Eukaryota > Metazoa > Mollusca > Bivalvia > Mytilida > Mytilidae > Mytilus > Mytilus coruscus. The sequence continues at coordinate 16,796,876 of CM029604.1, forward strand.
TTTTTTAAATCAATAAAATGAAACACATAATTTTTGAAAAACATGAAAATAAGACACATTTTTATTATTTTTAAAATCATGAAAATAAAACACATATTATTTTCATTTACAGGTCGCAGCCATCACAGATGTCTATCAATTCATCCCAGTCAAATATTTCAGATAATCCTACCTCTACAGAAAGTGATGGACAGTTTATCTTGGACAAAACAATCAAAATATGGGATGTAAGTTAAAAAAAAAAATAACAATTAAAGCATGTTTTTTATATACTTGTTCTTAAAGGACTTTGTCTAAATTTCCTAGGATTTATATTTTACTAAAGGCCTTGGTGGCGGAGTGGTCTAAACAGTTCAACTACCGTATTACTAGCCTGTCAACACTGAGGTTTTGAGTTTGAACCCCATACATTGCAGATGTTTTTGAATCCAATCTTAATTGACTAAGATCATCAGCTATCCAGCCAAACTGCCACTAAATATCAAAAAGTGATAAAAGTGACATTAAACACCAAAAATCAAATCAAATCAAATCAAAATCTGTTTTACCATCAAATGAGGGAAATTTTTTAATGGAAATTGAAAAAGAAGAGAAATCTTGGTTTTGATTAAGTTGATAAGTTAAAAAATAGAAAAGTCAAAAGATACAATGTAATTAATTGTTAAAAGACAGAAAAGTTAACTATGCAAAAAGGTGACGGCTAAAATCTTTCATGGTCATAATTAGAAAATAAGAATATATTTCTTTCAGGGTGGAAACTGTCGTGTGATGGCTTACAGTCCATCATTGGCCACACTGGTTGTGTCTCAGCCATCAGCAAGTCCTCTGTTTCCAGGATTTGGAATTAAGAAGGTGGGTGTCTTGTTTTATGAATACTTGATTTGTGAATATAGATTCTATTACTGTAAATTTGGTAATTATTGTGTGCATTTATTATAAAAATTTTAAGAATGGACAAAAGCGTGTGATTAATTATTGTGATTTCAGGAAAATTGTGTGTAGATATATGTATCAGATATTAAATTCTTTTGTATTTTTTTCAGGAACTGCAAATCAGAGCTTCCTTTATTTTGTTATCAATCTTCATGTGAACATGCTTTCCTGTTTGAAGCATTTTCAGATTCATCAATCATCAACTTCCTGTTAAGGTCAAGTTACAGTAAATGGGCTATGTCACAGATTTTCTTAAAATTTTGCATACACCTTTGGCTCGTTGAATTGTATTTGAAAATCGAAAAAATAATGCCTTTGTCTCTTTATTTCCCTTAAATATTACTAATTGCATTCTTTCAAAATAGGTGCCCATTTGTAAGCACATAAAATCGGCGAAAAACGTTCTTAAATTTGTCTTAAAATCATCAAATTTCCAGTTTTTACTCCATAAATTTTTCTTAAAAAACTATATGTTGTTGATACAAAAATTTCCGTTTTAATGATGTAAAATAATAATAGGGTCACCGACTTCGTTTTTACGGTATACATCAAGCAAAGTGGTGTACTTGGTGAAAAAATGCACAAAAACGTCAAAATTATCGTAACATCATTGCGTTGTAGACCCTAAATCGTCTATTTTTGATGTTTTTTTACTACAGACAAGGTAACAGATTTGTTAATACATCAAAAACGAAGTCAGTGACTGTATGATTATTTTATATCATTAAAACGAAAATTTATGTAGCAACAACATATAGTTTTTTAAGAAAAATCTATGGAGTAAAAATATAAAATTTGTTGATTTTAAGGTATTTATGAACTTTTTTGTCGATTGCATGTGCTTCCTATACAAATGTTCACCTATTTTGAAAGAATTCAATCAGTAATATTCAGAAAATAAAAGAGATAAATGTATTATTTTTTTGATTTTCAGACATAATTCAACGAGCCCAACTGATATGCAAAATTTTACCAAAATCTGTGAAATAGCCCATTTACTGTTCCTTTACCTTAACTGATTTCCTTTAAGCAAGGATTTCATAAGTTAGAAGTAGCTCACATTTGTTTTGTTCATATGTTATTTGTAATTTCAGATAAGTACACTGGATTTCAAAACCTCTCAGTATTTAACTATCCACAGTAAGACTATTCGTGATGTAAGCTTCCATCCTAATGTTGATGATGGTATATTACTGAGTTGTGCTTTAGACAAGACGGTGAAGATGACTAGCGTAATAAGTAATGCTGTCGTCCAAACGTAAGTTTATTGAAAGGAACAAAATCTTTTAATTATGAAACGATAGGAATCGAAATTTGTTTTATTGTATATTGTATTGTATATTTTTGTGTACTTTAGAATGCTGGGGATTCATTTATTTTCATGGGTACCAATCTGTGGTTTATGGAAAACATGCATATTCAAGGATAATTGATTTCATGGTTTTGCCAAAGTCTGCATACAAGCCGATGGAAAATTTGTATTTGGTTGAACATTTAAATTTGTGGTTCACCTGTGCCCATGTAATCCATGAATTGGTATCCCATGAATAATAATGATTCCACTGTACACAATTGTATCTAAGTTTCCTTTTAAATGTACTTTAGCAGATTTTTATGATTGACATTTCATTGTAGGTTGAATCAAACAAGTTATGTTCTCATTAGTGTTTAGATAAGAGTGGCATATTGTTGATACTGCAATGGCTTAAATATCAATTACATTCAAATATTTTTTATTGTTAATTATATAATCCTGTTATTTGCATGAAAATACAAAAAAATTTCCTATCTCTTTCCTTGTATAACATTTATTTTTATAATGGCATGTCTAAAAAAAGAACCATTTCATGTTAACTTATACAAATATTTGAAAAATGATAGAAAGCATAGCAGTATTGCTTTGAAAAAAAATAATTAGGAATGAGAAAAGACACAAGCTGCAAGGGGGCCTCGGTGGCCGAGTGGTCTAAGTAGTTACTACTGTAATCACTAGCCAGTCAACACTGAGGTTGTGAGTTCGAACCCCGCTCGTGCGGGTGCACTCGACTCCAATCTTAATTGACTAGGATTGTCAGTTTTCCTGTCGAAGGTCGGTGGTTTTCTCCGTGCACTCTGGCTTCCTCCACCAATAAAAACTGGTCGCCACGAAATAGTCCAAAAGCGTTGCTTAAAAGTGGTGTTAAAACACACAAAAAAATCAATCACAAGCTGCAAAACAGAGTTCAAGGAAAATTCAGTTTTTTATAACATTCAACTGTTATCTCTTTGTTTGGAACTTTAGGTTCATTGATTAAAGTTTTAATTGCTATTGAATTTGTATCATAAGATTGATTGATTGTTGGTTTTTAACACAACTTTCAGAACTACATTGGAGTATCCTAAGAGAACATAAGACAATTCAAGAGTATTTGTTTGAACCTAGAATCCAATACTGTAAAGCGATTCATATTTTCTGAGGTTTGTTTTGGTGTTTAAAAGAACCAAACCTGTTTTTGAAGTTTAATTTTTTCACATTTTTCTTGTCCACGATTCTGATCTTCATTTAAGATGAAATTCACTTGAGAGGAAACTTTTACGAATTATTGTTATCTCAAAATTTGCAAAAATAACCCTCTATGAATTATGTACCATCATAACTGATTTCTTTGTTAAAAAATTAATTGTGTATTTTACAGATATGAAACCCAGTTACCATCCTGGAGTTGTGTTTGGAACGCTGATGATAGAAATTTTTTCTATGTTGGCATGCAGAATGGTCGTGTGTTAGAGTATGATATACGTAACACAACTGAGCATGTCCAAGAATTGAATACTGAAGGAAGTAGGTCACCTGTAGCCTCACTTCAGTATGTGCCAAGTGATATGAATGCTATGTTTAGGTAAGTTTTTGATTTTTTTTCTTTTCTACTTCAAAATCAGAATTTTCTTAAGGTATTTGTACTGTCTTTGTACTGAATTTTTTATGCCCCACCTAGGGGCATTATGTTTTTCAGTCTGTGCGTCTGTTCGTTGGTCTGTCCCACTTCAGGTTAAAGCTTTTGGTCAAGGTAGTTTTTGATGAAGTTGAAGTCCAATCAACTTGAAACTTAGTACACATGTTCCCTATGATATGATCTTCCTACTTTTAATGTCAAATTAGAGTTTTGACCCCAATTTCACGGTCCACTGAACATAGAAAATGATGCCCCAGTTGTCACAGAAGGGGGCATTAAGTGTTACCCTTATCTGTCTGTACGTCGCGAAATTGGTTTTTATTATCTACAATGCTTATTACCACAAAACACAGATAAGTTTGAATTTGGTGGCGTCACTTTTACCGTTCTCAAGTTATGCCCCTTTATAACATATTATGAAAGTGGGGGCATCATCCGTGTCCCATGGACACATTCTTCATTTATTTTTTATTCACATAATCTATACATCGATTCTAATTTGAGAATTCATTATTAGTCATTGGATACCAATTTTCGTAGATTTCATGGGTACAGGGGAACCACAAATTCAAATGTTCAACAAATTACAAATTTTCTATGGCAATTCAAATATAGACTAACCATCAAATCAAATATCCATGAAAATCAAAGTTTTCTTCAATCCACAAAAATTGGTACCCACTAAAACAAAAGAATCCACTGTACAATATATCTGATACTGCTTTTGACATTTGCTGATAACAATCAAAGTTAACTTAAGTCCCAAAAAGTTGAGCCAGTTGGACATTTGGTATTTTTTTTATTCAATTTGTGAACTCTTTTGCATTTTTACTACTGTGGATTCATTTATTTTCTTAGGTACCAATTTTCGTGGATTTGGGAAAACTTGCATGTTCTGGGATATTTAATTTTGTGGCTTTAACGAAATCTGCATACAAGCCTATAGGAAATTTTTCATTCGTTGAACATTTAATTCCATGGTTCTATACCCACGAAATCCACGAAAATTGGTATCCACGACTACTAGTGAATCTACAGTATTAAAGCCGATCAAGGTAACCAACAATAGGAATGATTTTTGGGTAGATCTTCTAAAACTTGTGAATTGTGGTGATTTGAAATCCAATATGGCCTCTACAGCTGTAAATGTATGAACCTATTTAAGAAATTAAGTAATTTTGGAGTATGCCCATGTATTTTAAATTATATGCTTTAGTATATTAAATTAAATGTTTTAATAGAAAAACAAAGGATATGGGGTATCCATCCATGACACAAAATCAGTACATACACAACAAAAAACACACTAAAAGCAAAGGAACAGGGCTTTTATTGCTGTTCTTCATCTCAAAGTCACAGTGAGGACTTCAACACAGAGCAAAAAACTCTCACCTCACTGCAAGTTTTAGAATGGCTAAGAAGCATCTGTATTATGATTATACAATTCATATTTCAGATGTGGTGGTCTTTTGGTAGGTCAGCTTGATAAAGTTAGTTTTTATGAGAAGAAACAAGACCAACACAAACTACACATATTACCAGTTGAGGGTAAGGACATATAGATTTGTACAAACAAATGTATATAAAGTTGGCAACAAAATAAATCTTGAGTTATCTCCCTTTGACAAGCATGAAATTGAAATTTTTCAGTCACTTATGAATGTACAGGTACAGTAAAGAGAAAGGATATTATTACATATGTCATAGAAAATTAATATTAGGCTTGAGATGACTCCCAGAAAAGTGAGACATTTAAAATGAAAAACAGAATTATTTTCAAAAATGATCCATTGAGTTTTTGAAAATTAGCAGAAACTTTCTGATCTTGACAAAAATGGTCTGTAATATTTGCTCTGCAGTAAACCATCATGGCAGGCAGAAAGCAAATAAGAAAATTCATTACAAATGTATCATTCTACTGGTTTTACAGTTATCTGTAATAGAAAATTAATTGATCCAACAAAATCTAGGAATAGTGAAATTATTCAAGGAACAGAATTAATTGTGTTGTCTCAAAACAAAAACTACAAGAAAATGAAAAAAAAAGATCTGCAGTATAGGGATGATAAACAAAAATTCACAAATTCCTGGGGATAGGTTGATTTATAAGATACCTATCTTTTGTCAAGAAATTTATGGAAAGAAATACATTTCTGATACATTTATATGACTAATCAGGGATTTTACAAAATCCCAAGCAATATTTTTAGTGATTTTGTAAGATTCATAACAATACAGGGATATATGTAAAATTACTAAGACTGCTAGTGATTTTACAAAATCTCTGAATATTTCAGGTATTTTAAATAACTCCTTGATTTTTTCAAATTTACTGTAACATATATAATAAAACAAACTATCTTGAAAAAAATCACAACATGTTTTTTATTGTTATTTATTTCAGGTAGTTTATCAAGTCAGTGTTTTGAACCAAATACAAGACATTTACTATGTAGCTTTAAACCATCACAAAAACATGCGGCAGTTCGCCATCAGTTATGTGAAATGAATTGTGTAAACATTAGTGCTGATCCTACAACATTAGATATGTCGTGTTCCTGTGATATTGTACAAACATTCCATGCGGGACGTACACAAACTTTACTCAGTAAATCTGTGTTATTACCTCATCCTTCAATAGAAAATAATATGCTTGTATGTGCTGGAGATGAATCTGGACAATCGGTAGGTATCATTGTCAAATACTTTTCAACAATTCGAAAGAAAAAGAAATGGATTCTTTTTATGAGTGTTCTTATGAAATACAAGCGGCCTCGTTGGCCGAGTGGTCTAAGTAGTCGAACTACTGTATCACTAGCATGTTAACACTGAGGTTGTGAGTTTGAATCTCGCATGTTGCAGTCGGCTTGACTAGGATTGACAGTTTTCCTACTGAGGGTCAGTAGTTCTCTCCTGGGACTCAGGTTTCCTCCAATAATACAAACTGACCGCTTGGAATAGCACAATAGTGTAAAAGTGGCATTAAACACCAATCAATCAATCTTTAAATAAGTAGTATATTAAGGGCATACGATACAGTTACAGGGGAGGTAATGACGTTGCTAACGTAATTTGTTATTTTCGCGACGTCAAACTGTGACATATCAGGAAAAGATGCATTTTTCGACTGATTTTTATCATTCAAACTGATTTAACTTTTAAACTAGTTCATGGACCCCTCTTTTTTAAAATGACATTCGGTTTGATTACGTATGAAGATTATTTGTACCAATTTTCATGAAAAAGTCAATAATGCAATTTTTAAATTTGATAAATACAGAAATTGCAAAATATTTTCCTCTATAAAGTATGAATCATCATTACTGATTTCTTTTAAAAAAAAATATATATTTTACAGATACGAAACCCAGTTACCGTCCTGGAGTTGTGTTTGGAATGCTGATGATAGAAATTTTTTCTATGTTGGCATGCAGAATGGTCGTGTGTTAGAGTATGATATACGTAACACAACTGAGCATGTTCTAGAATTGAATACTGAAGGAAGTAGGTCACCTGTAGCCTCACTTCAGTATGTACCTAGTGATATGAATGCTATGTTCAGGTAAGTGTTTGATTTTGTACTTTCCTACTTCATAAGGAATTTTCTTAAGGTATTTGTACTGAATTCTTTATACAGATGTTTTTCTTTTCATGATTTACATTTATGATTTGTAAAAAGTTTGTAACCTCTCTTTAACTATTTGTATTTGTATGCCGCCGCTGTCAAGGAAGGGGGCATTAAGTGTTACCCTTGTCTGTCTGTACGTCCCGAAATAGGTTTCCGTTCTCTAACTTTAGTTTCCCTCAACCAAATATTAAGAAACTTATACACAATGCTTATTACCACAAAACACAGATGAGTTTGAATTTAGTGGCGTCACTTAAACTGTTCTCGAGTTATGCCCCTTTATAGGATTATATGCAAGTGGGGGCATTATCTGTGTCCCATGGACTCATTCTCCATTTATTTTATATTCACATAATCTATACATCGATTCTATATTGTGAATTCATTATTAGTCGTTGGATACCAATTTTCAAAGAACCACAAATTTATATGTGCAATGAATTACAAATTTTCTATTTATATATGCAGACTTTGGCGAACCATGAGATCAAATATCCATGAATATCCAAGTTTTCCTTACAACATATCTGATACTGCTTTTGACATTTGCTTATAACAATCAAGATTAACTGAAATCCCAAAAAGTTGAGCTTGTTGGACTTTTGGTATTTTTTTATTCAATTTGTAAAACTATTTTGCATTTTTACTACTGTGGATTCATTTATTTTTGTGGATTAAGGAAAACTTACATGTTCGTGGATAATGTTTTGACGAAATCTGCATACAAGCCTATAGGAAATTTTTCATTCGTTGAACATTTAATTTCATGGTTCTATACCCACGAAATCCACGAATAATAGTGAATCCACAGTATTAAAAGCATTAAAGCCGATCAAGGTAACCAACAATAGAAATGATCTATGGGTAGATCTTCTAAAACTTGTGAATTGTGGTGATTTGAAATCAATATGGCCTCTACAGCTGTAAATGTATGAACCTATTTGAGACAATTGAGTAATTATTGAGTATGCCCATATATTTTAAATTACATGTATTAGATTTAATGTTCTAATAGAAAACAAAGGATATGGGGTATCCATCCATAACACAAAGTCAGTACATGTAAAAAAAAACACTAAGAGCAAAGGAACAGGGCTTTTATTGCTGTTCTTCATCTTCAACACAGAGCAAAACAACTCTCATCTCACTGCAGGTTTTAGAATGGATATGAACCATCTTTGTATTATAATTATACATCTTATATTTCAGATGTGGTGGTCTTTTGGTAGGTCAGCTTGATAAAGTTAGCTTTTATGAGAAGAAACAAGACCAACACAAACTTCATATACTACCTGTGGAGGGTAAGGTCATATAGATTTGTACAAACATATGTATATAAAGTTGGCAACAAAATAAATCTGGAGTTATCTCCTTTGACAATCATGAAATTGAAATCTTTCAGTCACTTATGAATGTTCAGGTACAGTAAAAGAAAGGATATTATTACATATGTCATAGAAAATTAATATTAGGCTTGAGATGACTCCCAGAAAAGTGAGACATTTAAAATGAAAAACAGAATTATTTTCAAAATAATCCATTGAGTTTTATCGCCCGTCAAAATTTTGACGGACGTATTATGGTATACAAATGTCCGGCGTCCGTCCGTCTGTCTGTCCAGCGTAAATATGTCGCACCGTAACTTGAGAACGACTCCTCCAAATTTCATGAAACTTAATGCAGTTGTTCCTTATGATGGTCAAACGATCTGTATACTTTTGGTGAAAATAAGATTAAAACCTTTTGAGTTACGGGACTTTGTAACTAAAACAGGGTGTGTTTTTTTTTCACATGTCGCACCGTATCTCAAAAGCGATTTATGATAATTGCTTAAAACTTTACACACTTATTAGTTATATTAATCTAAAGATCTGTATACTTTTGATTTTGATTCAAAATTTTATTTTAGAGATATTGAGTTTTTGTAAAAAGGAGGAGGGGGTTTCACATGTCGCGCCGTATCTCAAAAACAATTTATGATTATTGCTTAAGAATTTACACAAAACGATTTATGATAATTGCTTAAAACTTTACACACTTCTTAGTTATATTAACCTTAAGATCTGTATTATTTTGGTGATGATTCAAATTTTTATTTTTGAGTTATTGAGTATTTTGTAAAAAGGGGATGGGGTTTTACATGTTGCGCCATATCTCAAAAACAATTTATGATTATTGCTTAAAACTTTACACACTTATTAGTTATATTAATCTAAAGATCTGTATACTTTTGATTTTGATTCAAAATTTTATTTTAGAGATATTGAGTTTTTGTAAAAAAAGGGAGGGGTTTCACTTGTCGCGCCGTATCTCAAAAACAATTAATGATTATTGCTTAAGACTTTACACATTTCTTAGTGATATTAATCTCAAGATCTGTATACTTTTGGTGATGATTCAAAATTTTATTTAAGAGTTATTGAGTTTTTGTTAAAAAGGTGTGTTTTCACATGTCACGCTGTATCTCAGAAACTATTTATGATTATTGCATAAAACGACGGGCGTATCATGCGCTCATGGCGCAGCTGTTTATTGAAAATTAGCAGAAACTTTCTGATCTTGACAAAATGGTCTGTAATATTTGCTCTCAGTAAACCATCATGCCAGACAGAAAGCAAATAAGAAAATTTATTACAAATGTATCATTCTATTACAGTTATCTGTAATAGAAAATTAATTGATCCAACAAAATCTAGGGAAATTATTCAAGGAACAGAATTTATTGTGCTGACTCAAAACAAAAAACTACAAGAACATGGAAAAAAAATGATCTGCAATGAAATACACATTTTGTTTAGGGGCCAGCTGAAGCCCACCTCAGGGTGCGGGATTTTTCTCGCTGTGTTGAAGACCCATTGGTGGCCTTTGGCTGTTTTCTGCCCTTTGGTCGGGTTGTTGTCTCTTTGACACATTCCCCATTTCCATTCTCAATTTTATGATTAAAAAAATGCAAATTCCCTGGGATAGGTTGATTTATAAAATACCTATCTTTTGTCCAGCAGTTAAAAATATCTGCCATTTGTTTTGGACAAGTTTTATGAAAATGTGGTTGATCTGGAAACAAAAACTAAAAAAAAATAGGCCTGGGTCTAACATAGGTTGGACAAAAGACATCATCCAAACTATATGATGCAAAAAACCATTTAAATAATTTGTAATCTTTTCAACTGTGAACAGGCCTTTTGTTCATGATTTCTATATCCCAAATAGTTTTAACAGGTAATGTCTGTTGAAATAGATGGTTCAAATGTGTTATTCTTATTTAGAAAAAAAAACATTTCTGATAAATTTTTATGGTTTATCTGGGATTCCACAAAATCCCAAGCAATCTTTTAGTGATTTTATAAAATTCCTAACAATTTCAGGGATTTTATCAAACTACTATAACTGCAAGAAATTTTAGAAAATCTCTGAATAGTCCAGGTACTGTGGATTTATTACTTTTTGTCTCGCCTTGACCGAGTCAAAAGCGAGACATAGGTATGCTGTTTCCGGCGGCGGCGGCGTCAACAATGTATTAGTTTGTGATTAGGTCTAGTTTATGGTGAAGCACTAGTGGTAGGTCAGTGATAGTTGGTATGCAGTTGAATTAGCATTGGCACATCTCATTATCATGGAGATTATTTGGCCCGCCCCTCAGTCATGGTTTATTGACTTTGAAACTTTGCTTAGTTTTCATGTATTAGTTTGTGATTAGGTCAGTTTATGAGGAACCACTAGTGGTAGGTCAATAATATTTGGTATGCATTTGTATAAACATTGGCATATCTCATTTCCATGGAGATTATTTGGCCCCGCCCCTTAAGTCATGGTCTATTGACTTTGAAACTTTTGCTTAGTTTTCATGTATTAGTTTGTGATTAGGTCAGTTTATGGGGAACCACTAGTGGTAGGTCAATGATATTTGGTATGCAGTTGTATAAGCATTGGCATATCTCATTTCCATGGAGATTATTTGGCCCTGTTCTTCAGTCATGGTCTATTGACTTTGAAACTTTTGCTTAGTTTACAATTTAATGTTTGTGTTTAGGTTTCTTTAAAGGGAACGACTTGTGAAAAGTCAATGGTATTTGGTATGCAGTTGTATTAGCATTGGCACATCTCATTTCCATGGAGATTGTTTAGCCCTGTACCTTTAGTCATGGTTCATTGACTTTGAATATTTGCATAACTTACATGTTAAAGTATTGTTATTTTTATTTCAACATTTGCATTATCAAAATAACAAATAGGCGAGACATATCTCTGTGTTAACAGTTTATTGTTGGGTATCCTTCGGCTGTTTTCTGCTCTTTGGTCAGGTTGTTGTCTCTTTGACATATTCCCCATTTCCATTCTCAATTTTATCTTTTTTTTTTCTTAGGTAAAGGGACACCACAAATTTTAGAGTTCACCGTATAAAGTCTCCATAGACTTGTATTTTGCAAAACCACAGAAATAAATGAATCCACAGTATTTTACAAAATCCCTGATATTACAATAAATGGTTTTAAAAAAAAACAATCTTAAAGAAATTACATGTTTTAATGGTTACTTATTTCAGGTAGTTTATCAAGTCAGTGTTTTGAACCAAATACAAGACATTTACTATGTAGCTTTAAACCATCACAAAAACATGCGGCAGTTCGTCATCAGTTATGTGAAATGAATTGTGTGAACATTAGTGCTGATCCTACAACATTAGATATGTCGTGTTCCTGTGATATTGTACAAACATTCCATGCGGGACGTACACAAACTTTACTCAGTAAATCCGTGTTATTACCTCATCCTTCAATAGAAAATAATATGCTTGTATGTGCTGGAGATGAATCTGGACAATCAGTAAGTATCATTGTCAAGTACTTTTCAACAATTTGAAAGAAAAAGAAATGGATTCTTTTTATGAGTGTTCTTATGAAATACAAGCAGCCTCGTTGGCCGAGTGGTCTAAGTAGTGGAACTATTGTATCACTAGCATGTCAACACTGAGGTTGTGAGTTCAAATCTCGCATGTTGCAGGTGCACTTGACTTTAATCTTAATTTACTAGGATTGACAGTTTTCCTACTGAAGGTTTTGTAGTTCTCTCCTAGGACTCAGGTTTCCTCCAATAATACAAACTGACCGCTTGGAAATAGCACAATATTGTAAAAAGGTGGCGTTAAACACCAATCAATCATGAAATACAATGAAATAAGTAGTATTTTAAGGGCATTAATAGAAGGATAACTACCAATATGCATCTCTCAATAGTTCTCAAACTTTCTTCAATCTCCTTCTCTGTGCCCATCTCCCCTATTAAGTTAATTTTCATTGTGCTTGGAATGGGTTGCTGTTTGTCATTAAAACATATTGAGGTAAAGTCTGCTATAAAAGGCCCTGACATGAAAAATGTGGAGCAATTCAAAGAGAAAACTTACGGCCTAATTTGTATCAATACAATTTACAAAAAACAAATATGACTGACATGATCTTATGACAACTACTGAACTACAGGCTCCTGAATCATGACAGGCACATTAAGAATGTAGAGCAATATTATTTACTTCTGAATAAATGCCTTCTAGATATCCCATTTTATTTTTGAAACAATTTTAATATGCACAAAAAGGGTGTATCATGCGCTCTTGCCACAGCTACTAAGTACTTATAAAAAAATGTTTCAGAAAAAGCATTCATTTACTTTTATAATAACCAGAAAAGATGCACACCAAAATATAGAAAAATATTCAGAATGTCTATACATGTATCTCAATATCTCAAAAGGATATATCTTGGATGGAGAGTTGTCTCATTGGCACTCATACCACATCTTCTTATATCTATATCTTTATTTTTCCATACATTTTTTGTATTACACATCAGTTATTGAAAAAGTTTTTTTCTGATCTGAATTTTTGCTTTTTCACATTATTGCATGTTGTGTTTTGATCATGTTCTCCATTTTCATTTCAGTTACATATATGGGACTGTGGAAAAAGTCAGTTGAAACAGAGATTACGGACAGATGGTGCTGTATTAGATATCTGTGCAATAAAGACAAATAACACGACTTATCTTGCAGCACTGACAGACAAAATCCTTAAAGTGTTCAAATGGTGCTAGATGTCTTTCAGTTTTATCCAAAATGTGTTCATGATTTTATTGTTTTGAAGTATATTTATGTTGCTATTACAAATAGTCTAAATATTTCTTAAATAATTTGTAGATGAAAGTATTTCATCTAGAAAATACCACCCTCCCATTCTGTTAAAAAATGATGATGTATTGGACTTATTCAAATTCTTGAATAGCTTAAAATAGAAACAAATCAGGTTGAGTGAATGTTTAAGTATTGTAAAACTCTCTTCGGAATATTGAAAAAATTCAATAAAAATACTATTTTTCCTTGATATAAAAAAAATGGTATCCTCGAAAATAATTGATTCCAAAGTATTATTTTTTGGATTAAAAGAGAAATTATAATTGCTTTTCACATAAAACTAAAAAAAAATCACTATAATTGAATTCTTTTGTCTGGAAATTTGTAAGAATGATCTATTGTATGTTTAAAAGTGTATGCTTGCAAATTTTGTTTGAACTATGAAGGAATGCATGATAAAATGTGAATGCTAATGTGTGCATGTGCAAAGTGTATGTATAATTCAATTTCTTAGGAAAACAATAGGTTTGGGCGGAAGCATAATCCACCTAACATGTAATGTCCTTTCATGTGTACTTCATAAATGTAGGATCCACATTCCACATTGTACATGTTTTAAAGTGTTTTGCATGTGTAATTTATGTGTTCAATAAACTTTTTACCAGAATGGACAATACTGCCTTTTTATCTCTCCATTTCTTTGTACAGAGTACACAGTGAAGACAATTTTTGTCGAGCTTGCGAAATAAATTTCGCGAAAGCAAGACATAGCAATCCTAGATACCGTTGTTGTCATCGACAAACCTTTGAAAATATATTTTTTCATTTTTAGTATTTTTCTGATAGATGGACTTCATTTTTTACAGTTAACATTTAAAGACAGTCTGGGATAATGATAAATTTGTAAACCTTAATGGATTGTTATGAAACTTGTCGAGAAGCTCATCTTCAAGACCAAAAATTAGCATGTAAAGAAAAAGTTGGAATTTTTTTTTTAAATTCTGTATTTACTGATAAATGGACTCTTTATAAGTCAACATTACACTTTAAAACTGAAAGCAGCAGTCGCAGGCGAGACACAGGGTTCCGCAGAACCCCTTATGAATTTTATAGTAAAGATAAGAGGTGGTAAAATTGCCAGTGAGACAACTATCCACCAAAGGAAAGGATAACTATAACTACAGGTCAAAGTACAGCCTTCTACAATGAGCAAAACACAACTTAAAAAGGCTTTGGAATTACAAAGTGTGAAACAATTCAAAAGAGAAATTAAATTCATGAGAATACAAAACACAATTTTAAAAACCTGGTTTTGCTAAACACAATTATGGCAACCACTGGATAACAGGCTTAGGTGGACTCAGCCTTCTTTTTAAGGTTCAGATCCCACTTGGTGTTACATAATATATATGAATAAATTGATAAGTCGGTTATATATCATTGACAGATGTCCATATTTATCTTTACATGGGAGTTGTCAAATTTATCATATCTAACAAGCATGTTTCTATGAAGCTGATTAAAAATTTTCATGAAAACATCTGCTATTTATCAATTCCAAATGATATGCTGAAATGATTAAATTTCAGTTCTGGTCAATTTAAAGATAGTCTTATTTCCAGATGAATAATAAAACTTTAAGGGCACCTACAACTAAATAGGTCAGCATTAATTCAAACTTATTTAACTTGAGTCAACTTATTTCAGATATACAGATGAACAATAAAACTGTAAGAAACTGTAATGTCTTAAATTAGATTTTTGGCTTACAAGAACAGGAATGTACGTAAAAGAAACAATATATTTCAACAACCAAACTGCACTTTAAAACACCAAACCATTGATAGATAAGAATAACATATTCTTGGCTTCATGTTCATGTAGTGAGATTAGACAAGTTTTTATGGTCACTAGTTGACTGGATAAAATTGTATGAAAATGTGAAATCAAGCTCAATAGACACATGTCAATATTACCAGTAGAGAGCGTGCCATGCTCAAAGCATGCTAGGTGGCCTGTTGCAAGGGAAAATTTCTGCCAATAAATACTATCATTTTCCAGTGACAGTCTTAGTTCCAGGTCAAACCACTTGGTAATCCTACCTATTGGATTTATTGGTTTTTTGTTCTCGTCCTGAATATGTATGAAATATTTGCCACTGGAGGCAAAGCAAACTCACTGAAAGTACTATAAAATATAACCATACAAGGATCACCAGTCCTTCACCTTTCATCTGATACCTTAATTACTAAAATATATGCTACATAGTTTTAAGATTTACCGTTATGCGTAGTAACTATTTTGTTTTAAATATGTACTACTTTCCAGTATGTTCTTTTTTGACCGGGCCTGATTAGGTGGTGTTACATCTTACAAAGTCTATCCAAATTATTTTTGCAAAGAATTCCGATAAGCCAGTGCTCGGGACCGTCTTAAACTAAGCAGTGAGGTGAGAGTTTTTTTTCTCCGTGTTGAAGGCCTCACTGTGACTTTTAGATGAAGAACAGCAATAATAGCGCTGTTCCTTTGCTCTTAGTGTGTTTTTTGGCTGTGCATGAACTGATTTTGTGTCGTGGATGGATACCCCATATTCTTTGTTTTTCTATTATATACCCTGTTATGTAATCCTGATGTTCAATAATGGTATCTGTAATCTTAATATGATCCTTCAATGGTATTTTTAGTCACTCTGTAAAGTCCCTATTTTTTTTCCTCACTTGTCTACAGATCTTGAAAGTAATAGTTACACACCGAAATATATGCAGAATGTTCTGTGGCAACAAAAAGATTTTTTATTTATTTTTATTTTAAAATTGTTTGTTTTGAAAATAAATAATTTGACAGTTCTTTACATCAGATCTCTGTCTTCCATAGATTTTTATTGTCTGTCTACTTGCCTATAAAATAAAATAATTGTACATATTTATTGTTACATTTTATATGAAATCTTTGTTTTAAAGGCAATCCTCTGTCTTCCATCACCATGTTGGAAACACCTTCATTTGCCTAAAAATATAAAATATAAATGCTTATTGATGAACCTTATACATACTCAATATAACCATGAAAAACTGTTTTATATGATTATGGCTTAGAAGTTTAAATCATCCCTCAATTAAATCTAAATTTATGAATTAAATGATTGAAAATATAAATTTCTAATTATTGATGATCAAATTGTTCTTTTTCTCTCTGTTACGATAATGTTATAATTATGTGTGTGCCAGAAGCAGGGGAAAAAACGATAGTAAAGGTCAAATTAGGCGTTCGCAATGGGTACATTTTTTTTTGTTACATAGGGACTTTTAATAGGTATAAATTATCACCAAAAGTTATGCTTATATTTTTTTTGGTTGGAAACCATACATCACACAAAGGATTTGTATAGTGAAAAATCTTTTATCACATTATTTCTGCATTAGGATATTCAATTAACAATTTTATTACTTTCCCCCTTTTATGTAAACAATTAAATTCAATATTTTATTTACGTCTCACCATTTGTTTAAATTACACAATACAAAACATTTATTGGAGGCTGTTGTTTTAGTAATTAAATTTTGACACCTATAGCATACTTGACAAGGTGAAAGGTAAGAAGGCACCTGTAGTGTGATTTAGTCACGTGTTATGTTATTTACCTTTTAAAACCATACATTTTTAAGAAAAACTATCTTTATGTTGAAATGATTAATATAGTTATACTACACTTCTAAAGTATGCTATTCCATCAAGACCCTTATAAATCTAACTTCAAATTTAAGGAATTACGTATAAACAAAGTAAATTCAAATTCACTTATTTCCACTCCTCTCGCCCAAATATCATTTAGCAATCAATTTGTTTATTGCTACCAGCAAAACGCTTGAGTCCAGGAAAATATTCGCAACACATAATGTTCTTTTTCAAAATATTTCTTCTAAAAGGGGTCATTTGAATAAATGTTAGATTTTCAATCGGACTGAGCAGGAAAATGTTTACATGTAACATACTTCAGTCTTCGAGAACATGATTTGTGTATAATATTAACTGTACTTGGCTTTGATCTAGCTAACAGTATGATTTGTGCGTTGTCTCTATTGCTTTAACGTTAGTGGTTTCTCTACTTCGTACCGATCTTTTGAGTTAGACTGGTTTTATAGTTCTTATATTCTGCTGTAAGACCACTGTCACACGGTTTTTTTTTGGGGGGGGGGTAGACACTCACAAAAATGTACCACCGACACATTTTGAATGTGTCTGTCTCAAATCAGGAGCATATAGATCAGTGGTTGTCGTTGGTTCATGTCTGTCAATTTTTTTCTGCGGAAATTATTTTATTGTAAATTAGTTAGTTTTCTCGTTAAAATTGTTTCACATTTTCATGTTGAGAACTTTTATAGCCGAATATGCGGTATGGGGTTTTCTCATTGTTGGAGGCCGTACGGTTAACGACACTTTCTTCATTTATTATAAAGTTTCCATTTTGAAAAGAAATGTTTTTCATCATCTGAATCTTTACCAACTAAATAGTTGTCAATAATTATATTCGATGTTCAATATAAGAATGTAAAAGACTTATGATTCACATTCATGTATCATTTCCTTGGTTGCTTTTTATGCTTTTGCCTAACAATTTCTTATGAAGTTATACACTTGCAAGCATACAGGAATTTACAATTATCGCTGATATTTATTCTCGTATAAAACATAATCATTGTTACTATATTTTTACTGATGTTATACATACTCATGTGATAATTAAGGACAATTTTTTTTTATCTTTTGAATGATTTTTATTTCAATTTAGAAGATCTAAACTTTCTAGAAACTGCCAAGATATCAGCACAGTTTATTTTTACAGAAAATGTGGTATTTCTATGTTTTTTATGGGATAAGTGCCTCATGTACAAATATAAAACATTCTTTCTCATGAAATCCCATGTTCCATCTCGTAAGAAATCGGCAACGTCCTTTCACATACAAAGCAACAACTGATATATGAAAAGAAGGAGATGTAGTATGATTGCCAATGTGATAACAATCTCCCAATTTAGGACTAGAATGTTAACTCTATATGTCACAATATGGCCTTCAACAATGAACCAAACCGTAGAGCAAGTTATAAAAATCAATTGACAAAACATGACAATAGACAAAACCAACGGTCCTCATTTAATAGATATAAGAAGATGTGGTATGAGTGCCAATGAGACAACTCTCCACCCAAGTCAAAATTTATAAAAGTAAACCATTATAGGTTAAAGTACGGTCTTCAACAAGGAGCCTAGGCTCACACCGAACAGTAAGCTATAAAGGGCCCGAAAACTTACTAGTGTAAAACCATTTAAAAGTCAGTTTTTATAACCTCATCACTGGTTGTCGTTCTTTCTTAATTCGTGTGTGCTTCTTTGTGTCATTTGTCTATAAATTTTATGAATTTTGTGGTGGTGTCGGAATTTGGTTATCTGTGTTGCATTTTGTTCACTCATGGACTTGAAAGTACCTGGGACATAATATAGTCCCAGGGAGTGTGTTATAATTAGCCCTCCCACTATTTTTATTATGGAGAACATACTATTACAAATTCGTTTAGACCTTTCTACGTGTATGCCATTAAGAAGATGAATAAAGTGTGTGAATTTTGACCAAGGATGGGATGGTCTCGAAGTTACTCTCAACATGGACGTGCAGCTGGGATTTCAAAAACACCCCCATTCTTATATAAAGTCTTGTGAAAATCCCCTCCCCCTTCCCCAATAAACGTATTACATGGCAAATTCATAACCCATTCATATATTTCTGAGTTATCACATATACAATTTTTGCTTCTTAATTTGATTTAAAACGACAAAACAGCATGTACAAAATGGTATCGAAAGATGAAAATTACTGACCCATTGACATTTTAACATGTTGAAAATGCACCCAATTTATATATTTGACGTATCAATAAAAGGACACATTCAAGCGGCATTCCAGAGATCCCCCTCCCCCTTCTTTTCCCCTTCCGTTGGACAAAGCAAGAAACAATCGATCAAGATCAGAGATATCACCAGTCAGTTTAGATACAAACTTACCAAGCCCACCATAGAAATGATCCAAGTAGTTGGGCATTTCGTCGTCGTCACGTCTGTGGCGACGAAGATGGTTGGATACAAACTCCGAAATCTTCAGGGGTTCAATATAATTCTTCACTTCACCCTCTACAAATTGTTTCACATCATTCTGAAGAAAAGATAAACAAACGTTGATAAAATCGATTATATTCACATTGAAATTTTCATGAATCTGCTGTGAATATGTAGTGGTTTTAAATACAATGCATGCATCCAAACTCCTTGACAAAACTTTCATTTTGCCCTCTGTTTTTCATGAATATAGTAAAACTAATAATTTATATTTTATACTGAAGCTGAATATTATCAATACTTTCCTATTTCGCACATTAAACAGCAACAGTCACCATTCAGTTTTCTACCATTTTTTTACTTTTAACCCCAACAATTCCAGCTACTTCATCTATCCAAGGATTTATCCAAGATAAACGGTCGTCTGTCGACACAATTAGTAATACAATGAGTAAATAGAGAAACAGGCTCATGATACTTCAATGAAACTGCCACCGAACCCACACCATACAATTAGAAAGGCGTGTACTTTAAGCAAGGACTGAGATAGTAATGTTTTAATTACTACCCCCACCCCCTGAAAAATCAGTGTCCGTGTCCCACTTACTCAACATTCATAACATTTCAAGCTCAGTACTTTGTGTTGCAGTTTCAACTTACACTGTATTCTTTGACTTCTTCTTTTATTTGACTTTGTACCAACGGGAGTTGATGTTCTCCTACTTTTTTCAAAAACTCCTGCATCTTGTGAGGCAGTCTAAAAATAAACTGGGACTAGTGGGTCGTATTATATATGTATATTGGTATACCAGTTCAAATATATCAAAAATATGAACTAAGTTGACTTTTGATCATTTTTATGTTTCTGTATAAAAATAAGGAGATGTGGTATGATTGCCAATGAGACAGCTATCCACAAACGATCAAATGAAGTGGATGTAAGCATTTTTTCTTTTAAATTTTTACTTCTTGCCGAATTTAGTGTTTCTCACGGTGTGTCATCATTTATTTACTCCGTCAACCCCATTTTATCCACGTGTGCCTCTCTCTTGTTCGCAGAATTTAGGTACCCCTTATACCATTCATTTTGATTTTATTTCAATTTCTATCATATTTTATTATATGACATTAATGATAAATTTTAACGAAAAACTTACTCTAAAATTTTAGTAGAACCAATGCCTTTTTCAATTTCTTGATTCAAAACTTCATTGTATTTTTTTGTTACCAAATCCTCGACTACAATGAAAAATATAGATCCAACTGTAGCTGGAACTTAAACTGTATCATATGTGTAAGTTAAACAGATCTGTTTATTTCTGACGGACATTTGTAAGCAAGGTGTTTTCCTTTTTTTTTTCTTTATCATATATTTCAATAGAACGTGTTCTTTATTTTAGCAAAATGATTGAAAATTATTACAGAAAACTATACGGTACTTTATATCTTCATAATTTGAAAGGTCTTGGTTTTTCAAACAACTTTTGACACCAAGTTTAAAAATACCGTTGAACGGTAATTGTCTAATTGTAGATCAACTTGCTTAATGTTGTTGCCACTTCGTCTCAGTGTACATGTATAAAAAGGGTCTGTAAATTTGATACACGAAGGGTCTAATTATTGTAAAATTAAAGCATCTGTATATTGTCAGTACATGTATTTGCCACGATTTTTCGCTCACAAAAATGTTGGTAAACGTGTTTGTCATTTAGCGGCCTAAAAACTAGTTTATAAAATATGGTAGTTATCTACCCTGATTTATCACAATAAACGTACGTGATATATCGCTTTCAAAAATATACAAAACATGGACAAAAATTGTAATGTGCTTACTGTCATTTGTAATTGGATTGCCAAATACCATCGATGAGAAAAGAAAAGCTGCGAATATTTGAAACATGATGTCTGAAAAAAAAAGTTCCACTCAATTATTCAATAACTAGCAAGGTCTTGAGACTTAAACATTTGAAAAAAAAAACATTGTAAGCAAATCTATATATAATTAAATGACCAAAAATGAAACAACAAGCGTTAGTTCTGATATTTGTAACTAGTAATTCAGCATATTTTAAGTACAAGTAAAAATAACGTTCTTTAGAGATGAAAAGCATATAAATTTTTAAAACCAAAACTTGTAAGTTATGAAATATACATCAACAAATTTAAATTAGGAAAATATATAACAATATAAAAACATAATAATAAAAGTAAAATGTTATATTATTACCTTTTGTAGTGCGGTTCTAAAAGTTGTTCAATGACCAACAGGTGTCTTTAAAATGATAATAAACAAGTATATATCGGTACGTAGGTTCGTTTATCTATGGTATGACGTCTGAAATTGTACTATCTTATCTGGACCACGTTAGTTCGTCTTCTATTTCGTGCGATCGAACTTGTTTCTAAATTTATACTCTTCATTTGGATCACATAAAAGTACTAATTTTAATAATCGCCCTTGACATTCTTATTTATCCAGGGGTGCAATAGTCTTAACTGTAAACAATTAATATAGCTATAAGATATCCTACAAGTTATTGAACTGCATAGATAATCGTTAACGGGTAATTTTTTTTTTATTTGTCTTTGTAAGGGTTTCGTGTCTGTTTCTAATTTCTTTTGCGTCAATCAATTTTTTCAAATCTGGACATTCCCGTCAGCCTATAAGAAAAACGCTGGGAAAAAAAATGCATACACACCCTTATCAAACAATAAACATACAAACAATATGATGTTTACTTCTAAGTATTATTATTAACATCATCCTTCGCGGTTTCAAACATGTTTATCTCGCAAACGACCCATTTATAGGATATCATGTTTTACTTTGAACAAAGTGCTGCATTTAGAACATACATTCAAATGTTCCATAAAAATTTCAATTTATTATTTTCAAAAGGTTTCCACGAATACTGTTTTTGTTTTCATTTTGACATCAGACCTCATACCTCAGAGCACCAAGAGAACGCGACCCACTTAATGGGAAAAAAAAACAAAAAACACAACAGTGGCCTTATGGATGATTCAGTGGATTGATTCAATGTTAGCGGTATTCGGCCTTTTAATGACTGCTGCTTTTAAAAAGGCAACTGATGCCAACAAAAATGCACCGAATGAGCAGTCCGCTTGATTATAGCTGATTTCGAGGGCAGTGAACCCATAAATGTATGTGAAGACAGAAACTTTTATTTTTGCTGTAAGATATTATCTCTTAAAATCATCGTAAGATAACGTCGACATATCTTCTTGATGAGAAGCAACAACAAAACACTGTGCCATTGTTATGCATGGTTGTCATTCACGGCTCCTACGCCAGTGCTATATGACTTAATTAACTTGATCATTGCTTGGTCTTTCTCAATCAGGTATTCTTATCTTATTTAAAGGACGACTAGTTGACAAACTAAGTTCAATCAAAATTAAGCTGCCCATGAACTTGAAGTCGTATTTTTAGGCGCGGTGTAGTATATATAGTTATGATTCAAAATTGCTCTAGATCCAGCTTATCTTTGTCCTCCTAGTCTATATTCTGAAAAGACACTCGTTTGTAACATCGTCCGTCCATGTATATATAAATTCACTTTTTTGCGGCGAGACTGTTATAATGATAACTAATGTTTCAATATATGATAAGGAGATGTTTTTGATTGGCAACTAACTACTAGTCTAGACCAAATAAACTGACGAGAATATAACAAATATGGGTCACCGTACGCGACCTACAACAATGAACAAACTCAAAACAATATAGTAAGCTCTAAAAGGTTCCGGAATGACAAAACGTCAAATAATTCAAAAGATAAAAACAACGGCTTGATTTATGCTAAACATTAAACGAGAAATAAATATGGCAGACAGCAACCAACTTCAACCACATTACAGGCCTCAAACTTTGGACAGGTAGATAAATTGTGTGACGGGGTTAATCATGCATGTAAAAAATAAAATAACAAAAATACCGAACTCCAAGGAAAATTCAAAACGGAACTGCGTCCCTTATCAAATGGCAAAATCAAAAGATCAAACGAATGGAAAACAACTGTCATATTCCTGACTTGGTACAGGCATTTCCTTAGTAGAAAATGGTGGATTAAACCTGGTTTTATAGCTAGCTAAACCTCTCACTTGTATGACAGTCGCATAAAATTCCAATATATTGACAACAATGTGTGAACAAAACAAACAGACATAATAGGTAGAAATGTCACAGCAGTCAACATTGTTTTATAATCTTAATCACTATAAAAACAAACAAAGAAATATGTCTACAAAGAAAAACAAAATGGCACATAGACAAGGCACATAAGCAAAAATGAAAGACAAGACGCTTACCGAAGATAGTGATGTAATAGCGCATCATAAGAACAAATAATACAAATTATATAGATATGGCTTGCCCCGTCAGATCGACACAAAACACAAAAAAACTACAAAAACACAGAAGACACAAATTACCAATTTAAGAGTACAAGTTCACAGTTACTGTATGAAAGCTAATTCGAAGCCATTTTCAATTAATATGTAAAACATGTTTTCCTATAGATTGAAATATCAACGAGACAGTACACATTAAAAGGATTTATTGTATAAAGGCGCCATTGATAGTCAACCAACGTGCTGGTCTCTTGGTACCATGATCGCCTTTAGTGCGGGATGTCGTGAGTTCGACCCCCGAGCGGGCAATGAATTAAAACCAAAAGTATTGGTGTTTGGTGCTTCTCCGCAAAGCACGTGGTATTTAGGAGTATAAGAGCAAAGATTGGTCGGTTCGATTTAGAATTATAGTATCAGTAAGGGTAACGTCAGTTCCCGAGGACTGTTTGTTATCTTGTGTACGTGTAAAAATTCGAATCGGTTCAAAACAGTATTCAGAATGTAACCTCATTAGCATTTTCACTTTCTGATATGTAGGTAATATTTGCCACTGAACGTTAACAGTTAAACACCAATCCATCATCATCTTCAGCTCCATCTTAAAAAAGTCTGAGAAAATACGACCTGTAAGTGATTTATTGCATTATTATGACTGTTTTAACAAATACAAAATATTTGTGTTTGTTTGAATATATTTTTCAACTTAGCCATTAAGGGAGATAACCCAAATATTAAATTTTTTTATAAAAGAATGTTACAGAAGTTTTCTTTTTTTTACTTGTAGCAAGAAAACAAGATCAGTGACACTACTTTCTATTTCATTTTCTTAAAGCATATTATAAAACCTAACTTCTCATATTTTATTTTAAAATTCTATCTCATAGCTATGAATACACATGGATCTTCAGAACGCTCATAGATGTCTTCACAAAAATGTGTTTTTTCATGAATAATCTATTCAAATTTAGGGAATTTTGTACGACTTGTAGATTGAAAAGTAATTCGGTAACCCATAATTTTTATTATATTTTTGAAAAAAAGTACCGTTAAATCTACATTTTGGCAAAGTATAAGAAAATTCTATCAGAGGAAATCTATTCCGATGATCCACCTTAGTTGTTCATAACTGTGTAACAAAACATAACATGCGTAATACTGCTTCATATCATTAAAACAAAATCAATGTTAGTACCGATAACAACCATATTCAAAGATCTCACTACAATGTTAAATTTATAACCTTTGAGAATAAGCTTATTCAAAGCATTTGAAGTTTACATGGATGTTATCTAAATTTTTGAGCTCGATAAACAACATCATCGTCTGTGTAGCTCCATTTTCTTACGAAGTTATGATACTTCGTAACCTAGAGCTTGCCAAATTGTAATGATACTTGTCTAGTGATGATGACTGTATGGTAATCCCTAGAAGTCTTATTGTTTATTCGTGTCGTTATCCTATAACCCAATCTTGTTTATTCACTGAATGTGTTTGAAAATCATACGAATTAGTTTATGCAACGCAGAAGAATCGCTTTTCTTGATTAGTTTTATCAGAATCAAATGTGTGGAAAGGCTGAGAACGATGAAAAAAATTGGATAAGCAAAATGTCAAAAAACTGCAAACACTTAAAACGGCTGTAAGTTTCGTGCAAGATTTAGAAACTGACGATTTCTCAAAATGTATACTTATGCAATAAATCATGACAGTCCCAAATCACTGGTAACACTATCGGCAATGGACATTTGAGCGAAATGGCTGGACATTTGAGCGATAGAAAAAAGACGTTTGAGCGCGGAAATATAGGACATTTGTGCGCCGAAATTCTAGGACATTTGAGAGAAAATAAAAAATGAAAAAGACATTTGAGCGAAAAAAATAAGAATGATGAAGGAGTACCTCTTCCGTTCGCCAGCGGAGTTTATAACGCACAAAGTTTATAACATCTTTTAATT
Source organism: Mytilus coruscus (assembly GCA_017311375.1). Taxonomy (NCBI): domain Eukaryota; kingdom Metazoa; phylum Mollusca; class Bivalvia; order Mytilida; family Mytilidae; genus Mytilus; species Mytilus coruscus. Next base: position 16,822,932 of record CM029604.1, read on the forward strand.
TTAAAAACAAAATGCACTGTCATAAAACTTAAAACTCGGCATTATTTACAAGTCAGTTCGGGTTTGGAATTTATATCACAGGCTTCTGACATAAAAATCCCTCGTTATTTCCTGCTGGCAGTACCGCGAATGAAAGTCCAGGAGATTCTGTTCCTTCTCCTTGTCTGTTCAGCTCTGAGGTGCTGTCGCAAACAAGGCTCTTTTTTTCCCTTTATTCGTATCGGTCAAAATTATATCCATTTTAACATGTACAAGACCTTAAGTGCCAAGGGACATTTCACTTTATAAATATAAGAAATTTTGAACAAAGAAAATTTGCATAACCAATGAATTATAGTATGTCGAATTGATTGGTAAGTAGAGTAACTACCATTAAATAGCCAGAACCGGTCGAATTTCAATTTTTCTTACTTTAAAAATATTTTCTTAATTTATATAAAAGTATTGCAGGAAATTTCGCTCAAACGTCCTATTTGAAAATCGAGGTAAGGTTAATATTCTGGCGTTAAAATGTCCATGATGTCGACGCCGCGGTCAAATGACCCTATGTGCATTTTTTATTTTCGATCAAATGTCCTATGCCCAACACTATAAAGATGTGCTTTGATGTTAAACACATATTATATGACATGTCTGGGAATAAACATGTACAGGATTAAATTTTAAATCGTAACTGAACATGTTTAGGATATAGGAACTCTTTTAAGACTCGAAACACCAAGCTGTTTTTGCGGTATACTAGACGTATAGTTTTCGTTGAACGTGCACTGAACACAACATGTTGCCTATTTTGGAGTATACAGATGGATGTTTCTAATTATGGTTTAATATTATTTTCTTGGACGGTTTCACCTCTTGATGTCTTGGGTTTGTGTGTCCTTGGCTTTGCTATCGTATTGACGCATATGTCCTACATCTGTTTTTATTCCTGGTATCTACGATGAGTTTATTGTTTCATAATTTTAGGCTATTGACAAGTACATGATTAAAATTATAGCTTTTAGAGGTCATATTCATAGAAAATATATATGTATTTCACCGTCGCACTTTTTTCATAAAACAATTGCATTTTAAATATTAGCTTTTTTAAAATACTATATTGAATATATAAAACATTCATTCTTTTACCTGTGTTTAAAGTTATTGCAAATGGCTGATATTTTTGTTCGAGCATATTGTTTTTCTTAAATTGTTTAACATTTCATACCGATATATAGATATAGGAAGATGTGGTGTGAGTGCCAATGAGACAACTCTCCATCCAAATAACAATTTATAAAAGTAAACCATTATAGGTCAATGTACGGCCTTCAATACGGAGCCTTGGCTCACACCGAACAACAAGCTATAAAGGGCCCCAAAATTACTAGTGTAAAACCATTCAAACGGGAAAACCAACGGTCTAGTCTAACATGTTACTTTTATTATTCTTCCCTTAGTTTATTTATTTTGTATTTACATTGTATCATAGGTCAAATTTATTTGTTCAGTGTATGTTCAATGGTGTTAATATGTCCTTTGATTGAGTTAAGCTATTTCAGTTGATATTTTATAGTGTGTCTTTCTATGCTGTGATGTTACACTATTGTTTCAGAAAAAGGGTGAAGGTTTGGTACCATTAAAACGTTTAAACCCGCTGCATTTGTTTGCACCTGTCCTAAGTCAGGAATCTGATGTTCAGTAGTTGTCGTTTGTTGATGTTGTTCATAAGTGTTTCTCGTTTCTCGTTTTTTTTATAGATTAGACCGTTGGTTTTCCCGTTTGAATGGTTTTACACTAGTAATTTTTGGGGCCCTTTATAGCTTACTGTTCGGTGTGAGCCAAGGCTCCGTGTTGAAGACCGTACTTTGACCTATAATGGTTTACTTTTATAAATTGTTATTTGGATGGAGAGTTGTCTCATTGGCACTCATACCACATCTTCTTATATCTAATTATCAAAGTCAAAGATCTCGATTTTATCATCCGCATTTTTAGACACATCTCTATTCAAGTATTGCAGTCCGTACAGTCATCCCCTTGATATCTTCAGTCTTGTTTGACTGCATGTGTTGTTGTTTTCTGTATCATTGATGTGTACGACATATTTCCTTTTGTCTAATTCAAAGTTCTTACAGTTCTTAACTTTAACAATAGACATTCCTATTATTCAAATCCATATCAGTCAAATTATAAGATTTTATAATTTGACTGATAGGGATTTAAATCTTACCTCTTTTAGTTTCAATTGATATATTTTGTCCTGTAGAAAGTAGGGTATACTGAAATTAGATAAAAGGATATGGATTTGAATAATAGGAATGTCTATTGTTAAAGTTAAGAACTGTAAGAACTTTGAACTTGAAATATCAATAAAATTTATAGATTTACAATAAGCTACCACCGTGTAGCAATAGAAACTGTCGGTTTCAAGAAAATCCGTCAATATTTAAGACACTATACATATTCAGTTATTTCATCTTTGATCAGGATCTGCTTACCCTTCCGTAGCACCCGAGATCACCCCCAGTTTTTGGCGGGAGTGTGTTGCTCAGTCTTTTGTTGTGTTTTGTGTACTGTTGTTTGTTTGTCTTTTTTTCTTTTTTAGCCATGGCTTTGTCACTTTATTTTCGATTTATGAGTTTGAATGTCCCTTTGGTATCCTTCGCCTCTCTTTGACTGAGATTACCATTTCAAGGCTATGTTTTATTAATGTATTTAACACCGTTTTAGTATTGGAACAATAATTCATACAATAAATTGTATTAATTAAAACAAAATTTTCATCCTAAAGCACAAAAAAAAAAAAAAAAAAAAAAAAAAAAACGTGACTAAGATTAAAGACGGGGAATCATTGAAAATCCTTTTACCATTTGTTTGTTCGCGATTGTTAGGTGCCTTTGGTCCATATTGGCATTAGTTTTTATACATTTTTCTAAAATAAAGATTGACAGTTTTTAAAACAATTTTTGATCTGAATTATCGTCTGTCATAAGGAATACTTTCTTATTTTCAAAATACATTTATATTATACTATGTTTTGTTAGTTTTAGAGACAAATCATATAGGTAAGTTGATTTATATGACAAGAATTGAAATATACCAGTTGTTAAACGAGGGGAGATAATCCCACCAACCACATGAGCCTCTTGTTTGTTTAAACCGGAAGTGTCTTTTAAGGAAGTATACAATGGTTGAAGAATATCTAAATATTTCTTATTAGCGAAATTACTCTCATAAAACACAGTAACGATGTCTCGAGGAATGATGCCTAGCCAGCAAAAGCTGGCAGAAAAACTAACTATCATGAATGACCGAGGTCGTGGAATGCTAACACGCATTTACAATATCAAAAAGGTTTGTTTTTGACAAGTCAAAACCTAAGATCCTTTTTTTCCAAAATTGTTAACTTGGAAAAGGAGAAAGAGGAGTTTACATTAAGTCAGCGTGTAAAATAGTTGAAGACCCTGTGTCAGTCGTCACGCTAAACCACAGTCTCAGCAGCCAATGCATTGCCAGGATGTAGACCGAATAATCTGTGTGGACACAAAAAAAAATAAAAATAATAATAAATAGCCAAATGACAGAAAATAACTTGTGTGTGTTATTACAGATACTTTCATGAGTTGTCTACTCTTTATTCCTTAAATTTTCTAAATCTGTAATAACATATGTTTGTTATTTGTAAAATTATTTCATTTATAGTGGGCTCTAGGGAACTCTTGAGACTTTCTTGAAACTAAATGCATAGCCTTGATAACTAATTTTTAATTAAATTAATTCATTTTTGATTAACCATGGTAAATCAATGAGACAAGGCTATTAAGGAATAAACTTAGCTGTGATAACAAGGCTAGGTTATTAAAGGAATGTAACTTATTATATAAGACACTTGGGAATTACTGAGAAACTTGCGCAGAACCTCATTACATGCTTTGGTCATCATTTCTTACAATAAATTAAAATTTATTGTAATTAAGCATGATGTATGTCTGAGCAAATACTTTGAAGTGATATAGAGAAGCTGTGATAACACCCTTTAGTTATTACAGGCATATTTTTTCTGTAATAACATATAGGTGTACTATGCAAAATTGGCAAACTAAGAACTGTTATATCTTTCAATAGTTAAGTATACATATAGACAAAAGTAATAACAATAGAACTTTTATACATTTTTACTAAACTAATGATGTATATTGTCCCTTTGAAACATGTAACATACATATGTTATCACAGTTCTTTGATTTTTTAGTCCACAATAACAAATGTATGTTATTTTTCTGTAATAACCCTGTAGAGTTATATCCCTGACTGAATGATAAAAAGAAAATATGAAATGACAAATGTAGCCACACAAGAGACAGATTATTCGGTCTACCCAGGGTGGTAAAATTTCAGTTGGGTCTGTAAAAATAAGGTCTACAGGCCAATAGAAACTAACTAAATTTTCAGTTAAAATGAGCTTCGGGCCTGCGGAATCATAAGTTTTCGTGAAGACTGTTATGTTTTAGATGAATGTTTAATTTTGGCTAATAGTACACTGCCATGTAAATGTCATAAATTAATTATCATGATAACATAAATCCGTCCCACATGGCATATTCCCAATTATTGTGCTTATAAGGAGAACATTTGCACCAATTATAAGCAGATAATGTTTTAATACACCTAAGAGAAACAAACTAGCAAAACTTAATGAATTTTCTCAGTGTGCATGAATTTGGTCATGGGTACGCACTACCTGTGACTGAAAACTATATATTTCTATTGCCTGATTCCTAAGGTTATTACCTGAATAACTGTAAATAAAAAAAGGAGGTTATTTATATCTGGTGCCATAGAAATATACAAATACATGAAAAAGTGCAACAAGTCCATTTGTTTGATGTGTTTGAGCTTTTGATTTTGCCATTTGATAAAGGACTTTCCGTTTTGAATTTTCTTGGAGTTCTGTATATTTTTTATTTTACTTTTTTCTCTCATTGGGAAAAATACATGGTTTAAAGCCAGGGAAAAAGATTAGCAGGGGCCCAGTATCTAAAATTTGGATTGGGCCCTAAAATTTTTATTAAAATGCCCATAGTGCTTATGTTAATTTTCACATTGTGGCAGGTTGGGCCTCTAGTTGGGAAATGTTAGTCTTATTCCCTGAAAGTGTTACCCATATCGAATATCCATTATTTTAAATCAAACAAACGTCTAGATTTTTTTCCTTATGCCTGCAGTTATCATGGTTATTGATGATTTTGTGTACATGTAAGTGGCAATCGTAGAGAATTAAATGCTCAATTATATATATGCAATTCATAAATGATGTAAATACTTGTCAGTATATAGAAAAAGTGTATTACACTTAAAAAAAACCAAGTGTTTTACAGTGTATTATGTTTCATTTAGCCGTAGGCACTTAGATAGTTTATAAACTTGAGGAAGTATCTATTACTAACTGCTTTTGGATAAAAATGAATGAATATCACACTTTTAATATGTATTGAAAATTATGGCTTTTATATTATTTAGTAGGAAAAAATGGTTTTCAGAACTTTCATATTTTTTGTAACATGTACAATATTCATGATATATGTGACAATTTATTCAAACATTGTCAGATTTTAACAATGTATACAGATTTATGTATTTAGGGATGACCATTTGATTTTCTAGGGGGTGGGGTGGGTAAGGAGGATTTTGAAAATGAGAATTCTGGCATTGTTAGAACTGAAAATAAATAACCTTGCCTGAAACAGAATGAAAATGAATAGTAAACCCATCAACATCATTAAACATGCAGAAAATGAATGTGTATAAAAGAGAAAATAATTTTTGCATGGCAAAGGATGCGCCCAAATGAAACTAGACTTGCAAAAGGTGAAAATGAATAAATCATATATATTCAGAAGGTTTTTCAAAATTCTTCATCAAATGTTTAAATCAATAAAAAGTTGCAGATTTTCTTCATATCTTTTCAGTGCTTTTCTTGTTTTGTTTATAAATTTCAGTTGTTGAAATAAGAGCTTTTCAAATCACTGTTGCTTGCATGCTGAATTTACATGTAGTTCCTTTGATTACACTTATTTGACCTTTTGTTTTGGTTCTAGGCATTCAGTAAATATAAGGATGTAAGCAATAGTTTTGTTTGTTTTGAGAATTTGTTTTTTTTAATGAATGCATGGTGTTTTGAAAGGCAAAGCTTTTCACCCATGTGTATAAAGAGCAAGCTTCTTCTGTATGGTTTCTTCCATTATTTTATTCAGTTTATTCATATGCAAATTTGAATGATAAGGAAATGTCACAATGTTGAACCCATGATAAAAATGGTTGCGACAGGCTAGTTAAAAAATGCATTGAGTTGTCATTTTTGATAATCTTACCAGAACTTTAAACTAATTTTATAATAAATTGTATAAACATTTACTGGTATAAAAAAGTACCAAGAAATTCATCAGTGAACATATTAAAAGATATTCACTAGATACATATATATAGGGAAGGCTTTTACCAGTAGGTGTTTTAACACAATTTATGAAAAGTGTGGCAGTCATTAAAATTAGCTGTTTGAATGTTATCTTTATAAGTCGTGAAGACAATGTCAGAAATCATTTCAATATATTTTTTTTAAAAGTAACCTTTGTTTATTTTCCTTCCTGGTCTTAATCATTACCAATGAATCAACATGTATTTTTAGAAGAAAAAAGTTATTCAGTGCACAAAAGCCACACAAGGTGATTCAGTTATTCATCACTCTTTGAGGTGATTTTTCAGAGTGGATTCTGGTGATTATAGGTGATTCACTCTTTAATACGACCCAAAATGCACAAGGGTCTGGATGAAGGTCCTTCATTTCTTTATTCTTTAATTTTTTAGACCATTTTTTGATATTGTTTATTTATTTTCCCCATTACATTTATTTTCTATTCTTTATGATTTAACACCCAATTATTCTCGATTCTTTATGATTTAACACCCAATTATTCTCGATTCTTTATGATTTAACACCCAATTATTCTCTATTTTTATGATTAAACACCCAATTATTCTCTATTCTTTATGATTTAACACCCCATTACAGTGCTCTCCCCACAAATTTCATATAGCATCCAGGTAAACAGGGAATTTTAAAATACCATCTTATCTCTAGAAAATAGCATCACATCCATTACACAATCTTTAACATAATAATCTCAGATAGCATCACATTCAAGCAAAATAGCATCACATTACCATGATGGTAAAAGGCCCTGGGGAGAACACTGAATTATTTTCTATTTTTTATTTTGTTTACCTACTTTTTTCTATTCTTAGTTATTTTTATACGACCGCAAAAAAATTTTGCGGTTGTATTATATTGGTATGACGTTGGCGTCGTCATCGTCCGGCGTCGTCGTCCGAAGACACATTGGTTTTTGCACTCTAACTTTAGTTTAAGTGAATGGATCTCTATGAAATTTTACCATAAGGTTCAATACCACAAAAGGAAGGTTAGGATTGATTTTGGGGGTTATGGTACCAACAGTTAAGGAATTAAGGGCCAAAAAGGGGCCAAAAATAAGCATTTTTGTAACTTCCAGACATAACTTGTGTGTTAGTGTATGGATCTCTCTGACATTGTACCACAAGGTTCCATATCACAAAGGGAATGCTGGGATTGATTTTGGGGGTAATTGCCTCAAAATTTGAGGAATTAGTGTCCAAAAAAGGGGCAAAAAACAAGCATTTTTCTAGTTTCATGACAATAACTTGTGTGTAAGTGTATGGATCTTTCTGAAATTGTACTACAAGGTTCCATATCACAAATGGAAAGCTGGAATTGAGTTTTGGGGTAATTGCCCAAAACATTTAGGAATAAGGGGCCAAAAATAAGCATTTTTCTAGTTTCCAGACAATAACTTGTGTTCAAGTGTATGGATCTCTCTGAGTCTGAAATTGTATTGCAAGGTACCATACCACAAAGGGAAGGCTGGGATTGATTTTGGGGGTAATTGCCTCAAAATTTTAGGAATTAGGGGCCAAAAAGGGACAAAAAACAAGCATTTTTCTAGTTTCAGGACAATAACTTGTGTGTAAGTGTATGGATCTTTATGAAATTGTACTACAAGGTTCCATATCACAAAGGGAAAACTGGGTTTGAGTTTGGGGGTAATTGCTCTAAATGTTTAGGAATTTGGGGCCAAAAAGGGACCTAAAAACAAGCATTTTTTCTAGTTTCCAGACAATAACTTGTGTTCAAGTGTATGGATCTCTCTGAAATTGTACTGCAAGGTACAATACCACAAAGGAAGGCTGGGATTGAGTTTGGGGTAATGAATCATAAGGGGTTCAAAAATTTGGGGAAGGGATTTTTTTTTTCCTTTTTTTCTTTAAAATATTCCATTTTAAATTGGTTATTTCTGATTTATATATAAAAGCAAATAATAATGATATGGTTTGAATAAAAAAATTTTAAGTTCTTAGATCACATTCATTCTCTGTCAGAAACCTATGCTGTGTCAAATATTTAATCACAATCCAAATTCAGTGCTGTATCAAGCTTGAATGTTGTGTCCGTACTTGCCCCAACTGTTCAGGGTTCGACCTCTGCGGTTGTATCAAGCTGCGCCCAGCGGAGCATTTTATTGCCCATTATTCTGAACTTTTTGTCCCTTTATTCTCTATTGGGTTAACCCCATATGCATCCAGACCCTCGTACATGTGCATATTCTGTTGATATTTAATGACATGGTCATGATGGTTGTTAATCATTTTTTCACTAGAAATCTCCAGCAATCACCCTGTTTCACAGCGAATCACTCAACACAGTCAGTTACACTAGTTAGAGTGATATTTGACCCTTCACCTTGTGTGAACTATACATGACTAAGCAAAGAGAGACTAACCCAGATGCTCCTTCCCACTTCTGCCAGTTTATCAAGTCCTGCATACAAATGGTTTGACTATTTACTAACAGTTTGTTTTTTATCATGTTTTTTATCACATGACCTAACAGATGTCTGTAAGTAGATGGCGTTGTTGTCAGCATGTCTGTTTGTGTTACTTTTTTAAATCTGTTTGTAGTATTAGATTTTAAAGTGATTTTTGTCTGTCATTGTTTTTCTTTTTGTACAATTTGTGTTTTTTTTTAGTCCCTGCAAAACTTGAAAGACATGTAGAAGACATAATATAGACCTTTACCAAGATAAAAAAAATAATATGTACTAAAAATGAACAAAAAAGAAGCTTTAAAAATATTAAAAATTTATTTGAATGATTGTTTGCTCCTCTGTAAATATATAGGTGAATATTTATATATTTATTTTCTTTATTTTGGAGGAGGGGGGTTGAACAAGTGGTTATTAGTCCCCTACCGACGAAGTCGAAGGGGACTTTAGGCATGCACTCCGTCCGTCTGTCTGTCCGTCTGTCTGTCTGTCCTTCTGTCAGTCCGGCAAATCAGCTTTCCACACTTTTTTTCTTCGTTCTTGAAGATTTTGATTTGATATTTGGTATATAGTTTTATCATGACAAGTTATAGATCAAGTTCAAATTTTGTTCCGGTCTAATGATTTAATCCAGAGTTATGGACCATAACTCTGGACCATATCTAATGTTAGAATACTATGTTAAACCATATTTCTGTACAAAGGGAGATAACTAATTTTTAAAAGACATTCTTTTTCATTTATTTAAAGAATTTTTGGCAAGTTTGTTAGTTATTTAGTATAAACTAATTTTCTGAATGCTATATATATATTAAAAAAAAATATGAAGAAATCCTTTAATTAGATAATAATCTATTTTTATTATGTATATATTTCAATACATTACATTGTGTAGATAAAAGTTGTTGACATTTTATAGATAAGTTACAAATCTATATTAGTTTGTGACAAATGAAAGAAAAAATATTTGGAACTATTAATTATATTTGATTATAATTTGAAAATAGATATACACTATATTACATCATATCTAATTTTAGAGAACTATTAATCATATCTAATGTTTTTTTCATCATGCTTATACGATATTGATTGATAATTGGTATATAGTTTTATCATGACAAGTTACAGATCAAGTTCAAATTTTTGTTTCGGTCTAATAATTTTGTGCAGAGTTATGGTCCTTGGACTTGAAAAATTCACTCATATAATCAGTTTTCCACACTGTTTTTAGTCATGCTTGAAGATATTGACATGATATTTACTTTTTGTTTACACCATGGCAAGTTATATAACAAGTTAGCATTTTGTTCCAGTATAATGAATTTTTACCCGGTAGGGGACTATGTATTGCCATGCAATACTCTCAGAATGCTTGTTCCTTTTTTTTCTTTTTTTTTTTGTCGAATCAAGGTCTTTTTGTCAATGATCCTTTATACTGGGAGTGTGTAAATTTTCACTTGCCTTAGCCATTCATTCTAAATTTGGTCTAAACGATATTTTCTTAACCTACTGGCTTCAATGGCCTTCAGACACACCGATAGAACTTCCAAAACAGTAAAACAGCATTTTATATACCGGTATATAATTACGGGACAACAATTACTAGATACTAGACTCTGACAGTGCGAGACCCTCATGTGTAGTCAAGGTCGTTAAACACCCCTTGTAGTAGATACTAGATAAGGCAAGTCTGGCAAGTTCTGATGGGACAGGTTAATGCAATGTTTTATCATAATTTACTTTTGTTTAGCATCTTAGAGTGTCAGGATTGGCTCATTTTGATTTGACCTTTTTTTGTCACTTTTATGCACACATTGTGTATGTACCATGCACTTGGAATCCCAAAGGGTATAATAGGCACTAAATATTTTAATGGGCAAGGAGTTAAACCTACTGAGACTCTTGCAGAATTTTAAGATTTAAAGCATGATACCAGAATGAAAGGAAAGACATTTTCATTTAATATCTTTGAATATCAATACTGAAATTAAACATCTGTTTGCATTGTTTATGAAATTTTGATTGTAAAATGCATATTTTGGTTAAATTTTCAGTATTTTCCTCACTAGAAATTTTTAATTTACTTCATCATGTTCTTTATATGGTCCGTTTGACTTTTATATGTTTGCAGAAAAAATTCATAAAATCCATTTTTCAAATTATTATTTTAACATCAATATTTACTCCATGTACATTGTACTACAAAAATGAAATTGATATAGAGACTTTTGGGTAACTTTTTATAGACCAAAATTATGAAATTAATAGTCAGAGTTTGTATATTTCATCTACATGTATTATATAGATATAAGAAGATGTGGTATGAGTGCCAATGAGACAACTCTCCATATACATGATATATATATATATATATATATCTGTTGTAGAGTTGTCACTGGCTCAGACGTACTTATAAATATAATTATTTTCTGTGACTGTATCTTACATTAATTTGTAGGATCCTTTACTATAGATAATTTAGCTGATCTGTAAAATAACATCTCCATGCCTTATATATCATGTACTGTAGTACGACGCTAGATTAAAACTGACGTGGAAAGGTAACACCCGGCCACAAGCTTCATTTTATGAAGCCCAGGTGGTCGTGTGGTCTAGCGAGACGGCTACAGTGCAGGCGATTTGGTGTCACGATATCTCAGTAGCATGGGTTCGAATCCGGCGAGGAAGAACAAAAATTTGCGAAAGCAAATTTACAGATCTAACATTGTTGGGTTGATGTTTAGACGAGTTGTATATATATATATATATATATATATATATATCAAGAAAAAAATAATGAATTGAAAATATGGATTTTTAAGAATTTTTTTTCTGTAAATATATGGAAGTCAAATGGACTATATATATACAATGTTGTCATTTTATTTATTTTTTACTTAAAAATGTAAGTAGTCTGGTGATAGGGCTTTAGATGTATGTATGTATATAAATGTGAATGTCATTTTAATTTATAATTTTTACTTTATAATTTTAGGCATTAGGTTACATTATATATACTGTACATGTTATATCTGAAACATACATGTCATACTTTCAATTTTAATTTTGTCTATCTTATTTTTGGATATGAATAAGAGGAGATGTACAGGACCATTTCTTAAACAATATATCTAGATGTATCATTGATGTTTTATTGTTAAACTTTTACCATTACAAACCTCCCTGTTCAGCAAAATTTCCCTGGGTTTGACCTACATTTCATGCTTGAGTGACTTTCTAAAGTTTCTGCCTTAAGATCCATTTCCCTGGAAACTTATGATCTACCTCAGAGGTCTTGCGTTAGCCTGATTGCCCTGAGTGGAAATAATCCAAAGATCTGAAAATTTGTATTTTCTACTTCTTTGCTAAGTATAAGCTTGCAGGAAGCAGTCAAAACATGATATTTCACCACTGAGGATAACTTTGGAAATGCACGCTGTTCAGCAACATTTGGGTGATAAACATTTTACACTTGAATGATTTAAGGTCTTGCGGTCTCAAGTATATCTGATGGAGATTATTCTAGGTTTGTTTCCAACACTAAATTTGGTATTACATGTTTATATTCTTTAAATTTTTTCATTTGCACACTGTACATCATTATGAAATTATGTTTCACAGCTGCATTTCTTTTGTACAGTAAAATGTTATTTAGCAAGGTAACAATCATCTGTAGATAAAGGTCGAGTGATTAAGCCAACTTCCCTCTAGAGATAAAGTTGTGCTTTATATATTGTCTAACTAGTCATGGACCTGTCCCCAGTCAACACCTTGCCAGTGCTACTCATATGTTAGAGAATTTATTGATAGAATCTGCATATTTGCATATCCAAAATTCAGAATGGAAACTGCAAAAAGAAAGGCACACCAAAAGATTTCAGAAATTTTCTTTTAAAAATTAGTTTGTCCATAGCTTGAAATTTTCAACAAAAAAACACAGATAGTATATTGTCATGAATGTGCATCAAATTTTTCCAACCCGATTATGATGTTAAGCAAACAAAAATAACAGGTACCTCCTGTATAAGTGCAGATGTTATTAGGCCGAGAACACAGTTATTTCGTAGTGCATTTCTTTTAGACAATAAAGTCAAATTAAAAAAATCACACCCGCTCTATCTCTAAAAGATTTTTACAGTGTAGTGTACTACTATTGGGACAAATAATATCAAAATTATAGAAAAGTCTACCAGCTCTAACTCAAAATATTGACAATTCTATGATAAGGGGGTCTAAAATTCAGTTTGACAGCTTCAGACATACTAGTTTTGACCTTTTTAACTGGACCAAATCACTACTTAACATAAACATGATAAAGATTCAGCAACCAAATTTTTTAACATGTAATTTCATCCCTTAATATTTCATGCATAAAATATAAAGAAATAAATTTGGAAAGTGTATGAACAAAATTTGCAAGTTATACACTGTCCACACTAGGGACTATATTTGTAGACAACGAAAATCTAAGGACGATAACTGTGTCCTCGGACCATTAGTTATCTCCCTTCTTAGTGCAGATAATAATAGTTATCTTCCTTTTGATTGCAGATGTTAATAGTTATCTCTGTCTTTTTTATAGATGCTTGGTAATCCAGAAAATAAGCCATCATTCTTATCAGAAAAATCATTGGATGCACCGTTTAAATACCTGTCAAAGAAATTCCCAAACATTGATTCCAAATCATCAACGGTAAGTCGTAAAAGTATGAAGTAGAAAAACGCTATAGCTAAGGTATGGTTTGCTATTTCCAAATGGCTGAGGAAAGTCACAATATTTGTAAAGCTGTATTTATCATACAAATTTTATAATTTAGCTAAGGTATGGTTTTCTATTTCCAAATGACTGTGGAAAGTCACAATATTTGTAAAGCTGTATTTATCATACAAATTTTATTATTATTTTACAATTAGTTTAATATGTGAAGAATGCAGCATGATGGTAAGAGAGCAATTTAGACCTCAGCAACCTTCTGTCTTGGTCTGTATTGTTTCTAAGTTAATGAATACAAAATCAATTCACACAAGTGTTCAAATTATGAAGAATTACATGTATGACCTTATGAAAATGATTTAAGGTAGATGAACTGTATACCGCCATCTTGGATTGTAAAATAGTAGTTCTCAGTTTTGAGACAGATTGGCAATTAGTGGGATAGACTGTTTATTGGAACATAGAAAAAAAATATGATTTATTGCATTATTCAGACTGATTGATCAACTACCAATTATTTGTGTTTGTTTGAATCAAATTGTCAACTTAGTCATTTGAGGGGAGATAATTCAAATAGTAAAAATTTTATAAAGGAATGATAGAGAAATTTCCAATTTTTACTTGTAGCAAGAAAACAAGGTCGGTGACACCATTTTTGAAAACCTATCTTCTCATATTATATATTTTCAAAGTTCTATCTCATAAATTTCTTTTTATTCACAAAAAAGTGTTTTTTCATGAGCATTCTATACAAATTTGGGCAATTTTGCATGACTTGTAGCTTGAAAAATAGCAAGGTGACCCATACTTTTTATTATATATTTCAATAGAGCATGGGCAAATCTACATTCTGGCAAAGTATAAGAAAATTCTATCAGAGGAAATATATACCAATGATTCAACTTAATTGTAAATTGTTTGATTCTTCAAAGAGTCCAACTAAAAACTATGTTTCTTACATTATGTGCATGAATTGTTCCAAGTGGGTGTCTGAAAAAAATCTGCATTCACACACGCATAGATATACATTTTATCTCCAAACTTTCATACATTAAGCCTATGGCTGCAACCATATAGTATCTATATTCATTTCTCTAATTTTCATGCTTTTTTCATATTTCTCGATCGGTGAGAGAAAAACATTTCTCTTCTCTAGAGAAAACTTTGTTCTCTGCAAATGATTGGTCGAAATTAAAATATGACGTAAAATTTTCTTGGTTTTCTTCTGAATTTCCTATTGTGACGTCATGAAATAAGGCGACCATGCCTTATGACATCACATATAAAGAACAGAAAATTCTGCAAATCTTTGAAAAGGAAGGATACACTTTGTTTAGATATCTTTTAAAATTCATTAGAGAAACAGATTCCACCACTATAACTCGTGTATTACAATATTTTTCCTCTCTTAACTGTTAAATTTTAATTATTTTAAAAGCTCAGCAAGCCTCAAGCTTTAAATATTAAAATTCAACTGTCTCGAGTGGAGAAATATCGTAACATACTTGATGTAGTGGTGGAATCTATATTTTTCTATTATTTGAGTGTCCGAAAATATTCAGTGGATTCATTTATTTTTGATAGTACTATTTTTTCTTAGATTGATGACAAAACATATTTTTGTGGAAACTTGATTTCTTGATTTTAACAAATTTTCCATATGAGCCTGTCATTCCTGTAGGAAATTTGATCCTTGCTTAAACACTAAAATTTATGTTTTAACTCCTCCCACGAAATCCACCAAAATTAGTTCCCTACGAATAATAATGAATCCACAGTAGCTTGTGGATAGTTTTGAAACAAAACATTAAATATTCTACTGCAGTAGAAAAAATTTCCTTTTCATCACTATTATGACTTTATACTGTTAATCCATTTATTTTCGTGGGTTCCAATTTTCGTGAATTAAGGAATTATTGTATATTTCTGGATATTTGATTTTGTGGTTTTACAAACATTTGCATATACTAGCCTATAGAACATTTAAATTCGTGGTTCCCCTGTACCCACGAAATCCACAAAAATTGGTTTCCCACAAATATTAATGCATCCACAGTATACCTTTAAAATAGAAATTATTATGCACATTTATAAAAGCAAAATTAATATGTTGCAATTTCATGAAATATTGCATTCAAATGTTGCGAAAACAGAATAAAAAAATGTGAGTTTTAATTGATGCAATAATTGTCCTGTTGCACTTATCAGAATTTACAATGTATGATATTGAAGGAAAATTTCTTTTTAAATTCTTTTTCAGTTATCTCCAATTCAAAACATCAAAGCAGATGTGGTCAAGTCTTTGTCACTGTATTACTATACATTTGTTGATATCATGGACTTTAAGGTATGTCTAAATTCTGTTAATAAATTTATTTATTTTTATTTTTGGTGTTTTAACGCCACTTTTGAGCACCGCTTTTGGGCTATTCGTGGCGGCCAGTTTTTATTGGTGGAGGAAGTCGGAGTGCCCGGAGAAAACCACCGACCTTCGATAGGAAAACTGACAATCCTAGTCAATTAAGACTGAGTCGAGTGCACCCACACGGCGGGGTTCGAACTCACAACCTCAGTGTTGACTGGCTAGTGATTACAGTAGTAACTACCTTAACCACTCGGCCACCGAGGCCCCTTCTGTTAATAAAGAAAATGTAAGAAGACGCAAAAGGGCAAGAAATATTTTGGTACAGACCAGGGCTTCCAAAAATATTTGTGCCATTCAGACATTTTTATACGACCGCAAAATTAAAAATTTTTGGTCGTATATTGGTATCATGTTGTCGTCGTTGTCGCCGCTGCTTCAAAGACAGGTGGTTTCGGATAATAACTTTAGTATAAGTAAATAGAAATCAAAAATTTTAACACAAGGTTTATAACTACAAAAGGAAGGTTGGGATTGATTTTGGGGTTATGGTCCCAGAGGTTTAGGAATTAAGGGCCAAAAAGGGGCCCAAATAAGCATTTTGCAGTTTCAGACAATAACTTGTGTTTAAGTGTATGAATCTCTCTGAAATTATACCACAAGTTTCCATACAACAAAGGGATGGTTATGGGGGTTTTGGCTCAAACCATTTAGTAATTAGGGGCAACAAAGGGGAAAAACAAGGGTTTTATGGTTATAGGACAATTTAGACAATTTAAAAGCAGTGTAAGGAGGTAATCCAATCCATTTAAAGAATACTGTTGTATATATGTTTGATTACCTCCTTACACTGCTTGTAAATTATGTATTAAGAAATGATGATTGTCTTGAGATGATTAGCTGTAAATTTATTTTTAGAAGTTACTATTAATTAATATTAATTTTAACCATGACTGTATGTCATTTTATATTTTAATATTTTATGATGTATTTAAATGAGTAGTTATGGTTGCAAACTCCATTAGAAATTTGAATTGAGATTATTTTGGAATAAGGGAAAGGGGAGTTGAAAAAATTTGGGGGTGGGGGTGGGGTAAATAAAATTTGTGGGCGCTACAATTTTTCTAATTTCAGATTTCAGAAATTAAAAGAAAATTTCTTCAAATATTTTTTTGGGGGCAATCGCAACAGTATAGTGTATTGCACAAAAGCAAAAATTGAATATAAATTCAAATCATATAACCAATTTTAAGTTCTTTGACTACACTTATTCTGTGTCAGAAACCTATTATGTGTCAAATATTTAATTACAATCCAAATTCAGACCTGTATCAAGCGCGAATAATGTGTCCATTTTGGCGCAACTTTTCAGGGTTGGACATCTGCTGTCATATCCAGCTGTGCTCAGCGAAACAATTTATTTGTCTTATCCCGATTTTGATCCCTTAAGACTACGTAACAAAAGGCAATCATGCTAATCAGTCGGGCATCATATAAACAATGAATGATTGACATAAAACGATATTAAACTTTTGATACAAATTCACTGTACTGGCGTAAACTGTTAAATTGACAGTGCATTATTCAAGTGTGCAACATTAGCGTATTAACATCTGCCTTAGAATCTTTATTTGTGCAAAATTACGTTGTCAAAATTATCCCTGTCAAAATCTTTACTTTCCTTTTGAAGGTACATTTTCTCAAACCGGATTTTGACTTTACAATGGTAAAACACGGACCAGAGACGGATACGAAAAATCCGTGTAGTTTAAAAAGCACAATTGAGTTTAAGTAGCTCCTTCCAACTTTATTTCTTCAAGAAAATACTTGAAATGAACGTTAGATAAAGGTATCAATGATAAATTTAGTATTTTGAAGAATTTGGATGCATAATTAAATCTCACAACTGCGCATTTATCTTGTAGCGTGTACTTTGTTCAAACAACGTGCTCCTGACGATTTTTACGCATAAAACCTTTATAACTACTTTTTAAAAATTTTCATCAAATCATATTTATATACATATTTTTGATAATTTAAATCTTTTGATTAAACTAATTAGATGCAAACCGCTGAAATTTATAAAATAACTTCAAATAGCCCGATCAATGTCCGGTACATATTAGTTTACCTGTTACCTGAACAGGTAAATTTCAACTGTCAGCTGACAACTAATTAACCTTGATTTTAATGAGAGGGTATTAAAGTAGGATTTGTTTGATAGTACTTATTCACCATGTCACTTTTATGACCAGAAATGTGGCTGTTTAAGGCAAAGGTCGGGTCAAAAGATCGCAAAACTTGAATTTTTTCTGAATTGTTATAATGGCAAACCTACGTTAAATGTCCGTTTCAGGTTTGGCACAACAAGTCATATTTATAATTTATCGGTCATGTCCGAAAATACGATCGTTTTGGAAGCCCAGGTACAGACAGCATGCAGCATTTCGGAGAAAGAGAAAAGACTGGTTGGCTCAAATTTAGATAATGTGTCCAATTTGGTAACATGTCTTTCTGTTGTCTGTTACCTTGTGAACTAGCTGTTCATTGTTTTGGTGTAGTACATAAAACAGTGTTCATATTCATATTACATTAACATGTTTTCATCCTGATATGCATGTAATATTTGCCACTGGAGGTTCATATTCATATCGCATTAACATGTTCTTATCCTGATATTCATGTGATATTTGCCAATGGATTTTGAACACAAATTCGCATTATCATTAATATTTAGATTAAAGCCAACACACTTCCTTATAAATAATGTCCATTTTATGTTTAATATGTCAATTTCAAAAGAAATATACGCAAGACAAACGATAATTTACATAGCACAACACAAAACACTTAATAATGAGCAACTCAATCAGAACTTACAATGATATAAGAGTGAATTCATGTGCTCTTAAAGACAAATCCCTCTATTGTTTCTGCGCATTCTGCCTTGCGACGCCATTGTTCCGTTTTTTTCTATGACGTGCGTCAATTTTTCCGCGAAATGCTTTAAAAGACGTCGGCGCCGATAAACTATATGCTATATAAGCGGCCATGATGGCTCGATTTAAGGGTCGCTTTGTACGACAACAGGAGAAAGACAGACGTGTACAGTTATCTGAACTCGTTTCCGACAGAAATGTTGCCGATCATACGAAAAACACAGAGGCTACGGACACATACCAGTCTATCTGGCTACCAGGAGAAAGACGGATATTTGAGCCATACCAAGTTTCAAAAGATCTGAAAGCAGGATGCACCGACTGTGGGAGTACCTTGCATATTACAGACATAGTGTCTAAGACAAATTGTGGTTTAGGCTTTTTCATGTATATTCTTTGCGAATGTGGAAGTATGAATGCTATCAAATCAGGAAAAGTCCATCATGATGCTTCAAAGTTTAAAACCAGACCCATCTTTGATATTAATTCTAAAGCTGCAATTGGTAAGTTTATAGTGTTCATGCCTACACACATATAATATATGCAATATAATTCACAATACCATATTGTTTCTGCATCGAATTCAAAGTTGCCGAAATAAATAACGGCGTACACATTTTGATGTAGCTTTATTTTATTTTCATATGAAATGTAACCTTTGAAGCAACAGGCGTAAAGCAGTAGACAATATATTCTAACCGCTTTGATCGAGTAATGTACTTTTATTCTTTGTATAAATATTTACATGTTAAAAACAACATTAAACACAACTGTAGTTAAATAAGCAACAATGTCATTTTATTTTGAACATCTAACGTTTTGTATGTGACGTCATCAAAAAGGGTGCTTAAAGTGACGTCACAGTAAGCATAAGCAAGTACCCGAATAGTGTAAAATGTTAAATTATAGTATCGTTAAATCATCCCAATTTTCAAAACGAAAATTGTGCGAACGAAGAGTTTTTGAAAATATGGTGTACGGATTAATGGACAGGTTAATTATTCCTTATTTAATGAGCAATATCTATCTAGAGATATATATTAGGCTGCTAGCAGTCGGATCGACATTAAGATTTTATACTTAAAAGAAATAAATATTTTGAATAATTAATAATTGAAACATAGATAACTTTTGAAGTTTGTAGGATATTTTTTTCATTTGCACTCAGACCACATCTCCTATTTTTATAAAACAGCATTCTTAAAACAGTGCGTAATGAGTAAAAAGATGTTGAAAATCATTATGTGACCCTAGAAGTGATTATAGTAAACTATCGTTTTCAAATCCCGATCTTTTGATATAGATATGCCCTCAAAAGTAATTTAATGATTTTTTTGTGTGTACGAATGTTAAAATTACAATTTTGATATCAGAAACATATATGATGTGTACGAATGGTTAAAATTACAATTTTGATATCAGCAAGTCAACTATCATGAGTACAAAATACATTTTCGCTTTATTAAAATTTCATAGCAGATTTTGGCAGTATAAAATACCATATTTTCATCCTATATTAGTTTTAAATAAAGATGAATTCTTTGGCTCGCCGTTTTAACGTCATGCCGGCTAAACTGTACCTATACGCCTTATTTTAAGTCTAGGTTTTTAGTATTCGTATTGTCATCTTATAAATTTATGCTGATTAAAATACTACAAAATGAAACAATGTGACAATGATTGAATTTAGTAGTGTCAAGCCTGTGATTATGACCCGTGTATATAGCAAATCCTAAATACACCGTTTGGTGGTGCGCCTGTCAGATGCGGAACGTACAGATAAGGGAATAGGTAACAGGTGAACATATACTATTGGTATCGGTATCGGATTCGACCCGGAACTTGTTAATTATTGGCAATATTAATTATATGGAAAACAAAAGAGTCTGGAATGGTGTAACTTTTAATCAACACCATTGTCCTATATTAGCTATATATAAAGTTGAATTCTTTGATTTGTCGTTTTTACCCCATGATGGCTAACAGATTGGACCTCGTTATTTTAGTATTATAGATGATACTTTTATGTGTTGAAGACCCATTGGTGGCCTTCGGTTGTTTTCTTCTCTTTGGTCGGGTTAATTGTTGTCTCTTTGACACTTACCCCATTTCCATGCATTCTTAATTTTATTATTCCCGATTGAAACTTAAACCTGACACGACATCGCGGCGGTGATGTAAAATAATCATCTAAACAGTGGCTGATTCAGAAATTTCAATACATGTAAAAGGGAGCCACTGATTGCCTAAGAGGGGACCCGCTCTTGTGACCCCCCCCCCCCCCTAAATCCGCCACTGCTAAAGCTTTATATTTTAATCGGTAGAAGACCTGGATGCGTCAAATCTTACTGTCCATTGTCCTTGAACTCATTTTCATGCTTCAGTGACTGCTTGAAAAAAATATATATTGTGGTGTTTTTTTTTTCTCAAGTGCAATTCTCAATTATAATGAGTTATATATTTTAAGTTTATTTGGTGTATGGCATGGGTTTCCTTGTTACGTCTACATGTCCGTCAGACAAGGTTCGCCTGACCTCCACCTCATTTCATGGATCAACCACTACGTGATAAAGTCCGTTTCTCGATATACTATAATTGTAGGCCGACGATATTTGGTGTAAATATGGAATAATTGCAAGATGTTCTTTTCTTTCTGACAGGATTTATCTGACCTAGCTAGACTCTATTCTCATTGATCTTTGAAATTGTTAAGTATATGTGATACTTGTAGAAAAATCCTTTATAAATCTTTTAAACTTTTTAAACATTAAATCATTAACCAGCAAAGTAGGCTAGATATTCCAGCGTGTATACTCTTGTTCTTTTTTCACAGCAATGTACGACACCAGATTGGGAGAACACAAAACAAATAGATTTTTAGCAGATTTAAATATCCCTGGAATCAGTGCATCAACATTGGCGAAGCGTGAAAAAGAAGTTTCAAGATCGATCAAAAAAGTTACCGATGAGTCCCTTGACAGATCATTAGAAGAAGAGAAGAATGCGTCCTTTTCAAGGTAACTTAATCTTACTTCGTTTGTTATCATGGGACGATCCAGTTTCCATAAACTTTTCCCGAGGTTACAAGTGATATGAAAAAAAAAACAAAGTCTTTTCTGGCGATAGCTCTAAACTCATTTTAAATCGAAAAAAAGTCAGGGGAAACGCTGTTATAATTTTTTGTTTTAGTACGTGTCATTTTCTTTCAATTTTTTTTTTGAAAGTACACTAGACTTAGTATATAAAAATAAGAAGAAACGGTAGCTTCCCATTGAGAAAACTATCCATCAGAGACCAAATGACATAAATGTAACCAGGTCACTTTATGGCCTTCAACAATAATCAAAACGTGAACATATAGTAAGCTAAAAAAAACCGCGATATACCGCAACCAACGACAACCACCCAATTACAGTATACGGACAAGTGCCTTTTTATACGACCGCAAAAATTTAAAAATTTTTGGTCGTATATTGGTATCACGTCGTCATCGTCGTCGTCGTCATCGTCAGCGTTGTCCGAAGACGGATGATTTCCGGATAATAACTTTAGTATAAGTAAATAGAAATCAATAACATTTTAACACAAGGTTTATAACCACTAAAGGAAAGTTGGGATTGATTTTGGGGGGTTTTGGTTCCAACAGTTTAGGAATTAGGGTCCAAAAGGGTCCAAAATTAAACTTTGTTTGATTTCATCAAAAATTGAATTATTGCGATTCTTTGATATGCCGAAACTTACCGTGTATTTAGATTCTTAATTTTTGGTCCTGTTTTCAAATTGGTCTACATTTAGGTCCAAAGGGTCCAAAATTAAACTTCGTTTGATTTTAACAAAACATGAATTCTTGGGGTTCTTTGATATGCTGAATCTGAACATGTACGTAGAGTATTGATTATTAAACTTTGTTTAATTTCAACAAAAATTGAATATATGGGATTCTTTGATATGCTGAATTTAACCATGTATTTAGATTTTTGATATTTTGGCCCCGTTATCAAATTGGTCTACATTGAGTCTAAAGGGTCCAAAATTGAACTTTATTTGATTTCATCAAAAATTGAGTTCTTGGGGTTCTGTGATATGCTGTATCTAACCATGTATTTAGATTTTGGATATCGGACCATAAAAGGTAAATGTCCAATTTAAGATTTTTAAGTTCTTAGACCACATTCATTCTGTGTCTGAAACCTATGCTGTGTCAACTATTTAATCACAATCCAAATTCAGAGCTGTATCAAGCTTGAATATTGTGTCCATACTTGCCCGAACTGTTCAGGGTTCGACCTCTGCGGTCGTATCAAGCTGCGCCCTGTGGAGCATTTTATTAACTGTTGCTATATAAATAATCTTGCGAGATACATATTTATGAAATCATATACTATACTATATGTACATATCGGGATCTGCTAAGAATATATTTAAAACAGATGATCAACTAGCACTTTTTAAAAGTATTAAACGATTTTTTCAACGAATTCACGAATATACTTTGCATTAAAAAAATTATGACCTCTATATGAGTGATTTGTGTCTGAATGCAGTTTTATTTTAACCCGTTTTCGGTACTTTGTAACTGGTCATCATGACTAGATAAATGATTATAACGACTTGTTTAACTCATATTAATGACTTACATAACTTGTTATAACGAGATACTTAGTCGTTATACAAGTTGGCTTAGTCGTAATATCTATTTATCTAAATCGTAATGAAAAGGTACCAAGTCACAATAACGAATAATCAAGTCGTTATTATGAGGAGTAAGTTTAGAAAACGAGTAACTTATGCGTTATGACAAGTTAGCTAAGTCGTTAAATCGATTCACATAAGTTGCCATAGCGAGTAAATAAGCCAGGATTACAGATGAGCTAAATGGCAATAACGATTTAGATGATTTGTTAGAGTGACTGAGTTACTAAGCCATGACATCTATGTATCTACACCCTGAAACTAACCGGCTTCTGTAAATTTGAATAAAAAAGGTAAGAGACGTGAACATTTGAATAACTTTATTAAAAGGTGTCACAATCCAAGTGTAATAAGGTAGATAATGTCTTACCATTTACTAGTAATTTCCACGGATAAATGACAATGTTTTTTATAATAAGTTAGGTTATGAAGTAGATATAAGAAGATGTGGTATGAGTGCCAATGAGACAACTCTCCATCCAAGTCAGGTTTGTTTTCATTTTGATAAATCTGTGCCTGTATATTTTCAGCATAAATGAAGAAACAGAAAATGTACCAATAAAAATCAAGTACGATATGGGTTGGCAAAAGAGAGGAAGTGGGAGGAAGTATGACTCTATGTCAGGTGTTGGGGTGGCTATAGGGAACGAAACCGGTAAAGTGCTGGAACGTGAAATACGGTCAAAGAATTGTAGAACATGTTCATATTGGGAAGGCAAGGGAGTAGAGGCAGCACATCACGACTGCCCAAGAAATTGGTATGGGACATCAAAAGGCATGGAACCTGATGTAGGTGTTTCATTAATTAAAAAATTAGAAGAAAAGAAATGTACGGTGTCAACTCTCATAATGGACGACGATGCCACCACAATGTCAAAAATTCGACAGAATATTGACCATGACATCACTAAATGGAGTGACATTAAGCATGTACAGAATAGCCTTGGTAAAAAATTATATGTCTTACCAACATCATATAAAAAATCCATAAGAAATGATGATATAGCACATCTCATGAAATGTTTTACGTATGCAGTTCACAGTAATAAGAACAATAAACAACAAATGCAAAAAGATTTGTCTGCCATAGTCCCACATGTTTTCAATGAACACGAAAACTGCAATGTACGATGGTGTAGGTATTTAAAAAATCCAGAAAATTATACTCCAACCATTCAATTGTCAAATCTGGATTTGAAATCTAAGCTAAGCAAAATATTTCAAGATTATGTTGAAAACATAGATAAACTAGTCCCTTGTGCTTCTACAAAGGAGAATGAGTCGTTCAATAACATGTTGACGACAAAGGCACCAAAAAATAAACATTATTCTGCTTCGTCAAGCTTAGAAGCACGAGTAAATTGTACTGTTGCACAAAAAAAATGAGTCTTTCAATTATGTATCAATTGTAAACGTAGAATGTGGGTTATCTCCTGGAAAAGTAACAGAAAAATCAAGCAATCAACTTATTAGAAAGAGGAAACTGCATTCGAACTATTGTAATTCCAAAGAATTTAAGAAAAAGAAATTAGATAAAAAACGTTTAGCTAGAAATGAAAACAATGTTCTAGAGATAAGAGAAGGGGATACGTACAAAACAGAAATTGATATGATTTGTCAAAACATGCAAGAAACAGACGTTATATCCAATCCTTTGGTTTAAGAAGAGCTTAATCCAGTCCAAAATATCCAGACCTCTATTCCATGTGTTTATTTCGATCTTGAAACAACTTCATTATCTCTAAACTGCGACATCGTTCAAATTTCAGCAGTACATGTATTTGATCAATATATTACCCCTTCTTCATGGATAAGTAAATATGCCTCTGAGGTAACTGGGTTGTCTATGTGAAACAACATACTGTGTTACAATGGCCGTAAAGTCAACTCATGTACACCACAACAACGTTTACAGAATTTTATCATTTGGTTACAAGAAAATATACCAAAAAAATGCATGTTGATCGGACATAACGCAAAAATTTTCGATGCACCTAGACTAGTTCTCTGTTTACAGAAATTTCAACTTTACTCATCGTTTGAGTAAAAGGTTCTTGGTTTCGTTGATACACTCCCTCTTTTCCGAATTCAGTATCCAGAATTGAAATCGCATAAACAAGAAGTGCTTGTTTCAACCTTCTTAAAAAAGAATTACAGTGCCCATAATGCATCCGCTGATGTACAAATGCGGAAAGAGTTAGTTGAATTTACCAAGTGTAGCATCACTGAGTTAAGTCCATACTCATTTACCACCACTTCGTGTGCTCTATGCTTAAAACAAAACATGGTATCAAAGGCAAGACTGGTTATCTTAAAGCCTTTAACAGAAAGAAGCGTGATTTCGACAGCAATAGCAAAAAAGATATCGGATAGTGGTCTGGATTTATTTCAACTGCAATTGGCTAAAAGGCGAGATACGGACAATGGCATTAGACTAGTGCTGGCTGAGAAGAATACCAACGGAAAACCTCGTGTTACTGCTTGCAAAAGAGTAGCTACAAAGATTTCAGATTACCTGAATTAATAAAACTAAACATTATCTTTTAAATTTTGTCTGTTTCACTAAGAAAGGCAGCATTTCTTTCATTCATTTAGTACTAATTTGTTTACTTTTTTTCAAGATAAAGGCAGATCGTTAACAAAAAAAAAAATCACTCCTGAGCGTTGGTATTAGTATACATTGTATTTTATATGGTCTTTCTGGTTGTTGTAATAATAGATTTTCATCTGTGCTGTATGACTTCCTTTACTTCCATCTAATTCAAGTTGTATCGCCTCCTTATGGTTTTGACAGTTGAAGGATAAACGCACCCAAATTGTCCTGGTCATTTACAGTACCTCAAAATGCACCTTGCTGATATAAAAATAAGAAGATGTGGTATGATTACCGATGAGACAAATACATTTTTTGATATTTTACTGAAGTGTTATAATTTGAGGTCACCACACGGCATTCAACAATGAGCAAAAACCCATACCGTACAGTAAGCTATAATTTTAGACAAAGTAGTGTAATAGCACACCCAAAAGAATAACTGGAAAAATCAGTTGAGAAAGACGACTTTAAGATCGGCACAAGGCACCAAAATATTTATTACCAAAAAAATAAACCTCCAGTCATGAGATATTAGTTCATCACATATATTACAAAATAACAACCGGCAACAATTACGACATGCACATACAAGCTGTGGCCGTCCCATTCACGTAGAAAGTGGTGTAAAAGTACACCAAAATATCAAACTGGAAAATCAGTCTGTTGAAAAAGACGACTCTTCAGATCAGCACAAAGCACAAAAAAATACAGAAAAAAACTGTCATTGAGATATTAGTTCATCACATATATATCTTTTAAACACTTCTGTGATGAAAACTTAATGCTGTGTGTAAAACCATAACAATAACAACGATTAAACAAATAACTAACAACACTGCTTTCAGAATTGGCGCAATTTGTTCCCGCCATTTCAATTTTTTTTTACAATATTTCTGAATATCTTTTTTTAGAGTACGGTGACCCTACTTTTTTTTTTAATTATTTTGTTTAATAGATAAAAATGAATTTTTATGAAAAAAACATTGGTCATTTTTTTTTTAAATTACTATATTTAACCTCCACATTGCACCATAAAAAGGCGGGAAAATTGTTATAGCAAATTATCGACATCTCTTGTTCTTCAGAAAATAACAATACGAATAATGTAGTTACTGCAAACAATAAGGTTAACAAAAGAAGCAATTTTCAAGTGATTCGGACTTTTTATAAAATTTTACATGGCAAAGAACTACAAGTCACGATTTTCAAATTCTTCGAAAAAGATGGCGTTTCAAATCGAAAACGAGGTCGGTGATCCCATTTTTTTTTTTTGGCTTATTTTGAAGCTTTTACATAGGCCAAAGTGTAAAAAATTTAAAGGAGATATTATTGGTAGATCTGAATAGAAGGATTTGTCTTTAAAGACATGATGTATTTTAGATTGCAACTACAAATAATAACAAAATGCAAATCAACTAAAAATAAACTGTTTATTAGAACTCAGATTTGACATTTATGATTCCCACATATAATCTTTTAATAAATTATGAATTTATGTTGGCTTCCACATAAATATAATCTTTTAATTATTAATTTCTGTTACATAAACAGGGTTCATCACAGAATGAAAATCAAAGATGGGGAGAGATGTCAACATATATCAAATATTGTACATATTAACATAGATTATTATTTTATATTTTCAGGACCATGTTACAGATTTACTGACCACTATTGATGCTTGCCAAGTTCATTTGGACATTGTGAGTGTTCACAGAGATTATTTTGACAAATTTTGATAATTTTCTTTAGTTTATTATAACTTGAACATGTTGAAAAGGACCTTCTGGATAGAGTATCCTCCATGAAATGATCATCAATATTACAATTTATGTAATAGTCCCCAAAAATGTTTAAAAAAAAATTTGAGAACCTTATAAAACTAAACCAATAGTAACATCTACTGGTTAGAATTGCATAACTTATTTATCAATTAATTTGAAAAAAAATGTATTCAACTTTTAAGTATCATAATTAATGTTTCATAATGTTAAGGTCTACTGTATTTTTCACTTGATTTTTTTCAGGCCTTGAACTATGACCTTACCAAACAATACCTTGACCTTATGGTGACCTATGTGTCGATCATGGTTTTGGTGTCAAAAGTTGATGACAGAAGATTAGTATTGTCTCTGTTTAATGTGGCACATGAATTTCTTCATGGTGCAGGGTTAGTATATATATATATTAAATGTATGTCATTTTTGTTTTTTCAATGGTCAACAAAAGAAGACCATAAACTTCTTAAATTTTAGTGTATATATACCTGTCTTGAAATTATTTGAATATTGAATTTCAAAGAATTGTATATTTCCAAAAAGTTTCAGTACACAAAAGTAACAAGAAACTTTTTTCATTGATTAAAAAAATATATCAATGAGATGTCTCCTGTGACATTTATAAATCAGATGGACCAGATTCTTAAAAAGACTTCACAGTGTCAATGTTAAACTTCTTTGTGTATTAGAATATGCGAAATTAGCCATACTATGACATACTACTAGCCTGATTTCTGCTGAAATAATTCATTATGAAAATAAAATATCTATCAAAACTGTTATTTTTATGCCCCACCTACGATAGTAGAGGGGCATTATGTTTTTTGGCCTGTGTGTCCGTTCGTTCATCCTTCCATCCGTCTGTCCCTCTTCAGGTTAAAGTTTTTGGTCAAGGTAGTTTTTGGGATACGATTGCTTTCAAGCAATCTGTAGACTTTTACCATTGACTCAGGGCCATGCCCTCACGTCAACCGTTTTATTCTAAACATGAAGGAACATCTCAGATTCTTAAGATTGTCTTGCTTTAAAAGGTAAAAACAAACAAAAGGATTGAATTTAAACAACTGTCCTATAATGTTCTTCTCATAATCTTCATGTTTCGATATTTCCCTCGACTTATATGCATGTTTTTAACAACACGGAAAATCAGAATTAAGCAGTATTTATATTTAGTGTTTTATAAATTTAGAAACACGTCAGAGGAATTCCCTGTTTTGATAAAATGCGAGAGTTCTCTGAATTCTGATAAATCTATTTCTGTAATATAAGAACTGAAGTGGAGTTTTTCTTACATGTATATGTCACCGTTATGAAACTGATATTTGATATTGTACTTCCATAAAGAAATGGAGAACCATCTAGGTCGTTTAATTAAAATTGAATATACGTCCTTGCTACAAATCACAAGTCTAGGGTTTGTTTAGGTAATTATGCCCATGCGTATAGTTTTCTTGACTTCAAGGGGAATCAGATTGAATGATTGCTCTGGATTCCCAATTTCATTGATTAATTTGAAACTCATGAGATCCTTTCTATGTCTGTCTGCTATTAAGGGTTATTGTTGTTGCATAATTTTAAATCATATGCATCATTTAAATTAAAATAAATGTAGTCCACAACGTAAAGGTGTAACTAGAACACCCTTCAGCGAAATGGAGTCTTCCATATTATTGCTTGAGTTGTCTCCCTTATACTTCCGTCAATTCTGAATCAAAATACGACGATACGTCGGAAAGATTAACTCGTTCTGTTGATAGACGTCAGATTATATTAAAAGCGATGGCAATTTAAACAGAGGAATGTGTACGGAAAGGAGTCATGCCCACTGACCCAAAGGAAATTAAACATTTAAAGAGTTAGAAATGGGATTCCTCCTAGAATTCACGTAGGAAAATAGGCGATAAGGTGCAAGTGAAATACCTTCTCTCACTCTCAGTGACTGCTGTGGAAAGTAAACTTGGAAATGATAGTACAAAAATAAAACACAATAATTACATTATTCATACACATGTATCGATGATTGGCTATTTTTAAAGTTGAATAACTATTCAGATTACGTAAATTACATTTTACATGTGCAGTTGAATTATTTTTGAAAATAATACTAATACATGTATCAATGAAAACAATGGCAATCGTATCCCTCAGAGCAATCATGCTCTTTGATTGATGAAGTTGAAGTCCAATCAACTTGAAACTTAGTACACATGTTCCCTATGATATGATCTTTCTAATTTTAATGCCAAATTAGAGTTTTGACCCCAATTTCACAGTCCACTGAACATAGAAAATGATAGTGCGAGTGGGGCATCCGTGTACTAAGGACACATTCTTGTTTACGATATATTTTAAACAATATCATACTGAAAATATGCATTTATAAGATGCATATTTGCGGTAAAGATGTAAAATGGTTAATTATCAATTAATAATTGCACTTTTTATAAAAAATATTCAACAACTTTATGTAACCAAACACATGCTAATTGAATTAAGAAAGAATATTTTTGGACAACACTTGATTTTGCATACAATAAATCAGTAACTAGTAATTATAACAATTCTTTTATCGACATTTCAGTGATGCCTCCTTTCCCAGACTTGGACAAATGGTGCAGGATTATGATCACCCAATGAAGAAGATGTCAGAGGAATTTGTACCTCATTCAAGGGTAAATAAATAACATCTACATTTAGAACTATAGGAAAAGAGGAACAAGGTTAAATTCATATTTGGCAACAAACATTATATAATTATTGACTTTTGATGAGGTTGATACAATGATTTATCAACCCCAGAGATATGATATTCACCACTTGAGGCTGACAGCAGAAGGTGGTGTATTTTTTATAAAAAGTACTCTCTTTTATAAGTTGAAATATTTAAAAAAGTTTGCTAAAAGAATACATCTAAAACAAGAAGAAGAGAAAAAATACACCAAAAGCAAGAAAAGAAAAAACAAGAATTTGCATAACCTCATAAACCTACGTCATTGACGTTGCCTTGGAATATCTATATTTAGGTACAGGCTAGTGTTCCAAATCTTATATTAACCTCTAATGATTTTCCCACAGTGAATATAATGTTTTATGAAAGAAGACTGTATGCTTTTAGCCAATGAGAAAAGAGAATTTTTTTAGTGATATAATAATTTAGAATTTTAGTTTGAATGCATGCTTTTGTAATATTAAAGATTTTGAAGCTATTACTTTCAATGCATGTGTTCTAGAGGAAAAGTTAGATGAATGTCATTGAACTGGCAACCCAAAATATATATCAAAATATGAAATCTATTATACCAACATTGACAAACAAAATTGCCAACTTACATTGTTAACCAGTGACTTTTATTTGCCAAAATTAGTAATTTTTAAAAGTGTTTGGGAAATTGTTTCTTAATTTAGAATTTTAGTTGTTTCTGAATGTATAATTTTTCTGCACTGACATTAAGCTTAGGACTATTCAAGGGAAAAAAAAGATATGGACAGGTTGGACACCACTTGATATTATTTTCTGTTGGTTATAGAGTTGAAAGTAAATTCAATTCAGTTACAAATGAAAATAAAACTTATGGGTGGAAGGCTATAAACAAATTGTTGTCAACCCCGCCACCCTTTCCTTTATATGTTTTCCTGGAACAGCTCAATAAAATCAATTGAATATTTTCAGGTTTTGATCCCAGCTATTATGTCACTACATGTAATTTATCCCAAAAGGAATTTAACTGCAGAAATGATGAGATCTACACAGATGTTAAGTTTGCTAGCAGAACCTGCTAAAATAATGAATAGTCCCATCACAGATATGGTAAGAACTTTACAGTTAGTACAGCATTTGATGGCAATGCCATAAGAAAAGAAAAGTTGCTTGTTTCTGATTTCAATTCAAGCGATATTTGTATTTGAAAAACTTTAACTTAATGTTAGTTTTTAAGGACAAACAATATAAACAAGTACAAACATTTTTTGATTGTAAAAATATTTGGTAAAAGGGAGGCAACTCAATAATTTTTTCAATCTTTTCCTTGGCTTCATGATATCTCCAAATAACAACATGCAAAGAAGCAGAACTGTAAAAAAATTCTCTAGATAGACCTTTAAAAAGAAATGATCTCATGTCCACCATATTGTTAATTTTTCATTGTCCTCTCTACGTCAATAAGAGGGCTTGGCCATTTGAGTGATTGACTATTTTGTAAATCTGAAAGATGATTTTTAAAACCAATACTATATATATCAGGATATTTAATTTATGTCTTTTTTTGTTAATTTCATGGTTGGCATTTTAGTATGAAATGTACCTAAAAAAATATCTCGTTCTATTTGAATGCACTGTGCTATACCTTAAAACTTAAAGCAAACAATAAACACATCAAAGTTTAACTGTCCTATCTAAGGCCCAAACCCCAAACAAAACTGGATGCAAAATAACCAGTATACAGTATATGGGCCAATCAGTAAAAGTTTCTTTGGAATTGTATATTACTGCTAGGCATTCTTTTTATATTCATGATTGGCAGATGTTGCTGATTTTGTTAAGGAAAATTGAAGTTGATATTCACTGTTTTACAGTAACTGATTTGTTTACAAACTTAGTTATAGAAAACATTTTGAATGGTAATTAATATTTGCACAATTATTTTGCAGGTTCAATGTGAATATCTGTCACAAGACGTCATGGAGAAATGGATAATTTGTAAGTATTACCCATGCTGTGAGGTCTTGTAAACAATGTTTTCTCTAATTCATTGCTGATTTTTACTTTCTGGGACTGGTTAATAATATTTTATAATCAAAGTGTAATTTGGTTATTATCATTTCTTCAATGGTCAAAACTGAATTAAGAGTTGTGAATTTGTTATTGTTTTGTCACAAATAAAGTTCCATATGTCTGCTGATCTCTCAAAATAAAATAAAGAGATATTGTATGATTGCAAATGAGACAACTATAGACCAGTGTCAGAATGACACATATTTAAGCAATTGTAGGTAACTGAACGGCCTTCATCAATTAGCAAAACCAATACCATATAAAAGGCATCAATATACCAAAATGTCAAACATTTCAAATGAAAAAACCAACTGATTTATGACTAAATAATGAATGAAAAACAAATACTGTGGACTCATCAATTTTCATGGATTATGAAAAACTTGCACTTTCGTGAATATTTGATTTCACGGTTTTGTCAATTTCTGCATACAAAGCCTATAGAACATTTTTTATTAGGTCAACCACTGATATATGACCTCCTGACTGTGGACACTAACTGTTGACCTTTGATGTCTTTAACTGTTGACCTTTGATGTCCTTAACTGTTGTGTTGATGTCCTTAACTTTTGTGTTAATGTTCTTATAGTTTAGGTTTTCCAAAATCGTGGTCATGATTGTTTCTTATTAACTAATTTTGAAACATATATGTTGTCCACACATCAGTTTTACATCAGTTTAAAGTTCACCATCTTATAATAAATCTTATATTTACACAACTTTTACATTTACAGGCAGTATAAATTTAGAATGAATTTTTTGCCACTATTTTCTGTTGCTAGTAGACGATTGACAGAAGTTAATATACTGAGCATCGTAAAATATTGTTTTGCTGTGACAACAGGTAGAATGTCGGTCAATAAAATACAGACAGGTAGAAACTCATGCATCTGGAAAATTGAAAAGGAAGACATTTATGATATTTGGCAATTAGAAGAGACTAGTGGATTGTGCACAAAAATACATCAAGAGAAAGAAAGACAAGTTGATTGTGAACACTTAATGACTTGATATGCCAAATATTGTGCATATGAAAACGATTTGTATTTATAAGTTCATACCATCGGTTGAGCATAAATTGGAACTTAAGTTAGTCTTAGCATTAACACAATATTATTTTTTAAAAATTTTATTTTCCATTTCATTCCAGTTGGATTGATGTTATGCTACCAGTATTTACAAGAAGCTAAGGCATGGGATCTATGGAAACAAGTATTACAGTCAGGGTATATTGTACAGTTATGTAGAGATGAGGTTTTACACATACATGGATTCATTGTATCATTCTTTGAAACAATTAAAGGGTGAGTAACAAAGTTTGATTTATCGTTGTATCTTTTAGTATGAAGAAAAAATCAGAGGTCATTTCCCAGCTATCTGAAAAAAATTGTTTCCCATCCGAATTTAAAGTATACCTACTCTAAATACAATTGGCTATAAACAGGATAAACACAGAAATAGGATTGTTGCTCTCAGTAACTTATTATATTCTCTTGCAATACAATTTTTATTTTAATTAATTGTACAGATTTCTATCATTTAGAAAACATATAAATACAATCATGTAATCAATGTAGCAGCAACTGTATATATACTAACTGTGACTAACTGTGACTAACTTTGATGTAACTTTGAGCACCTTAAATACTAATACATTTGAATTCCAAACTTTCTATAGTACCATAAAACCACACCAGTATAAACCGCGAAAACTTTTCTTGTGCCCCATGCACCTTACATTAACATTATAAATAGTAAAAACTGTAGTATTTGGTATGGTATGGGTTTTGCTCATTGTTGAAGGTCGTACCTGACCTATAGTGGTAACTTCTACTTCATTTGGTCTCTGGTGTAGAGTTGTCTGATCGGCAACCATGCAACATCTTCTTATTTTTATTAAGTGTTACCCTTGACCAACCATCTTTTCATCCTTCTTTCTTTCCATCTGTCCGTCCGTCCCATTTTTGTTTGTTTGAAGCTTGAGTGTGGGCATTCGTGTCCTCAGACACATTCTTCTTTTATTATATCTGATTCAAGACGTCATATTGAGAAATTTGAACTTTTTTTTTTGCATGTTTAGTTATGAACATATAACACTATTTATTCAAACTTAAAGATAAGAAATATTTTGGAAACTTATCTGTCTTCTATTTAGTAATAATTTTTGTAAAGAAAAACATCTCTAAATTAAATATATTTTGCAACTTTCAAATATATATATTATTTTAATTGATTTTACATTTTCAACAATTTTAGACACAACATGAAAAAGAAAATAGATGATGTGAGAGAATTCCAACATAGTGCATTGCAGACCTCGTAAGTACCATATTTAACCTAGATACCTAGGGTCATATAAGCATACCTTTCTCAATATTTTTTACCAAGAAACACAAATGTTCCCTCAATTGGCCAGGAATTAACATTTCTTGGTCTCCACAATGTAAACATTCTGTCTTCAATTGCTACCTTGATATGACTTCAAAATACTGCTTTCCAAAATAGTTCAATACAAGTTCGTTGATTAGCTTTGTGAACTCATTTAAGCTAAATTACAATAATGAAAGCTAATATGAGCCAACTATTAGAATAAGTTTATGTATGTCAACTATGTTGAAAAGTACCAAAAATTTCCTTGCAGAAACATATTTTCAATAATCTTTGGTGACAAATAGGAAATCAATGTCAATTAGACCAAAATCTAGCAATGTGAACACACACACACACTCTCATACACTTTTCTATCAAAAGATAAGCATAAACTAAAAATAAAATTAAGTTTTTTAGGATTTTTTTATTGGGAAAGAAGGAATGACATAAAATCTAAACAGGCTTGACAAAATCAAAGGAAACATGCTTTTATTGTTGTTCTTCTGTTCTGACTTTAGTATTCTTATACAAAATTTTTGATTATGTTATAGGCCAGGAATACACAAGGAAAGAAGAAAATTTTTAAGATCTGCTTTACGAGAACTGACACAAATATATGCTGATCAACCAGGTCTTCTTGGACCAAAGGTAAAAAAGAAATGATAAAGTCTTATTTGGAGATATTATGAAGCCAAGGAAAAAGATTGAAAAAATTATTGAGTTGCCTCCCTTTTACCAAATATTTTTACATTAAAAAAATGTTTGTACTTGTTTATATTGTTTGTCCTTTAAATCTGACATTAAGTTAAAGTTTTTCAAATACAAATATCACTTGAATTGAAATCAGAAACAAGCAACTTTTACATAATTTGGTCTAGTTGAAAGTTGTCTCATTGGAAATCATGCCACATCTTCTTATTTTTATAAACATGAACCTCTGGCCTTTGTAAGTCTTGAATGTTTTTTTTAATTTTGGTTCATTTATATGTTTCGGAGTTTATTGTGACGTCCATTAGCTGAATCAGTATACATTATTGTTTAGGTGGCCAGCTGAAGCGTGCCTCCAGGTGCGTGATTTTCTCGCTGTGTTGAAGACCCATTGATTGCCTTGGGCTGTTTTCTGCTCTTTGGTCGGGTTGTTGTCTCTTTGATGCATACTCCGTTTCATTCTCAATTTTATCATACTCTATTTATATATTCATATATTTAAATACAGTTTTTGTGTAAATTTATTGTGGAAAAGAGAAAATACATTATTTCACTGATTCAAATAGATTTTGATTTACATCTCACTTTTGTTTATAGGCATTGTATGTATGGCAAGGCTTGTCCGTGGCCAGAGATGAAATTCACTGGTTACTCCGACATTTTGATAATCCTCCATCTAAAAGACACAACATTAAACTATCACAAGAAGATTTTGTTGACAGGTAAACACTTATAGTTTTTATGGATGTTCGCTCCTCTTGTTTTTCATTTTTTGCCAGATATTCGGAATCCTCTGGTTTTTATCCATGTAGTGCCTTAAAAATTTTGCCTGCTGACCCCTACTTTTCTTTTTATAATTTTATTACATATAGTTTAAAAAGCCACATTTGAAAATCTTTTAAAATCCTTGTTATTTTTTCATTGTTTTATTAAAGAAAAAAGGTTCCAATGTTAAATGTATGAAAAATCTATAGAGAATCATTTCCCGCCAAATTTTCAATGGCTTATATCTTAAAAACAAGCACACGGACCCTTCATTTTTTTATGCTTTTTTAGTTCCTTTATTCATATACTATCAATTTATAACAGTCTTTTAAAAAGCTTGTTATTTTGAAACAGAGCAGCGAACATCCTTAAGTCTATTACAGGCAATTGGCCGTTTCAGATTCTAAAGGACTATGGGTAATTTTATTATTTGTACCCCAAAATGAAAATAACGTCACGTCATTGGTTGAATTTCCATTGTGTACGGACGTTTTAACCAATCACGATGTTTTGGTGTACACTTGAAAATATTACCCAGAATGCATTAGATTTTTAAAAGGAATTAAACATTTATAAGAATACTTTATTAGTTTCATACAGCAAGCAAAAATATGAAAACTATGTTCTTGTAACTAGATAAGTGGGATGGAAAGTCATAAAAGATAACATTGTGGCATTGGTTTGAAAATTTACAGGTATTTTTAAGTTATCCAGTCTCATTTTTGATTGGATAATGTCATGTCAAAGTAAAATGGAAATATGATAAATCCAAATTGTATGGTGGTCAAGAATGAAAAAAATTAGTTTCAAACATAATCTTTATTGTCTCATTGGTAATCATACCATATCTTCTTATATATATATATATATCTTATTCTAAATTATTCGTGAGTTTTGTGGGGTTAAATTACCACAAATGTAAATTCAACAAAATGCATATTTTCTTTTAACTTTCATGTACAATTTGTTAAAACCACAAGATCAAGTATCCACAAAAAGCAATTTTTCAAACAATCCAAGAAAAATGGTATTCTCAAAAATAAACGCATCCACAATTCATTTTACACTAATCAAGTTCGCAAAAACTTTTGACCATGATTTTCCATTATTATCTACAAACTCTCAGTCCTAAAAATTGTCAATTTTATTCTGAAATAAAATAATAACATATTTTACCAAAATAACTTTATTATTTTTTAATTTTCTTGGAGGAAATGAAATGAATGACCAATTATTTTTTCTGATTGTTCTTATTTAAAGTAATCTTCATTATCCATTTGTCATCTGAATCACTTTCTCAGTATTTGTTATCTCCGTCGAGGGTTCAATAGCCGATTGTTTGCCTGGGATGGCTACATGAACAAATTTAGCAGGCCACGTGTAGATCGGCGCTTTGGTTTCCGTGGGTTTCCGTTTGTTTATAATGGAAACCAGTACGGAAATTTGCAGCAGGTACATCTGATGACCGATGTAAAGCGTATTGGAATTAGTTGCGGTACAACTAATTACCGATAAAAAAGGCACTAAAAAGTAAAGTTTATAACCTATGGTTTGATCTTTTTTTTTTTTTAGAGAAATAAGAAAATTTGACCACAATTTTGATTATGGCCCTTGTACCTTTTATATTTCTCATTTGTATTTAAAATGCAATCATGTAAAAAAAAAATCATGTTTTTCGTATCTTGTAGACAATTACCAGAGTTGCTGTTTTACATGGAAGAATTAAGAGGTAAGGATAAATTAAAACCCTATCCCCTGTTTCTGGTCCTGGTTTCTTTTGAGAGTTAAGGATGCAAATTGCAAAACTTTTTGAAAATTGAAAATCATACCACATCTCCTTTAATATATTTATATACTACTGAAAGAATAAATTTATTGAGTTTATATTCATAGAAAGGTGCATTGCTTTTTTCTGCTGTCATTTCCTTTGTATAGAACACTTAAGGCTTAGAGATTTGATGTCTTGAGATTCATGAATGAAGAGGGTCAAGTAACATGAGTAACACCAACTATTGAAATAGCAAGAGATCACTTGTATCGCTCAATCTTTAATTATCTGTGTTGTATTTTGTACACTGTTGTTTGTCTGTTTGTTTCAACACTCAAGATCTGAAAAAATGACACACTATGTGAAAATGTTTTCAAATAAAATTAAGAATGGAAATAGGGAATGTGTCAAAGAGACAACAACCCAACCAAAGAGCAGAAAACAGCCGAAGGCCACCAATGGGTCTTCAACACAGCGAGAAAATCCTGCACCCGGAGGCGGGCTTCAGCTGGCCCCTAAAAAAAATGTGTACTAGTTCAGTGAAAATGGACGTCACACCAAACTCCAAAACATATACTACTAATGAGTCAATTTTGTCTATTATTTCCATGAAAGTTCTGTCATAAAGTATGTTGACCTTCAGATAATTTGTCTTGTTGGGTTACCGTCTTATTATTTAAACACAACATCTCCTTATTATATAGATTTCTTATCTTGTTGAAGATTTGCATATTTTATAAAGTAATTTTTACTTTGCAGGTTTAGTGAAGAAATACAACCAAGTTTTACAGAGATATTTTGTGCAATATTTGTCTGGTTACGACTCTGTCCTGTTAAATCAACTAATACAGGTAATGGGTTTTTTGTTGCTATGTAACTTGATTAATGGAAAGATTTTAAAATTAGGTTAATACATTAAGTTCAAGCTGCAGCTCTTATAACGAATATTCAGGAGGTATTTGCTAAATTTATGGGAAAATGATTTAAACTATCTTGATTAATGGAAAGATTTTAATCTGTAGATTTATAAGGAGATTCTAGATTTATGAAACCATTTTGAGCTGTGGACAGATTTTTAAATAGTATGTATCAGAGCTCCAGATAAGCTGCGTATTTGCGTGATCATGCAATTCAAATAATGAAAAACCCAATGCAATTGTCTATTGCAGGGTTCAATAACCCAATTAATTCAAAGGAAAACCCAATTATATGCCAAAACCATGAGTTCTTAACGCTTTTATTGGCTATCGTTTGCGCTATTTACCCATATCTGATTACAGTCGTCGCTAAATCCATTTTTATAATATTCATAATTGGAAATGTCCTTTCGTTCTAAAAATAGAGCCCTGCATCAAGTAGCTGTAATGGGTCCCTGTTGGGATTTTCCGTTGCTCAAAAGGTACATGTGTTTTTGAAAACATTTTGATATTCTCGGCGTTATACATTAAGCGTGTGACATGCTGTCATATCTTTTCGAAATTGCTCGGGACTTATCATAACAAACACTGAATTAAAACGAAAGTAAATGTCCGTTAAAAATATTGAATAGAAGCATGTTTTCGCTTCTTTTGATAGCTGAGGAAAGTTATGATGATAACAAGACTCAGCTAGTGATTTTAGGAAGCGTCCATTGAACGCACGGGCGTGTTGGCGTACCTTAACGAGAACATTGCTAGAAAGATAAACACAGGGTTTCGTCAAAAACGAAATCAGTTAGAAAAAGTGAAAGGCCAAATCAATTATGACATGAAATGTAGTTGGAAAGCATTGGAAATCAAAAGTTCTGATAAGGGACAACTTAACCCAGATTTAAGTTAATTGAATTAAACAAAAACAGTTCATATATTTTTTTTCATTTTAGTTGATGAGTGAATACACATATCCATTTTGTACATCAATGCAGCTTGACACTTTCTTTGTTTTGGTCTAATTGTTCTAGATGCTTAAGATAGTTGTCTATTGCCAAGTGCAGTATAATATTGTCATTTATTTGCAGAATTATTTGTAAATTTAAGTTGAATATGATCAGTCATTAAACCACCCTATAAACCTCAAGGTTTTGAGGTATATCTTAAATCTGGGAACTACTTTTTATTTTTGTTAAAAGTAGATCTTGCAAATAGGTGAAAGGACTGGCAAAACTTTCTTACAACACCTAAATTTCACATATATTACATAAAATCTTAACACTCAGCCCCACCTACCCCAACCATAAACTGTAGGGTGATCATATGGGATCTAGAAAGGCAATTAGTTACTGTCCAACTAGTGACACCAGTTGCAGTTTCCATAAGTTTTAGAAAATACAAAACTGGCAGAACGTTTAAAAATGGGACACAAATTAAACGATATAATTGCTCGTCAGTAAATAAACCAAATAAAACAGCTAGCACATATACAAAGAAAGAAACACATTTAAGATGGAAAGACATCTGGGGTTGATATAATGCAATCATAACATGCCTAAATATTCAATATTGTGTTGATGAAAAACCCAATACATTAAGGAGCTTGGTGGTGAAAACCCAATTTGATATTTGCTTGAGGGTGAACTGGAATTGATAACGCGATTAAAAACTTTATCACCCAATTACATAAAAATGGAGGTAAAACCCCAATTTGTGAATTCTTATCTGGAGCTCTGATGTATGCTAGGATTCTGCCGTCTGCTCAGTTGATCACAATGATTGGTCCAGATTTTTACTGAAATCAGCTGATTGAGAAATGCAATTTATTTGTGGAAACTCAGTTTAAATGAAGGAATGAATATGATTATATATTATCAAAGAATCTTTTTTATTAATAAAACTGAATCTTTATTTAAAAATGCTTTATAAGGGGTGGTAACTCAGATTACTTTCTTTTTTTAAAAACAAGTGACAAAATTTTTCTATTCGGCAAGTACAGTGATCTCATCTTTCCTATTTATATAGCACTAAATTCAGACTTTTAATATGCTCCTAACTTGTAAAAGCTCTCATCAAAGGCCTGTTTCAGATTTAAAAGCACTGGGAGGATGGAAGACACTTAAATTGATAAATTTTGGACGGTTGCATTTTCTTAAGAATTTTGAAGAATTATAAGTAAAATGAAAATTTTATATTATTGGTGGTGTAGGGTTTAAAATAAGTGTCTCCAATCCCATAATTTGAATGAGGCATTTATGAATTAATGGATACTTTGGGCATTCCAGAAAATTTCTTTCAGGAATATGTGTACGCTTATTGTTAAGAAATACTAAATCTCCTTTTTTTTAGAATTTAGCCGTCTGTCCAGAAGATGAATCCATTATTTTATCATCATTATATAATACTGTTGCATCATTAACCGTTAAACAAGGTTTGTATCTTATTATTGATATAACTAATAACTAGAATCATATTAAGCAAAGGCTTAAATACCAAAATATAAGTCCTTGTTATGATTTTTATGGCATCCTCATTGTTTTTCGTTTTCAGGGTACTGGGGATTTATTTATTTTCATGGGTACCAACTTTCATGGATTGAGGAAAAAATGTGTTTTTCGTGGATATTTAAATTTTTGGTTTTGCCAAAATTTGCATTTAAATCTAGAGAAAATGTGTACTTCATTGAAAAAGAGGGAAAATAAGTTATAAAAAGTAATAAAAAGTGTAATCACTCAAATTTGCAAAATTATTTGCTTATATTAAGAAACTGCTAAATTACAGTCAATACCAAGAAACACATTCAATCAAGCAAAAAAAGTGAAAGGTGGTTGCTACAAACATTTAATTGCCAAGAGTATTTATCTTCTAATCAGCCCAAAATGTTATACCATGATAAAATAAAATCCTTGATTTTCACCCCCACCCCCAATTTTTTCAGGACCAAAATAGAATATATTCTGGGTATTCTCTATCATTTGTACAGAAGTTTTCACCAAAATGGTAAAATATAAAAATGGGGTTGACAATCTCGTATTAAGAAATGAATGCTTCTTTTTTGTAAATTTATTGGGGTGTAAAAGCGTTGACTAAAGTACATTTTGTATGAAGGGTGGAAGCGCTTCATTCTAAAAATGTGTGCATAGTCAACGCTTTTACAACCCTATAAAATTACTAAAAGAAGCATTCAATACTTATAATTACATTTTTTGCTAGGATCATGACAACACGATTTCTATCGAGTTTTTCTTTTATTTACCTGTGCACTTCATTGTGGAAGCTTGTGTCATCATGAATGTTACATTTCATTTTGAAATGAAGGTTAATTTCAGAATGATGATAGATTGCTGTTAGCCAATTGAAATAACGTATTATAATGAAACATACATGTAATGTAATTATTTTTAATTGAAAAGCAATTAAGGACCTGCAAAACACACAATGCTAATTACTCTTTAAAACTCAATAAATAAATATATTGTGAAAATAAAAGTACCTTCTTAAGACACTGTAAAAATTTTCTATGTAGACAACTTCTCCTGTTGTGAAATCCACGAAAAACGGTATCCAGAGAATAATAATGAATTCACCGTATTAATTTCATGGTGTATCTAGTAAACAAACAAACTTCCTTTTATTGTACACAATTTGTAACAATCAATCACCATAGCATACACTTGAATAACAATGCTGTTACTTTTTTAAAAAAGGGATGCTTTGTATTTAAGTGGATGCAGCTCTGCCCTGATATGACCTGATTCTTCTTCATTAAGTTTCTTGTTTTAAAGATGTTTGCACCAACATTACATAAAAGTTCTTTGATAATCATTTGTTTGGGATAGCATTTATTTTAATTGCTGCAAACACACCAGCATTCAGTATAAAGAGAAAATTGGA
Organism: Mytilus coruscus; assembly: GCA_017311375.1. Classification (NCBI taxonomy): domain Eukaryota; kingdom Metazoa; phylum Mollusca; class Bivalvia; order Mytilida; family Mytilidae; genus Mytilus; species Mytilus coruscus. The sequence goes on from CM029604.1 coordinate 16,866,097, forward strand.
ATAAAAATTTATCATTTTCTTGATGGTCAAACTTGGTCTAATGGCCAACTGTCAGTTAAGTGCAGTCCACTATAGATTGTGTGTTAGTATGTGTATGTCACTATAAAACCTAGTAATAATGTTATCTGGCAGTCCTTACTTGAATGTACTGTGAAAGTGAAGTTTTAAGTTACTTATCAAGTTTCTGTTGGGCACAGATTTCGTTCTGATTTGTTTATGTTGTTTCAACTTACTTTTGTTTTAATTCTTCCCCACTATTAGGAAAGCATTTTCTAAAAATCATTTGATTTGGAAATTTGGCTACCTGGAAGAAGTGTACATTGCATTAAAAAAAACTTCATATCAATAGTCAAGTAGAGTATTTTTCTAATAATAATACTAAAAATATTTATATATGATTCTTTTGAGGATGTTACAAATTTTTAAATATAACTTCAGATTTTGATAATTGTTTAGACAATCAATATTTTTTGGCTTTCTTTCAGTATTTTACCACATCATATGAAAATATTATAAACTAACAAATCAAGGGGAGGTAATAAATTATTCACCTTATTTTTATTGTTAGGATCTAGTTTTCCATTGGGATATTTAAAGAAACAGTAGAGTTATTTCCTTTTCTGCCATGTTGGAAAGAAACATGCCAAATTCTGTGATAAATTAAGTTATAACCCAGAGTTATTTCCCTTTTCTGCTATGTTGGAAGGAAACATGCCAAATTTTGTGATAAATTAACCAAATTCAGGTTGTAAAACTGACCTCTAGACTTTGTAAAATTTTCGTTTTTAAGTTTGTATAATTTATCAGTAAGATCCAGTAATGGTTGTTGATCAAACTTGCTTGAACCACATATTTTTGTAAGTTTAAAAAAACTCAACCAACCATTTATAAACACTTCAAAATGGCCTCCAAGGAAATAACTCCCAACTCAAGTTTCTAAAAGGAAAACTCTAGAGGCTCAAATTGTGCTTAAATTACTCACTTGATTGTCATCTATGATGATCATTTAAGATATGTTAGGTTAATACGCTTTTCAAAAATCAAAAGAATTGTTCGGACACCAAAAGAGAATGATATGTCATTGGTCGAATTTCCATTGTTTAGGATGTTATATAGCAAATCCTAAAGTTTTGGTGTACTCATTTGAAAAATTACCCAGAATGCATAGATTCTGAAACCGTTAATTGTTACAAGATTAAAAAGGAAAAAGGTATTGTTTGAAAATTTCCTTTTGTTTTTGTTTACAGCTGCTTAGAAACAATCTAATTTTTCTCTCCATTTATTATATGAAACTAAATGCTTATTATTTGCCACAAGTTTAGTTCCAGCAATGCTATGATACCCCTTTTTTAGCTGCAAGAAGAAAAATTTGCCAGGGGTTTCTTATACCTTATCAACCTAGCTAGTTTAAAGGGTGGTCATTTTAACTTAAATACTGCTTGAAAACTCACATTTAGCATGAAATACAACAACATGTCAGGTTTAATCCACCATTTTCTACATATGGAAATGCCTGTACCAAGTCAGGAATATGACAGTTGTTTTCCATTCGTTTGATGTGTTTGAGCTTTTAATTTTGCCATTTGATAAGGGACTTTCCGTTTTGAATTTTCCCTGGAGTTCGGTATTTTTGTTATTTTACTTTTTATGCTACCAACAACTGCAATTCGATAAAAACAATTGTACAACCAGAAAGCATTCGTGAGCGTAACTATTAATCAGAGTGAGAAATTTGATCAGAGATTTATTTTTACTTATTTTAGAATTAAGATGAAATTGAGGAAAAATAATTTTGTCGAAATTTGAATCTGCATACTGGGTCCTTTTATGGCTTACCATACAGAACAAGTTTTGCTCATTGTTGAAGAATTTCAATGACTTATACTGTAGTTTTCTCATTGGCAATCATACCACATCTTCTTATTTTTATAAAGAAGAGAAATTTGTTATTTTCGTAAGATTCATTGGCCAATGGTCATAACTAACCAACTGGTATGACAAAAGTAGATGAAAAATATTAAAACCTATTCGAAATCAGTTAATATATATTTTAAATTATAAAATTTTCAAAACTTAGCTTGAAGAACATGTGACAACAATTGTCATTATTTTCATGACAATTTCTAGTCACTATATTTCTATAAATAGATCAAAAATGTTATTAGCCAAAATGAAACTCTTATTCAACCTGTAATTGTTCAATGTACAATTTTTTGCAAATTCTCAGCTACATAAAATCCCATATCAAATTTATAGAAAATAGTCTTTTTATGTAATTTGTGTAAGTTTACACATAGTGTGATATGTTTTCTTTAGAAGGCTTAATATCATTCATAATTTAAGCCATTATTCATTTTGTAATTTATCAAAGTTTTAAATAAAACTTTAAATAAAACTTTAAATAAAAACTTTAAAAAAACTTTAAATAAAAACTTAGCTAATGAAGTATAACATTCCTTTTACTCATTAAGGCCTGGGTTAACACAAAAATTCAGATGTTAAAATTTTTAGTCAGTTCTTGAATTTGGAGAAGGTGGCAGGTCTTTGAAAGTCTGTGTAAGTTTTAGAATAAGTTGATCCACTTAAAAGAGACAATCACTTTATAAGTCAGTTGAGGTTTTCATAATAGAAATCTGAGAATTTAGCCATGATCTACATGTAAATCAAATTGAATTTAGCAATGACACTCATGTAAATCAAATTGAATTTAGCCATGACCCTCATGTAAATCAAATTGAATTTAGCCATGACCCTCATGTAAATCAAATTGAATTTAGCCATGACCCTCATGTAAATCAAATTAAATTTAGCCATGACCCCCATGTAAATCAGATTGCATTTAGCCATTACCCTCATGTAAATCAAATTAAATTTAGTTATGACCCTCATGTAAATCAATTTGAATTTAGCCATGACCTTCATGTAAATCAAACTGAATTTAGCCATGACCCGATGTAAATCAAATTGAATTTAGCCATGCCCCTCATGTAAATCAAATTGAATTGAGCCACGACCTTCATGTAAATCAAATTGAATTTAGCCATTCCCCTCATGTAAATCAAATTGAATTCAATTGAGCCATGCCCCTCATGTAAATCAAATTGAATTTAGCCATGACCCTCATGTAAATCAAATTGAATTGAGCCATGACCTTCATGTAAATCAAATTTAATTTAGTCATTACCCTCATTGAAGTTGATTGGAACTAAGGACTAACCCTATTATGATGCATTAAGGATGTAGTCAGGTGAAAATAAAAAATCTGGAATTTAAAATTGATACTATAAATCATAAGAGCATTAGTTAAGGTACAAAATAAGCTTAAAATATTGATAGGTTATAGAACTCCTTTTAGAGATATTTGATTTTGAAAAAATGGTGGGAAAAGGCTGACTCACACTTTTACTTGTATTTAGCATTGGCATTATTTGCGTCTCAAATCATAAGAAAAGAAATTTAGAATCTGCTTAAATTTTGGTAATGACCTTTTATGAGTTATTGAAGTCTTCTATGAAAAGAAAAGTGGGTGAAATGGGGCAAGGTATTGTCGGAAAAAAAACCATGTAATCCAAACATCCTTGACTATCTTGACAAAAATTCCAAAAGCTTAAATATCTACTTCCTTTCAGTTTTCAACATTTATTTTGTGTGACTCATGTATTTTCTTTCATTTCTTTAATTTTAAACCTCCCCGATTGGTAAAGGTGTTTCCAGAAACTATTGATATTTGGTATGAGAAAAAGTAGGCCATAATAAGGATAGAAATGAATTAAATTGAGCTTTGGTAAGAGTATCTAATAGGATTTTAAATTGCTAATATATCTTGATCATTATACTGTTATTTCAAACTTTTCAACTTTACATGTAATATGGAATTTAATAACAAAACAATTATTTAGTTTATATTAATAAATATTGTAAAAGGTTATATCTTAAAAATTCAAACTGCATGAAAGCAGGGAGATAATTTATTTTTCACAACAAGAAGTTTAAATATAAAATGGTGGAAATATTTTCTTCATTTTTGAAAAGATACATATCAGATTAAATGGTAAGACATAAAACCTAAATAAACTAATATATGCCAAATTCGAAATATTACATATTGTTATTGATAATTGGTTAGAGGTAGAGGAAAAGGGGGATACCTCAGCTGTAGTACTAGTACATATCAGAATTCTGAGAAATGATCAAGAAAAAAAAAAAAAAAAAAACAACAAATAAATATTATAACTATAATAAGAAATAAAAACATAAAGCCATCACATATTCAGAGTACTTAAAGAATTTCTCTTTATAGTGGGTACAATAGCATAATAAAGGATCACAAAGATCAACAAAGGGGGTCCTACATTGCAATGTGCACATTAATTTGGTTTAGCTTTTAATTAAAGAGGGTGGTAAAGGGTTATTTTCGTGCAACGTGTTTTGCCATTTTTATTTCACGTGCAGCCGTGAAAAAGGTTCGTTATTCACCGTGTTTCCTGAAATCTGTAAAAAGATCAACGTGCAAGAAATTTTTAATTGTTCCTTCATCGTGAAATGGCAATTTTATTTCTCGTTTTTCCGTGCAGATACCCCCCCTTTACACCCCTCATTAAAGACAATTGCATCGATCCTTTTACAAAAAATATAATCAATACTTTTTTTTTTACTTTTGAAACATAAGTCACTGCGAGTGGCATAAAATGTTTATAAAATTGAAGATATGTTTTCTATTTTTGCTTTTTTTATTGCAAATTTATTTGATGAGTATTTGGGTTCCTGTACTTCTGCAGAGCCGTCTTCATTCTACTAACCTCCATTTTTACAGCTATAGGATTGAAAAGAATCTAAAAATAATTTTCATTATGTAAATTTCCTAATAACTGTAAACCAACTTAATTTTCGAGCGCAATTTATTTTTGTGACTTTTGTTAATGGTAGAAAAATTACTTCTGAACACAAATACATTTCCCTTATACAAATACATCAAGAAAATGATAAAATCGCTAAAAATATAAATCCCATAAGAAAAAGCAAAAAACTGTATCTATGAAAATAAGATTGTTCACAGTAATCATTACTATACTTTGGGTCATTTAAATCTTGATGCCTAACACTAACCATCCTTACAGATCATATGGTTACTGCTAGATTTTAATTTTTGTTCATTTGTATTTTTGGGTTGCTGTCTTGTGTCTTCTACTTCATATAACAGGAGAAGGTAAATTATGGGGCTTATTCGGCTCTGAAGAAAGACTCATCAGGCTTATAGTTTTGGAGGCCAGATACACTCCTGGTCAACAAAAGAATCATAAAATAGATTTTTCAGATCAATAATTAAATATTGTTTGCCATTGAATAGATAAATGCAAAATACACATACTGTGGGAATTTTTTTTGGGGGGTTATGTTTGTCTCTAAATTATTTGTAACCAAGTGCTAGTCAGTTAGTCAAGATTATGCATAATTTTGCCAGTTTAGTGAATTTACTGTTGTTTTATGGCTTTAAAATTTATGGAAAGGATATATTTTAAACCAAAACAGTGAAGTAATATAAAGGTACAAGATTTCAACATTTCAATTTGTGAAACAGAAACATATTGAAATCAAATCCTACCTTCTCCATTTAAAACATTGCTTACAGGATAAGTAAGGACAATACAAACATGGAATTCAAGAAGTACAGTATATTCTACTTTTACAGGGAAAAATGGAAAACAAACATTATAACTTGATTAATTGTAAATTAGAACAAAGATTAAGTATGGAATTTTCATGTCATGAATTTGAAATTGTATGTTGTATTTTCCATATTTTATATTTTAGTTGAGGAGAATGTACTGTTTGACTTTAGGGGAATCAGACTGGATTGGTTCAGGCTTCAGGTATGTTTTACCACTAATGGGTCCATTTTTGTGTAGTTTAAAATTTCATGATTTCAACAGGTATGCTTTATCAGTACTGTTAAGGTTCCTTTTTCATAGTTTGAATTTGGTAATAATTTTAATTTTTGCATTTTACATAATATCCATGAACTTATTGTCCAAATTTAGGTTATAGGATAATTTTGCAAAATAAAACCCCTCATGAAGATATCCCACTCTTATGGTTTATACAAGGTTAGAATATTCATATCAACATTTAATTTTTTCAACAGTATAAATGATCCTATTCATTTAAATATAAACTTGAAATTAGAAGATGCCATTGAATGACCCTGTTTAAAATTGCTATGCTTCTGAAATGTGAAAGATTCTGAAACAAATTATATTTATAAGGAATACAGTCATGTACTGAATTTTAATGTGTGATTGTAGAAATGCAAGATTTATAGGGCAAGTGGTCTTGAAATGAAATTTAAAAAAAAAATTATGCTTTCATATACTGTAAATTCAGAAATTATTGCGTGCATTTATTATTGCGATTTTTGAAGAATGGACAAAAATGCGATATTAATTATTGCGATTTCAATAAAATCTGCGTATACACATATGCATCAAATTCATAATGCGAGTTCTTATTATTGCGGTACTCTCCCAGTCGCGTTATTCGAATTAATAAAAACCTCCCCATAATCTCTGAATTTACAATAGTGTCAATGCAACTTTTCGAATGTTGACTGAAATGTAAAAAATTTTGCAAGATTAGAAGAGAAACGGTATTTTAAGTACTGCCATCTAAAATCACAGTTACATTTTTCCAATAAATTAAAACAAACGCAAATTTCTGAATACACAATAATTTAACTGTGTATGATATTTTTTGTTATCATATTCCTGATTGCTTAAGGTTAATCGCATTACACTTAAAAATCAGAGAGCAAAAAAAGTTATAAAGAGTTGCTTCCCTTTTCAGGCATATACAAGTGTAGGAAAAGCAGCACTGATTCTGAAGGACCACATAGACATTGCTAAACACATGAACACTATTTGCTTCCATACAAAGATGGTGGATTACTTAGATCAGATGTTGGTGGAAACTTCAGATTTATCAATATATTGGTAGGTAAATTCCAGAGGAACTCCAGGTATTGAAGAATTAAGCATGCAGATTCATTGTTATAATCCCTACTTAGTGAAAAGGAGGCTGTAGTGATTGATTGATTGTTTGATGTCTGTTTGTTCAAATCCAGAATTTTTAAACTAGTGACTAAATTTCAGTATTTGTTTATGTTTAATGCAACATTCAGCGACATTGGTTATATCATAGAAGCCAGTTTTTATGGCGTGAGAAAGCAGAAGAGAACCACTGATTTCAGTGAAAAGATAAGAAAATCTACAATGCCTATGCAAAGTGACATAGTACACTTATTAAAATGATTTTGGGGGTTCCCCATATCAAAACATGGACTTTGCGGTATGATATTTTCACAAATGGGGAATAATGTTGATCTGGAGAGGATAGGCTAATTGTTTACCCTGATCTTATCAATCTTATTTCTCCAAGACTCCATTGCTAATAATTTTAGCAACAAGATGATAATTAGATATTTATTCAGTGTCAAGAATAGTTAATTTCTATCAGTTTGGTTTGAAGACATTTTGAGGGTTATTTCCCCTTTTTGGTTTTTATGTTTTAAAATAATTTCTATCATATGTTTTAACAGTTTTTGCATTGGTAATCTGTTCTTGTATCTTATTCTAAATTTCTGTTCTACATGATATCTGCATTTAGATTTTTATAATTATATGACATTACCTTTTCTTATAAAAATCAAGGATCAAACAAACTTATAATGAGTTATTTCCCTTTATACAATTAATATTCCAAGAATTAAATGTCTCGAACTAAAAGAGAAATTGAAATATTTGAGAATATTCATTTGAATTCTGAACAATATACTGTTTCTGAAATGAAATATAGAGTAACTTCCCTTAAATAGCTGTTTTGTAAAAGATTTATATTACAGAAGAAATAATTGATGAATGACATTTTTTAAAATAAAATCATTTAAAGAAAAGCATATTTTACTTGAAATAAGAAATTATAGTAGAATAAAATGTATATTCTGAATGCATGAAACTATTTTCCAATTAATTTATACTCTCAATGGATAAATATATGAACCACATGGGTGAAATCTTGTACTTTATACAATTGCGTATTTATACATCCCGCACAACTTAATGTGCTATTTGTATCTTATATTCCTGTTTGTGACAGGAATTACAACAAGCAAGAATTGTCAAAGGCATTAGTAAGATATAACTCTAGTCCCTATGAATTATTTCTATCCAAATACAGCAGTTCTTTTAGATGGAAGTGCTCTAGGTCAAGGCAAATATTTGCTATTCCCGTAATTAAACACTATTAATATTGACAATATAATATAATTCAAAGAAAACTGATTTAGTGACCATGCTTAACGATTTACAATAACAGACTTGACAGGTTTTGACGAAGTTAAATAATTATCTTACTTATACTAAATATCATTTGCTTTCAACAAATTTTTATCATCGTTTGTTTTATGTTTCCGTGTTTTGATGACTTTCAGTTTTGATTTCATGCAATAACCTGTTTAATGCTTATATTCTTAAAAAAAAGCTTAATGATGTCATTGACATCGTCTGACCTCGGTTAACTCATTCATAAAACGCATATCATGACGTGGGAGTAAGATTGGAACAGCTCAAACAAATCAGCTGACATATCAATATATTCATATTTTACCACGGGTGTGTACTGAAATTGTTTGAAGAATGTCATGTTAGAATTGGGAATATGATAATAGCATAATGCTAATGTTAAAAATGAAATTGACACAATACATTATTTCTCTGCAATCAGTTGATGTGTAATGGTTTACAAATAAACTAATTCTTATATTCTTGTGCACTTATATAAAGTGTCCTCTAAAGAGCTCTATTTTTCTTGGTAAAAAATGGCAACTAAAATTATACAGTATTCTTGAAAAAAGATGTAAGAATCAGTCATATGCCAACTGAGTTTATGAGTTTCTACAGTAATGTGAAAAATGGGAAAGAATTATAAAATTTAAATACTATTTCATTGACTCAATCAAATAAAAACTTTATTGAACAGAATTTCTTAATTTATGTCCTTCGTAAAATAGTATGGGCATTATTAGTCCCCTACCGACGAAGTCAAGGGGACTTAAGGTTTGCACTCCATCTGTCTGTCTTTCTGTCTGTCCATCCGTCAGTCCCGCAAATCAGTTTTCCACACTTTTATTCTTCGTGCTTGAAGATATTGATGTGATATTTGGGGTATTGTTTTATCATGACAAGTTACATATCGAGTTCGAATTTTGTTCTGGTCTGATGATTTTGTGCAGAGTTATGCTCCTTGGACTTTGAAAATTCACTTAAATAATCAATTTTCCACACTTTTTTTCGTCATGCTTGAAGATATTGATTTGATATTTGTTATATAGTTTACACCATGACAAGGAATTTTTAATGGGTAGGGGAATATGTATTGCCATGCAATACTCTCAGAATGCTTGTATTTTCTTGTCTATGTGTCTGTCCATTTGTCCTTTCAATATCAGATAAAAGTTTAGGTTTGAGGTAAATTAAAATTTTGGGCAAAATGTTGTTTTATTAAATAAGAAAAGAAAGCACTAAATAATTATATTTCTAATAAATGCAGTGAAAATTTTAGGATTTAGAAATAATATGATTTTCGCTTAAATGATATTTTCACAAATATCAAATTTAAAGCAAAGCTACTATATGATCTCTTGAGGTGTAATACCACCAAATCACAGTACGTCACATCCGGTTTCATATGAAAAAAGGTAGATAACAATATTCCTTTGAATTTGACAGTTGTAGGAAGTTAACCCTACATTTCATTACAGAAAAAAAAATCTGAGTCTTAAACATATATCTTGGGTGTTTCAAAGCACCATTCTTTTTTTATTTGGTGTTTCCATAAAATATTTTTGAAACTTGAGGTTACATGGTTACTAAAGCTTGTTAACAGGAAAAAAAGGGGTGAAAATTAAATTGGTCAACCTCCAGTGATGGTTATTATCTTATATGCAATGAAATTTAATGTGAAATTTTGTCTGTAGTACTGGACAGGATAAAACTTTACTCATGCCAAGTATTTCTTAATTTGAAACAAAGATAAATTCTGCACAATTTTTGGAAAGTGCCAATTTGACAAAGACTCGTAGAGGAAAATCAATTGTGGTATTACTCCTTGAATCACCACTGTAGTGTACTTATAATTACTATTCATCTTTTTATTTTTCAGTTTTTATACTCAGATCTATGAACACCAGTTCAAACAATGTATGGAATTCCCAGCACAACATAGATTCAGTATAGTCTTCCCTATGATCTGTGCACATTTTATGAACGCAACACATGAACTTTGTCCTGAAGAGGTAAATTTATGAATAGATTATATTAAAACCCATAATAGGGTTGAAGAAATTTACTCAGTTGAAACTGACAAATTTTTTTTTCATTAGAAGCCACACAAAGTCAGCAGAACTTTCAACAGACGAGTCTTCCCTGGTCTAAGAGCAAATAATCATGAAAGTCTGATAATGGTGTTTGTGGTTTTGATTCAACCTTCACAGAAACTTTCTAAAAAAATATGCTAGTGACACAAAATTCAAATTCAAACATGAACCGAAAATCTATGACAGAAAATACATTATGTTCTTATAACCTCATAGTACACAGATTAAGCTGAGGTGCTGTAAATTTTAATGAAAATGTTTTGAAAATAGCCCTGATTGAAAAAATAAACTGGTCCTACCTCTTTATAACATGATTTCAATTATTAATTTTCATATATAAATTATATGCATGCATGCTTACAGTAATTCAAAGTCACAAAGGATACCCTTTAACGGAAAAAGTAGATGAAAAGGTAAAGGTCAACTAAAAAAAAATCTTTAATTTGATGAAAGAATTCGAGTCATGTCAGTGGCAAAGCATTGACTATTGGGCTGATGATAGCCATGGGGACTTGCCTTCCACCAGCAGCTCTTATAGATTGGGAGACTGTTGCAGTCAAAAGCATATTAACCTAACTATTATGAAATAAACTGAAACAGCTTTTAATAGGTTCCTATTGTTGAAATAATAGAAATAAAATTATTTCATTTGCAAAACATTTATAGCTTGTGGGGCACCGCAGACCCTCCGTAGAATCTGAGGTCAAGCTACACTTATGAGCCGATTAGTATAAATCTTTAATTTTTTTTATAATTTTCCATTGCTTTGCTTATTTTTAAAACTAAAACTTGTACATGTTGTATCCAGTATATAAACTGGTTCCTTCTTTATTTTACAGAGACATTCTATAGGTACCACAAGTGTCCAGTATACACACTGGTTCCTGAAGGAGATGTCAGATGAAGTAAACCAGGTGATAACAGCTATCTGTGAAGAGCAATGTATGCTAAGTGACAAGGTAATCGTTGTTTACTGAATCATTTATAGCCACTGTTTGTTTATACTGCATTTAACCGCTATAGATGATTATCAATTTCATTTTTTGGCTAAATTTAGTTCAATCCATTGACTCTACCTTGATATATATGTGACATCACAGGGAAAATGTCTTTCTTATGCTTGTGCATACCGACTTGCTGAAGTGGTAACAAGATTTGTATTTTGTATTAAGAAATTCAGGGTGAATGGGGCACAGAGTAGATGATTAAAAAATAACAATTTGGCAATGAAAACTGTTAATTGGAAGGAAAGATTTACGGTAAATGTATATGGCTTCCCACCTAAAAGAACAACAAAAATAAAAAGTCAAAGATCAAATCAAAACTTTGACCAAAATAGTAATTGGCATAACACAGGAATTTAAAAAAGAGAACAGAAATTCTCCTTTAAACTAGTAATCAACATGCTACTTTGAAACAGAAAGATTACTAAGTGACTGCATGTATAAATGAATAAATCCTTCTTTAAAGTGATCTTGGTACATTTAATTCTCTACAGTTACTACCAAAACATAGTGCAGATACCATTATACAGACAGCCCAGAAGAAAAGACCCCAAGATAAAAAGAAAAAAACTGTTGCTGAACCTATTAAACCTGGACAAGAGAGTACTAGGAAAAATAGGGAAGTCTTTACAAGGTAAAACATTAAACTTTTGTGAAGTAAGAACCTTAGCTACTGATTTAAAGGGTTGAAACAAAGAGATGAAGAACAGCAATAAAAGTGGTGTTCCTTTGCTTTTTGTGTGTTTTTTTGTTGTGCATGTACTGATATTGTGTCATGAATGGATACCCCATATACTTTGATTTCTATTAAACAGTTTAAGATGGTACATAACACTACAGGGAGATAACTCTGTAAAAATCAGCTGAACGTTTTAATCAGGAAACATTAAGCTTCTCAATGATCAAAATTAGTGTTTGTCAAACTGCTATATATCCAATGAAATTTTTTCGATAAAGTGTGTGGTTCAGGTTTTTTGAAATTTTTATATTTTTGTCAAAGGATCAAAGTAAATATTTTGTCAAAATTTTATGAAAATTAAATGAGCCAAATTGATTTTAGTCCAGATATTTGGTACCACCTTAATATCCAAAGTTTTTGTTCTATGACCACATTATCATCAGTGGTTATAAATGATGTTCTTGCTATTTAAAGAACAAAGAAAGGGATATTGTATGAATGATGACTTATATCATCACATTTTTTGTGAAAATAATTACATCATAGGAATGAAAGAAGATATGAGACAGTTTCACTCAGATAGCAGCATAAGGGTCCTCAACTTCCATGTTTTCTATATGTCTCTGCTGCCCAACTGTAAGTCTCCCATAAGGATGTTAGATGTCAGTTCATTCTTGGACTAGCTAATGAGATGCATTTATATACTAGTATCTTACATAATATTTTTAAATGGCCTGAAGACTAGAAAAAATGCCTGATTGAATTCAACAAAGACTACAGAAAATCTATTGTTAGCACCAAATTCCTTCATGGACAGAAAAACCACAAAAACAATGATAATATAAGGTTCCTGTATTGGGGCAGGACTCATTAACATGTAGTTAGGTTTAACAAAATCAACGAAAATGTGAGTACTTTGAGGATCTAAAAATTTAACCAGTTGCAATTTTTACCAAATTTCTTTCTCAAATTTACAAAAGGAAGATTTGTAGCTTTCATATTGTATCAGAGTTAAAATCTTTACATGATATTTTTAGAATGGACAAATTACATATGGCTCTAACAGAATTATGCTATGCTATAAACTACTGCAATGTGATACAAGTATGGGAGCATGGATTTGTACCGAGGGAATTCTTCTTACAACACTTAGAAACAAGATTTAATAAGTAAGTATTTGTGTATATTTATTGAAATTCTACTAGTAAACAATGACAAACAATGGAAAGGGACATTTATAAATAGATATTTGTAACAAAAAACAAACATAGTCACGTGAATGTGAAATTGGTTTGAAACTACCTTTTGACATTATATTAACTAGGTTTTTTTCACTAAAATATTTCTTCAATATTGACCATTTGTATAGTATACATAGCTTTCTTGCAGTTTTTTCACATTCCACATATGTATATCAATTTAGATATAGGACATTATTTTAAGACACCAGATACTTACTATTCTGATTCACAGAGTAACGTAATATGATAAATCATTTTCTCTAAATCTAAGTCTATTTGTACTTTTCTCTACCATTCTCTACAGATTCCACCACTGAAAATTGTGCCATACAGTATTTCTTCACACTCAACAGTAAATTTGTTTAAATTCAAAGTTCTCGCATGCCTCACATTTTAAATTAGAAAATAGAATTGTCTCAAGTGAAGCCTTATCACATCACACCAAATGCAATGGCAGAATCTATATATATATATTTGCCCCGTGAGATGTAACAATTGTTGAATATAGCATGCAAGGCCTGTCACACTGATAAATCAACTTATCTTGTAATTAAAGTTTGTGTTAAATTTTAAAACAGGATAGAAACATGATGTAAAATTAGATAATTTATATGGCTTTTGCTTTGATTGATTTTTGGTGTTTTAACGCCACTTTTAAGCACCACTTTTGGGCTATTTCGTGGCGGCCAGTTTTTATTGGTGGAGGAAGCCAGAGTGCCCAGAGAAAACCACTGACCTTCGATAGGAAAACTGACAATCCTAGTCAATTAAGATTGGAGTCGAGTGCACCCACACGAGCGGGGTTCGAACTCACTATATGGCTTTAAATACTGTAAATAAGAAATTATGAAAAAAAGTGTCATTTCAAAATTGATGTATTTGTACGATGATGTACAATTGAGATACAATAAAGATTCCTTAACCACATGTGGAATTAGTAAACCATCAATCAATCATATGTATTTCTATTTTAGAGCCTTAGTTGGAATGATGATGTACAATCCAGACACATCAGAGATTGCAAAACCATCAGAATTATTAAACAGTGTTAAATCTGTCATGAATGTCCTGCAGGGACTAGAAAATTATGGTAGGTATATTAGATCTTTATAAAATATCTTCTTTTATTTTCTGCTGCATAGTTTACATGGTTTTTAATACTTTTAGTCCAACTGTCAGCTCTTTCATCCATCATCACTCAGTTCTCACCAGTACAGTACCTTCATTGTTTGGCAAAAGCCTATTCAAATTAGGATGAAGGTTTCCACACTTCAAAAGTGTGGATGAGTTAAATAATCAGAAAAATCTAAAAATGGGAACTTTTTTTTTCAGAGGGATGCTGAAAAGATAAAACTATACCAGCAGGTCATGATAAACTCTTTCAATTTATGTGAGGGGGCATAGTGTTTAGATTTTTTTTTTTTTGTCACTGTAGGGAAGACCATTTCTGAATAAATATAAAAATAAGGAGATGTGGCTTAGTTCATTCAATATTTACAAAAATTGAATTATACTTATTTTGTATTTTGCAGTAAACATAGACATAGCTAGAATCTTTAACAGTGTATTGCCACAACAGACACAGCATATAGATAGCTTTACTGGGGAGAAAACAATCACTGCTAATTATACCAACTGGTAAGTTACTCAGGGCTCACACTTGCTGAAAGATTTTTAATGAGGGGCGTAAAGGGGGGGGGGTATCTGCACGGAAGAACGCGAAATAAAATTGCCATTTCACGATGAACGAACAATTAAAAAATTGCTTGCACGTTCATCTTTTTACCAAATTCACGAAACACGGTGAATGACGAACCTTTTTCACAGCTGCACGTGAAATAAAAATGGCAAAACACGTTGCACGAAAATAACCCTTTACCACCCTCTTAAATCTGTTTCTGGTATTGATGTTTTAATGGATCCAAAACATATTTCTTTTAACATTCTATACACATGAGAACGAATGCTGTTTACATGCATGTAAAAACTTTTAAATTAACATTACCTTGATTTATAACTCTACATTACGTTTAACTGACATAATTTTAATTGAATTGTGAAATCATTGAAATAACATGCACTAGGGATCAATGTGAAAAGCATTAAAGGACAAAGGACAACCCATAACAAATAATAAGAAATATTGTACCACCAAATGAAGATAAATAGTTGTTATTACATAGGTTGTAAAGAAATACCCTGATTTTCCAGTGAAATAAAAACCGATAATTTCACATGTGAAATTGATCCGATTATTTCACTCCTCTGAGGTTATAGCACTATGGGTGTTATCAAGACATTTTCAATGACGTTGCATCCAAACGAATTGGGAATGCGTAGAAAAGATATAATTCCTTGTTGTTTATACTTTATCACCATTAAAAAGTCCATGGTCAATGTAATAAAAAAAGTAATCGAAGAATTCAAATATTGAAAAAATATTCAACTGAAGATCTGAACAACACTGATAATTAACTCACTCGTTGAATATTTTTCTATATTTGAATTCTTCTGTTAGTTATTCTTTATTTATTATCAATCATTGGCAGGTATCTGGAAGTATTATTACGGAGAGTGACAGTAAATGCAGGCCAGAATCCAGTCATATTTTCCCCCAACCATAAGGCCTTTGTCAGTATACAAACAGATGGGAACCAGTTCTTTGCTGCTGAGGAATATGCAGATTTGACAGAGTTAAGGGCCTTGGCTGAGCTGATTGGTCCATATGGTATGAAGTATATGGGAGAGAGGCTGATGAATCATGTTGCTAGCCAGGTTGATGAACTGAAAGTAAGATGTTCAGACACTGTGTGTAACAGGGTCATGACTGTTCAAAGATACATATTATCATTTAAGGGCTATATATTTAAAACCTGGTAAAAATTTAAAACTTTCAAATGTTAAATGAATACACCCAGATAGTATGATTTGTAATTTGCACAAACTATATTAAATTTGTTTACATTTATTTTTTTTTGGGGGGGTGGGGTGGTGAAATTGGTCTTATGAAGAACAACTTATCTTTTGATAAATAGTTTAAAGATTTAATGAATATATAATTTTATCGAAATCATAATCTTGAAAGTATAGATTCCACAACTGAAGTGAGATAGGGTTGTGGAATCTTTTTCGCTAATGATTATTAGACAAAATGTAGGTAAACTTTAAAGAAAACAGTTTCCTTTGGGCAGAAAATCTTCTGTTTCTCAGAATATACACATAAAACGAGAGAAACGTGCATGTTTGGTAATTTAAGGTTAAACTTCAATTTTTCCTGCAGAAACTAGTTGTTGGTAACAAAGAGGTCTTACAGAAACTGAGGACTAACTACGACAAACCAGAAGTAATGAGAGACTTGTACAGACAGTTAACAAGTAAGTTACCAGTATAAACTGGGTCACTGTTCTCATGAATATTTTTACAGCTATGCAAGAGATACCATCATTAGAATATTGTAGGATGTAGAATCTCAATTAAATTTAGATTTTCCAGAAAGCTGGAAATAATATATGATTGTTGCTTTCTAACATAGATTTCAAGTAGATCTTGAGATGAATTAACAAAAATAGCACACATTTTTATACCATCCAACTTTTCAAAATCTCCATGGGGGATTTTAAGTGCAGGAGGACATAATGCTCCTCTTATATTGTCATCAGTGTTTTTAATCTACTACTATATTGGTTAAATGGGTATATATGTGCTTAAATACCCTTTTAACTCATTTGAATGCCTATTTTGAGGTGTTCAGTTCGTATAATAAAAATTTCAAAATTCAGGTCAAGACCTCTCATGGGGGATATCCCCTAAAAATAGGGATAGTTGGCAAGTCTGCATTTTCAATAAGTTATAAATCCTCATATGTCATATATAGTCCCATGAAGAAGTGAGTCTAAGAATTTTGCTTAAAATATCTTCCAGCAGAGTAATATCTAAAGGTTTTTGGTATTATTGGTAATTCCTCCATATTTTTATGACGTGTTACTGTAAATTCAGAAATTATAGTGAGGTTTTTTTAATTTGAAAAATTGACTGGGTGAGTTTGCAATGATAAGAACTCACATTCTGATATCTGAAACATATATCTGTATGCTGATTTTTCTGAAATAGCAATAATTAAGATCACATTTTTGTCCATTCTTCAAAAATCAAAATAATATATGTACACAATAATTTCTGAATTTAAAAACATTTTGTCCAACTTAATGGGGGCTGCTACAAGATGTTTCTCTTTAAAAATTACTCCTAGAAGCAAACAGTGTATATGATTAGAATATGATACTTGGTATTCACGGAAGACTCTATTTTATGTATTGATGTGTTGTTCAATTATCATTCACAGTTCTTATTATCATTCATAGCTATTTAACTTGGCTTTCAAAGGAAAAAATAAAATGTTTATTATAAGAATTGAAAAATCTACTTCACAAGGGAAGATATTTGATTCCTTATTGTTAGCTACACATAAAATATAAATGTAAACCATTTATAATGAATTTGTTTCTGTTGGTTAGCAGAAACTTCTAGCTAAGAAATTATACATGTGGAATTTTAGTAAGTTTCAAATTTTTCAACTTATCTAAATGCTGCCTTGGTTTTATGATTTCATGTTTTTTTTTTCAATCGCTAATTATCAGGCAGCTGGTTAGTTAATTTCAAATACTGGCAAAAAACAATTGCAAAATCTATAAGTAAATTCAATGTTGCCCATACATAGCAGCTTGTTTCAGATTTACTTAAGTTCAGACTGATCTGTACTGGACTTTTACATAGACAAATAATTTTATAGTTCATGATACAGTTTAAAAAAAGAATTGATCTCAAAAATAGATGTATTTACACTTTTATGCACATTTTTCTGCCATAAGTTAAAATCTTGACATCAGAAGGTTATTCTGAGACAAATCTATGGTCATTCAGAGACAAAATTCAGCTAAATACCTAAAAGTGTAAGCATATCTATAGGATAAAGTACTAATAATTTCTGTTGTAATACTGCATTTTGAATAGTCATACAGTGTTAAGTATAAAATGAATCTTTTTGATATTTACATTTCCAAAATCTGAGATAAAAATTGTTAAATTTGATTTAAAAAAAACCAAAAAAATCACTGTTGTTAGCAGTACTTTTATTTTGAAGACTTCCAGGAAAAAGTATAACTAGCAATTAGTCAATAAAATGGTTGCATAGACATGTATAATTTTCTTGCACCTGTAGATGTATGGTAGCTTTCACTAATAACCAATTTTACTGATTTATTTAGGACCCAAGCAATCAGCAAGTAAGATCTGAATGTTGTTTCTATCTTTTATGTCTGCGCTTGCAGCCGGTTTCCGGTCGTGTGATCCTATTGTATACACTGCACGATAATTGCCATGCACATGCGTGCTAGGTGGTCCATTCATGTTTTTTTTTCAGGTTGTTTTATTTGCATTTTGTTGAATTTATGTTACTGTTTGAGAAATTTTACATTGATGTTAAGTGTTTAATTAGGTTTCAAATTTATATAAAAATTAATAAAACGTACATACATGAATATGTCTTTACAGGTTTAAACTCATAGTCACTGTATTTATATGTTTTCCCAAAGCTTATATATTTTGTCTCTAAGTAAAAGGTCTCTATTGTATGTTGTGATTGCTAGCTTATTCATTATGATGTCACCCAATTGTAAGCTTCATTAGCAATATTGGCACTGTTGTGCTATTCTGTCTTGGAGTTTCATACAGGAAACCAAAGAAACATATGAGAGAAACACATTCCATCTTTTATTTCTCATGAATTTCAACATTTATCCACTCTTGATAAATAAACTTTAAACCTTAACATGGTGGCAAATGATGAAATATAAAATGTTCCTTTAGAGCTATTGAATAAATGAAAGTTTCTGAAGACTTAATGGCCACTTCCTATGAACTTACTCTAAAGATTCAATACTTAATTTGAAAGCCATATATATTTTAGAAAAATTAGACTCGGTCTCACTAGTTGCAAAAACAGGTAGGAATTGTATTGAATTGAAATGTAAATTTTAGATATCCATACTTCCATTTAAATATGTAGTTATGTAAATATACTTATAAATGTATTGTGGATTCAGATCACAAAATTTCAGTTGGCATACTGTGGATTCATTATTATTCGTTGGATACCAATTTTCGTGGATTTCGTGGATACAGGTAAATCACGAATTTAAAATGTTCAACGATTTACAAATTTTCTATTGGTTTGTATGCAGACTTTGGCAAATCACGAAATTAAATATCCACGAAAATGCAAGATTTCATCAATCCACGAATATTGATACCCATGAAAATAAACGAAATCCACATTATATTAAGAAATTGTACAAATTCCATGGAAATTGAATTTTTCCTCATTGGACGAAAATTGGTAATACTGTAAATTCAGAAATTATTGCAAGTATTTATTATTGGGATTTTGATATGATCAACAAACAATCGAGATCAAATTATTGAAATTGTAAATGCAGGAAAAGCTGCATACATATTATGAGATAAGGCCAACCTTAAAAATATGTTTGTTTGCAGTTTTCCGACTGTACCTACAGACTGCAGGGTCGGTAGGTAGGAAAAATATTTTATTTTATCAGCCAGAATAAAGTTTAAACAAGCAGTTTAACACAAACCAAGTTTCTTGTGAGAAAAAACATTTTAAAACAACAAACAATGAAAACCAACATGAAATGAACAGGCATTTTCAGGTAAACACCTGTTTAACCAAAACTGAAACTTAACATAGTGTCATTATACAATTTATGACATAAATACTGGAACACTTATAAACAAGGAATGACTAGAATTGTTGTAAAGAAACATATTCACTGACATATATGCATCTTTACTAGAATGTTTTTGCATCAGAAAAATGTAGATATTAAAGATTCAAAAGACAATTTAGGAGTGTGTTAAAAAAAAATCAACCATTGAATCTTCCTCAATTGAAAAAAAAAGACAACATAAAAAAATATATTAGACATCTGACTGTTATAAAGGTTATATTTGGAAAGATATGTTGATGCCAGGCATTAATTAAAACAAACAAAAATCTAAGATTAGCTTTGGGGTGAAATCCATAGCACCCCATTAAAAGTAATTGGTCTGTACTGAAATATTTTGACTGCATACAAAAATTGGCAGCATAGCTCCTAGCTAAGGACATATTTCAATTCAATTCACACAGGCCACACAGTTTGGGTATATTTAATATTGTAAGAGAGAGAATAATTGCAATGAGTGGGACAGTCCCCTTATCCTAAACTGACATTATCAAGATGCTTGATTTCTTGATTGACAACATATTTGTTACGTTTGGAGGACGTGTTTTTCAACAGACTGTCGGAATTCCAATGGGAACCAATTGTGCCCCTCTTCTTGCCGACTTGTTTCTTTATTATTATGAGGCTGACCTTATACAGGAACTTCTTAGGAAGAAAGATAAGAAGTTAGCAATATCCTTTAACTCTACGTTCCGCTATATAGATGATGTTCTTAAATTACAAAATTTGGTGACTATGTTGAACGAATCTATCCCATCGAACTAGAGATAAAGGATACTACAGATACAGTTAAGTCTGCCTCATATCTTGACTTACATCTCGAAATTGACAATGAGGGTCGGTTGAAAACAAAACTTTACGACAAAAGAGATGATTTCAGCCAATTGTGAACTTTCCATTTCTATGTAGCAACATTCCAGCAGCGCCTGCATACGGAGTATATATCTCCCAATTGATACGATATTCCCGGGCTTGTGTTTCCTATCATGATTTCCTTGATAGAGGATTGCTGCTCACAAGGAAGCTATTAAACCAAGAGTTCCAAATGGTGAAGTTGAAATCATCCCTTCGTAAATTTTACGGACGCCATCACGAGTTGGGTGACCGTTTTGGAAGAACCGTTTCACAGATGATATCGGATATGTTCCTTATGTCGTAACTACAATACCCTTCCGTTTTCACGAATGTGACTTACCGAATTAGACTATTTACCGGATTTGTAATAACATAAGCAACACGACGGGTGCCACATGTGGAGCAGGATCTGCTTACCCTTCCGGAGCACCTGAGATCACCCCCAGTTTTTGGTGGGGTTCGTGTTGCTTAGCCTTTAGTTTTCTATGTTGTGTTATCTGTACTATTATTTGTCTGTTTGTCTTTTTATTTTTGGCCATGGCGTTGTCAGTTTGTTTTCGATCTATGAGTTTGACTGTCCCTCTGGTATCTTTCGTCCCTCTTCTAAAGGAGCATACTCATTGCAATCGAAGATAGATTTGATACAGAGAGAATATATTTATTTTTCAAGCCAACCATTTATTTTCTCCACATCTTTGTGTAGTTTGTGTGGCTTCTTATTGATTTAACATTACAAATGCGTCCTTCCGCCGTACAGGCGTGTTTACAGGTATCCATGAAGTCACGGAGGAGTGGTTTCATCTTTGTCGTCTTCACGACGATTTAAAGAAAATATGGCATACTCCAGGCTACTGTCGAATTGTTGAACCACTGATATTGGTTCCATAAAGTCAGTCTCAAAGGATTCTATATCAGATTTGTTTGAGACAGAAACGGTTATCGTGTCGGTTTTATGAATATCCGCTGCATCATCGTCAATGATATCATCGAAGACATCATTCCGTGTGCAATTCTGCCTGAATCAGTATAAACAGTTTACTATGAAACTTTTCCTTGTATTATTTGTCTTAAAATTGACAGAAGACGACAGAATAAAGTACTCCTCCATGACTTCGTGGATACCTGTAAACAATCTCCATGTGCTTTATCATTAAAGGGTCCGATGAACGGTTGCCAGGAAGGGAAGAAAAACCGAACTTCAAACATGTAATTGACCTAGACTTGAAATCAATTCCGGAAACGACCCAAAATTCCGGATCGAGTCCATAGAAGTATTAAAAATAATTTCTTCAAATTAAAAGCAATAAAATGTTCACATTCGGGCGGATTTTCGAAGGTCGGTCGGTAAACTGCAAACAAACAATATTTTAATTTAAGCCTAAACATGTATGTATGCAATATCATAACGGGTATTTTTATCATTGCAATACTCGCCCAAGTCGCATTATTTGCATTAATTAAAACCTTGCAATAATTTATGAGCTTACAGTATTAATAAATTCACAGTACGTGTGTATAACATTTTTGATTATTTGAGAATGTGTCGATATACCACTATTAACTCTAGTTTGCATTTAAACATGTATAATGTACAGTTAAACAAATATCAATTATTATTTTGAAATTGGTATGTTTTTGTCAATATTTTTTGTAGGGTCATACTGTCTAGACCCCCTCCTTTCAAAATTCTTTCCATACCCAATCATTGTGATCTTGTCCAGACCATATAAATGCCAGTTACAAAATCTCATACAGTTTGTTTTATTTAAAAAAAAAATGGCTGATGTCTTACCTTCTACAGATGTCAGAGAACTCAGTTGTTTCAATGTTTGGCTGTTATGTGGGACCATTTATATAAACTCATCATAGATACCAGGATTAAAATTTTGTACGCCAGAGGCGAATTTCGTCTAAAAAGACTCATCAGTGACGCTCGAATCAAAAAAGTTAAAAAGGCCAAATATAGTAAGAAGTTGAAGAGCATTGAGGACCCAAAATTCCAAAAGGTTTTGTAATACAGCTAATGTTATCCATTCCTGGAGTAGAAAATCCTTAGTATTTCAAAAAATTCATAGTTTTATCAACAGTTAATTTTTTGTTATGACCATATCAATGATACTTCATGTATATTTAATACCTGGTGTGTACTGGAGTTATTGTTATTGACATTGTCTGATATGAGACACCATCTGTGAAAAGTTAATAATAGATACTCATTGTTTTTCCAAGCATCAGATAGTTCACCAGTGACCTAATATGGTATATACTCGTCAGTCTATTCTAAATAGGAATTAGAGCTAAGTTCTCACCACATATAAAGTTTACTGACCATGTATATACCATATTAGGTCACTGATGGCCTGTGTAATATATTAAATTTATCCACTATAGTTGTTTTGAAAATTTAAAAAGTTAAAGCATGCCAAGGATTGTTTGGGTAAAGTGATAGAATCTGTTTGTTTTTAATGATTTACAGGGATCTCCATGACTTGTTTTATGATGGCGGCCTGCCATTGTTAAAATATCATCCGCCACCGTCAAAAGATCCCCGCCATCGTTAGATTATCTTCCGCCATTGTCAAATGGTACCCGCCATCGTCAAAACTTGTTATCGTTTTTCTAGTCGCCGCCATTTTTGTTAGCAATTATAAACATTAACCCTTAGGCTTTTGTATTATAATTCAAAGGGTACTCCTGCTTACAGTTTTCAAGCCCTGAGCTAGGCTGAGGGATATCGGCTAAAGATCACTAATTACTTGTACAGGTAGATCGACACACCTGACAGGAGAACTCATTTAATTAAGAAGTCCATGTGTAATGTTTAAACAATGTCATGTAGTTAAAAGGGAGATCACTCCACTGACAAATTTGTTCAATTACCTACTTACCGTTTCAGAACCTAATGCATTTTTGGTTATATTATAAAATGCATTCATGAAAATGTTTTGATTGGATAGAAATGTCCTACACAATGGTTATTAATACAAAAAATGCGGGAATGTCATTTTCATTTTGATAAAAAAAAATTACCAACAATACTTTCTATTTTCAAAGGGTGATTTTATATATAATACAAATGCATTAAGATACTTAAAATATGTTGTTACTACCGAGATGCTTTCCAGAGTTTTTTTTAAACAAAATTCAGGTAAACCCTAAAGATTAATTAAAATCAGCTACCTGTGCTTTTGCTATTCTTGTATATACATGCTTCATCTTTCAATAATTATTATCCCAATTGTTGTTGGGATAAATATGGCTTCAAATTTTAAAAAGCACTTTTTTTATTTAGTAATGAACTTATGATTTACTATACTGATTTGGGTTAGAAGTAAAGCGATGAATATATGGACGGTAATTTCAGGTGTTTATTCAATGATACCAAGTACCAAAGCGATGGATATAATGTTTTATCCTGTCTGCTTTTACCCGAATGTGACCTACCAAATTAGACTTATTACTGGGTTTGTACTAACATGAGCAACACGACGGGTGCCACATGTGCAGCAGGATTTGCTTACCCTTCCGGAGCACCTGGGATCACCGCCAGTTTTTGGTGGGGTTCATGTTGCTCAGTCTTTAGTTTTCTATGTTGTGTTTTGTGTACAATTGTTTGTCTATTGGTCTTTTTCTTTTTTATCCATGGCATTGACAGTTTTTTTTTGACTAATGAGTTTGAATGTCCCTTTGGTATCTTTCGCCTCTCTCTTACCATTTTGATTTTCAGTTAAAAGGAATATGCAGTTTTGGGATTAAGTCTTCTTTGAATACTTTCAAATCCTTTAATTGAAGATAATTTTGAAATTGCCTCTTTACATAATTTGGTTCAAATTCATTCCATTCTCCAAACTGACCTTTAACCTTGCCTTTAATTTTGCAAAAAAATGTTTCACTTGCCTTTGGAAGTTCTATAGAAACAGTTAGCTTCATGGGTTAAAATGATGTCATTTTATTAGTCCACAGCTTGTAATGTTATATAAGTTTCATTTGGGGTGGGGGGTGAGAGCGTGAGAGAATTGATAAAAATTCAATATCTGCAATCCTGCAGTTTCTGACTGAATGAATAAAGTATATATAAATACTGCGTTTTATGATAAAACTCTCTTCTAAACTTATACTATTTATAGTATATGCATGAAGTTTTGTGTGTATTTTTTTCATTTCTTCTTTCCATTTATGTTTTTAGGGAAGATTACTTTGTCGACTTCAATTTGTGCAAATAAATAATGTGATTTTAATTTTAATTGTCGTTTATGATAAGCATATTTTTAAATGTTTCGAGGATTTATTTCTTTTTGAATGATAGTACAATTTAGATATTAAGACTAACAGAAATATCTTCATGAATTAATCATATTGTTCTTGAATTATACCTTAACATGAGCTATACACAGACTAACAGTATTGGACCTGTGGAAACATTACTTTTCTCCATTATGAAGAAAGCTGGTAAAAATTTTATAATTATAGTGTCGCATATATATATTTGTAAACATTTCATTGGTTGAATTTTAGATACAAAAAATACATCTTCAGGTAAGTGGCATTATTGCACGAGCATGTGCATAGAATAATATGTGCTTACGTCTGCTAAAATTAAACTGTCGTCTGCTCAGAAAATCTTCTTCATTGAGATTTGTATGTCTTGTGTGAAAGATCTACTATGTTGAATGCGGATAGGAATAAATATGTAATGATATTTGCATGTTGTTTGTGAATGGATTCTTGGAGTGTCAAAATAATGTTTAAAACTTACAAGACAGGAAAAGTTAAATCAGTTTCGTTAGCTTTGTCATATTTCCAAGTCATTTGCATGTATCTGAAATGGAGACATTGCACACCATAGGTCCTAGTTTTCAATTTTTTGGGCAAGAAACACTTGAAAACTTAAACACTTCAAAATTTAAATTTCTAAATTCATGCTTTTTTTAAAGATTTTCCTATCTTGGTAATGAAAAATTTGCTTAGTTTGGTGGACTTTATTTGTCATAATTTAACTAGATTGTTCATGATAGCCAAATCACATAGTTATATGTTTGACATTTCTTTTTTACAAACCGAATTTCAACTAGATCTACTCCAAGGGTTGACTGGTGTATAGTAATATTATCACCTGTATTTTTACTCTCTGCAGTAAGACATATGCTGTGGGGTAATCTATTCTGTTGTATGCAAGGTATAAATTCTCAACCACATCTGGCTATTACATGGATGTTATATTTCATGACTAGTTTTGAGAGAGGAACATAGGAGCCCTTGCAATTTCTCTTTAAGGGGTCCATTGGGGACTTATTACAAAGCAACATTACCATTTAATTTTTTCCAGCGGATGTTTTTTTTTATCCTGGTTGACTCTCTTTACAGAATCTACATTTTGTGTCGTTTTTCAATTTTTCTTGTCCTAAATATGCATGAAATATTTGTAACTGGACATTATGCAACAATCAATCAAATGGACAATATTTCTCATACTCTCTTTCGATCTTTGACATCGTTTTGCTATTTGTGATTTGGCTAACTATGGGTGTTCTGGGTCTCTCTGAACTAATTCTGAAAAACTCACTAAAATAGGAATCATAAGAATAATAATATAACAATTTCTAAGTTTATATGTTATAGTAGAAGCGATTCTTTTTTTAACCCTTTTTGCACATAGCCAAATTCAATCTCAATTGCTACAGAATGGTAAACTATTGAAATAAAAAATGCTATATAGACACAGTTTGATTCAGGTACCTTTCATTACAACTACTTGCTTAACACCATAGCAATTTCAAAACCAATAACTAGTTACTTTCTAAAAAGCTGATTTTACAATCTTAAAAGAAAGGGAAGCAAACTTCTGACAGAATTAATGAGACTTAATTCTTGTTTTTTTTTTGTTAGTTACACTTTTTTTCACTTTTTGCTTCGCCACCATTTTTAATTATTTAATAATAAACTTTGAAAGTTCAAACAAAATTCTTTTGTTCTGGCTTTGCAAAATAATCTTTTTTTTCAACTTCATCTGTTCATGATTTTATCGGTTGCATTTTTTCATCTTTAGCATACAATTGTAAGTTTTAAAATGAGAGAACTTCTTCAAACTTCAGTTCTGTCAAACTAATTATAATTTCATATTTATATTATATGATAACAAGAAATAGAAATAAACAAGATAATGTATTTGAAGCTTATTTGTTTATCTTTGCATATTACATTATCAAGAAAATATTTTACTATATTTAAATTGGATTTTATAAAAATAAAGAATTGTTATGCAGTAAGCTGCTAGTGCTTTTTGGAGCTTCTTTATATTTCATATGAACAATATGCTCGTTTTTCTATCATATAAAATTTTGAGAGCCATAGTTGTTAAGTAACGTAAGTATAAGTTAAGTATACATTTGTCTTCACACAGTATGGTTTAGGTCTACTGCTTTAGGAAAATCATAAACCTCCATTTAAACCTTGCATTTAGAAATTGATATATGTCTTTAGGGTGTATTTAGACTAACTGTTAACCGACCTACTAAATTTAACACTATAGGGCTAAGTACATCCTAATTATCTAAAAATAATCCATTTCAAACTTTGTAAGATGTCATTATAAAGATGCATGAAATATTTGCCACTGGAAATTGAACAAATAACAATCAATAAATCTATATCATAAATAGGATACAATATACTTTTTGAATTTTTGTACATCAGATATTGTATGGAAATGTGTAGATATTCTGTCAAATTTGAAAATATAACTTTTGATATAAACATTTTCGGTGAAGCATGTTGCCATTTCTATAAACAGAATGGAAAAGATTAGCATGTTTATTTTGGTATCTTGTAATGCATGGTTTTTGTGTTCTGAAATTAATAATGTTTTCTTTTTATTTTTATAGACTTTTTACTTTTCTCTTTTTTTTTGTAGTGGATTTTGTAATAATTTTTTTTTTTTTAAACCTTATAATAAAAATTTTAATTTTAAACATTGAAATATTCTTCATTTGTGTTTTATCTTTGAACTTTTTATTTAATTTTGGGATTAACCACAAATATTGGATGATTTATTTAATTTTTCCAAATAAAGATAACTTAAACCAATTTTTTATTTAATTTAAAAATTATAACCAGAATTATTAATTATGATTTAATTTTGAATGTTGATATGGCATGGTTATTTTATGTTGTGATGTTTTATTTCATTATTGCCTGTTGTCTTCAATAGAATTTCACAGCCTTGTCCAGAGTAAGTTAAACTTTACTTTTGTAGAAACTTAAAAAAAAAACTCTATACCCACTGATCAGTCAAAAACATCATTTTATGTATACACCATGTTTTAAAATACCATTGAACTTTTATGGTCTAATCATAATGACCTTTATTCAGATTTTCAATGGTATTTGTAAACAGAGATTGAGATCATTGTATTGCCATGCACTTCTTCAAAGCTTTAGTTTAGATGTATTTTATTTGTCCTACAAGTGTACCGCTGTCCTTAGAAATGGTTGAGAACACTGCACTTGTAAATCTTTTCTTTCACATTCCTAGAAAATAATGTTTGCCACTGAAAAATTACCTTTTTGAAAGAGTGGGCTATCCTCATACTTTTTAGAAGGCAGCTTGGCCTTTACCTAAAGAGTCTGCATTTTTCTGAAGTTCTGCTTTCAGTTTATACAATTTTCATAAAATTGTTTGTTCAAGCATAAGTCAATTAAGTAACCTGCCTCATTCTATAAATTATATTTATTAGAGGCTGAAGATGAGACTTAAAAACAAAATAGTTTAAGACATAGACCTTTGTTGATACAGATTACTATTGAAATCTGTTATGTGTTTGAAATAGGCATTTTCAGCAATGGATTTTAAGTATTCATGTGAAACAGAAGTTAATTAATCAGTGTTACTTAGAAGCTTAGAATATGTTTATGGAAATGAATGAAACAAAAGTACCAGTGATTTTCAGAGTTATGCCCCTTAATCTAAGCACATCCCATTGAAATATGTGTGCATATCCAAAAGACGTTGGAAAAGAGTACCATTACTTTTGTATGTTTATGTCTTTAGCTGGTAGACTGCAAGGTAGGACCTGGATTTGTCAAGCTTCCATATGCACAGATTTTCCAGCTCCACACTCCTCCCCACATTGTTACTCCATGAAAAATATGTTGTCGACTATAAAATATAACTTCCTACAAATATATAAGAATAACTTGCAGTTGTTGTTTTTATTTGTATTGACATTTTACTTTTTGTTCTAGACTGCAGTTGTACTTGTATATAATGATAGTTTCTATGTTTGATAAAAAAGTAATTCTTTTTTGTTACACAATGTATATATATATGTTCAAAGAATGCTTGAAGCTAAACTATGCATACTGTAAAGAATCTGTATTCATGGATTCTTGCTTCTTTTTATGCCCCCGCCAAAGCAGAGGGGCATTAAGTTTTACCCTTGTCCGTCTGTACGTACGTCCCAAAATTGGTTTCCGTTCTCTAACTTAAGTTTGCCTCAACCAAATGTTATCAAACTTATACACAATGTTTATTACCACAAAACACAGATCAAGTTTGAATTTTGGTGGTGTCACTTTAACCGTTCTAGAGTTATGCCCCTTTATAAATGGAAAAATTGCTAAATTTTTCATTTCCGTTCTCTAACTTTAGTTTGCCTCATCCAAATGTTATGAAACTTATACACAATGCTTATTACCACAATACACAGATCAAGTTTGAATTTTGGGGGCGTCACTTTTACTGTTCTAGAGTTATGTCCCTTTACAAATGGAAAAATTGCTAAATTTTTCATTTTTTCCAAAATATCAATGTCATTATTCAAGTAAATTTTAAAATTGGAGTTATCTTCCTTTGTCCATGATTATAGTTAAATCAACTACAATCAATGCTTTATACAATGCAATGTTTAATTTTGCCTTCCACTGATAAAACACAGATCAAGTTGAATTTGGGTAGTGTTACTTTAACCATTATTGAGTTATGCCCCTTTATAAATCGAAAAATTGCAAAATTTTTAGTTTCCATTCTGTAACTTAAGTTTGCCCCAACCAAACATTATGAAACCTATACACAATACTCATTACCACAAAACTAAGATCAAGTACAAATATTGCTTCCGTTCTCGAACTTTAGTTTGCCTCAACCAAATGTTATGAAACTTATACACAACCGTTCTAGAGTTATGCATGTTAACAAATAGAAATATTGCTGAATTTTTCGTTTCTGTTCTCTACTTAAGTTAGCCTCAACCAAATGTTATGAGACTTACACACAATGCTTATTACCAGAAAACTTAGATCAAGTTCAAATTTGGGTAGCATCACTTTTACCGTTCTTCAGTTATGTCCCTTTATAACTATATGATATGCAAGCAGGGGCATCATCTGTGTCCACATGTGGACACAATCCACATTTATTTTCTTCTGTTTTTTTTTCTTTGTAACAGATTTAATTTTATCTCAACGGGTCTTTAACTCTTGATTTGACACCAGGGGCAAAACATATCAGTGGGAAATATGTATTCCATTAGGTATTAATGTCCTGGTTTGTCATCAATGAACTTTCACACAACTTCAGTACTGTAACAAATAAAGAATTTCACTTTATATTATTCATATTTTTATAAACAGTGTACCTCATACTAACAAGAATTTTATTACACAGATTATTACACATTACACAGTGATGTTATATATACCTGTATTTCATAATCAGAGAAATTGTAACTTTGTAATACATGGATTTATTGGTAAAGACCATATGACAACCTTTATGAAAATAAGGAGATGTGGTATAATTTGCCAATATATCCACCAGTCTCCAAATGATGTGGTATGATTGCCAATGAGACTTTTATCCACCAGAGTTCAAATGATGTGGATGTAAGCAATTATAGGTCATGGTACCACCTTTATATACATATCCGTCTTCCTGGAAAATGAGTATTGACAGTTTGCTGTCACAGTGAGTGATGAGTGGACAATGTTTTCAGATATCCTAATTTTCAACTTTTGCTTTATTAATTTGATTGCAGGCTATATAATTTTATGATACCCCTGCTCTGAAGATTGGGTAATACTGATTAACACCTTTAACATTTTTAGCTCACCTGGCCCGAAGGGCCAAGTGAGCTTTTCTCATCACTTGGCGTCCGTCGTCCGTCGTCGTCGTTAGCTTTTTACAAAAATCTTCTCCTCTGAAACCACTGGGCCAAATTTAACCAAACTTGGCCACAATCATCATTAGGGTATCTAGTTTAAAAAATGTGTCCGATGACCCTGCCAACCAACCAAGATGGCCACCATGGCTAAAAATAGAACATAGGGGTAAAATGTAGATTTTGGCTTATATCTCTGAAACCAAAGCATTTAGAGTAAATCTGACATAGGGTAAAACTGATTATCAGGTCAAGATCTATCTGCCCTGAAATTTTCAGACAAATCTGACAACCTGTTGTTGGGTTGCTGCCCCTGAATTGGTAATTTTAAGGAAATTTTGCCGTTTTTGGTTATTATCTTGAATATTATTATAGATAGAGATAAACTGAAAACAGCAATAATGTTCAGCAAAGTAAGATCTACAAATAAGTCTCATGACCAAAATTGTTAGTCGACCCCTTTAGGAGTTATTGCCCTTTATAGTCAATTTTTAACAAATTTTCGTATATTTTTATAATCTTCTACAAAAATCTTCTTCTCTGAAACTACTGAGACAAATTTAGCCATACTTGGCCATAATCATTATAAGGGTATCTAGTTTAAAAAATTTGTCCGATGACCCCGCCTTCCAACCATCATGGCCGACTTGGTTAAAAATAGAACATGGGGGTAGAATGCAGTTTTTGGTTTATATCTCTGAAACTGAAGCATTTAGAGCAAATCTGACAGGTGGCAAAAATGTTCATCAGATTTAGATTTATCTGCCCTGAAATTTTCAGACGAATCCGACAACATGTTGTTGGGTTGCTGCCCCATAGTTAGTAATTTGACAAAAATTTTGCAGTTTTTTGTTATTATCTTAGATATCATTATAATATCTAATATCTAATACTATTAATTATTTTAACCTTATTTTACATAGTTTCCAAAGCATCAGTAAATACAGGTGAGCGACACAGGCTCTTGAGAGCCTCTAGTTCTCATTCTGTTTACCAAATACTTAAATATAGTTTTACACGTGATAATGACCATAAATGAAATTTTGTCGTATTTTTCTTAGGAAATGTCATCCCGGACTTCCTAAAATTTGATATCAGGTTTTTTTTGTGAGCATGCTGCACAATGTGATGTGTTTTCACATTCATGGAATATCAACTTTCTGTTCACTGAATACTTATAGTTGAGGAGTCATTAGTGAATAATAGCTCCCAGTTCCACATGGTTATGTTATGATACAGCGGTTTTCTTCTATTCAAAAGATTTTTTTAGCTCACCGTTCCACAGGAACGGTGAGCTTTTGCCATCACTTGGCGTTTGTTGTCGTCGTCGTCCATCTGGTGTAAACTATTTCAAACATCTTCTCTTCTGAAACTACTGAACCAATTCCAACCAAACTTAAGATGAATGATCCTTAGTTTAAAGTTTATATTTTATTTACTGCTTCATCTAATAACATGGCCGCCATGGCTAAAAATAGAACATAGGGGTAAAATGCAGTTTTTGGCTTATATCTCAAAAACCAAAGCATTTAGAGCAAATCTGACATGGGTAAAAGTGTTCATTAGGTGAAGTTCTATCAGCCCTGAAATTTTCAGTTGAATCTGATAACCCATTGTTGGGTTGCTGCCACTAAATTGGTAATTTTAAGGAAATTTTGCAGTTTTTGGTTATTATCTTGAATATTATTAATGATAAAGATAAACTGTGACAGCAAAAATGTTCAGCAAGGTAAGATCTACAAATAAGTTAATATGATCAAAATTGTCAATTGACCCCTTAAGGAGTTATTGCCCTTTAAGGACAATTTTACACAATTTGTTTATCATGTTTTCTAACTTTAAAAAATCTTCTTCTCTGAAACTACTGAACCAATTCCAACCAAACTTAAGCTGAATGATCCTTAGGGTATCTAGAATAAAGTTTGTGTTTTATTTACTGTTTCTTCAAAAAACATGGCCACCATGGCTAAAAATAGAACATAGGGTAAAATGCAGTTTTTGGCTTATATCTCAAAAACCAAAGCATTTAGAGCAAATCTGAACTGGGGTTAAAATGTTCAAAAGGTCCACATCTATCAGCTCTGAAATTCTCAGACAAACCGAACAACCCATTGTTGGGTTGCTGCCACCAAATTGGTTATTTTAAGGAAATTTTGCAGTTTTTGGTTATTATCTTGAATATTTTTGAAGATAAATATAAACTGTAAACAGCAAAAATGTTCAGCAAAGTAAGATCTAAGAAAAAGTTTAATGACCAAAATTGTCAATTGACCCCTTAAGGACTTATTTCCCTTTAAGGATGATTTTACACAAGTTGTTTTATGTTTTTTAACTTTAAAAATCTTCTCAAACAAATCTAGTACAAATTTTGTATTTTATTTCTTTGTACGTCAAGAAACATACACTATCGCTAAAATGGAACATATGGGTAAAATGCATTTATTTGCTTTTGAAGAAAATATGACAGATATAATGAACATTTAAATGGCATTTTTAAGCCACTCATTAATATATATTGAAAAGCAAAATTAGTCATTGATGAAAGATTTAAGCAAAAAAATAACAGGTGAACGATTCAGGCTCTTGAGAGCCTCTTGTTATATTTATTCAAGGAATACATGTAGAAAAAGTTACAGAATTTTCATTGAGAAATAAAGTATTTAAGAATTTTAATGATTGGTCTGTAAGACCTAAGCAAAGTAATGCCTTTATAAGACAGTGTTATTAACATAACTAAATCAACTTTTAGTGCTACTTGTGACTATAATTCAGACAAGTGTATGAGTAGAACTATAAAGTCAGTTGGAGAATAAGCTTTAGTAACCGACCCCATGTGGACATGATTTTTATAACATTGGTGCAGTCATTTTCTGTTCTATTCATAAAGTACTCAAACCATTAGAAACATTCAAGATTTTCTAATCACGATACTGATATATATATTTTTGTTGATTGCAGATATGGATAGTGTCTTACTGAGAATGACTATTATAGGAGTATTGCTATTGATACTAAAATATATATTTTTGGGTTGATTTCAGATGTGGATAGTGTCTTACTGAGAATGACTATTATAGGTGTATTGCTATCATTTAGACAGCTGGCACAGGAAGCTCTGATAGATGTAAGTACACTTGTATAACCTTATATAAATAACATATAGCTGAGAGGGAGATAGAGCAGATTGTTACCCCGAGAAAACATTGTCAACTGAGGCGAAGGGTAACAATCTGCTCTATCACCCTGTCAGATATGTGTTATTTAATTTATTATACTGAATGTTCTGTTATTACTGTCTATTAAATTTCAAATTCAAAGTAATAAACTATGACGTCTTGTACATAACAACCATCTGTATTCAATAAAGCGCGCACTTGATCAAGCGTGAAGGGTAATAGAGTATTTACCATAGGATAGAGTAAATTGTCTCCCTCGTATCAACCAATTAAAATCTGGCATTTTGACATGAAGTATAATAAAACAAAATAGATAATTCAAACCTTTCTAGTTATTTGCATAGCCAGAAACAATAGGGTGACAGAAATGTGTTACCCTTTGCCTTACAGATTCAGTAATGTAAGTCTTAAATGAGGGTGTGGATGGGGGTTTACAGAATAGAGAATAGTGGGCAAAAATATAAAGAATAGATAAAAATGGACCAAAAAATAAAGTATAGAGAATAATGAGGTGCAAAAATATAAAGAATAGAGGATAATGGGCAAAAAGTATAAAGTATAGAGAAAAATGCCCTTAAAAAATTAAAAGAATACTGAATACCCCCCATCCAGGCCCTCTCAAATGTTACACTGAATTTCACAGACTGACCAATCTCTTGCAGTTAAATAATCTTGGCTAGGTACCCCTGTACCATATGAATGAATACAGATGTGGTGTGAATGTAAATGAGACAGCAACCCGAGAACAACCCATTGTTTTGCAAGGCAAAATTTCCAACCTTTTCAAATTTTCCTTTATTCTAAACATGTCTAAAGCAGCAGTCAAAATAGCCTACTTATATTCATGGCCAAACAAATATTTTCTAAACTTACAAGTTGTTCTCATCCTTTATATGCATCAAATATTTGCCAGTGGATGGTAAACAAACTTTCTTTAGCTGTCATGTATGCTCTTACATTTTACACATCTGGATTGTTTGACAGTAATAGGGTTGTTGCCCTCTAATTTGTATTACCATATTTGTTCAATTTCATTAAATTTATTAATGTGTTGTTTGTTCTTCATAAGTAGTTGTCTCATTGGCAATCATATCACATCTTTTTTATTCTTATGAGTCAATCTGTTACATATTTTACAGGTACTAGATGACCGAATTCCATTCCTAATGGCATCAGTCAAAGACTTACAACACTTTGTGCCAAGTACCAAAGATCTGAAGGTAAAATATTATAGAATATATATGTTGTTCAATTTTCAGATCTTCATTAAAGTCTTGTAATGAAAACACATAAATGGTGGGGATATCAAGTATAAAAAAAGTTGCAGGGAAGGTGATTGGGGTTAGCCAAAAATGTGCTAAGATTTAAAAAAATTGAAATGGATATCAATTTGAATATTTTTTTAAGAAGCAAATTCTATTCTTTTTTTATTTTATCTTGTTGATCTGAAAGTAAAGCCTTCCTATATGACTCTGTGTTCTCTCTAAGACCATGAGGCACCTGGGTACCACAATGCAATATTGGTAGAGTTTAATTCTCATGGTGCTATTTGAAAATACTGGGAAGAACACTTTGTATTTTTCCTGGGATAGCTCATAATATCAAGGAATTGAACATGGATAAAAATATATCTAACAAACATCTTACCAAGTGAACTATTATATCATTTACAAATATATCATTTTATACACAAGAATGTTTTTAAACAAGATTTAAACATTCCTGCATGTTATTGCTTAGTAAATTTAACCAGTCTGGGCATGGCTACAATAGCCTTTGAGACAATCTATTTTGTAAGTCAATGTCCAAGGGTAACATTACATATTAAATTGGTATGGGAATATTGAAGTTTTTGATAAAAATTTATTATGACAATAACTTTTCATGAATAGAATATTCATAAATTGCAGAACCATTTAACCCATGCCCAGTGAGGTTAAGTTAATAAAGTAATAATAGTATGCAAATGTAAAGGAATTTTTGATTATTTAGGTGAAAACTGTCGTAAATAAGGTATGCTTTTACAAAGGGATACATTTTGGCTTTTTGTTTGATGACACTGGTTTTAAGGCATACAGTAATAACTGAATATTTTTTGTCCATCATCCTATTAATTATTAACTAAGGCCTATTTTAATGGCAATAAAATATGTTCTGACAAAGAGCCATACATATTGAGCGTTATTTTACTAAGTGTACAAAAAGCATGACTTAATATTTGTTCTCAACAAGCTTTAGAAATATATTATTTAAGGTGGTACATAACACTACAGGGAGATAACCACTACAGGGAGATAACACTGTAAAAATCAGCTGAACGTTTTAATCACATTCTATTGTTAAGGAAATATTAAGGTTCTCAATGATCAAAATTATTGTTTGTCCGATAAAGTGTGTGGCTCAAGTTTTTTGAAATTTATATATTTGTCAAAGGGTCAAAGTAAATATTTTGTCAAAATTTTATGAAAATTAAATGAGCCAAATTAATTTTAGTCAAGGTGTTTGGTACCACCTTAAAGGTTCTGAAACCCATTAGACAACAACATGAACAAAAGACATGCATTTTGTATATCGAAAAATCTTGCTTTTTAATTATAAAAAAAGTATGGAAATAATATCAATGAATTATTAATTATTTACAATTACCCTTAACAATAACAAACATACTTTATCATAATCAAATAATTTCATATTTGGAGTTCTAATGATGCAAAGCTTACATAACAGTGGACCTCTAAAGTTATTAGTTTTTAACATGATGAAAATCATAAAATTCTTTTAGGTTATATAAGAGACGTGTCAAGGTAAATCTGCCATTTCATCACAGTTATCAAAAATTCTTGGTAGTAAAAACTCACTTGTATTTATAAATGATCCCCACAAGAGTAGTCATTTGTTATCAGCACTGGAACCTGATTGGTCACAGTGCACTATGAAATATTTCAAAGACTTTTTGAAAATTCTCTCTTATTTATTGTATGAATAGGAGTACAATGGAATCTCTTGTGTTGTGTGCGGCTGGAGAAATGCTGCCGGAGATAATGCGCTTTACTTGATTTTGCATATCTGCTAAATAAATAGAATGTGTCTTGTATTTATTTTAGTCTTAGGAAGGGCAAAAAAAGTTAAAATTTATTAGTAAAAGCATGAATTTATGATTGCAATCCCATATTTAACCATTTTTCGATTTAGATCACGACATGGTCAGATAAAATTATTTCATTTCAAGTCGAATGTTATCAAAATGAAACAATTTTTAAACGATCGATATTGGTATCACGTTGTTGTCCTCGTCGTCCGAAGACACTTGGTTTCCAGACAATAACTTTAGTATTAGTTAATAGAAATCTATGAAATTTAAACACAAGGTTTATAACCACAAAGAAAAGGTTGGGATTGATTTTGGGGAGTATGGTCCTAACAGTTTAGGATTAAGGGGCCCAAATAAGCATTTTTCTAGTTTTCAGACAATAACTTGTGGAACGGTGTATGGATCTCTCTGAAATTGTACAACAAGTTTCCATACCACAAAGGGATGGTTAGAATTGGCTTTGGGGGGTAATGGCTCAAACCGTTTAGGAATTAGGGGCAAAAAGAGGAAAAAGCAAGGGTTTTCTTTTAATGGACAATCACTTTTAAGTACAATGTTAAATTTGGATTACCTCCCTTACACTGCTTTAAAATTATGTATAAAGAAATTTTGTATTGTCTTGAGGTGATTAGCTGTCAATTTATTTTTAGAAGTTACTAATAAAAATGCTGATTAAAGATATATTATTTTTAGACATGATTATGTATGTCATTTTCTATTTTAAGACTTTTATGATGTATTTAAATGGGTAATTATGGTTGGAAACTCCATTAGAAATTTGAATTGAGATAATGACCATATCTTCAGGGAAAGATTTTTTTTGGAAAAGGGAGGAGGAGAGGTGAAAAAATTGGGGGTTAAAAGAAATTGTGGGGGACAATTTTTTTCTCATTACAGATTTCAGAAATTAAAAGAAAATTTCTTCAAATATTATAGGGTGGGGTAAAAAAATTTTTGCCAAAAAAAAGGGGGGTGCAATTAGCAACATCATAGTGTATTTGACAAAAGCAAAAATTGAATATAAATTCAAATCATATAACCAATTCTAAGTTCTTTGACTAAAGTTATTCTGTGTCAGAAACCTATTATGTGTCAAACATTTAATTTCAATTCAAATTCAGACCTGTATCAACCATGAATATTGTGTCCATTTTGCCCCAACTGTTCAGGGTTGGACCTCTACAGTCGTATCCAGCAGCGCCGGCAAAGCAATTTATTACTCCTTATCCTGGGCAGTTTGTTTGGTTCAAACCGAACAGTATTTCATGGGTATTAAATCTTTTCTGTATTCAATGATAACTATTTTTAGAAGGCATGCATGAAAAATTGTTAAAACAGAGATTTTCGTAATTTGGGACACTCATTATACAAAATTTTAAAGTTGAAGTCATAGAAGATTTAATGATGATCAAGTATGTCATGAACTTGTTCACAAAATGTTATTGGTAATATGAGTTTGCTAAAGTCTTAGGTGCTCACCGACTGCTCTGTATTTGTGATCATTAGATGACCCAATTTGAGTATAATATTCTTATGTATTTGAAAAATTGTTTTGCCAAACAAAAACATATATTGCCTGTGACTCATGCACAAGCATGGTTTGTTAAATATTACAATAACAGCCGTGACAGGGCTGATAATGTCAGATTTACCTTTTTATATCTCTGAGTATAACACTTTTGGTAGCAGATCAGAAATGCAGTGACAACACAGTGAATTAGCCATTTTAGAATCTAAGGAATTATGGGTAATTTTATTGTTTGTATGCCAAGTGGAAATATAAAATACTGGTCAAATATTCATATTGCTTAGCATGTTTTTAACCAATAAAACATTTTGGTTTAAACTGTTGAGAATATTACCCATAACACTTTTGTTCTTATCTGGCAAATTGTCTTTTTGGAAGAATAATAAATGCAAAATTTGATCTGGGTTTTGTTAACTTTGAGAAGAAGCACATTTTGCTCTAGTACACAACACTTGGTTGTAAGTTGCAATCTTTCCTATATCCAAAGTTGTAATTTGTAATCATTACATTATTCAGCATTCATCAATGAAACAACAGGTTTGTTTGTGTGTTTATATGTTTGTTAGCCAGAATATGTAGCCATTCTATTTTGCATTTTAACATAGTGCTGATTCTACAATTTTTAAATGTGTGTGCTGCATTTTTTCCCTCAATTTGTATTGTATACTTGTGCAGTATTCCTGTTTTGCATGATTTTGAAATGAAAACAAATTGTTCATCATTGAAAGCATCTTTCCAATTAACAACATCTTGATTTAATCAGACATTTGTATAAATATAGATTCTTTGGGTAGGATGACACATATTTACAATTTGAAAGTAAATACAATTACAAAGCTAAGTTATTGAATTGGCTGTCCACCTGTAAGGGAGGGGGGACCATTTGATATTGTGGGAGGGAGGTTTGGTGGTTCAGTTGAAAACAAAAATTCTGTCATCTGAAAATTCTCCTGCATTTAAAACGATTTTGCTTTTGGTTTGATCGAGTGTAACTAGGCGTTTTATGTCATAAATCAATAGACCATATCCCTGCTTTTAATTTACATTTAAAAAATAATTTGTTGGTAAAATATATTTGCATATTATTTCTTTTATTTTAAAAGTACACATGTTATTTTTCAGGGTATGAATGAACAATTTTCTTAGTCCTTAGAATGAGTTTATTCATCATGAGCTTTTGTTTCTGCTGTACTGTATATCTGTTATTTCTTAAGCTCAAAGTCTCAAAAAGTTCATTAGTTACTGTGTAGCAAAATTAGACAATCTATTAAGTTTATTATTATGTCTTTATTTGGAGTCAGAAATAGAAACTCTTCTCATTAGATATTTTAAGATAGAAAAAGGTATATGAATAACTATTAGACAAATTTCTAGATATTCATAAGGTAGAATATGAATAAAATTTATGTTTGGTATACATCAACAAGACATCAACCCAAGGACACAAGTAGACATATACAGGGCATTTCAAAATATTTACAGGAATAAAAATGATTGAAACAAATAGCGTTCTATTGAAATCATTTTCAAACTTTTTTGTATGAATCAAATTAACCACAATGATTAACATATATACTATTGTGTTTTGTGTAACAATTTTGTTTGTACAATGTATTTTTATTGTGTTTTGATGTTCATATCATAATTGCTTTTATATACATGTGCTTTTTATATATCATGTTTTAATTCTTTGTTATGTGCTGTTAATCACAGAAATATTTGTAATATTTAATAAATGTCTTGAATAACCATTCTAATTTGAATAATATATTAAAACTAACTTATTTTGTTGTATTTATATAAGTTATCTTTTCTCATCTGTCAAAAGCAAAATTGCTAAGATTTGCATATTTTAGCTCAAGTTTGTTAGATTTTCTTCCATTTTTCTGTAGTATTTTTTATCTGCAGTGTATCTATTTTAGAGTATGTAAAATCATTGCTTAGAAATACAAGTTTCATAATTTAAAGTTGATATTGAAATTGACATTCACTAGAAACTAAACATTTCAGGTATTTAAGACATGACTTTGAAAATAACTTCACTTGGAGAAAAAATTTCTTTCAGAAATATAAGTTATATGTGTATAAATACAATTTTTCTATCACAGTTACATATATTTCAAAAATTTATCATGAAATATATTTCTATAATTTTGACCTTTTTTTTACGATGAAAAATATAATGTGTCAGTTTAAAATTTCTTAAAACCTTCAGTTTCAAGGTCTATTTTTTTGAACCAAAGTAGTGTAACGAGCTTTTCAATGGGATAAGTAATTAAAACCCTTTTATTTTAAAATAACATATATATTGTTTTATATTTAAACAGGTGGTAAATGAGATGTCGTCTGCCTCAGGTTTATCATGTGACGTAGACCCAACTCTGATTAATGCACTGAGACAACAAAAAAGTGGTGAGTTCACTTACTATGTACTGTCAGACTTTATATAGATGAAATCATTAAATTAAAACCTGTGAACCAATGCCTGATTAATAGACAACTTTCCAATTTGTGCATTTACCTATACATTTATCCTATGTCACAATGCTTATGATATTACATGACAGTAAAACCAATTGTTTAATGAATTCATTTTACTGATTGTCCTCATGTCGCCTAGTGTAACTCATTCATAAAACGTAAGGTTCCTTTGAGATGCATGATATCTAAGGGTACATTCAGCGATGTTAACCTAAGATGGATTTGTCTATTCTTTGATGGTCTCTTTTAGCTCTCATTTGTTTAGATATTTATCATAAAATTGAGAATGGAAATGGGGAATGTATCAAAGAGACAACAACCCAACCAAAGAGCAGAAAACATCCCAAGGCCACCAATGGGTATTCAACACAGTGACAAAATCCTGTACCGGTTTGGACCCTAAATGAAAATATACTAGTTCAGTGAAAATGGACATCACTAAACTCCAAAACATATAAATGAACTAAAATTAAAAACATACAAGACTAACAAAGGCCAGAGGCTCCTGACTTGGGATAGGCGCAAAATGGGGCAGGATTAAACATGTTTTGAATCTCAAATACCTCTAGCCAATGTAGAATAAACAAACACACAGCAATACACACAGTAAAACTCAGTTTAAAAGAAGTCCAAGTCCGATGTCAGAATAGGTAACAAAAGAAACTAAGCAAAATGACAATGATACGGCAAATTAACAAAGGACTACTAGCAGTTACATGCCAGCTCCAGACCTCAATTAAACTGATTGAAAGATTATGTCTTCATCATATGAAAATCATCCACAATCCATCCCTGGTTTTCAATTTTTAGGTTTGAGTATTTCTGATGAAGGTAGATCCAGAGAAGGTCTTTGGATGAACACAATTTATTAATAGTTATTTTCATTCACTCATTGATAAAATTTACTTTATATAGAAACCATTATGAATTATGGTCCTGAAGTATCTGAATTTAGTAATCAGGAAGATAATACTCACTGATTTTATCCTGATGACAGTGTCAAGAACTCAAAAACATGTTGATCTAAAATAGATAATTCTTGCAATCCCATGAATTTTTATATCCTGATTATTCCTCCAGATATAATTATTTGGTATTGTTTTAAGTTTACGTTATTTACTCCACACTGATGAGTTTTATATAGACAAAATGTTCCTCTAGAGTAATAAATTATAAGTCAGTTATCCTTGATGACTGTTAACAGAGGTTTGGGATATACGTCAATCTCATGGCTTCCAAAACAGTTGTATTGTCTGGACAAGTTTGGGAATTAGATTCACGACCGCTGTGCTAATCCTCAACCGGACATCTAATAAAATCATCAACATTAGGGAAGTTACCATTTCATATGTTAAACATTTCTTTTGGTAAGTAGAAGTTTTGAATAAAATTAAGTGCAGTCAATTGGTAAAGGTTGTGTATTGTTTGAAAGATCTTTCATCAGAAAATAAAAGACACAATGCAAGTAAGGCCATATTTTATAAGATCTTAGGGTTTATTTTTTTTATTTACAGAACGTAGAGAGAATGAATATGAAGTAGCCTGTTTACTGATGGTGTTTGTAGCAGTAGCCATTCCCAAGCTGGCCAGGCAAGATTCCTCTGTATATAAAGCAGCGCTGGAAGGTAATGTTTGTAAAAATTTTGACTGTCAAAATTTTCATGTTGTGAATCCATCCTTGTGTGTAGTCAGTGTGTTTCAAAAAGTATAAAACTGAAAATTACATAATTAAAAATAGTGAAGTATGTAGCATAATCAGCATGAACTCTTCCACACACATGATTCTTTTTCATCTAAAATTGATTGGCAAATACTTTAAAAACAGAAATTTTAGTTGGAGTTGTACTTATACTGAAGTTCCAAAAGAAGAGGGTTTTACTGTTTTATCCTTGTATCTGTCCGTCCCATGAAATTTCTGTTGGTTTTTTCTCAGGAATTACAAATCAACTTTCATAATAATGGCAATGTTTGAAAATTCTGTCATATTTTTCTCAGGAACCATGAATCGAACACCTTGAAAGTGGTATAATTATACCCCGCTTTAAAAAGGGGTATACTGTTTACCTCTGTCTGTCCTTCCGTCAGTCCATCCGTCAGTCCATCCGTCCGTCCCATGAATATTTTCGTCCCATTTTCTCAGGAACTACTTGACAAGGATTTCTGAAATTTGGTTTCAGGGTTTATATAAGTAAGTTACACCATGTGATGCGTTTTCAGATTCATCACTCAACAACTTCCTGTTTACGAACACTTGTATTATTTTACACATGATAGCCAAGTTGAAAATTTTCGTGGCATTTTCTCAGGAACTACTTGACAAGGATTTCTAAAATTTGGTTTCAGGGTTTATATAAGTTTACACTGTGTGATGGGTTTTCAGATTCATCACTTAACAACTTCCTGTTTACAACACTTGTATTATTTTACACATGATAGCCAAGTTGAAAATTTTCGTCATTTTCTCAGGAACTACTTGACAAGTTTCTGAAATTTGGTTTCAGGGTTTATATAAGTCAGCTTTACCGTGTGATGCGTTGAGATTCATCAAACAACTTCCTGTTTACCGAAATATTACGGTATCATTAGTGAGCAGTAGCTCACAGTTTTACTGTTTTTCCTGTAAGCATGCTTTACTGTGTGATTTGGTTTTCACATACATTGCTCTTTAACTTTCTGTTTATTAAGTACTTATAGCAGCAGTATGATTGGTGAGCAGTAGCTCACAATGTAACATGTTTATTTTATTTAATGGATTGAAATTAAACAACTCAAGATTTGTTTATTGTTCTTTCATGTTGATGGAAAATTTATCCTGTTTGAAAGAAAAAAATATTGAAACACAAATGTTTATTGAGTTTTTGTATTATTTTCAGGAAATGTGAATAATTGTCACTGCCTGGCTTTAGCTGTTAACCAGTTAGCTGGTGCCCTGTTCTCTATTCATGGACCAGGTGATGTTCATGACAGGTTACAGGAATTCTTAGCAGTAAGTTTTTATTTTTCCAGAAATCTAGATTTTGAATACCGATTTTAGTTTTGCCAAAATTTTACTGGAAGCTATGGATGTTATTTGCAATGCATAG
Source organism: Mytilus coruscus (assembly GCA_017311375.1). Lineage (NCBI taxonomy): Eukaryota > Metazoa > Mollusca > Bivalvia > Mytilida > Mytilidae > Mytilus > Mytilus coruscus. The sequence goes on from CM029604.1 coordinate 16,910,615, forward strand.
GTTAGATGAAAGCAACAAGATGGTAACCATGTTCCATGGTAAAATATGACAACCAAAACTAATGATGTCACAATGTTTTGTGCACATAAATGGAATAGAAATGTAAGGCATCATGCCACAAAACACAATTGTTTGTCAAATGTTATACCTTTTCCTAGTTGAATGAATTTATTTAAACAGTCCATGGTTAACTTTCATTTAACAATAGATAGGCTATAAACTTTTGTCGGTTTTATCCTTTATTCTGCTACACTTTACTAATGGTAAAATTTTACAAAATATGGCATACCCATTGTAAATATTCACAGGAAAAAAGGGTAAGATAAATTATTTCATTTGTTTAAACTTTTATACATATTCATTTTTTCAGCTGGCATCTTCTAGTTTATTAAGACTGGGTCAAGAAAATGATAAAGAGGCTGTAAAGAATAGAGAATCGGTCTATATATTACTTGATAAGGTATGGTAGAGAAAATATTTGTACATTTAAGGATGTAGTTTAATAGGTGAAATTAAAAAATCTAGAATTTAAAATTGATACTACAAGCCAGAAGAGCAGTAGTTGAGAAACAAAATAAGCTGAAAATATTGATAGGTTATGGAACTCTTTATTTAGATATTTTAATTTTATTTAAATGTCAGGAAAAGGCTGACTCGGACATTAACCTTATATTTAACATTGGCATTTTTGAGTCTCAAATCGAAAGAAAAAATCTAGAATCTGCTTGAATTTTGGTAATGACCCTTTTATGACCTATGTTGGTGGTATGGGGCAAAATATTTTACCCTGTATCCTAGGAAAAAACCAAGGAGTCTGAACATCTGACAAAATTCCTAAACCTGACCTGAGTACATCCTTAAGATATAAATATGAAGATGTGGTATGATTGCCAATGTGGCAACTTTCTACTACAGACCAAATTACATAGAAATTAGAAACTATGAGTCACTGTATGGCTTTCAACAATGATTACAACTCATACAGCATAGTAAGCTATAAAGGGCCAGAAACTGCAAATGCAAAGAGATTCAAACGAGAAAACTAATTACCTGATTTATGTATGAAACAATAAAAGAAATAACAAATATGATATACAGCAACAAACAACAACCACTTAAATACAGGCTCCTGACTTTAAGACCTGTAGGAAAAGGTCAATATATGAAAAGAAAAATTATGTGCCTTTTATTTGTTCTCATTTCTCATATCACTTTCATGAAAGAGATATTTTTAAATGCCAAAAATTTCTTGCATGATCTTGTGGAAACTATCTGGACTTAAGTGGAGGAAAATTCTGATTTATTCTTTGTTAGTGAAACTGAAGACCAAGAAACAAGTATTTGCTACACAAGGATTAACAGGACAGTTAGCCCAGATATCAGGATAGTTTTAAAGTAATTGATACCTTCAATGCACATTCTAGATTTACCATGAACAATGACTAAAAAACAATCTTAGATTCTTGACAACATTTTTTTTAGCTTGGACAGACAAACAAATTTCAACTTTAACATAATTTGTTTAAACTAACAAAATAAAAGAAGTTTACCATGAAATAAAAAAATTAGCTCTAAAAATGGTGACAGACAGGAGGGATGAGAATTAAAGAATTATTTTAAGAAGAGATTATTAAGACCCTCAGTGCAACAGAGAAAGAGTTCAGATATTCAAAAATGTTTTAATATCCTTAATCAGATTATTTTACTTTGCTTTTAAGGGGATGGTCATAAAATTGAGATGAATTAGAAAGATAACTTTTTTCCAGATTGTTACAGAATCTCCATTTTTAACCATGGATCTGTTAGAGTCATGTTTTCCTTATGCTCTTCTGAGGAATGCTTACCACTCTGTGTATAAAGCTTCAGCTGCAGATGTATAAAAAGACAGAAAAAAATACATTGTTTAGTGTGTTTTGTAGCCGAGGAAATCTTCACATATTCTATACGTAAAATACTATAAACTTTAAGCACATTTTGAATTTTGAATTAAATTCTAAAACAATTAAAATTTAAAAGATAAACGATATCAAATATCTTCAGGATTTTTAATTGCAGTCAGTTTTGTCTTCTTAATTTCAATACATTTTATTAATATTAGTGATCATTATTATTAATTTTTGATAAATGTTGTTGAAATTTTATATAAAATTCATATAAAAAGAAACAGAAATTGTACATCTATTATAGTCCAGTGTATTTATCCTGCTTAAAGGAGACGTGACACGATTTTTAAATATTTTTTTATTATTATTAAATTAATAAATATTAGTCTTAAAACATGTTTTATACAATTTTGCTGATCAAAATCTGATCAATCGGCATTTTTTAGGTCGAAGAATCAAGCGCTTGTCATAATGAATGATTTTTAATTAGATAACGGTCACGTGATCGTGCTTACGTCAGTGGTTACAAGCTCGAAAATGTCTCTAACTGGACGATGTCGATACACCATGGACGATATTGACAGCACTTTTCACGATTACTGACAAACTACAAAGACAATTGACCTCATCAATTTGAGCCATTATGTGTGGAAAATAACCAAGAAAAGGATACTAATTATTCATGCGAAGAGTCCAACAACGACGATTTTTCAGACAATACCGATCTGATTGTTACCATACATATGGGTTAGTCTGATCATGGAAGTAGTAGATATAATACTTCCATGGTCTGATGAATAAATTCAAGAAATCGCTTTTTGCATTTTTTATTTAAATAAAACTATTTTTAAGCATAAATTTCTAATTATTGATGATCTAATTGTTCCTTTTTCTCTCTGTTACGGTAATGTTATAATTATATGTGCACCAGAAGCAGAAAAAACGGAAGTAAAAGTCAAATTAAGCGTTCGCAAAGGGTCATTTAAAAAAAATTGTTTTGTTACGTAGAGACATTTAATAGGTATAAATTACTACCAAAAGTTAAATGCTTATAATTTTTTTGGTTGGAAATGATAGTCATACATCACACCAGTGATTTGTATAGTGACAAATCTTTTAACACACTTTTTCTGCATTAGGATACTAGTATTCAATTAACAATTTTATTACTTCCCCCTTTTATGTAAAGAATTCAATTCAATATATCATTTACGTCTCACCTTGTGTATAAAATTACACAATACAAAACATTTATTGGAGGCTGTTTTCGTAATTAAATTTTGACACCTATAGCATACTTGACCAGGTGAAAGGTAAGAAGTCACCTGTATTGTGATTTAGTCACGTGTTATGTTATGTTATTTACCTTTTAAACCACAATTTTAAGAAAAAAATATGTTATGTTGAAATAATTAATATAGTTATACATGTTATACTACACTTCTAGTATGCAATTCCACCCAGACCCTTTTAAAATCTAACTTCAAGTATAAGGAATTTCACAAAGAAATTCATATTCACATATTTCCTGCCCTCTCTTCAAAATATAATTTAGCTGTACTGGGCTTTGATCTAGCTTACAGTATTTGTGCGTTGTCTCTATTGTTTTACGTTAGTGGTTTCTGTACATCGTATGAGTTCGACTGATTTTTATCGACCGCAAAAATTTTTGTGGTCGATATTGGTATGACGTTGGCGTCGTCGTCGTCGTCGTCGTCCGAAGACACATTGGTTTCGCACTCTAACTTTAGTTTAAGTGAATGGATCTCTATGAAATTTTACCATAAGGTTCAATACCACAAAAGGAAGGTTGGGATTGATTTTGGGGTTATGGTACCAACAGTTAAGGAATTAGGGGCCAAAAGGGCCAAAAATAAGCATTTTGTAACTTCTAGACAATAACTTGTGTGTAAGTGTATGGATCTCTCTGACATTGTACCACAAGGTTCCATATCACAAAGGAATGCTGGGATTGATTTTGGGGTAATTGCCTCAAAATTTTAGGAATTAGGGGCCAAAAAGGGCAAAAACAAGCATTTTCTAGTTTCAGGACAATAACTTGTGTGTAAGTGTATGGATCTTTCTGAAATTGTACTACAAGGTTCCATATCACAAAGGGAAAGCTGGAATTGAGTTTGGGGTAATTGCCTTAAACGTTTAGGAATTAGGGGCCAAAAGGGGCCAAAATAAGCATTTTCTAGTTTCCAGACAATAACTTGTGTTCAAGTGTATGGATCTCTGAAATTGTACTGCAAGGTACCATACCTCAAAGGAAGGCTGGGATTGAGTTTGGGGTGATGAATCATAAGGGGTTCAAAAATTGGGGGCAGATTTTTTTTCCTTTTTTTTCTTTAAAATTTTCCATTTTAAGTTGGTTATTTCTGATTTATATTTAAAAGCAAATAATAATGATATGGCAGGAGATACACACCAAACAGGATGTGTAAATTATTATATAATAAGTATTGTGCAATAGCAAGAAATTTTGAATTGCACAGTATTGCAGCAATAGCAAGAAATCTTCAGTTGCACAGTATTGCGCAATAGCAAGAAATATCCAATAGCACAGTATTGCACAATAGCAAGATATTGTCAATTGTACAGTATTGCACAATAGCAAGAAATATTCAGTTGCACATATTGCGCAATTGCAAGAATTATTCAATTGCACAGTATTGTGCAAAAGAAGATACTTTGTATAAATTGCTTATTTCTTGACCAATTTTAATGGGGTTTTATTCTTGAATTCTTGGGGTTCTTTAATATGCTGAATCTAACCGTGTATTAAGTTTTTGGATTTTGGGCCCTTTTTAAATTGGTCCACATTGAGGTCCAAAGGGTCCAAAATTAAACTTTGTTTGATTTCATCAAAATTGAATTATTGGGGTTCTTTGATATGCCGAATCTAACTGGTATTTAGATTCTTAATTTTTGGTCCGTTTTCAAATTGGTCTACATTAAGGTCCAAAGGGTCCAAAATTAAACTTAGTTTGATTTTAACAAAATTGAATTCTTAGGGTTCTTTGATATGCTGAATCTAAACATGTATTTAGATTTTTGATTATGGGCCCAGTTTTCAAGTTGGTCCAAATCGGGGTCCAAAATTTGATTTCAACAAAATTGAATATATGGGGTTCTTTGATATACTGAATCTAACCGTGTATTTAGATTCTTAATTTTGGTCCCGTTTTCAAATTGGTCTACATTAAGGTCCAAAGGGTCCAAAATTAAACTTAGTTTGATTTTAACAAAATTGAATTCTTAGGGTTCTTTGATATGCTGAATCTAAACATGTATTTAGATTTTTGATTATGGGCCCAGTTTTCAAGTTGGTCCAAATCAGGGTCCAAAATTAGACTTTGTTTGATTTCAACAAAATTTGAATATATGGGGTCCTTTGATATGCTGAATCTAACCATGTATTTAGATTTTTGATTTTTGGGCCTTGTTATCAACTTTGTCCACATTGAGGTTAAAAGGGTCCAAAATTAAACTTTGTTTGATTTCATCAAAAATTGAACTCTTGGGGTTCTTTGATATGCTGAATCTAACCATGTATTTAGATTTTGGATATTGGACCATAATAGGTAAATTAAAAAAAATTAAGTTCTTAGACTACATTCATTCTGTGTCAGAAACCTATGCTGTGTCAAATATTTAATCACAATCCAAATTCAGAGCTGTATCAATCTTGAATGTTGTGTCCATACTTGCCCCAACTGTTCAGGGTTCGACCTCTGCGGTTGTATCAAGCTGCGCCTGCCCAAAGGGTCCAAAATTAAACTTAGTTTGATTTTAACAAAATTGAATTCTTAGGGTTCTTTGATATGCTGAATCTAAACATGTATTTAGATTTTTGATTATGGGCCCAGTTTTCAAGTTGGTCCAAATCGGGGTCCAAAATTTGATTTCAACAAAATTGAATATATGGGGTCCTTTGATATGCTGAATCTAACCATGTATTTAGATTTTTGATTTTTGGGCCTTGTTATCAACTTTGTCCACATTGAGGTTAAAAGGGTCCAAAATTAAACTTTGTTTGATTTCATCAAAATTGAACTCTTGGGGTTCTTTGATATGCTGAATCTAACCATGTATTTAGATTTTGGATATTGGACCATAATAGGTAAATTAAAAAATTAAGTTCTTAGACTACATTCATTCTGTGTCAGAAACCTATGCTGTGTCAAATATTTAATCACAATCCAAATTCAGAGCTGTATCAATCTTGAATGTTGTGTCCATACTTGCCCCAACTGTTCAGGGTTCGACCTCTGCGGTTGTATCAAGCTGCGCCCTGGAGCATTTTATTATAGTTCTTACGTACTGCTGTTAGACCATGAACTATCACACATCTGGGGGGATAGGCGCTCTCAAACATATACCCCCCTCGACACATTTTGAATGTGCCTGTCTTAAATCAGGAGCATGTAGATCAGTGGTTGTCGTAGGTCTGTCAAATTTTTTCTGCAGAAATTATTTTGTTTTAAATAAGGTCGTTAGTTTTTCTCGTTAAAATTGTTTCACTTTTTCATGCTTCACATACGGTATGGGTTTTTCTCATTGTTGGAGACCGTACGGTTATACCAAATAATTGGTTCAAACGACACTTTCTTCATTTATTATTTAGTGACCATTTTAAAAAGAAATGTTTTTCATCATCTGAATCTTTACCAACTAGAAAGTTGTCAATAATTATATTCGATGTTCAATATAAGAATGTAAAGACTTATGATTCATATTCTCGTATCATTTCCTTGTTTGCTTTTTATGTTTTTTGCCTAACAATTTCCTATGAAGTTATAGACTTGCAAACATACACGGCAGGAATATATTACTTTTCCATCTCAAGAAATCAATTAAAAAATGCATCTGTAAAATACATTTTTATATCTGCATATTCTTAAAAGCAATGAAAATAAGATCTGTATACAGATTGTCTATTAGTTATCAACACTGGTTAGGGTATTTAATTGGTGGTGCAAAGGGTATTGTATGGTCGTACTACAGGTATTCATTAAACATCAGGTAGTTGTACCTGTATTACTATAACGATAATATATTCCAATCTCACCTGTGCCCTCGGCAAAACCAACATCCAGGATGTACACAAAGAGCTTATGAAGTAATATTGCGTAATAACTATGTCTTATCAATCCCCCATGTGGCGTGACACCTGAAGCTTGCAACTTCAAACGGGACCTGAAATTGCGAAACCCAATCACCTGTACTGTACACCTGTGACCTATGATGAACTCATGGCATGGCACCCGAGACCCCAACTCTGGATTCCTTATGAAAGTGGGCGGAAAGAAGCGTAGTTTGCGGCTTGTTAAAAAGTCCCATCTATACACCTTCTAAGTCTGCGTATCATTCAAAAACAGGAAATATCATGTCAATATTCTTTTAATTATCTTGTTGAATCCATCGACATCACACATAATCATTGTTTTTAACTGACAAGCGTTTTGTTGGATAATAATCGAAACTGAAATTGCACTGTACTCATATGTCAATATGAATGAAAGGAACCACTGACGTAGTAGCCTCGTTCTGAGTGACTTCGGGGATAGAAATATGCATATTTGACAGGTCGATAAATCGTTGCATTAAAATCTCAAGAAAATACATATTTTATCAAATATTTGAATTTTATATTGCTATCGATGTATTTTTTTGGGAAATTTAAGTATAAATAAACATTTTAAAACACAAATTGAAAATCGTGTCATGTCTCCTTTAATAGTTTTGAAACCACTAAACACTATGTAGGAAATAAATACTGGGGGTAATTATTTATACAAATTTTTAATTCAGGTCCGCCAAAGTGCTTTTTAATTAGTTAAATTATGCTTCATCATTAAGAATCTGTTGTTATTTTGCCATCATGTAACAGATGATATGCATACTCATTTTATTTTAATAACAATGGCTTTGAATAATTAAAAGAAATTTTGCCATTAATTTCATTTCCATTAAAATTCACAAAATTGAGTATTAACACAGGAAATTTAAGTTATGTGAAACATTTCTTTTCCTTTTCATAAACTGAAGTTGATTCATGGTGGGGATTATTATTATCCTCCCTAAAATGATAAAGAATAAGGAAAAAAGGATTTTGATTTAATTTGTACTTGAAAGGGACAACTAAGTTTTAGCATGCAGAATGCATTCTGTTATGTTATACTATGTCTTTATCTCCTCCTAAACATATATATGAACAAAGAATGAAAACAAGAGATCTGAATTATTTTAATAAAACAATTAACTTTTGACAGTATTTTTTCAAGGGTTTTGTACCAGAATTCACAGGCTTATGTTACAACCATGTCAAAACTAAGTTTTAAATTTTAAGCTGAAAAACAGTTATTTTGTTAGTAACTTGATAAAATACAAGAAAATTAACAAAGACACTTTGTAAATAATCAAACTATGTAAAGGGAAAATTTTCTTGATGGGTTTATATTGCTAATTTCATTTTTAAAATAAAATTACGAAAACATCCCACAGGGTAAATATTATCTTCAAAGAAAAATAGAATCAGAGACATGAAACTAGTGTAAATAGAAACCATGCCATCATGTCGGTCACTTGAAATCACAAAATTTAAACTCCTCTAAATTAGCCATTTAAGTGTAATAGTTTGATCTGATTAATACATATATATAAAAATATATTGGTGCATTATATCTGTCAAAACTTGTGCAATGTGTTCATTTATAAAGACATTTTAATATGAGAAAAGTTGTAAATTATGTGCATATTAGATAATATAAATGTATATTATTATTTTATACAAAGTGATGAAAATACAAGCATATATAGATGTAGTTTCAGTTTTGTTGTATCTCCTTGCAAAATTATTGTAGAGGTAAATGATCATCTTAAGGAAGTTCGCTTGTCATGTTTTGGGATTTTTGTCGGATTTTCGAATCCTCTGGCTTTATCCATTTGAATGCCTTAAAAAATTTGCCCATTGACCCCATTTTCTTTTATAAATCTTTACATGTATAATGATAAGCCATCTGTAAAAGTCTTATAAAATTTTAATTATTTTTAATAGTTTTTGAGAACTTAAACTTGTCAATGATAAAGCTATGAAAAGTCAAGAGAATATTTTCCGCCAAAATTTCATTGGCTAATATCTCAAAACAAGCACATTGACCTATATATTTTTTTGCTCTTTTGATTCCTTTATTAATTCCCTATCAATATAAACTAGTGTTTTGAAAAGTTAATTATTTTGAAACTGAGAAGCGAACTCCTTAATATATACCTTTATGTTTCAATACCTGTGATAAATCTGACATATTTTCTCTATTGGATAATAGATTCGCTATTTATGAAAGTCTATTGGTTTGTGTAACGATACTGATAAAAGATAACAAATTTTGAGCATGATGAAATGGAATTGTTTTGAAAAGTATATCAGGACAACAAATGGCCTTCATCAGTGTCTGTCCTTATTAAAATATTATAAAGCATTTAAGAGGATAACTATATTCGGTATTGTGAGGTTCTTGCAAGGTCCACACGCTGTCAGGTAGGGTTCAACTGACCTCAACAAAGAAGTTAAATGAACAATGAACCATGTAACCCACCAATGTGTGGACCTTGCACAAATCTCTTATACCAAATATAGTTATTCTATTACTCATAACTGAGAAATTCACTTGCATGAAAAACAAGGTTTTTGTATCTGTAGCTGTACCATGAAAATAAGGACTAGGAAATGGACATATGAGTGATATGATGGACAGAAAGTTTGTAACATAAGGCATCTCTACGCAAGGTAAGAAGCATTAGGAGTTCTACCCTCTGAAATATAAAGCTTTATACAAATAATTCATGAAGGTCATAATGGGGTACATTCATGACGAATAATGGTAAGATGGGTAAAAGATCTTCCCAAATGATGTTAACAGTAATTTTGGTGCATGACAATAAAATGTACACTTTCTATAAAAATTCTAGAAATAACGGTAACAATGATTATTTGAGACCTCTAGTGAATCACGATAAGGATATTTTGACGATGACGGTAAAATTTTAACCAATTTGACTCTAATGGTTGCTGAAAATGACTTCTGATGGTAAAGGGCATTACCTCATTCATGCCATTGTAACTGATGCTGGATGTCTTGCATTTTGTGAGACAAAACAAAAACTAAGTGTTTGCCAAATTTAATTGGACAATTTTACAAAAAATATAATGCACATCAATGTATAATGTATAAATCTGTATTAAATTTCACCAGTGTACTACCAATACTTTTGAGTTATTGTGTTTACCAAAGACAGACAAAATGACAACTAATTGGCTCATTCATTCTCAATGCCGGGCATCAATTTGAATAATATTCTTCACATGTAAATTTTAAATACCCTCCAAAACTATTTGTCAGAATAATTATCTATTGATATCCATACTTTTGACCTTCAAAGAGTGTGTATTTATGGACTTAGGAGTGGGAAAATAGCCCAATAGAGAATTCTATCAAATCTGACAAACAGTAAACCGACTTATTTTAGCATATACTTTATTTGTTGCGTTTAAACCTTTTTAGTACAGTTTATGCGAATGCATTTAGCAAATTTCAGAAGGTTTCTTTATGTAGTTAAATAAGGAAATATCCAACTTCAACATTAGTTATGATTTACATTTCCTTATTTTCTTCTTGCAAAAATAAATCACTCGTGAAAACTAGTTTGTTTAGTTGGTTTACAGTAAGTGACAATATATTTTTAGAAAATGTGCAGTTTTATTGTCGAGCCTGCGACTTCTGTCAGAAAGCTTGACATAGGGATAGTGATCCAGTGGCAGCGGGCGTCTAACTTCTTCAAAGCTTTATATTTTAGAAGGTGGAAGACCTTGATTTTTCATACTTTGTATATAGATGCCTTATTACGAAGTTTCCATCTGTTACATGGCCATTGTCCTTGACCTCATTTTCATGATACAGTGACTACTTGAAAAAAAGTTAAGATTTTTGTAATCTTAATTTCTCTCTTATTATGAGTAATAGGATAACTATATTTGGTATGTGCGTACCTTGCAAGGTCCTCATGCCCGTCAGACAGTTTTCACTTGACCTCAACCTCATTTTATGGATCAGTGAACAAGGTTAAGTTTTGGTGGTTAAGTCCATATTTCAGATACTATAAGCAATAGGTCTAGTATATTTGGTGTATGAAAGGATTGTAAGGTGTACATGTCCAACTGGCAGGTGTCATCTGACCTTGACCTCATTTTCATGGTTCAGTGATCAAAGTTAAGTTTTTGAGTTTTGGTCTTTTTGTCTAATACTACATGCAATAGGTCTACTCTATTTGGTGTATGGAAATATTTTATGATGTACATGTCAGTCTTGCAGGTTTTATTTGACCTTGCCCTCATTTTCACAGTTCATTGCTCAGTGTTAAGTTTTGTGTTTTGGTCTGTTTTTCTTAACTATAAGCAATAAGTCAACTATATTTGTTGTATGGAAGGATTGTAAGCTGTACATGTCTGCCTGGCATGGTTCATCTGACCTTGACCTCATTTTCATGGTTCATTGGTCAATGTTTAGTTTTCTTGGTTAGGTCTGATTCTTAGAAACTATAAGCAATAGGTCAAGTATATTTAGTGTATTGAATGATTGTAGGGTGTACATGTATTTCACGTTTGGTTTATATGATCTTGACCTCATTTTCTTGGATCATGTTAAGTTTATGTTATAGTTGTAGTAAAGCTTTATATTTAGGACTATCAACATAATATCAATGGTTAGTAAAGAAGGCGAGACATTTCAGAGTGTGCACTCTTGTTGTCTAACTTGTCACAGAATGCAAGACAAAGGCATTACAATCCAGCAGTATAAACTAAGTGTATAAAGCTAAATATTCCAGAAGGTAGAAGACCCTGGTGCTTCATACATAGTATACAGAAAACTTATGTTATGAAGTTCCTGTCTGTCATATTTCCATTATCTTTTACCCCTCTTCAGATACTATAAGCGATAGGTTTAATATATTTCTTTCGTGTATGGAACGATTTGTAAGGTGTACATGCCCGTTTGTCATATAGGATGACATTAACCTCATTTTCATGACTCATTTGTCTATGTGAAGTTTTTTGTTTGGTGTCTGTTTTTATAATACTATAAGCAATACGGTCAACTGTTCTTGTTGAATTGAATAGTTTTAGGTTTACATGTCTGTCTGGGAGGATGTATCTGACCGTAAACTAATCCGTAAATTGGAAACATGGGAATTAAGTGGAAAAGGGCATTCAATCCAGATAAGTGTAATGTGATTTCAGTCACTAGAAACAAACTACTTTTACTACACGTTCCTCGATCACTTTTTGGAACATGCTTCAACAGCAAAATATCTGGGGTAATCATCTACTCTAAACCTAAATGGTATGTGCACATAAATGATATACTGTGGATTCATTTATTTTCTTTGCTACCAAATTTCGTGAAAAACTTGCATTTTCGTGGTTTTAACAAAGTTTGCATACATTCTTATAGAAAATTTGTAATTCCTTGTACATTAGAATTCGTGTTTCACGGGTTACCACGAAATCGACAAAAAATGGTCTCCTGCGATTATTAATGAATCTACAGTATGCAAGAAAGTAAAAAATCCTGTGGACAATAAAAGTTAATTGTAAAATAAAAGTTAATTGTAATTTAAATACCGTATTTATTCTATTTAAAGCCCCTTCTAATCAATAATGCCCATTTTTAATCCACTCCGCAACACAGTTACCGAAAATCTTGTGTTCAGAACTTTTGACTTCTAACAAACGCCCCATTTTGTAGTAAAAAATAAAATTGAAACTTACCCATTACAATATTGCAAAGACATTGACCCGGTCACTCAGAAACATGAAACGAAAAATCAATAATGCCCATTTTTAATCCACTCCGATAATACAACACAGTGTGTACAAGTTCCAAAATAGATCTGTCAGTTACACAGTACGCTATTAAAGTTCAACGTTATAAACAGGCATGCATTTTAAACTAATATTGAATAAATTATTAAAAGCCTCCCTTCTAATTAACGCCCCTACCGAAAATCGTGTGTTCAGAACTTTGACTTCTAATAAACGCCCCATTTTGTAGTAAAAAATTAAAACGAGTTGTATATCTTCAGATCAATTGAGGTCACCCTGTTTAAATGACCATTGTAACCCAATTTTATTAGCTCACCTGGCCATAAAAGGCCAAGTGAGCTTTTCTCATCACTTGGCGTCCGTCGTCCGTCGTCTGTTAACTTTTACAAAAATCTTCTCCTCTGAAACTACTGGGCCAAAATTAACCAAACTTGGCCACTATCGTCAATGGGGTATCTAGCTTTAAAAATGTGTCCGATGACCCAGCCGCCAACCAAGATGGCCGCCATGGCTAAAAATAGAACATAGGGTAAAATGCAGTTTTGGCCTATATCTCTGAAACTAAAGAATTTAGAGTAAATCTGACATGAGGTAAAATGTTCATCAGGTTGAGATCTATCTGCCCTGAAACTTTCAGATAAATCAGACAACCCTTTGTTGGGTTGCTGTCCCTGAATTAGTAATTTTAATGAAATTTTGCAGTTTTATACGCCCGTTTACGGGACGTATTATGGTATACCATTGTCCGTCTGTCCGTCCGTCGTCAACATGTCGGACATTAATTCAAAACGCTTTAACAATTTGCATAAAACTTTGGTGAATTGTTTATATCTATTGACGTGAGCTCCCTTTCGTTTTTTATAAATTTTAGATTTTATGTTTCCGAGTTATGGGGTTTTATTCATTAAAAAAAGGGGGATTTTCCAGTTTTCGGACAATAACTCAAGAATGCTTTCACCAACTTGCAAGAAATTTTGGTTAATTGTTTATATCTATTGACATGAGCTCCTTTTGATTTTTATAAATTTTAGATTTTACGTTTCCAAGTTACGGGGTTTTATTCATAAAAAGGGGATTTTCCAGTTTTGGACAATAACTCAAAATGCTTTCAGCAGTTCTCATGAAACTTTGATGAACTGTTGATATCTATTGATGTAAGCTCCTTTAGAATTTTATAAATTTTAGATTTTACATTACGAGTTATGGGGTTTTATTCATTAAAAAGGGGATTTTCCAGTTTTCAGACAATAACTCAAAAATGCTTTCAGCAATTCTTATGAAACTTTGTTGAATTGATTATATCTATTGATGTAAGCTCCTTTAGAATTTTATAAATTTTATTTGTTTATAGTCTGACAACAGATTTACTAAGTATTGCGCAACAGCATAGTGTATTCCACAACAGCAAGAAATCTTTAATTGAATATAAATTCAATTCATATAACCAATTTCAAGTTCTTTGACTACATTTATTCAGAAACTTATAATATGTCAAATATTTAATTTACAATCCAAATTCAGACCTGTATCAGGCTTGAATATTGTGTCCATTTTGCCCCAACTGTTCAGGGTTGGACCTGTGCGGGCGTATCCAGCTGCGCTCAGCGAAGCAGTTTATTAGTTATTATCTTGAATATTATTATAGATAGAAATAAACTATAAATAGCAATAATGTTCAACAAAGTAAGATTTACAAATAAGTCAACATAATCAAAAATATCAGGTGAGCCTCTAATTTTATTTTTTGCAACATTTATTGTAGAAAGAGCAAAAATGTAAACAAATGAGCATTTTGTTCACTTTGGAAATTTTGTTTATCGTCAAATTATCAGAATTCTAGTGGGAACTAACTATGCACCATTTATTGTGGACCTGTTTCTGTATTGTTACAATTTATGACTAAAATCAGTAAAGACCCATCTAAACAACATCTGATACAAAAATTAAAAACTCCATTAGATGTTTGGATGATATATTGACTCTCATTTATCATTTAAATGACAACTTCAGAATGTATGCTAAAGAGATTTGTCCTGCTGAACTGACTTCAGATAAAGCTAATACTAACAATGAACACTGTCCTTCCCTTGATCTTGATATCAAAATTTATGATAAAAGAGATGATTTTCATTTCCTATTGTTAATTATCCATTTTAAGATGGTGATTTGGTCATGTATGCAACAACGTATTTGATTTGAAAGAAAGAAATCTCTGTATTACTGAAATTTTTTACACCAGGGTTTTCGATATTACAAACTAGTCAAAACATTTACTAAATTTTCTCATGGATACAAGGGCATCATTTGTAAATATAAATCAACATGCAGATATCTTATACGATCAGGTACTAGTAGTCTTTTACGGTAATAAACTTTATTCAAAGCACACAAATGTCTGGAGCTGGCAATTTTGAAAGTCGTGCGCAGTGATCACTAGTTTGAATGTTGCCGGTGCTCACGAGATTAAAATTCAGCGCTGGAAAACGAAAATATTTATATTTTCATGACACTTAATTAAGGGGCTTCGTAGTTGCCTGCAAAGCAACGGGCAAAAGTTAAATATAGGAGCTTAAAAATTTGATAATAATAAATTTAATTATGGTTTATCTCAAATTAAGATTGAAATTGTAGATAGAGTACCAACTGTAGAACACGTAATGAGATCTATTAACAAGGGTACTCACGCTGAAATGTCTCGCCTGGTTTACTGACCATTGCTTTTGTGTTGGAAGTCTTAAAGATCAAGGTTTTATTATCACATATATTTAATTTTTAAATCAATGACAGTGAGGACAAGTGTTGATATGTACACTTCACAATTATTCCATAAACAAAATATAGTTCACCAATTACTGGTGAAAATGAGATACAGGTCAGATTATTTTTCCTGACAGATACGTACCACTTCAAATCATTACAACCACGATTGACCAATGGCTTATAGCATTTGAGAATTGGAATAAACATGTTACTTGTACCTTGATCACTGACCTATAATATGTTGTCAAGGTCAGGCAAACTCTGTCTAAAGGACATGAAGTAGATACAAACACACTATTAGGTTGGGCACAAAAATAACAATAATTCAATTTTTGACAAAATCAGACAAAGTTTAACTTTGGACCCCAATTTGGACTATTTTTTAATCTGGGCCTAAAATCTAGATCGGGCATATAAAAATTGGAATTAAATATAAGATATAATATTATGCCCAAAATCGAAAATCTACATACCCGCTTTGATTCAGCATATAAAAGAACACCAAGAATTCATTTTTAAAAGTCCAAACAAGATTGATTTTGGACCCTTTGGACATAATTGTTGACCAATCTGAACACAGGTCCCAAAATACAAATTCTAAATACTGGGTAAATGTAGACATCAATATGGACCAAATTAAAAATCCAATGGTCCAGAATCCAATTTTGAAAACACGGTTAAATTCGGCATAATAAAGAACCCAAACAATTAAATAATTTGAATTAAACCTTATTGAATTGAACAACAATTCGGAGAACTTACCTTGTTTGTATTGGATACCTAGGCTTTACAAAACTCCATACAAACAACGGTACATGGTGCTCATCTGCATGTTTGACGAAGAAATTGTCCATTAGATTGACATAAATTCTGTCGGCAGTGAAAGAGGTCTACATATATACTGTGAAACTGTTTAGTCGTGTAGTGTTATTATAAGCCATATGTGGATTCTAAAAACTCTGAAGAAATTCTGGATAATTTTGTCGAGCCTGCGACTTTTGTCGCAGAAAACTCGACATAGGGATAGTGATCGCGCGGCGGCTGCGACGGTGTTAGCTAACTATATTTGGTATGTGCGTACCTTGCAAGGTCCTCATGCCTGTCAGACTTGACCTCGACCTCATTTCATATATCAGTGAACAAGGTCAAGTTTTGGTGTTCAAGTCCATATTTCAGATTCTATAAGCAATAGGTTTGCTATATTCGGCGTATGGAAGGATTGTAAGGTGTCATCTGACCTTGACCTCATTTTCATGGTTCAGTGGTTATAGTTAAGTTTTGTGTTTTTGTCTGTTTTCTTATACTGTATGCGTCTACTATATTTGGTGTATGGAAATATTTTATGATCTATATGTCAGTCGAGCAGGTTTTATTTGACCTTGACCTCATTTTCAAGGTTCATTGCTCAGTGTAAAGTTTTTGTGTTTTGGTCTGTTTTTGTCGAGCCTTCGACATTTGTCGAAAAAGCGAGACATAGCAATCCTACATTCCGTCGTCGTCGTCGTCGGCATTGTTGTTCGTCGTTGGCGGCGTCCACAAATATTCACTCTGTGGTTAAAGTTTTTGAAATTTTAATAACTTTCTTAAACTATCCTGGATTTCTACCAAACTTGGACAGAAGCTTGTTTATGATCATAAGATAATATTCAAAAGTAAATTTTGTAAAAAAAAAATTCCATTTTTTCCGTATTTTACTTATAAATGGACTTAGTTTTTCTGCCAGGAAACATTACATTCACTCTGTGGTTAAAGTTTTTGAAATTTTAATAACTTTCTTAAACTATCCTGGATTTCTACCAAACTTGGAAAGAAGCTTGTTTATGATCATAAGATAGTATCCAGAAGTAAATTTTGTAAAAAAAAAATTCTATTTTTTCCGTATTTTACTTATAAATGGACTTAGTTTTTCTGCCAGTTAACATTACATTCACTCTGTGGTTAAAGTTTTTAAAATTTTAACAACTTTCTTAAACTATCCTGGTTTGTACCAAACTTGGGACAGAAGCTTGTTTATGATTAAAAGCTACTATCTAGAAGGAAATTTTGTTAAAATTTTGTTCCAATTTTTCCGTATTTTACTTATAAATGGACTTAGTTTTTCTTCCAGTTAACATTACATACAGTCTGCAGATTAAGTTTTAAAACATTTATTAGATTCATAAACTATCCTGGATTTTACCAAACTTGGACAGAAGCTACTTACAATCAAAAGATAGTATAGAGAGGAATATTTTATTAATATTTTTCCTCATTATGTGAGCCTGCGATTAACAGCAAAAGTAGGCGAGATACTGGGTTCCGCGGAACCCTTACGAATTTTTCTTAAACTACAAGCAATAGGTAAATTATATTTGTTGTATAGAAGGATTGTAAGGTGTATATGTTAGTCTGACAGGTATCATCTGACCTTGACCTCATTTTCATTGTTCATTGGTCAATGTTAAGTTTCAATCGTTAAGTTTGTTTCTTAGATACTATAAGCAATAGGTCAACTACTAGTATATTTAATGCATAGAATGATAGTAGGGTGTACATGTCTGTCTGACATCGTTCAACTGCCTTGACCTCATTTTCATGGTTCATTAGTCAATGTTTGGTTTTCTTGGTTAAGTCTGCTTCTTAGAAACTATAAGCAATAGGTCAACTATATTTTGTGTATTGAATTATTGTTAGGTGTACATGTATTTCTTGTTTGGTTAATCTGACTTTGGCCTCATTTTCTTGGATCGTGTTAAGTTTATGTGATAGTTGTAGTAAAGCTTTATATTTAGAACTATCAACTAAAAATCAATGATTAGTAAAGAAGGCGAGACATTTCAGCGTGTGCACTCTTGTAAATCTCGATCTTTCTCTGAAATTAGTTCTATCAAAACTTTTGATTTTTCAACCTTTTACCACCATAGAATTGGAAAATCGTCAAATAGAAATAATCCACAATGCTTTTCAACATAAAAGTGGTAGCAGACGCTTTACATATTCATTACTTTGGGATACCTTGCGGCATATCTTGTTAATTGGAAACAAAAGGTAAAACATGCTACACAGATCAGTGTGTTGGACTTTTTAATGCCAATATTTGTTGAATTTGAGGTAGACTGTTTCAACAAATTGCCGGCATTCTTTTACAAAGGAAATGTATGCCTCCCTTGTCGACCTCTATTTTTATATGAGTCAGAGTTCCTTCAGACACTTGTCAAAAACAAAGTTAAAAGAAGCCAGATCACTTAATTTGCACATTCAGATATATTGATGATGTTCTTTCCATTAACAATTGAAACTCTTCTAATTTGGTTCCATTACTTTTCCTCCAAAACTAGAAATTCAAGAAACAACAGACACGGCTTCCTCTGCCTCAATTTTAGACTTATATCTCGAATTTGACATCAGCAGTCATATCAGTATCCTGATTTTCAGGTAAAAATTGAGCGTTTTGTATATTATTGAAGAAATCACATAATTATGTTCTTTTCCACGGACGAAAGGTATATCCGTCTTAACATTTCAACCCTTTCAATGCCAAGACTAAATTTCAAAATTGCCAAGACGTAAGAACCGTAACAATAGTTCGACGTCACCGATAATTTAGATTTTCAACGTTGACGTTCCTACCGCATTTGTTACTCTTTCTCCTTGCATAATGCAACAGCAAATAAAAGTCACCCATATAGATGTATCAATATCATTATACAGTAGGACAACTGGAATCTTCTGAGTGTGGATTTCGGTGCTTAGTGATACAGTTCACTAGACAACGGTGTTAACACCAAATAGCGGCCATTGTTTTGGCATTCCACGTTGTAAAGTTGCATTGATGACATTCTTGGAAGCTTAAACTTTATGCCACACAACATAAAAGGTAAAGGCTTATTTTCAGTTATTCAGTTGTTTTAATATACAAATAAGTGTGATCCCAAAAATGATTTAAAAGGTAAAAATAACGTGTAAAATGATATGAAACATGAAAATTGAAATCCCATATTTCATAATTTGACATTTCCTATTCATATATTGAATACACTGTTTACACCAACTCTTAATATCTTCAAATATTGTTATTGGATAAAGCACATAAACTATAAGGTAAATATTATATTGCCTTGATGTTCATCATGACCTTCCATATTTCTTGTTTTGAAGCTGATGGAACTGATTTTGGTTAATATTTTCCCGTTTTATTCTGCTTTGAGAAAACCCTAAATACATGAAATATAAAATCGATTTTTCTTCTTTTTTCTGAAACATGAATATCTGACACATGCAAGAAGAAAAATGGACAAAATAAGCATTTAAATGAAAAAAATATAGATTGCAATTTAACTTGAACCTTTGTGTACAGAATGAAGTCATACCTATACTAATTGTCTTTGATTTTGAAACTGCTAATCCTTAAGAAGTAAAGCTTTTAAAGGCACAATAAGTCAAAGTTGTGTATATACATAGAAATATCACCAAAATGATTTTAACACTTTAGAAAGTTAAAATACTCCACTGCATGTTCTGAAACTTTTCATGTTTTATACAGTTGTTAATCTTAATAAGATTTAAGATAAGTCGGTTTGTAGATTTTCACATCCTATGGATAATGAAACATAACAGGTGAGTGATCAGATACACTACCCTTGAGAGATTGGGCACCCTGCTAGTGCTGTACACTACCAAAGATTTAAAATGAAAGAAATTATCTAATAGATTGCGCACTTACTTCAATATCGTCAACAATTTATATACTTGACAGACATAAAACTCATTGTGTGACCCCCAGTAAAATAAAATGTTTGATGGCACCTCGCAATTGATCAAGAAAAAACAATTTATACAAAGTATTAGAAAAGTATTGTTTTGACCCCTTTTTCCTAAGTCGTTAAGGTCATAACACCTAAAATCAATAAAACCTTTCTTTTATAGCATAAAACGTTTTTAGGGGCCAGCTGAAGCACACCTCCGGGTGCGGGAGTTTCTACCTGCATTGAAGACCCATTTTTGCCTTCGGCTGTTGTCTGCTCTTTGGTCGGGTTGTTGTCTCTATGACAGATTCCCTTTTCAATTCTCAATTTTATTTGAAAATGTTTGATCCTCAATGCTCCTCGACTGCGTACTTTATTTGGCCTTTTTAATTTTTTTATTCGAGCGTCACTGACGAGTCTTTTGTAGACGAAACGCGCGTCTGACGCCAACACACCAAATTTCATTCTTGATATTTATGATGAGTTTATGATACTCAAGTTATTTTCCGGAAACCAGGAAATCCTTGCTTTTTAGACCCTTATTCCTAAACAACTTGAACCATGACCACCAAAATCAATCCCAATCTTTCGGTGAAAATACGGAACAATGTGGTCACATCTCATAGCGTATACACAAACTTTTGTCACTGATACAAGAAACAAGGAATGTTGGCCCCATTTCTTATGGTATCTTATTACTAAACAGCTTAAATAATCACCACCACAATTAATCCCAATCATCCTTTTGTGGTATAGAACCTTGTGCTAAAATTACATAGATATCCATACATTTATGTTCGAATTATTGTCTGCGAACCATAATGTCTGTAGACGACTGTAACATGCTTATTTTTTGCCTTTAATTACTAAACAGCTACGACATAACCTCCAAAATCAATCCCAACCTTCTTATAGAGGTATGGAAACTTGTGCTAAAATTCAACACAGATCGATACAGATATATTCAATTTACTGTCTGCGAACACAAATGTTTTCAGACGACAAGAACATTCTTGTTTAAAGCAGCTTCGACCATAATCCCCAAAAACAATCCAAACCTACCTATTGTGGAATGGAACCTTTGTGCTGAAATTTCATAGAGATATATCCACTTCTACTGAAGTTATTGTCTGTGAAACAAATAATTGTTTGTTTTAGGGCCCATTTTGGTCTTTATTACTTAACAGCTATAACAATAACCACAGGCACTTGTCTCAGAATTTTTTCCCTATATACCTTTATTTAACACAAGGTACTTAACTCGCATTTTGAAAAATGTCAGCAAGTCGCGAAATTCCGTTAAATGCCGATTCCTCGGTTGTCAACCCACTAAAACTTGTTATGCCGTAATTCTAAATTGATTTTTCTACACAATGGTGTATAACACGCCTGCTTTTGTTGTCGGAATCTCTCCGTAGCAGGCCTACCCAAGTATGTCAATCGTAATTATTTCGTCTACCGACGCCAAATTGGAAACATAAAACTCGCAGTAAATGATTAATTATGAATAGAACTTATCATCCAGTTAGTAAAATTGTATAAGATAGGGTGAAAAAACCAATTAAGTGTTATTTGTAGTTTGTCTAATAAGTAATGAGTTTCTTTTTATACCCAAATTTTCCCTTTACATCAATGTCATTCAGACTCTCTCTGGACTTAACGTATGAAATGAAATAAGGTCAGACAACTCCGAGAAACATTTAGACCTTCCAATAAAATTTGACCAATCGGAAACCGAAATATACAAAGAGAGTGGAAGATACCTTTTATTGCGAGTCGTATGTTTTACAATTTGGCGTCGGAGGACGACATAATTACAATTTGGCTTACTTGGGAAGGCCTGCTACGGATGATTCCGACAACAACAGTAGACGTGTTATACACCTTTGTGTAGAAAAAAATCAATGTAGATTTACGGCATAACAAGTTTTAGTGGTGTTGACAACCGAGATCCATACACTCATATGCAAATTCTTGTCTGCGAACAAAATGTCTTCGGACGACAAGAGCATTCTTGTTTTAGCACATAATTACAAAACAGCTACGACCATAACTCCAAATATTCAATCCCAACATTTCTATTGTGGTATGGATACTTGTGCTTATATTTCATAGAGATCTAGCCTATTATACTCAAGTTATTGTGCGCATAACCGGGAAAAATGCTTGTATTCTAAAGTTATTGTGCATGAACCGGCAAATGCTTGAATTTTACCCTTTTTACCCTTTATCAATAAACATCTACATTGATAACCCCAAAATCAATCCAAACCTTCCTATTGGGGTATGGATCCTTGTGCTTAAAATTCATAGAGATCCATACACGTATACTCTAGCTATTGTATGGGAATTAAAATATCAGAGAAATCTGATAGTAGTTAAACCTCAGCTGATCAGTATGATACATTTGACTGTAGAAACGGGCATATTTCTAGATCGACGCTACTCAGATTACTAGTACTGGATGACTGGCTTCATAAATGATATACATGTATTTGACTTTGCTAAACAGACAGCCCTGTACAGTTATGATGATGACAATATCGTTTCCAGCAGTTCTGGGTAAGACCAATTCATTTCTACAATACAATCTTAGTCTCAACGGCTAATCTTTTATCCCTAGTTTTAAACCATCTTATCAAAAATATTCATAACAAATATATCTACCAATCAGTAGAGAACAGTTCTTCAGTTATCCAGAAACGTGTATTGATCATGTAATTTTATCAATTTTCATGTTCAAATTTAGATATACAATACAAGTAAACTGTTGACACAGAGATATGTCTCGGCTGTCGGCATAAAATTAAGAAATAGACAATCTGATAGACAGCAACATTGCTTATTAATTCAGTGTCTGGACCATAATCTAGTGGACAGGGACTACAATTGCAGACAAACTGAAAAGTACAGACAGTAAAAGAAAATCACAAAAATACTGCGAGGAAAATTCAAAACGGAAAGTCCCTAATTGAATGGCAAAATCAAAAACTCAAACACATAAAAAAAAGGACAACAATTGTCATAATCCTTGACTTGGTACAGGCATCAATCAAGTTAAGTAACTTTATAGAAAATATTCCTTTATATTGTAAGTAGTTCCTATCAATCTTACTTAAGGAAGCAGAAAACGCAACATTGAAAATTGTTAACTAATTCAAAGAGAGTAGACCATGACCTTGAGGAAAGATCCTCAATTTAGTCTTCAAACGGATATGTTCTGGTAGTAATGCAACTTCATACATAACATCATTGATATATCACAAGTAACTTACGCAGAAAACTTATATTGAAAATGCTAATTTATTCAAAGTAACTGAAACAAGTTCTAGGGGCAAAGTATGATTATAGTCATCAAACTTAAATGTTATGATAAAGATAGTAGTCCGACTTCATAAACAACATCATTGATCTATAAGAAGAAGATCCCATTAAATTAACCAAGTAAGCAAAATAATTTAAACATTGATAATTGCTAATTAATTTAAAGTCATTGGACCACTTCCTTGGAGCAGGGCCTTAACATAATCGTCAAACTGATTTTTACTGAAAGAATGCAACTCTTTATCAAATATCAATTACCTATCACAAGCAGTTCCTAACAAACTAACTTAAGCAGACAACTTAACAATTGTTGACGCAGGCCGTATTCGTCGCCACTAGAAAAGCAATCTTTCCGCAGGCGAAAAACAAAATATGTATTTGTAAAGACAGACATAAATGTTTATTATGGCTCATATTGCAGCCAATATGCATGGTATTTTGAATTTAAAGTTGTACATTTGAGTGTTTTTTTAAAGAATGATTTAAAATAGTGCTTTGACAAATATGGCAAGTAAATCTTGGAACTAAAATCATGATGTGTACTGAGCAAATGTACCCCATAAATGGAAGTTTTTTTTATCATATACCGATAAAAACCCTAAAAGTCCTTTTAATTAAGGCTTCTTTGAAGAGTTTAACAAAAAGACAACAATGATGTTTCCCTTTACTGTACGTGTTTTAATTATTGTCAATTGCTAATAGTAAAGTCGTTCACATTCCTCTTAACCCATAATTAGGTTGCTTTTTTCAGCCAAATCTGAAATAGAAAAATGTTTAAAAATAAAAATAAGAATAGGTATGACCAAAGTTTGCAATTCAATGATTAAAGCAATAACTTAGAATATTTGCATAAAAGAAAATATTTCAGATACACGTAGCTATCCCAATACAAACATTTCAGCTATAGTTTTATAGATGAATGGTACTATCTAAACCTTAAAAGTTGGCCTGAATATTTTTTATTAAATTTAAAGAAACGCAATTAGTCATGTTATAAAACACTATATCTTCATATGGGCATATTATCTGAATGATTAAATATTTGTGCTTATTATAACTTTATATGCAATTTAACATAGAAACACGGCTTGAAAATACACCAGCTCAAAGGAGGTAATTCTCTAATCTTACATTTGATTTTACGTTGTTTTAAATGTGTAAAATTTGATGAAACATAATCTTTCACTTATTTTTTATGTAAAGAGTTTTCTATTGTTTCAATCAATCTGGACACAAATCTGATATTTCCATGCACCCAATGGATTTTCTCAGTCTACTCTATGCATCCTTGCCATTGAATATTGTCTCTTACATAGAAAATGTTTGACTAATGGAAGTACTATACTATGACAAAGACAGTTATGTTATGGTTATAACATATGAATAATTGTAATTTGCTGTTATTTGTTTACTTAGTATCATATTTTGCTTACACTAATTGTCGTGTTTTATGTGTTGTTCATTTTGATTATCCAAAATTGATAAAATTAGATTATATCTAAAAAAATTACCGGTCTAGGTTCAAGGATACATCTTATCATCAAACAGCTAATGTGATGATTACACGTACAACTTTTTCAAACCATCTAAGGCTCCCTCCTTCAATCACTTGACCTATACATAATAATTGAACTATTAAAAGTATGTATATTGTGTTGTTTACTATTTGTTTACATTTGTATTGCCACACAAATACTGTAAATGTTAAACGACAATTATTATAATAAAATCAAATAAAAGTATTATGGTTATATGTGGCTAGTTTTACTATCTATTCGAATTTCAAGATATCTCAAAATATATAAGATATCTTATATAAACCAGTTTTATAAAATATCTTATAAACTTTTCAATATATCAAATACACTTTATAAGATATGTTATAAACTTTATAAAACATCTTTTAAAGAACTTTATAAGATATCTCACATATTGCATAAGATATCGAAGCAAGATAATTCTATGAGATATCTTAAATACTATATGAAATATTTTATGTTTATAAGATATCTTTTAAAGTTTGTGAGATATCTTGAAGTTAGACCATGTCAAACCATAAGGTTACCTGCTAGTTTATGATTGAAAATTCACATAAATGTGTTTTCGTTATTGAAAAAAAAGATTACATTGACACAAAATATTCCCACAAGGAGGAGATAAACAAACAGTTTAATTGAAAAAACCTAAACATTTCTATATATATATTGATTATCTTGAGTATGATACAAATGATCAATACTGAAAACATTGGTAGTATTATCAACATTTTTCTTATTGAACGTCACTAATCTAATATTGAATGTGTAAGACTGTTTGCAACACAAAATCGCTGAAACTTAACATTTACTGTGTAAAAATCTTTGAACAAACCGACAGAAGTCTTCATACATTCAATCAGTTTTGTAGTCTAAAACTAAAAATGGGACAAAGTCTCAAAGGGCCAGGTTGCAATATTTGACTGATCTATGTATAATATGTATAGTCGCCGTCATCTAAAATTGGCACCATGTTTTGGGTGGAAATTTTTAAACTATCAACCGCATTCATTCGAAATGACGTTTTCAATTAGCGGAATCAAATATCTATCAAAAATCAACTACTGTCCTACCTTTTATTGTGTTTGCACTGTATAATCCTGACCTTCACACAATCTTATAAATATCTTATAAATATTTGTTTATATAAGATATTTTATATACTTTATAAGATATCTCACATATTTTATAAGATATCGAAGCAAGATAATTCTATGAGATATCTTATAAGCTATTTACGATAACTTATAAACTATACAAGATATCTAATAAAGTATTTAAATGCAGAATCAAAATGCCCAATAACAAGTGTAATATTTCAAGGATCTGATGTCAATGAACCAGGAAAAGTTTGTGAACACTCCAATGAGCATTTTGGTACTGTAGATGAATCAATTATTCTAACCCGAAATCAAATTTCGAATCCCCAAAGTTGAAAGAGTTTATTGAAGAAAAAGTTGGTGACAACTATTTTAAAGTTTACTGTTTGTCTCCAACAAAGTCTTTAATAAACCATTTAAAGTTAAAATTGATAAATCTACAGGTTTGGATGATGTTGGTCCTAAAATTCTTAAAATAAGTGCTCCAATAATCTATATGAATCTGTTGCGCATATTCTTAATTTAAGTCTTTGTACAGGTATATTTCCATCGACCTTTAAGTGTGCAAGAGTATCACCTATCCATAAAAGTGGCGACGTAAAAGGTATGAACAAATATAGACCAATATCAAATTTTATCCAAGATATTTAAAAGATTATTTACTCTCAAATTTACAAATATTTGATAGAATTTGGTTTGATTTTATAAGTACCAGTCTGGGTTTAGACAAGGCCATTCCTGTCACTCAGCTTTTACGTAAATTGTTGAGGAATTGTTAATTAATATGGACCAAGGAAACTACACTGGAGTTGTATTCTTAGATTTTAAAAAGCGTTTGATATTGTATATCACTCAATTTTATGATCAAAATTAAAATGTATAAGTTTGATTCTCTTTCTTTGAATGGTTCAAATCATATTTATCAAACAGGTCTCAAAAGTAAAAATAAATACCAACATATCTTCTGGAAAAAGTAACATTTGGTGTACCGCAGGGTGGTATTCTATGCCCTTTATTATTTCTTTTATATATTAATGATCTCCACTTCAACTAAACATACAAAGCCTGATTTGTATGCGGACGACAAAACTCTTAAATACTCTTCAAATTCCGTTGATGATATATGTGATAAACTTAATGACGAAATAGCAACTTTTAAAGTATGGTGTGAAAATAATGATATGATTCTAAATATTAAAACATCCAAATTTATGTTAGTTGGTTCACATGGAAAGCTTCAAAGCATACAAGAAACTTTGAAGATAGAATACAGTGGAATTCTTTTACAAAATGTAAACAGTGAAAATTACTTGGCATCATAATCGATGATTGTCTGTCATGGAATCAACAAATAAGTATGTACTGTGATTTAAACTAGACTAGGTTTACTAAATCGATTGAAGTTTTATATTCCACAAAAGGTTTATGTTTATTTTATAATGAATATGTACTTCCTCTCTTTGATTATTGCTGTACTATATGGACAGAAACAAGTAATCTAAATATGGAAAATATGTTAAAATTACAAAAAAAGGGCAGCCAGAATCATTCTTAACAACGCATATGACACACCGTCAAAACTTTATTCAAACAATTAGGAGGGTTAACATTTCAAAAAGAATCACATATCACAAAGGAGTATCAATGTATAAGTGTGTAAATAGATTATCTTTGTCAATTATTTAACAATAACCAAAATATTAATGTAAGACATTCTTTGAGTCCATCTTTTCATACTACGTCCGAGAACAAATTTTATGAAAAAAACATTTCAATATTCCGGTATAGTTCTTTGGAACAGTATTCCTGTACAAATTAAAAGATAGAAACGATAGAACAGTTTAAACGAAGTTATTATAATTTCTTATTTCTAAACTAAAAATGTAATTATCAGATGAAATTTATTTATATTTAAAAAAGTCTATATATTTGTTTTGTATATCATTAACAAAATATGTTCATGAAACGATTCTGGATGTTTTCACCATTTGTTTTGCATAAAAGCTTTATGTATGTATATGTATATATTATATTATTGTTATATTTGAAATATTCAGAGGGCATCAGGGAGATTAGTATTGTACTAAATGATTTTACCCTCTTTAAATAAAGTATTCATATTATCATTTACTATTATTATTATTATTATTATTATTATTATTATAATCCAAGATTATTTTCAATGGTGGAATCCGACATTGTTATTACCGGAAGTGTTGCAGTGGAGTTCCACGTGCAGTCTATTTTATCTGAGTACTCAGATCTTTTCATCATTGTATTGCTCACATGCAAAAGCGCGAGAAACTGTATGACATCAATGACAAGGATATAACCAGAGAGAAAGGAATGTTATGTGAATATAGGATCCTCATAGAAACCAAGATAGCGGTTTTACAATTAAAATAATCTTGAATAATGTGAAGGTCTTGATTATACAATGCAATCACAACAAAAGGTAGGACAGTACTGGATTTTGGAAAGAATTTTGATTTCACTAAAAACGTCATCTCGATTGAATGCGGTTGATAGTTTAAAAATTTCCACCAAAACATGGTGCTATAGAAGATGCATGAAAATACATGAAGGCTTACCTTTCAACAGACTAAATAAGTCGATTAGTAGAAAAATCACCCTAGAGCTATCTTTATAAGTTCTGCAGTAAACACGGAAATCATTCTTCTGAAAGATAAAATATGTTAAATTGAGTGTAAATATTGTAACGGTTTAGGGGTAAGCTGTAGGTTTGTACATACGACTTTTCGGGCTACTTAGTAAACACTCTATTCTACTTTTATGTTCGTCATTTACTGCTAGCCAACGAGTATATAAAGACATTTGAGGAACATTGTATATACTTTTATTGTTATTGGATGTAAATATTGTGAGTTAGTTCTCTGGGAATAACGATTTAGAGTTCGTCTTCACTGTTAGTGTTTGACCAGGAGGGTCCCACAGGCACTTGTCTCAGAATTTTTTTCTATATACCTTAATATAACACAAGGTACTTAACTCGCATTTTTGAAAAATGTCAGCCGGTCGCGAAATTCCATTATATGCCGATTTCTCGGTTGTCAACCCCACTAAAACTAGTTATGTCGTAAATCTAAATTGATTTATCTACACAATGGTGTGTAACACGCCTACTTTTGTTGTCGGGATCATCCGTAGCAATCCTACCCAAGTATGACAATCGTAATTATTTCGTCTACCGACGCCAAATTGGAAACACAAATCTCGCAGTAAAGGTATCTTCCCACTCTCTTTATATATCTCGGTTTCCGATTGGTCAAATTTTATGGGCAGGTCTAAATGTTTCTCGGAGTAATCTGATCTCATTTCATTTCATACGTAAAGTCAAGAGAGAGTCTGAATGACATTGACGTAATGGGAACATTTGTGTCTAAAAAAGAAACTCGTACCTTACTAGACATACCACAAATAACACTTGTTGGGGTTTTTTCACGGTATCTTATACAATTTTACTAACTGGGTGATAAGTTCTATTCAGACAAAAACTAACAGTTTTTATGAAATTCAATTTGGCGTCGGTAGACGAAATAATTACGATTGACATACTTGGGTAGGATTGCTACGGATGATCCCGACAACAAAAGTAGGCGTGTTATACACCATTGTGTAGATAAATCAATTTAGATTTACGACATAACTAGTTTTAGTGGGGTTGACAACCGAGAAATCGGCATATAACGGAATTTCGCGGCCGGCTGACATTTTCAAAAATGCGAGTTAAGTACCTTGTGTTATATTAAGGTATATAGAAAAAAATTCTGAGACAAGTGCCTTTGGAGGGTCCCTGACTGAACGACTGTTCCCACCTTCTGTTTACCCTTATTTTACACGTTCTCGCTTTATTACCTTGTTATTTTATGAGCGTAAGGCCTGCATATTGTAACCGGGGCCCATACATGCTAAGTGTAAGCTTAGTGAAGTCCCGTTTGTCTATTTCCCGACTCGACAGAATGTCGACATTTGCAATGCCGCCATTTGCATCACTATGTTAATTGACGTAAGTGACCTAATGACCTGAGATCAGCATCCAATCAGCACAAAGTGATTTGCCCACCATCACCATAGGGGCACGAGACTGGTGGGAAGAAGTATAAACACGAGTGCACAACAGTCTTCAAGGAGATTGCGGTCCGCTACCCAGGCGTTCACTCCTGCTACCAAAGAAATTACCAGAGCAAACCAAATGCGTCGCAGTCGATGCAACCCGTAAAACACGTGAACCTTTGCTATTGAATACATTCCCGATGGATAAATGGACCAAGCCATGATAGACCTAGATGTTGTACTACGTGTTTGATGTTGACAAACGATTATCGTACCAAAAGGGGTCTACGTATATTTTACAACCTAAGTGCTTTGTTGGGTTTTCATGTGATTTATACTTGTAATAGTATTAGATAGTTTGTATTTATAATGAATTGTTAAGCTTAATTTAATGTTGTTATCTGTTGTTCATGTAATAAGTAAGTCAATATTAATGAGTTTCTGAGCTACCATTTTTAGAAAAGTGCCTTTGTACTTGTTTGGCTTTATAACTATTTTGATCTGAGCGTCACTGATGAGTCTTATGTAGACGAAACGCGCGTCTGGCGTATTAAATTAGAAGCCTGGTACCTTTGATGACTATTAGCTGTTTTGCCTGCTACGCTACCATTGCCTTGACTATTTTGACAGCTACGCTACCAGTAATTACTTTAATACTTAGTTTGTGACTCGACAAGGGTTGACAGATAGTAGAATTTGCCAATACCCTAGACACAAGTGTGTTAACCTTGTATTTATTCAGTTACTTACGGGACACCCACCTGTCCCGTAACAATATAAATATACAGTCACATGATAAATGTAGTTTTAAATATTTGAAACATATTACCAATTCAAATGCAAAATTCATCTTATATATACTAATATGGAATGTTCTAAAAACTCTAGGTTTGATTATGCTATGAGTTACCATATCGCTTGCAGCATTGAACATTAATCCGATACCAGACAGTCATGCAAGACACGTCTTTCAATCTTAATTCAAGAAATTAAAGATAATGAGTTATATGAAACACATGTAAACAGGTTTAAAATAACATAAAATAGTATATAAGAAGAATGTGTACATGGGACACAGTTGCCCCAGCTTTATCTAGCAAATTCAGCGATTTTCAAATTTATAAAGGGTCATTACTCGCAAACAGTGAATATGTCGCCACCCAAGTTCCAACTTGATCTGTGTTTCTTGGTAATACTAATAAGCAGTGTGTTTATTACTTCAATATCATTTAGTTTGGGAAAAACTAAACTGCATTTGCGGAAATGAGCAGTTTTTCCATTTTTTAATTTATAAAGAGACATAACTCAAGAACGTTGAAAATGACGCGACCCAAATTTAAACAATGTATGTAGATCTGTGATTTGTACCGACCGTGCAAGGGCTGTATAGCCAGTCAAGGTCGTTAAAAACTTCCATTTGTTTGTGATTTGTGTTAATAAGAATTGTTTATAAGTTTCATAACATTTGTATGAGACAAAAAAGTTATAGAGAACGGAAACTTATTTTCAGACATACGAATGAACGGACATACAGACGTACAAAGGATGAACTTAATGCCATGTACGTCGCAGCGGGGCATGATAAAATTGGAGCAGATGCTCTGTGTAAAATTTGTAATTCATATCATCAAGAAACTAATATACAAGGAAAATCAGTGCTGAGTACAAGTTAAAGTGTGCCAATATAAATGTGTTAACTTTGTAGAGTATATTCATTTTATTTATCATAGAAAAGCTTCATAAGGTACCTGGCCGCCTGCCACCGCCCCAACCCATCTGCCTCTAGGCATATTAATTTCAAATTTCATTTTAAGTTAGTATCAAGTAAAACAGTTACATGGTAAATTCTTACAATAAATGTTCGTCCAAACTTGTTTGTCTTCGTGGTAACTGCTTGTTTTATTACAATTATTATTACATAGAGCATTTTTCATTATGAAGATTTAAAATATATTTCAATTTTTTATCACATAGATTATCCCATTTCAAATTAGTCATATAAGTTGTGGGATGGGCATAAACGCATCTTCTTTAAATCATTAAAACAGTAGAATTTTCTGCGACATAAATTTTGATCAAAAGATACTCTTTTCATTGCAGGAAAATTCCCATTCCTAACTATAACATGGATGTGGTTAAATCAATACAAGAACATTGTGGTCAGAAAGAATTACTTTTCAAATATTGATATCTGATCAATTGAAAATACCTGTTTACTATGTAAATTGTATGCTATTGTAGCCCTTTTCTGGATTTACATGTACCTTCATCAGAAAACGATGTATATTAAAACATAACATATTTCTATATTAAATATTTTTTCATACATTGTTTATATGAACCTGTCATGCTTCTTATTCATGTTATTAATCTGAAGAATTTATCGATGAATTATAAAAAAAAACTGCTAACATTTGTCAAGCCTTTTTGTAATTTTGATAGTATAATGTAAACTATGCTAAAATTTCACAGACAATGAATCGTGACTTAAGGTGCAGGACCAAATAATCTCCGTGAAAATGAAAAAAAAATAAATGCCTAAAAACTGCATTATAACAAATACTACTACATTATCATAATAAATTCCACACACTCACAAAACACAAATTTTAACTTGTAAACCATGTAAAAGTTTCTAAGTTCATGAACCATGATGCGAGGGGTAATTATGCTTGAAATCTCCATTGGAAGAGACTCGCAAATGATAATACAATTCACTGCGCGTAAGTGATTCGTCTTACACTTATTTAATCACATATTTTAACATGAAAACTATGAACACAATTCAATATCAATAGACCATAAATACGAAAGCGGAGTCTAATAACCCAGATGGAAATGTGATGTGCCAATGCTAATGCATCTATATACCAAATAGCATTGACCTAGCTATCACTAGTGGTACACTTTAAACTGGTCTTATCACAAACTAATACATCGATGGCGTAGCCTACTTAAGTCTTAATCTTTATGACTCAATCAAGCCAAGACAAATAAATCCTTGATTTAACAAAGTGTAAAACATTTATTGAATTATTCTTTTGACCACTTTCGAGTTCTGTCCTTCACAGAAAAGGTTCGTCAATTATGCGCAAAAGTTCATAAAACGGTAGTGTGATCGTCGTCATGCCAGATGTACTATCTAAATTATCTTTGGTCCGTAATTTAATTTGCCGAATAATGCGTGATATAGCTTAATATTTTTAACCGCTCGCTCAACATTGAAAGGAAGTGACGATGCCCTAAAAGCAAGAGTGATGTTCACTAAAATCTAAGTTTTAGACAGAAATGCAATGAACTCGAAAGTGGTCTATTAATGGGATAGATTCTGTTAAACTATTTATAAATAAAATCATCTACCGGGCGCAGCTTGATGCGACAACAGAGGTCGAACCCTGAACAGTTGGGGCAAGTATGGACACAACATTCAATCTTGATACAGATCTGAATTTATTAAAATTTGGACACAGAATAGGTTTATGACACAGAAAAGATGACTTTTTGTGTTCCTAGAACGTAAAAACTTGAAATTTGACATTTACCTATTATAATTCGATATCAAAATATCTATATACATAGTTAGAATCGCGTATCAAAGTACAAAAGACGATGATGAAATTAATGTTTAATTTTGGACCCTTTGGACCTCAATGTTGACCAATTCAACAACGGGACCTAAATACACAATCTAAATAATTAGATTAAGCTTATCAAAGAGCCCAAAAATTCAAGACTTTGAATTAGATCCCATTGAAATTGTTCATAAGTAATAAGTAATTTACACAAAGTATGAAAAAGTATTGTTTTTGTCACTTTTCCTAAACAGTTTGGACCATAAACCCAGCCCGTTTAAATTCAATCCCAACCATCCATTTTTGAAGTGGAACGGTGCAATACAATTTCATAGAGATATATACACTTATTCTCAAGTTGTTGTTAGGCTCGCGGGTCTAAATCCATTTTTTCTTAATATAGGATTTCGCTATATTTTTCTATAAATGAACTTTATCTTATACTTAATAGAAAAATAAAATAAAAAAATGGGGTCACCGTTCATTTACGCTCACAATCTGCCTTCGAAAGAAGCATACATTTTTGTAAAGGTACTTTATTTCTGTTGAACTAATAGGAGAAATAGAGGTAAGATCGAAATAAAAAAAGAACTAAATTACAGAAATCGCTCAAATTTTACAATAGTTTAGTTTAAGTATAGCTTATTTGAAAATAATAATAAAAAATATAGGTCACCGATGAGTTAAAAAAGATATTTCAATTTTAATGCCAAAAATGGCATTTTTGCACCAAAGGGAGATAATTTGGAGCTTTTTCAATGATATATACATTTTAAAAGTCATCTGGGGTCAAAACGAATTGATTTTTTGGAATGATTTTTGTTCCATATGATAAAGTAACAACTAATAAAGTAATAAATAAAATTTGTAATGAAAAAAAAATGTTTAATTTTTTTCTGAAATTTTTATACCCTCGAGCCTCCTTAAGGCATGGAACCTGGAGGTACAATTTACCCCAAATAGCTTATTTGTTGGATGCAAATATTTTAATTTGCCACTTATCAACAAATACCACACAAAAGATTATCAAAAAGCAAATCATCTCAATCTCCAAGTCACGAAAAATTTAGACAGTTGACCAAATCCCCAAATTATGAATCCAGAAATATACAATCAAAAGTTATGAACCCCAAGCAAGAAGAAGTCTGATGAAATGTGTGACACCACCAATCATGATTTAGATAATATCGATTACATGAAATTCAGTTATGGTGGTGGTGACATACAACAACTTATCCCAACTGTTATATCCTCATTAAAACAGGCTGGTAGATCTGAAGCATTCACAAGATTTCTGAAACTTGTGACCGAAGATAAATTTGCATTAAATATTGTTTTTATTGTTTCTTGATGCAGTAACTTGGTATTCAGAATGCAATTCAAGCAAAATTAAATGCGATTTCCCAGAATCTGTTCTAATTTGGAGAATCTACCACAAGTTGTTTCATGTAAACTTTTCAGATTTATGTCAGGTCCAACTGATTCAATGGCAAAAAGAACGAAAAGAATTCGAAAAATCTAGCCTTCCAAATTGTTATAAGTTCACTTAAAATAACACTGTACGAAGTAAATAGTTGTATTGATAGAATCCTACAAACTTGATTATTTTGGATATTATGTTTCAACACTTCACGAAAAGCAAAGTTTGTATGTGCATGGAAAGTAATGGAATCTTGATATCCAGGAAACTACTTTGAACTTATTGAAAGTAGAGAAAGGATCAATACCTAGGTTTACAATACAAAGGACGAATGAGTGGTTTGATTTCCGTAAAACAGCTAAGGTAACAGGAAGCACCTTAAATTCAGCTCTCGGACTTTCCAAAATGTCATTCCTCATTAGAATAACAAGAACATTTTGGTTATGTTATACATGGAAAACCGAAAAGAGCCAAATGAACAGCAAATGCATACATGAAATATGGTACTAGAAACAAAATAATGTAATAGCAACACTTTATGATAATAAATCCAAATTCGGCGTTCAGTCTTTACAGATGCTTCTTTTGGATTTGAAAATGATACCATTAAATGCTTAAAAAGGAAAATGTAAAGGCTTTAATGTGCAAGGATGTGAATGTACATCTGACAATTTGGAACTGGTATTTAATTCTGTAGAAAACTCAAATTTTACTTCTTTAATATTATCAGCTTGCAGGTGTTTCTTGTTTTGTTTTTAGATTCCATTATTTTCATTAGCACATGCCTAAGTATAACAAAGACCCAGATCTGAGCTTTATTTTTAAAGGATTAGCTTTTTAAAACGTGGACAATCTGTAAAGGTATCGGGCAAAATCTGTAATCAGCACAAGCTGGGGATTGGGGACAAGTTTAATTGCAAGGTTTTTCTTCTCTCATTTAAATGCTTGTTTTATCCAAATCTCTACTTGTATTTTTCAAATCATATTTGAAAAAGTATAAGAAAAACAATTCAATTCAAAGTTTTCTTAAAGGGACACTAACTACGCGATATATAAAAATCTAAAGTATGATTTTTTTGTTCAATCATTAATGAAAGTGAAATAGTGAAGTAATTATTCGCTTTTAGCAGCTAGTATGGTTCAATTTTGTCAAAATAAGCTAAGAAACATTGATGATGAGTTATTCATTTGCAAGTGCATAATTCGACCTCATTGAATCCGTATTCATGTGAACTTCAATTTAACCCCTTAGCTTGAAATGGATACCACATGAATTGTCCGTGTAAAGTTATTTATAGGAAAAGAATGTCAACATTGAAAGTGAAGCAAAGGTAAATCATTTGATTGACTGATTCGATCCACAAAAACATTCTTATACAGGTAAAACGATGATAAACATATATTTTAATCTATAATATGAAATTAAACAGGCCATGAAAAATCTAATTGCACGAGTTGCTTAATCAATTTATATCTATATTTATGTTTACACAACGCCATAAATATAAAGCATAATTTCAATTAATGCTGTTTTAGAATTTAAGTTTGTATGATTTATTAAACTTCACTGAAATGGTACCACGCTCTGAATGTTTGCGCCTTAATGTTCTTGACCCTCTGCATATTTGGGAAGATCTACATAATTTAAAATTATCCCCATTTATGGGTAATATACCCTAAATCGGGTATCAAATTACAGTTATAAAAACGGTTTATATTTTACCAAAATTGCTGTCATGATGCATTAATATTCATATAAATGGCAGCATTTCTACCTTTAAGAAAATTGTTCATATCAGAACTGAATACAAAGATAATTGCCTCCATAACTCCTGCTGTTTGAAGGCTTTAAATTTTCACCATATTATGTTATAGTCATGGTGACTTGGCAATATTTTGACATTTACCTGAATGTGTGCCATGACCGCAAAAACATGTATCATAAAATCCAAAGTATATATTTTCATCACTGAAAATTGATTAATCATGGGGTATACTATGGCAAGCCGTTCTCGTCAAAACTATGCTAAAACCATTTTCGAAAAATTTACACACTGAGAATTAAAAGAAAACACACTGAGATTAAAAACACACACTGAGATTTCATAAAACGCACTGAGATTACAAAATGAAAAACACACACTGAGAATTGAAAATTACACAATGAGATTTCAAAAAGACACACTGAGATGAAATAAACTGAAAAACACACACTGAGAATTTGAAATTACACACTGAGAATTTAAAATTACACACTGAGATTTGTGCGCACTTTTTATGCGCACATATCTAATTAGCATAATTAATCCGAATCTATTACAAGCTTAAAACAACTAGGGACAGAACTCGTTAGTCCTTCAATTTGGCGCTAAGTGTTTTATAAAAACATTAAAAATACAACTAATAGAAAAACTACGTTATTAAAGACCAATAGAACAAGAAAAATACCCACTTACTCTCATTACAAAATATAACCAAATGGTGAAAACTTTATTAAAATTATAAGAAAACATTGGAACAATCTGCAAAAATACAAACAATGCAGTGAATTTTTCTCTCAAGTGCCTATTATAGCATATATACGTAACAAAAATATAAAGATTACCTTGCGAAATCAGGGTAACAGTTGAAAGACTTTTGAAAAGGGACCATGCTTTAACAGTTTTAAGCAAAAATCCGATATACTGTTAGTAATAATCTGAATTATAGGCAAAAACTTATGAATACGAGTTAGCAAAAAATTTGTTAAGTCTTGAAATTTATTACGAATGTTGGTTGTAGGAACCGCATTTCATTATAATGACAAGAGTTCGGGAGACCAAGATATTAATCTGTTGAATTATTCATCTCATGAATATTCATTAGTAATTTGCATATTAATCTCAGTGTGTATTTTGAAATCTCATTGTGTAATTAACAATTCTCAGTGTGTGTTTTCAATTTATTTCATCTCAGTGTGTCTTTTAAAATCTCAGTGTGTAATTTTAAATTCTCAGTGTGTGTTTTCATATTTTTAAATCTCAGTGTGTAATTATGAAATCTCAGTGTGTAATTTCGATTTCTCAGTGTGTAATTTCAATTTCTCAGTGTGCTATTTAAGGTTCTTAAATCTCAGTGTGATTTTTAAATTCTCAGTGTGTAATTTTTTCGAAAAATGGTTTAAACATAGTTTTGACGAGAACGGCTTGCCATAGTATACCCATAAATCGGGATATGGATATGGATAATACCCATTTATGAGGATCTTCCGAACCTCATCTACAG
Organism: Mytilus coruscus; assembly: GCA_017311375.1. Classification (NCBI taxonomy): domain Eukaryota; kingdom Metazoa; phylum Mollusca; class Bivalvia; order Mytilida; family Mytilidae; genus Mytilus; species Mytilus coruscus. Next base: position 16,949,156 of record CM029604.1, read on the forward strand.
GCCTGTGTATTTTCAATTGCAATTAATTATATATCCAAACAGCAAAACTGCATAAAAGAGACATTCAATTTTGTACACATACCAAAGGGAAACGTCTTCTAAGTGATAACATTTTGGCAGTGGCCATTTTGCCGACTCTAGGTAAGTGGAAGCCAATTTTGGCAGTACAAAACGATTTTGTTCACAGATATTCATTTCAAAGAACTGATTGATTTCAAAAGCAATTTTATAAGCCCGTTATTATGGTATACCGTTGTCCTTCCGTCCGTCGTCAACATGTTGGACAGTAACTCAAAACGCCCTAACCAATTAACATGAAACTTTGGTGAATTCTTCATATCTATTGACGTGAGCTGCCTTTTAATTTTTATGAATTTTAGGTTTTACTTTTCCTAGTTATTGGGTTTTATTCATTAGAAAGGGAATATTTTTCAGTTTTCGGACAATAACTCAAAACACTTTCACCAAATTGCACGAAACGTTGGTGAATTGTTAAATATCTAATACTATTGATATGAGCTCCTTTCGATTTTTATGAATTTTAGATTTTACGTGTCCGAGTTATGTGGTTTTATTCATTAAAAGGGTGATTTTCCAGTTTTAGGACAATAACTCAAAAACACTTTCGCCAATTTGCAAGAAACTTTGGTGAATTGATTATATCTATTGATGTGAGCTCCTTTCGATTTTTATGAATTTTAAATTTTATGTTTCATAGTTATGGCGTTTTATTTATTACAAAAGAGGGATTTTCCAGTTTTGGGAGAATAACTCATAAATGCTTTGAGCAGTTTTCATGAAACTTTGGTAAATTGTTTATATCTATTAATGTAAGCTCCTTTTGATTTTTAAAAGTTTAGATTTTACTTTTCTAAGTTATTGGATTTTAGTCATAAAACGGGTGATTTTCCTGTTTTCGACAATAACTCGAAAGTGCATTGAGTAGTTTTCAAGAAACTTTGGTGACTATATCTATTAGAATGACCTCCATTTAGTTTTTTTATATAAATTTATGATATGACATTAAGAAGTTATTGAACTTTATTCTTTCAAAAGCGACGGGCGTATCATGCGCTCATGGCTCAGCTGTATATTGACTTTGAAGCTATGTGAATGATTTTTGTAAGATTGTATAATTTTTATCAAATGTATCAGCAGTGTTCATTGCATGTAATATGAAATAACGATTTTGTGACAAATAAAGCCATTATTTATTTTACAGAAAACCCACAGACGTTTTACAGATTTTCTTTATAACATTTACACATAGATAACAGGGGCTGGACAGTAAGATCCCTGATTCCCACTTCCTCCACATTACTACCAGACACAGGTCGGTCAAAAAGCATATCCCTATTTTTGATCCCCATCTTTCCCGGTTCCAGTCCCTAAGATTACTTACTTGTTTATCCATTTTGTGCTAGAGTTTATTGTTTTGAACAAGGAAAGGCTGTTGATTTTTGTAAAATTTCTATATATTTAGCCTTGGAACAACATTTAGGAATAAACTCTTTGAAGAACACTGGGGTAATTATGGCAACAAATATATTTTTAGAAAAAATACCCTATTTTTAGTTAAATGGTTGTTCCCGTAAACACGTTGCTTTCTTTCACACCTGCCTTAAATTAAATCTCAAACAATTGAATAAAACAAGTACAAATTTATATCGGAATGGGTCCGACAGGATTGAAGAATAAACAGCTGCGCCATGAGCGCATGATACGCCCGTCGTCTTGTGTGTGAAGTTTTAAGCAATATGTAAATTTTGAATAAAATGAATAATTATTGAAGAATCAGAAAAATAATTTAGTGAATTGGTAATTGGACAATTGGTCTCACTTCATTTAACAGTGAACACATCTCTGGTCAAGGTTTAGTTTGGACTGCTTTCTAATTTAATTTAAACACGTTTTTTATTGGTCACGCAGTACAGTAATTTATATTGGATAAAAATTTCAGTTTAAAAGTAGAACTCACTACTAATTATCACTTTTCAGAAACACCAGAAAACAGGTAGTCAACATTTTAATAATTTAAATTTTTTATGTTTAAATATGTCTTAGTTTGTCGTTGAAACTTCTATCAGCGTAGTTAATTTGTTAATGAACATTGTGTTTCGTCGTTTGTTCATTTTTCAAAACTATTTAGTTTATAACGAATCGATCGTCGATATTCTTTATTTAATTTGAGCATTTCTTCGTTTGTTCATTTTTTCAGAAACACTTATAGTTTATAGCGAATTGTCGATATTCTTTATTTAATTTGAGCATTTCGTCGTTTGTTCAATTTTTATCAACGCTTGTCGTCGTCGTTGAGATTTCTACAATTTGTTACTTTTATCTAGTATTTCCGTAAATTATGGATCGTCCCAAGAGAAAAGTCGCGACAGTAGATTATAAAAATTTGATAATTTTGGAACTTCTGGTATAGATGACATGGTATTTGAGTATATATTTCAGAAAATGGCCGATAGTAATTCGGATCGGGATGAGTTGCAACTTCATGCAGAGGAAGACGATATACTCGACCTTATGTCGGATGATGAGTCGAACAAATTGAATGAGGCCGCTGCTTTAATTTACACTACGCCACATAAAACAAAGAGCAAAGAGAGTGATGAGTTAAACAAACATGAGTCTGATGAAGATCTGGAGTTGTGAATTAAGTTGCTAGAAGAAAAGAAACAACGGCTCAAGAGGGATCAGCTCAACAAGAGGATTAAAGAGTTAGAAGCGGAAGTAGATGGGATGTCAAAGTTAGAAGAAAAGCCTAAAAGAAGTCCAAGAAGTCAAGGATGAGATCACATTAACAAATTTAAGAGCTAACGATAAATTAAATAAAGATGTTAATGATGAAATGAAGAGGTTAGGTTTGGACTTTGACACAAATTTTAGTGGACAGTCCGAGCTAGCTGAAACTTCAAAAGATAAAATGTTAAATTTAAAAGTGAAAAAGTTGCAAGTGAACAAGAGTTATTGCAGCAATTAAAGAAATTAAATTTAGCTAAGGGTTCTGTTTCTAAGACTAATCAACATAGGAGAAAACATTCTGATCCTAAATCTCAGAAGGTAGTACAGTTGCCTGAATCTGTATTGAGAGGGAACAGTAGTACCGAGTCTGAATCTGAAACAAAATTCTCTGAGGATTCATCTGATTATGAATTGTCAGCTAAATTATCGTCAAAGAAAAAGAGTAAAAGTTAAAGTCAGGACTTAAAATAAAATCTGCAGATAAAGTTATAAATCCACAGTTTTTCCACATAATTTTACAGTATGAGTATGTGAGTAAAGATTTGGAGTTTAAACAATTGAATTTTAAAATGCTTGTTGCAGGAGAACTTGAAATTATAAATAATTTCTGCAAAACAAATCTGAAAAACAAGGACGTTTAAAATTATTACAGAAAATTGCCTATTTTAGTTCCATTTATCACTGGGCATCTGTATTAGAATTTTATGCTGCCTGGTTAAGACTTATTGTGTTAGGTAGAAAACATGGTCTGATGACTCACAGATGTTAGAGAATGTAATGTTAAGTGGACAAAGTTTGCCAAAAGAAGTGAGGCAAGCCAATTTTAGATCAGTCTCCAAAAATCAAACTGGTAAAGAGCAAATTTGGTTTTGCGTTAAATATCAGCGCAATAAGTGTGAACATAGCAACTCAGCTCACACAACTGTCATCAGAGGTATAACTAGAACTGTGCATCACATATGTGCTTCATGTTGGCAAAAGATAATATCCAAAAACACATCCTGAGTGTTCAGACAATTGCCCGAATAAAAAGCCCGACTACAAAATTCATGTTTACATAAGAAAGATCATTGTAAATTGTGTATTGCAGTATTTGAAGTAATTTTACCAGAACAAAATTCTCTTTTGAATTTGCATAATTCCTTCATTGGTGTATCAGGATATAATTTTGATTTATTTAAAGTTCCAGTTTATTCTAAATTATGTATTAAGTTTTGGAGACAAGAATTATGTGATTACCAAGAAGTCTGTGATATGTAAGAATTTGGTTGGCCTTTAGGTTTTGATAGAAAATTTGAGGAATTTGGAAACAATAAAATTGCTAAAAATCATAGTGGGGCAAGGGATTTTGCCAAAGATATTGATAAATATATCAAAAAGGAGGTAGGTTATGGTGCTGTACTAGGTCCTTTTGCATCAAACCCATTTAATGATCATTTGGTAATATCTCCTTTGAATTCTGTTCCAAAAGCAAACTCGGAAGAAAGGAGAGTTATCATGGATTTGAGTTTTCCAAAGGGTAAATCAGTCAATGATGGAATTGATAAAAATGTTTATTTAGGTAAACATGTAGAACTACATTATCCTAATGTGGATAATTTTATTGAAATTATTAAAGAGAAAGGTGAATTCTGTAAAATTTTTAAAAGGGATTTACGCCGAGCCTATAGACAAATTCCAGTTGATCCAAAAGATTATAATTTAATTGGTTTTTCCTGGAAAGGTCATTATTTTGTTGATAGAGTTTTACCTATGGGTTTAAAATCAAGTGCTTTCATTTGTCAGACAGTGACTAATGCTGTCAGATTTATAGCCAAAAACCATGATATATCTTTGATAAATTATTTAGATGATTTTGCTGGTGCTGAAATTAGTGAAAAAGCAGATATTTCATATAAAAAATTGAAATGGGTTTTAGATAGCTGTGGTTTGGAAGAATCTGTAGAGAAAGCTAGTAGTCCTTCTCACAGAATGAGTTTTTTAGGTGTTTGGTTTGATACTGAGAAAATGACAATGGAAGTCACTCCTGATAGATTGGTGGAGATTTTTGACTTAGTTTCATTTTGGTTAAATAAAGACACTGCATCTTTAAAAGAAGTACAGTCCTTAATAGGAAAACTGAATTTTATTGCTAGTTGTGTTCGTCCAGGTCGTATTTTTATATCAAGAATTTTAAATTTTCTTAGGGAGTTTAAAAATGAGGATTGTGTTTTAGAGGTTTCCTTGGAATTGAAGCACGATCTTCTTTGGTGGTCAGAATTCTTGGAGATATATAATGGTGTTTCACTGTTGAATCTTCAAGAATGGACAGAACCGGACGAGTATATGGCTTCAGATGCATGTTTGGTTGGTTGTGGTGGTGTGTCGAACGGACAGTTCTTTCATTGTGTGTTTCCAGATTTCATTGTCCAGCAAAACTTGCATATAAATGCTTTGGAATTATTGTCAGTTATTGTTTGTTTGAAGTTGTGGGGACAGAAAGGCAGAAAGATATGCATTCAGTGTGCCAACATGGTTTCAGTTCAAGTTATTAATCAAGAGAAATCAAGGAGTCGTTTTTTACAAGCATGTCTTAGAGAAATATGTTTTATTTGTGCAATTAAAGAATGTGAATTAAGAGCTATTCATATAGATGGTATTGATAATAGGTTACCTGATGTGTTGTCCAGATGGAGTTTGTCAGATATTTACCCAATACAGTTTTATAAATCAATTGAAGGTAGAAATTTTCAACACATTAATGTAGATTCATTTTTTCAGATTCTGTCACAATTGGTGAACTTAGTTTATCTGCAGATCTCCACATGCTAAGAACACAAGCACAAGAATCTTTAAGATCTGCACATGCATCAGGAACTAGAAAAATTTAAAGATACAGTGGAAAGCCTTTTTCTGTTTTGTCATTTTATAATTTAAAACATTGCCTTGCGAATTAAATACACTTTGCTTGTTTGCACAGTTTTAAGTAGATCATTTAAAAGTGTAGACTCAATCAGAAATTATCTGAATGGAGTTAAGGTGTTACATTTACTTTTGATCTACCTTTATTCATTTTGAGTCATTTTATTTTAGTTTATTTATGAAGGATTAAAACGATGCAATCCCACACAGTTCGGGCAGCTCTTCCAATCACACCTAGTATTTTATTAAAAATAAGGAGGAATTAGATTTTGATGATGTCAATAGTTACACATATTGGTGCATTTTCTTTTGCTTTCTATTTGATATGTAGAAAATCCAATTTAGTTGGGACAGTAGATGATAGCTCTAAATGTTTGCATAGAGAAAATATTTCAGTTTTAAAGATTATTTATTAGTTCAGTTTCATTGGTCTAAGACTATACAATTTGGGAGAGAGTTTTAGAAATACCAATTATTAAAATTTATCCTCTCCGTTATGTACATTTAGTGCTTTCAAGGACATGTGCATAAAATTTCCTGCTTCAGCATCTTCCCCAGCTTTTCTTGTATTATCTGGTAGAAAAATTAAGCCAGTGTCCTACAATATGTTACAAACTTTTTAAAAACATTATTGAGAAAATTGGATTAGATCCAACAAGATACTCATCTCATAGCTTCAGAAGAGGAGGTGCAACTTGGGCATTCCAATGTGGTGTATCTTCTGAACTCATTCAATTACAAGGGATTGGAAGAGTGACGCCTATAAATTGTATATTAGATATGGTTTAGCTGATAAGATGCAATTCTCGTCAAAATGATTTGTAGACTGTGATATATGTTTTAATTTGGAATTATAATTTTATTAGTAGTTAATAAGTTATATTATATTGTAGGTTTGAAGGCATGGGTAAACCCAGTATAGTAATATCAGATTCAATTTTAAAGTATCTTCCGGAGATGAGGAATACGCAACTTCAGGCCTTTGGTGGTCTGAGTTGCGAACTGCTTTAAGGAAATTAAAAACAGGGTATTCACCTGGTACCATTTTAACAATATAATTGTACATGTGGGTACAAATGATCTATTTAATATTAATACTAATGTATTTGAAAATACATTCGTGATATTATACATGAATTGAGGATTTGTAATCCAGATTGTGTAATTATTTTATCCTCAATATTACCCAGGCCATGTGATTTTAATCACTCTGAATTATTCGTCATCAATTTTAACAATGTACTAAAACAGTTGTCTTCCTCTCTTACTAATGTCAGATACATGGCATGTGAGAAGACTTTTTATAATAGAGTGAGGAAGCCAATTAACACTTTGTTTTCTATTGACAAATTGCATTTGTCCACTACTGGTCTTAATAAGGTTTTAGCTTTATAGCTAATACTCTTGCACATCTTTAAATCTTTTGAAGTAGAATGAATTTAGATTGTGTTTGAAATTTGATTAAATTTTAAATTCAAATTTACTAGTAAATTGCAGCTTATTTTTAGGAGATGGTTTACTCTTAATCTCCACATGAGAGAGAGTAGACTTTTGATCCTGTTTTATCTATTATTGCAGAGGGTTTACACTGTTGACTCTATCATGCATCCTTGTTAGTACAATGCTTAGTACACCTGTCCTTGTGACGGGGATCGAGGTTCGAGTCCTCGACTTGGATTATAGAAGATGGTGTAGACTTACTCTTTAATTATTTTAGAATTATTATAAAAGTTGCAATTTGCAGTTTCTGAGATTTGATTGTTTGGCGGACCTTCGGTTTGGCGGGTATGAAATTTACATTTCATTTGTATCTCATAGAATTTTATTTTGTTATGCTTCATTTTTATATTTATTAAGATACTTCTTAGTAGTTCTTTAAGTCAGAGTTTATTTGTCAGTTATAATCTATGATCACATGGTATTGCATTTGTATTATGATCTTGACATATGTATATATTAATATGACTACCTGCAAAGCCTAAATAAAAGTTTTTATGTAAACAGTATTTTCTTCTGAATTAATTTGTAAATTTTTGAATAAAAATGAATAATTATTGAAGAATCAGAAAAATAATTTAGTGAATTGGTAATTGGACAATTGGTCTCACTTCATTTAACAGTGAACACATCTCTGGTCAAGGTTTAGTTTGGACTGCTTTCTAATTTAATTTAAACACGTTTTTTATTGGTCACGCAGTACAGTAATTTATATTGGATAAAAATTTCAGTTTAAAAGTAGAACTCACTACTAATTATCACTTTTCAGAAACACCAGAAAACAGGTAGTCAACATTTTAATAATTTAAATTTTTTATGTTTAAATATGTCTTAGTTTGTCGTTGAAACTTCTATCAGCGTAGTTAATTTGTTAATGAACATTGTGTTTCGTCGTTTGTTCATTTTTCAAAAAACCCTCCCTCCCTTTCCCTTAATGTGGAATAGGTTTGTATGAGGCGGGTATGAAATTTACATTTCATTTGTATCTCATAGAATTTTTATTTTGTTATGCTTCATTCTTTATATTTATTAAGATACTTCTTAGTAGTTCTTTAATTCAGAGTTTATTTGTCAGTTATAATCTATGATCACATGGTATTGCATTTGTATTATAATCTTGACATATGTATATATTAATATGACTACCTGCAAAGCCTAAATAAAAGTTTTATGTAAACACTATTTTCTTCTGAATTAATTATCATAAATAGTTTCTGAGATACGGCGCGACATGTGAACCCCCTTTTTTTACAAAAACTCAATAACTCTAAAATAAAATTTTGAATCATCACCAAAAGTATACAGATATTTAGATTAATATATCTAAGAAGTGTGTAAAGTTTTAAGCAATAATATTAAATCGTTTTTGAGATACGGCGCGACATGTTAACCCCCTTTTTTACAAAAACTCAATCACTCTAAAATAGAATTTTGAATCATCACCAAAAGTATACAGATCTTTAGATTAATATAACTAAGAAGTGTGTAAAGTTTTAAGCAATAATCATAAATCGTTTTTGAGATGCGGCGCGACATGTGAAAAAACACACCCCTGTTTTAGTTACAAAGTCCCGTAGCTTAAAAAGTTTGAATCTTATTTTCACCAAAAAGTATACAAATCGTTTGACCATCATAAGAAACAACTATGTTAAGTTTCATGAAATTTGGGTAAGTTGTTCTCAAGTTACGGTGCGACATGTTTACGCCGGACAGACGGACAGACAGACGGACAGACGGACGCCGGACATTTGTATACCATAATACGTCCCGTCAAAATTTTGACGGGCGTATAAAATTATAAAATGACGCAATTTGCACATTAATTTTATGGACGTTAATTTTTAAATCAGAATAACAAACATTCAATAGATAAAAGTGTAAAATTCAATAAATACCTTTTTGTCTTGGTCCTTTTATCAGGTAAAGAAATTTACAGGTAATCAGTTTTATACTCGTGACGATGCTTCGATGGGCAATCAGCCTATTGATTGGATAAGACAAAAACTCAGGTAATAAGGAAGTTAAGTCCTAGAAACCAAAATATGGATCACGCGATGATGCTTATTTATGTTCCATTTCTGTTATCTATCACATGATTAATTCTTATTTGATACTGATATTTGTTCCAGAACTTTTGAGAAGTTTCTATTTTTGGCTATGAGGTATGAACTTGAAACAATCTAATTAAAATTTAAAATATAGAACTCTGATTTCGTTATACTCCATATGATCTAATTAGAACAACTATAGAAATATGATTAAAAACTTTACACGAGAGGAGAGAACCAATACAAAGAGGGATAACTCTATTTGTTCACCTTAACTTGTGTCTCTTTTTCTGTCTCATCTAGGACATTTTATATAGATACAATAAAAACTATTTTAAAATCTAAATCTTCAGTTCTATTAACATGATTAAGTTATTTGAACAGTGTTGATGAAGCCTTTCTGGCTTACAAGCTCAAGTTGTAATACCATCTCAATCAAGATCCATTGAAATATAACGTTGACGATACACAAGAGAATATACACTCAAGCAGACCCAATCTGCGGATGTTGCATGATGCCGGATGGTACAATTACTTTTACTAGTGATAAATGTAAAGTGAAATTATTCGACATTGACGAAATACAAGACGTTGCGTTGGAGATGCCGTACAACGTACTAGTATTTAATTAAGTGAAAATCAGCAAGGTCAATACGTTCGCTGTTACCTCTGGTTGTGCAGAGAGAATCCTTGCATTACCATTTTAGATCTGGAAAGGAAAAAATCAAGAAAGAAATTTCACTGAATTCGTATACTTCTGAGATAACACTTACATGTAAAGAAAACCGATTAATCTATTCTTGTCTCTATGGAATACAAATGATCAATCCGTATGACGAGGAGTCTATGAGTGAAAAGTCTGAGATACGATGACGCCCAGTGACTGTTACGTGGCATCATTTGAGGACAAAATATATCACTCAAATTGGGAAAAAACTACAGTTACATGTTATGATCTACAAGGTAAACATCGATGGAAATTTCAAAATGAAAGCGTTCTGAAAACTCCTCGTGGTATAGATGTAGATCGTGATGGCAATGTGTACGTGATGGGGAACCGCTCGAACAATGTTGTTGTTATCTCCCCTGACGGACAACGACATAGAGAAGTATTATCAGCAGCCAATGGTCTTGCAGAACCCACCTCAATTCATTATAATGGATCAACGAAGCAGTTGCTAGTTGCGAACTTTCAAAATATACTCGCTTTTTTTAATTTCCATTGAAAACATTAACCTTTCAATAGTCACTGTCTTTATTCCATTCAATTTTGTTTAGCAATGTATATACTTTTTTTTCTTACATGAATTCAAACGGTTTATCATGTTTCATAAAAGAGACGGTAAATGCATTTAACGTGTTTTAGCTTTAATTCAAAATACCACACCGGGTATCCTGATCCTAAATTCGCGGAAGGATCCAAAATACCGAGGAGCAATTTCACTCTGTTAGTGCCTTTTGTATGTAAACTTTTGATCCGATTCCCATGGAAGATTATGATCCGGCGTGGAATCGGATCAATATTGCACAACTTAGCCACAGTTTATATTTTCATTGTGTGTAGGCATGATAAAGAGTTCAGTATTATACTAATATTGTATCGCCGACGGAAGGTACCTTGTACTACGAAATTGCACTATACAAATTAATGGTCTTTTGTTGGGCAATGTATGACAAATATATGTTCAAAAACCTCGCCCGTAATTATAAATTATGTAATTCATTGACCGCTCCCGACATGTGTAACTTCAAGGCATATTTTAGCGGCGATCGATGTCTTTCAAAATTACTTTATTTTTATCAATAGTACCGCTTAAGTCGACGTTAGGGGCCGTCTTGACCTTGTTGTAGGGTATGAATGATTTGTTCATTGTTGAAGGCCCTACATCAACTGTCAAGATGAAGAACAGGAATAAAAGCCCTGTTCATTGATAATTTTCTATGTTTTCTATGTATTGTGTGCGATTTTGTCCCATGTACATTTACTCCATATCCTTTCATTTTCTAAAGTACGAAACCTGACAGCCATATACGTACAGTCTCCTCTAGAAATTTGAAATTCGTATTTTCAATACAAATTCTGGGTATCTTAGTTCAATAATGGCTGTTTGTATTAATTCTTTGTAAAACAAATTTGGATTTTACTCGTAAGTAGGTGTTTTATTGAACATTTGCATAGTAATGTCCGTTTGGAAAAATTTACCCTCAAAATATGAATAAAATTAGATTTGAAATGCTTACACTATTTTGTGGTCTCATGTACTCTGTTTTGTGTCCCTTTGTGTATGTATTGTCGCATATGTATTTATTGGCAAAACAACGGCCGGGTACCAGTCTACTATTAAATTAAAGTGGGTTTGCAGTTTCACGGACCTTAATTATTTATAAAAGTTCCATAAATCTTCAGTTGCGAAAAGTTAACGGATTTATTATGCGTCTAAATCGCAACATTTACGCATTTATTCACAAAGCGCCCATAAAGGTACCATAATTTATGGAATTTTTTCGCAATATTTTTCATGTCTGAATCTCATTAACGGTTTACATGAAATGTCCAATACATGCATTTTATATTTTAGTAATATTCACTGCTGTTTTATTTGTTCCTTATTCTAAGAAATGACATGTTATTCATCTTTCATACTCGTCGTTTTTTTTCATAATGTTGAATGTATTAAAACATCACTTCAAAAGTCATTGGTTTAAATTGAAATATCTTACAGATCAATATACTGTCTTGTCAGAGAGTAAGACACAAATTTACTCAACAATATGATGTAATTACCTTTTTTTTAAAAAGCCCTCTATTTGTCGTCTGTATATTTTTCTGTCAAAATTTCTTTACAAGATGTCCCATTCAAAGATGTTAGTGAGGCTTCCATCTAATTTGTCATGAACTATTTATAATACGGTTATTTACGGTCAGGTATATGGATTAATTGAGAAGCCGGGCATACGTCATTGAGACAACAACCAAAGGAGAAAATGACTAAAAGACATATCGAGAACATCATACAGTCTTCAGCTGAAGTCTGTTATCTATGCAAGTATGGCAAGCTCTATATATTCCAGTCTATAACAGATTTTATAATCAGAGCTCCAGATAATTATGTAATTGGGTGATAGAGTTTTTAATTGCATTATAAATTCCGATTCACCCTCAAGCTAATATCAAATTGGGTTTTCACCACCAAGCTCCTTAATGTATTGGGTTTTTCATCAACACAATATTGAATATTTAGGCATGTTATAATCACATAATATCAACCCAAGATGTTTTTCCATCTTTAATATGTTTCTTTCTTTGTATATGTGCTAGCTGTTTTGTTTGGTTTATTCACTGACGAGCAATTGTACGTTTGATTTGTGTCCCGTTTTAAACGTTCTGCCAGTTTTGTATTTTCTCGCAACTTATATAAACTGCAGCTGGTATCACTAGTTGGACAGTAACTAATTACCTTTCTAGATCCCATATGATATCCTACAGTTTATTTGGGGTGGGTGTGGCTTAGTGTTAAGATTTTATGTAATATATGTGAAATTTAGGTGCTGTAAGAAAGTTTTGCCAGTCCTTTCACCTATTTGCCAGATCTACTTTTTAATAAAAATAATAAGTAGTTCCCAGATTTAAGATATACCCCAAAACCTTGACCGGGTTTAAAGGGTGGTTTAATTACGGACACCACATTCAACTTCAGTTTACAAATAATTCTGCAACATCAAATAAATAAATAACACTTGCCAATAAGACAGCTATCTTAAGCATACAGAACAATTAGACCAAAATAAAGAAAGTGTCAAGCTGCATTGACGTAAAAACGGATATGTGTATTCACTCAACTAAAATTAAAAATTATATATAAACTAAAATTATACCTGAATGTTTTTGTTTAATTTAATTAACATAAATCTGGGTTAAGTTGTCCCTTATTAGAACTTTCGGTTTCCGATGCTTTCCAACTACATATCATGTCATAATTAATTTGTCCTTTCATTTTTTCCAACTGATTTCGTTCTTGAAGAAACCCCGTGTTTATCGTTCTAGCAATGTTCTCGTTAAGGTACGTAAACACGCCCGTGCGTTCGACGGACGCTTCATAAAACACTAGCTGAGTCTTGTTATCATCATAACTTGTCCTCAGGTATCAAAAGAAGCTGAAAACATGCTTCTATTCAATATTTTACCGGACATTTACTTTCGTTTTAATTCATTGTTTGTTACGATAAGTCCCGAGCAATTCGAAAAATATGAAACATGACAAACGCCAATTGGATAAACGCCGAGAAGATCGAAATGTTTTCATAAACACGTGTACCTTTTGAGCAATGGAAAATTCCAACAGGGACCCATTTCAGCTACTTGATGCAGGGCTCTATTTTTAGAACGAAAGGAAATTTCCAATTATAAATATTATAAAAATAGATTTACGCGACGATTGTAATTAGATAAGAGTAAATAACGCAAACGATAGCGAATAAAAGCGTTAAGAACTCATGGTTTTGGCATATAATTGGGTTTTCCTTTGAATTAATTGGGTTATTGAACCCTGCAATGGGCAATTACATTGGGTTTTAATCATTTGTATTGCGTGATCACGCAAATACGCAGCTTATCTGGAGCTCTGTAAAACTTAAACGGGTCTGTCATCAACACCAAATTTTCCATATACAAAAAATACTTTCATTGATGATATAGGTAACCTCTAACAAGATTCCTGACTCGGGACAGGCACATGATAATGTGGCGGTGTTTACCTAGTTTTATGTAACAATTTTAACATGTTCAAAGAGTTATTATAAGTGAAATTTCTATACTGAAGTGTCAGATTACTTATAATTAAACAAACACAGTCATTCGTTCTGTTTGGTATGAGACGCACTAAGAGAATGCAAATCTCTGATCCGATTGCAGTAAGCAGTAAAATATTTTTATTTGAATTTGCTAATTGCACACCGCTTTTGTCAATTTAAGGAGCGAACTCTGCTCACATCTTAAATATAAATATAAGAAGATGTGGTATGATTGACAACGAGACAAATCTCCACCAGAGACCAAATGACGGTAGAATTTAACAGTTTTAGGTCACATAACGGTTTTCAACAATGTGCAAAACTTATACCGCGTAGTAAGATAGTAACATGAGTAAAGGCCCCGAAATGTAAAAATGTAAAACAAGAAAACAAGAAAACTAACAATCTGATTTATATTAAAACCATGCATAATCAAAAACAAACTTGATGAACAGCAGCAAACGACAACCATTGAATTCGATTTACGATTTCGGTTATTATTTACTTAATTATTAATCATGCCTTGCTGGTCATTTGTGCTGTTTAGAGATTCTCTGTATCTTTAACAGTTTTCAAGATTGTAGAAATGTGCTTAATGTGTTAAAATCGTTTTCTAAGGGCAAATTACTAAGTGGTCTGCTATAACAATTTTGCCGAAAGTCTATAATTTGCAGGCATCATTTGTTTGTGTATAGTTTCCCTCGGTCTATTTTAGTAATAGTCAAAGGCGCAAAATATGGATAAAATTGAAATTGAATACTTTATTTAGGAGTCTGGCGATGTCGGCTTTTAAAACCCATACGTAGAAATTGTCTGCCTGATTTTTTTATATTTACAGTTTTATCGCAAAATGCAAGAACTGGATTTGCATCAATGAAAGGCAATACCTCTTATACTAAATCAACTGTCGATTTCAATCATATTAAGCTATTTGTAGATCTATCTAGCTAATCATGTTTGCGGTTTAATGTCTCTCCTACTTATTGCAGTTTTCAAGATTTTAGCAAAAACGGAAGAAAAGGAAAAATATCACTATTCAAGGTCAAAACATAGATTTTGAAAGAGTTGATTGACGATTACCGTCAATTTATTTATGTGTACATTTAAAGAACGAGGACTCTAAAATGGGTCGTCCGATTTTTTGAAAACTGCGTAATTACTGTAAATTCAGAACTTATAATGTGCATTTATTATTGGGATTTTCAAGAATTCACAACAATGAGAGATTACTTATTGCTATATCAAGAAAATCTGCATACATATATATATGTGGCATATATCAGAATGCAAGTCTTAATATTGCGAAAGTCATCCAGTCGCATCATTCGCATTAAAGAAACAATCTCGCAATAATTTCTAAATTAACAGTGGTTTTACCGTTTAAGATTATGTAAGTTTGGCTCTTACTGTTTTAGTTTTTATATAATATTTCTTGACCGTTTATATGGTATTTTTGTATTTTTCCGTTGTGTTTGCTAACAGTTTTCAAAACTGCATACAATTCATGGAAAACATACATCACCGCCGATTACTTATTTCATACAAAGTGTTCTCTCCGTCTCTAATAAGAAGAAAATTAGTGACGATTTCGATTGACGTCAACGTCATAATATCCTCAGTAGCAACGTTGTTGTCGAGCGAAGCAGTTTATACTTATTTATGCACAGAGAACAACAGAGAGAGAAAAAAATAGAATTTCGTATAATCGAGAAGATAAATCAGGAAATTAAAGAGTTGAGTAAGTATATAGTGTTATTCATTCTCATTTTTGAAGTTTCATTATTGCATGTCAACTGCTATAAATCTTTTCGAAATATTCGACTGAAACTTATAATGATTGTGGATGTTTTCAATATCTCACTTGTTTTTCCAAGTCGTGAGTATTTTAGCGTAGCAATTAATACCAAATGTAATATTTGTTTGAGTGACCTGCAGCTATGCACACACGTAAGAGAGGGTGTGGGTTGGGTTCCTTTCTTTCTTTCTTTTTATTCTATTTAGACTATTTTTTCTCTTTTCGTTATTTATTTTGCCTTCTTTATATTTTAGCACCCCATTATTCTCTATTCTTTTATTCTTTATTTTTGTCGATTTTCTCTATTCTTTAATTGTCATCCCTTTATTCTACGATTTTCCCCAATAACTCTATTCCTATACCCTATCCAGACGCTCATTGGAGGAGATCAGGGGTAAAATATGTTGTTTTTTTTTTCATATGGCTGATTTCCCATTCCAAGCTTTTCTTTGGCCGTCTTCGCGACTTTTAAGTTGTTAAAACACGATCCTTCTATTTTGAATATATAGTTTTAAATCAAATGTGTTATGCATTCGATGTGGGAATATCAAAGACTTTTACAATTATTGTTAATAAGTGGCATTAAGTAGCAACTTAAGACATTTTTCGGTATTTAGGAAAACTGTTACCATCATGAAGGCACTATGGTCTGGATGTGGGTTCTTAATTTCTGTATTCTTTAATTTTTATGTCATTTTCGGTTACTTTAGAAATAACGCTCATTCTGAAAATTCTCATGAAATTGATTTTACCATGATTTTTTCTGTAACTATATGACTTTGTTTAATATGTACATGATGTACATTATCCTTTTCTGTAGTCAGTATTTTATTACATGATTCTTTTATTTCCACCGTTGTTATTTGAACAGTGTTGATGAAGCCTTTCTGGCTTACAAGCTCAAGTTGTAATACCATCTCAATCAAGATCCATTGAAATATAACGTTGACGATACACAAGAGAATATACACTCAAGCAGACCCAATCTGCGGATGTTGCATGATGCCGGATGGTACAATTGCTTTTACTAGTGATAAATGTAAAGTGAAATTATTCGACATTGACGAAATACAAGACGTTGCGTTGGAGATGCCGTACAACGTACTAGTATTTAATTAAGTGAAAATCAGCAAGGTCAATACGTTCGCTGTTACCTCTGGTTGTGCAGAGAATCCTTGCATTACCATTTTAGATCTGGAAAGGAAAAAATCAAGAAAGAAATTTCACTGAATTCGTATACTTCTGGGATAACACTTACATGTAAAGAAAACCGATTAATCTATTCTTGTCTCTATGAAATACGAATGATCAATCCGTATGACGAGGAGTCTACGAGTGAAATAGTCCGAGATACCACGACGTCCAGGGACTGTTACGTTGCAACATTTGAGGACAAAATATATCACTCAAATTGGGAAAAAAATACAGTTACATGTTATGATCTACAAGGTAAACATCGATGGAAATTTCAAAATGAAAGCGTTCTGAAAACTCCTCGTGGTATTGATTTGGCAATGTGTATGTAGTAGGGTACCGTTCGAACAATGTTGTAGTTATCTCCCAGATGGACGACATAGAGAAAGTATTGACAGCAGGCGATGCTCTTGCAGAACCCACCTCACTTCATTATAATGGACCCAAAAGCAATTGCTAGTTGCGAACTTTCGAAACATAGTCGCTTTGTTTGATTTCCATTGAAAACATTAACCTTTCAATAGCCACTGTCTTTATTTCATTCAATTTTGTTTAGCAATGTATATATATATACTCTTTTACTTACATAAATTCTAACGGTATATCATGTTTCATAAAAGAGACGGTAAATGCATTTAACGTGTTTTAGCTTTAATTCAAAATACCACACGGGTATCCTGATCCTAAATTCGCGGAAGGATCCAAAATACAGAGGAGCAATTACACACTGTTAAGTACATTTTGTATGTAAAATCTTGATCCGATTCCATGGAAGATTATGATCCGGCGTGGGAATCGGATCAATATTGCACAACTTAGCCACAGTTTATATTTTTCATTGTGTGTAGGCATGATAAAGAGTTCAGTATTATACTAATATTGTATCGCCGACGGAAGGTACCTTGTACTACGAAATTGCACTATACAAAGTACGAAACCTGACAGCCATATACGTACAGTCTCCTCTAGAAATTTGAAATTCGTATTTTCAATACAAATTCTGGGTATCTTAGTTCAATAATGGCTGTTTGTATTAATTCTTTGTAAAACAAATTTGGATTTTACTCGTAAGTAGGTGTTTTATTGAACATTTGCATAGTAATGTCCGTTTGGAAAAATTTACCCTCAAAATATGAATAAAATTAAATTTAAAATGCTTACACTATTTTGTGGTCTCATGTACTCTGTTTTGTGTCCCTTTGTGTATGTATTGTCGCATATGTATTTATTGGCAAAACAACGGCCGGGTACCAGTCTACTATTAAATTAAAGTGGGTTTGCAGTTTCATGGACCTCATTCACAAAGGTTCCAGAAAAGTTAACGGATAGTTAACGGATTTACTATGCGCCTAAATCGCAACATTTACGCAGTATTCACAAAGCGCCCATAAAGGAACCGTAGTTTATGGAACTTTTCCGCAATATTTTGATGTCTGAATCTCATTAATGTTTTACTTGAAATGTCTAATACATGCATTTTATATTTTAGTAATATTCACTGCTGTTTTATTTGTTCCTTATTCTAAGAAATGACATTTTATTCATCTTTCATACTCGTCGTTTTTTTTTTTCATAATGTTGAATGTATTAAAACATCACTTCAAAAGTCATTGGTTTAAATTGAAATATCTTACAGATCAATATACTGTCTTGTCAGAGAGTAAGACACAAATTTACTCAACAATATGATGTAATTACCTTTTTTTAAAAAGCCCTCTATTTGTCGTCTGTATATTTTTTCTGTCAAAATTTCTTTACAAGATGTCCCATTCAAAGATGTTAGTGAGGCTTCCATCTAATTTGTCATGAACTATTTATAATACGGTTATTTACGGTCAGGTATATGGATTAATTGAGAAGCCGGGCATACGTCATTGAGACAACAACCAAAGGAGAAAAATGACTAAAAGACATATCGAGAACATCATACAGTCTTCAGCTGAAGGCTGTTATCTATACAAGTATGGCAAGCTCTATATATTCCAGTCTATAACAGATTTTATAATCAGAGCTCCAGATAATTATGTAATTGGGTGATAGAGTTTTTAATTGCATTATAAATTCCGATTCACCCTCAAGCTAATATCAAATTGGGTTTTCACCACCAAGCTCCTTAATGTATTGGGTTTTCATCAACACAATATTGAATATTTAGGCATGTTATAATCACATAATATCAACCCAAGATGTTTTTCCATCTTTAATATGTTTCTTTCTTTGTATATGTGCTAGCTGTTTTGTTTGGTTTATTCACTGACGAGCAATTGTACGTTTGAGTTGTGTCCCGTTTTAAACGTTCTGCCAGTTTTGTATTTTCTCGCAACTTATATAAACTGCAGCTGGTATCACTAGTTGGACAGTAACTAATTACCTTTCTAGATCCCATATGATATCCTACAGTTTATTTGGGGTGGGTGTGGCTTAGTGTTAAGATTTTTATGTAATATATGTGAAATTTAGGTGCTGTAAGAAAGTTTTGCCAGTCCTTTCACCTATTTGCCAGATCTACTTTTAATAAAGATAATAAGTAGTTCCCAGATTTAAGATATACCCCAAAACCTTGACCGGGTTTAAAGGGTGGTTTAATTACGGACACCACATTCAACTTCAGTTTACAAATAATTCTGCAACATCAAATAAATAAATAACACTTGCCAATAAGACAGCTATCTTAAGCATACAGAACAATTAGACCAAAATAAAGAAAGTGTCAAGCTGCATTGACGTAAAAAACGGATATGTGTATTCACTCAACTAAAAATTAAAAATTATATATAAACTAAAATTATACCTGAATGTTTTTGTTTAATTTAATTAACATAAATCTGGGTTAAGTTGTCCCTTATTAGAACTTTCGGTTTCCGATGCTTTCCAACTACATATCATGTCATAATTAATTTGTCCTTTCATTTTTCCAACTGATTTCGTTCTTGAAGAAACCCCGTGTTTATCGTTCTAGCAATGTTCTCGTTAAGGTACGTAAACACGCCCGTGCGTTCGACGGACGCTTCATAAAACACTAGCTGAGTCTTGTTATCATCATAACTTGTCCTCAGGTATCAAAAGAAGCTGAAAACATGCTTCTATTCAATATTTTACCGGACATTTACTTTCGTTTTAATTCATTGTTTGTTACGATAAGTCCCGAGCAATTCGAAAAAATATGAAACATGACAAACGCCAATTGGATAAACGCCGAGAAGATCGAAATGTTTTCATAAACACGTGTACCTTTTGAGCAATGGAAAATTCCAACAGGGACCCATTTCAGCTACTTGATGCAGGGCTCTATTTTTAGAACGAAAGGAAATTTCCAATTATAAATATCATAAAAATAGATTTACGCGACGATTGTAATTAGATAAGGGTAAATAACGCAAACGATAGCGAATAAAAGCGTTAAGAACTCATGGTTTTGGCATATAATTGGGTTTTCCTTTGAATTAATTGGGTTATTGAACCCTGCAATGGGCAATTACATTGGGTTTTAATCATTTGTATTGCGTGATCACGCAAATACGCAGCTTATCTGGAGCTCTGTAAAACTTAAACGGGTCTGTCATCAACACCAAATTTTCCATATACAAAAAATACTTTCATTGATGATATAGGTAACCTCTAACAAGATTCCAGACTCGGGACAGGCACATGATAATGTGGCGGTGTTTACCTAGTTTTATGTAACAATTTTAACATGTTCAAAGAGTTATTATAAGTGAAATTTCTATACTGAAGTGTCAGATTACTTATAATTAAACAAACACAGTCATTCGTTCTGTTTGGTATGAGACACACTAAGAGAATGCAAATCTCTGATCCGATTGCAGTAAGCAGTAAAATATTTTTATTTGAATTTGCTAATTGCACACCGCTTTTGTCAATTTAAGGAGCGAACTCTGCTCACATCTTAAATATAAATATAAGAAGATGTGGTATGATTGACAACGAGACAAATCTCCACCAGAGACCAAATGACGGTAGAATTTAACAGTTTTAGGTCACATAACGGTTTTCAACAATGTGCAAAACTTATACCGCGTAGTAAGATAGTAACATGAGTAAAGGCCCCGAAATGTAAAATGTAAAACAAGAAAACAAGAAAACTAACAATCTGATTTATATTAAAACCATGCATAATCAAAAACAAACTTGATGAACAGCAGCAAACGACAACCATTGAATTCGATTTACGATTTCGGTTATTATTTACTTAATTATTAATCATGCCTTGCTGGTCATTTGTGCTGTTTAGAGATTCTCTGTATCTTTAACAGTTTTCAAGATTGTAGAAATGTGCTTAATGTGTTAAAATCGTTTTCTAAGGGCAAATTACTAAGTGGTCTGCTATAACAATTTTGCCGAAAGTCTATAATTTGCAGGCATCATTTGTTTGTGTATAGTTTCCCTCGGTCTATTTTAGTAATAGTCAAAGGCGCAAAATATGGATAAAATTGAAATTGAATACTTTATTTAGGGAGTCTGGCGATGTCGGCTTTTAAAACCCATACGTAGAAATTGTCTGCCTGATTTTTTTATATTTACAGTTTTATCGCAAAATGCAAGAACTGGATTTGCATCAATGAAAGGCAATACCTCTTATACTAAATCAACTGTCGATTTCAATCATATTAAGCTATTTGTAGATCTATCTAGCTAATCATGTTTGCGGTTTAATGTCTCTCCTACTTATTGCAGTATTCAAGATTTTAGCAAAAACGGAAGAAAAGGAAAAATATCACTATTCAAGGTCAAAACATAGATTTTGAAAGAGTTGATTGACGATTACCGTCAATTTATTTATGTGTACATTTAAAGAACGAGGACTCTAAAATGGGTCGTCCGATTTTTTGAAAACTGCGTAATTACTGTAAATTCAGAACTTATAATGTGCATTTATTATTGGGATTTTCAAGAATTCACAACAATGAGAGATTACTTATTGCTATATCAAGAAAATCTGCATACATATATATATGTGCATATATCAGAATGCGAGTTATTATTGCGAAAGTCATCCAGTCGCATCATTCGCATTAAAGAAACAATCTCGCAATAATTTCTAAATTAACAGTGGTTTTACCTGTTTAAGATTATGTAAGTTTGGCTCTTACTGTTTTAGTTTTTATATAATATTTCTTGACCGTTTATATGGTATTTTTGTATTTTTCCGTTGTGTTTGCTAACAGTTTTCAAAACTGCATACAATTCATGGAAAACATACATCACCGCCGATTACTTATTTCATACAAAGTGTTCTCTCCGTCTCTAATAAGAAGAAAATTAGTGACGATTTCGATTGACGTCAACGTCATAATATCCTCAGTAGCAACGTTGTTGTCGAGCGAAGCAGTTTATACTTATTTATGCACAGAGAACAACAGAGAGAGAAAAAAAATAGAATTTCGTATAATCGAGAAGATAAATCAGGAAATTAAAGAGTTGAGTAAGTATATAGTGTTATTCATTCTCATTTTGAAGTTTCATTATTGCATGTCAACTGCTATAAATCTTTTCGAAATATTCGACTGAAACTTATAATGATTGTGGATGTTTTCAATATCTCACTTGTTTTCCAAGTCGTGAGTATTTTAGCGTAGCAATTAATACCAAATGTAATATTTGTTTGAGTGACCTGCAGCTATGCACACACGTAAGAGAGGGTGTGGGTTGGGTTCCTTTCTTTCTTTCTTTTTATTCTATTTAGACTATTTTTTCTCTTTTCGTTATTTATTTTGCCTTCTTTATATTTTAGCACCCATTATTCTCTATTCTTTTATTCTTTATTTTTGTCGATTTTCTCTATTCTTTAATTGTCATCCCTTTATTCTACGATTTTCCCCAATAACTCTATTCCCTATACCCTATCCAGACGCTCATTGGAGGAGATCAGGGGTAAAATATGTTGTTTTTTTTCATATGGCTGATTTCCCATTCCAAGCTTTTTCTTTGGCCGTCTTCGCGACTTTTAAGTTGTTAATAACACGATTCTCCTATTTTTGAATATATTGTTTTAAATCAAATGTGTGATGTGATGTTTTCGATCGATGTGGGATTTTTTTTAGACCTTTACAATTATTGGTAATAAGTGGCATTTAGTATCAACTTAGATATTTTTCGGTATTTAAGAAAACTGTTAACGTGATACACCATGAAGGCACAAGGGTCTAGAAGTGGGGTACTTAATTTCTGTATTCTTTAATTTTATGTCATTTTCGGTTACTTTAGAAATAACGCTCATTCTGAAAAATTCTCATGAAATTGATTTTACCATGATTTTTTCTGTAACTATATGACTTTGTTTAATATGTACATGATGTACATTATCCTTTTCTGTAATCAGTATTTTATTACATGGTTCTTTTATTTCCACCGTTGTTCTTTATACTTTTGCAGCCCCATCATTCTCTATTTTTTAATTTTTTTAATCATTTTATCTCTATTCATTATTTTTTCCGTTATTCTCAATTTTGTGTTTCACGTATAGACCCGCATGCATTACTCTTGATTTTTTTGGCAATGGCGGTTACGGTTATATGTTTTGGTGGACGGCTTACCAACTGGTAATTGCGCCCTGGTAACTCACTTTTGGAATTAGTCCATTATATTATTATTAGTAATATTTAACTTTAGAAAAAAAGTCCATTAAAATAAAAGTTAGAAAATAAATATATATTATATATTACTTTGAAGGCGACTATCTTTGCTTTGAGGTAGTGCGCCTTTTTGACCTATACTAGTTTAAACTTATTTTAATAAATTTAAATAGAAAACAAATTAAGAAAGAAATTAGTGTTACTAGTATTTTGAAAGTTAACTTCTATTAGTGATTGAGACTTTGGTTTTTTGACCTGTACTTTTATATCTAATTTTAATTAAAAGAAAAATACTGTTGTTTGTTATATTTTGCTTTTTGTTTGTTTTTCATCTGTGGTTGTAAGTGTTATGCGTTAAAATAACGTATTGTGTCACTTGTTTGTGTTTATTTTATTATGATAATCAGTCACACTGTCGTATTTCTCAAATACGAAAGTAGATTATGTTTGATTAGTTGCCCCAGCCAGTGGTCCCGTGGAATTGTGTATACGCACTATCCCACGGAAGATACAAACCATGATAGTGTAGGTTAATTGCAACCTGGAACCAGGCATCGTCATGTACTCTGACTGGTGATCAGTCAGACAGAAAACAAGCCCATGTCTAACTCCCGAAATGCAATAACTGTTTCATGATATACCCCCTGAAAATCCAAACTGTATAAATAAAATAACAAAATAAATAAATATAATTTAATAAATGAAACTATTACTTATTGATATTATAAAATTCGGGACATTCTACTTCTAAATTAATTACAAGGGTTGCAGTTTGAATTGTACGGGCTTTGTTGTCATTTCAGTACAATCGCTGTACTTTGCGCTGACTCCACTGTTTTCCAAGCTACGTACATGTCAAACTGGATTAAACTTTAACATAATTTCATGCCCTGTATGTCACGACTACCATGTCCGGGGGCGACCACTGGTTGGCACCGCCAATCTATGTCTACCCTTTCTGTGTTTGTTTACTTTTCACTTGAACTATTTAATTGACCTTGTAATGTTGCTGTTTACATATGTAATCAAACAAAGAAATGTGGGTGTGTTTGACTGGTTATTTGGTTCGTTAATCACGTCCTTGTATCTGAGTGTGGATGTACTATTGTTGGAACACGTGTTTGTGGTATTGGTGTTATTGGAGAAGTGGGGGTAAGTTTTGTGTTTACATATCCACTTTGTAACCTGTTTTCTTTCTTCTTATTCTTCTCTTATTCCAGTTTTTCAATTTAATAAGGATTTGGTCCGTTAAATAAATATGTATATATATATTTGTCTTCGTGTTTCATAGCTTATGTGGACTGACATTTAAAGAAAATTATCTATATTTTATGTATCCCTGCCTAGTACTGTTGGGTTTGTTTTTTTGTTTTTTTTGTTTTTTTTTTTTTTTTTCAGAATTTAATTGCATGTTACGCATTATTAAATATAAATATCATATGTTTATATGTCCCCTTTTGTAGCATGGATAAAATTCATGATGGGAAGGACTGATTGTGCTTTTTCACTAAGCAGACTTTGCATCGAAAAATCGGTAACTCCTTGTGCTATTAACTCTTGAAGCATAACATTTCTGTTATCACTATATGCAGCGCACTCTAGCAGAAAGTGTTTTGCTGTTTCAGGTGCTCTTCCGCAATTTTCACATATTTCAGATTTTTTAACTCCTATTTTGAATAAATGTTTATTTAGTTTAGCATATCCGGTTCTAAGTCTGTACATTATAGTTTCTTTACGCCTTATCATTTTTGGTAAGGACACCTTAAATGATATTTTTTTCTTTATTTGATACAAGTGTCTACCGTTGTTGTTGGAATCCCAGCTAGTTTGCCACATAGTTTTAAGTATATTAGTACATACAGTTTTAATATCTTCTTTATATAGTGAGGTATTTGCATATATTAGTTCATAATTCAAAGCATGTTTTGCTTGCATATCAGCTAACTCATTTCCACAGATACCTACATGGCTAGGAATCCATTCAAGCACGACATTTATACCTGCTTTTAGTAGCGTTGTTATACTATAGTATATATCATAAATTATTAAGTTATGGACCTTTGATAGAGGTTCCTGTATTGCCTGTAATGCTGATAATGAATCAACGAATATAACAACGTTTAATGGTAAGACATCTTGTATCCAGTTGAGTGCTAGGAATATTGCCATGAGTTCACATGTAAATACTGACAAATTGTTTTGTAGTCTATACCCTTTTTATTTTGAATTCAGGTATTACATAAGCACAGCTACTTTTCCACTATCTGGGTCTTTGGATCCGTCGGTATATATTTTCATATAGTTAGTATATTTAGTATCAATGATGATGTCGCCCTCGCTTTTGATAAGATGTGGGAGGTCCTTTTGTGATAATGTTGTGTAACTGGGTACTAACATTGGGTTTAGTAAGTGCCACGGAGGCTGTGGACATTCGCTTTGTTTATATATAACTTTTGTATCAATATTAAATGTTTGTATAACATCTTGTGCTACACAATAGAATGGTTTTTGCTTCGGTTTAATACGGTTTTGATAGTATTGATAGTCAAAGTCGTTTTGTAGACTTATTTTAGCTGGATGCAAATCATCAAAACTCATAATATTTAGATATACTTTTGTAATTAAAGCTTTTCTTCTTTCCTCGTAAGGAGGGTCACCCATTTCGGCCTGTAAACTTGCAAGTGAAGCCCCTTTTATGACACCTGTACAAGTACGTAAGGCCTGTGTTTGTAAACTGTCTAGGATCTTTTTTGTCGAGTACGACGCCGTATTATAAATTTGACATCCATAATCTATTTTAGATCTTATTAGTGCTACGTATATATTTCGTAGTGTGTGACTGTTAGCACCCATTTGGTTCCAGATATTACCCTCATACAGTTCAACACTTTTGTACATCTAGTATGTATGTACTGAATGTGTTTATTCAAGTTAATTTGCAATCAAATATAAGTCCTAAAATTTTACTTCTTTAACTATTTGCAATATACTGTTTCCAAATTTAAGTGTGATAACAGGAATATTCTTTTTTCTATTAAATATGATACACACTGTTTTATTGGTAGATAAATTGAATCCCCAAGTATTACACCATTTATAAATATTATTTAAATCATGTTGTATTTTTTTCTGTAGAAAAGAAATACATTTTCCTGATAACCAGATGGCTCCGTCATCTGCAAACTGTGACATTTCACAATTTTTAATACAGTGAGTGAGATCGTTTACCATAATATTGAAGAGAGTAGGGCTTATGCAGCTACCTTGGGGTGTTCCATTTTGTAGTACATATATATCTGAGAATGTGTCATTAATTCTTACTTGTATAGTTCGATTAGTAAGGTAATCACTAACATATGCTAACATGTTTCCTTTAATTCCAAGTTTAATCATTTTTTTCAACAAACCATGTTTCCAGAGCATGTCAAATGCTTTCTGGAAGTCAATAAATACACCTATAGTGACTAACTTTTTCAAAAAGCTCTTTTGGATATCATTGTCTAATCTAATACACTGTTCTAATGTGCTTCTGTTTTTTCTAAACCCACTTTGGGTGGGTGCATACAACTTATTTTTTTTTTTTCTAAATACCATTTTAAGCGATTAGTAACTATTTTCTCCATAATTTTATTGAAGTTTGAAATCAAGGAGATTGGTCTATATGACAAAGGGTCGGAGTGGGGTTTACCAGGTTTTATATGTGGGATAATAATTGCATGTTTCCATGTTTTGGGTAGTTCCTGTAGAAACCATAGTCTATTAAAAATAATAATATAATATTTAAGGATTTGTTCGTCATGTGTTTGAATGGCAATAGCTAAAAGTTAAGCTTAACTTATTTATACATTGACGGTTCGCAGTGAAAACATATTAAACGTAAAATACGTAAATAAACGAAGATTCAAATTTCGGATGCCGTGTTTGGTAACACTGTGCGATTCATACTTTAACAATTGAAAACTTCTGTAATCAAAATATATGAATTGGAAAATTTTCATATATTCTATTTAGGAAATACTGAAATATAAAAAAAGGAATATGAAAATTGATTGTTACAACAATTTTGATTAAATTACTAGTAGTCGACATGTATGAGCCTTTGGTTTGGCTTTTCAACCCCGTAGTTAAAATTGTATATTTGTATAGTTATTTTCAACCTGGTCTTTACTGTTTTTTTGCCATTTTCAGTTATGGATGAAGCGAATTTTGATAGCAACCTTAGCGGGTTCATACTATCCGTGTTGTGCGCTGCTTGCAGCGAAATAGAAGCCGATGCATTGTCTGATCAACAAACCGTGACGGGGGATACAGATAAGAGAACAAAAGAGACAAAGAAAGAAAAAGAAGAAACAGCAAGTGAAGAAGAGAGAGCCGCTTTATTTAAAGATTTTAGAAGCAAAGAGCTTAACAGGCTTACTGGCACTGCAACACTGAACAGAAAAGGCGGCGAAGCAGGGGATCAGTATCATGGTGAAACAGATACTCTTGAAACTGAAGAAACAGCCAGCGAAGAGGAACGTTCTGCCTTTTTTCATGCTGTTAGAGACTCTGAAAGAAAAAAGTTTGTTGAAGCTTTTGAGCGAGATAAGATTTGGAAGGAAGAAAGAGAGCAGAGAAGAATGAAAAGAAGACAAGAAAAAATAAAGAAACAGTTTGAGGAGTTTTACACACCAGCTGATGGTATATTGTTGTCGTCTTATTCTTCACCGGAGCAAGAACCAAGTCCATACAATGAACATTATCATCAGGTAGATAATGCTAAAGTCTTTTGTCTTTTAATTATTTTTACAAATGAAAAATAATGAAAATAATATACATTTGTTTACGGTATGAGATTTGTGTAAACTAGATACACTGAACAGTGTGCCCTTTTCTCGATATGACACTTAATGATTCAATCTCCATCTTTGGTCCGTCGTAATAATTAAACACACAAGTACAGATACACATCATGCAAAAATAAAATCAATAGTCTACACAAATATTTACAAAGGTCAGTCACTTTAAATCATGAAATCACTCACGGCACGAAATAAGTTCTGAACGGTCTCTGATGAGGTCGTCTGCTTTAAATTAAATTATCATGAATTTATTATAAGTGTCCTAATCCTTTTATTTATTGTAATTAATGAGTTTTAAATCTAACGATTCATTTAATCTCGGCTTGGGTCCTTTAAATTCGTTTCCTTTTTATCTCAGGTGAAAATGTTCAACACACTGTCAATCCGCTTGAATGATCAACAAAGGTGTTAATTAGCGGTCACCATAAACATGTCATTTTAACTGTTATACAAACAAGTATGTTTACTCAGCTTTAATCTCTTTTGAAAATGATTAGGTGACATAAGCATCCGATTTGAATTTTTATCATTAGGTCTGCATCTTTCGAAAATTCTTACTTTCGAACTTCGAGACATCGGGGTCAATTTACATTAATTTTACTTCGACGGGACTATACAATTTACTCGACTTAACCGAGTATTCGAATCAACACAGTTCGATTCATCAGAGGCAGTTATGCATTGATCAAACGGGAATTTTACCGGGACCGAGAAATTACTTCGACTCATCCGAGTTTTCGACACATCCGAGTTCGACACAACGAGGTTCGACTGTAATTCAGTATGTAGAAGTACCAAGCCCTAAATGAGATTCATAATACATGTATAATTTGTTCCATATTAAGGCGAATCGTTATTAATGTTGATAATGAATGTTAAGCTTGTGGATGACATAAAAAAATTTTAAGATTTTAAGTTACTTCACGACTGAATGAATGCACCTGATGTATTGATTGCTTTTTGTTTGCTTAAAGTCCCATGGGGCATTCACTTGGTATTTTTCTTTAAAAGAAATGACTAATGTATTTATTACTTTGAAATATATCGTTTTATTCATCATAAAGTACCCAAGCAATAGTAATGCTGAATTTAATATATACTGCTGAAAGCCTCGGTTTCACGACTCTAATTTATGGGGAACCACAAGTGGTATGTCAACGGTATTTGATATGCAGATATTTTAGCATTTTTACATTTCATTTTTATGGAGATAGTTTGGGCTCACCCCCTCAGACATGGTCTATTATCTTTGAAACTTTAGCGTAAGTTAACATGTATTAGTTTGGGATAGGCCAGTTTAAGATAAAGCAATAATATTACGACAATGATATTTGATATGCAGTTGTATTAGCATTTTACAAGTCTCATTTCCATGGAGATTATATTAAGCTGTCCTCTCAGTCATGGTTCATTGACTTTAAATGTTTTGCATAGTTTACATGTTTAAATTTAAATTCAACTTTTGCATTTTACTATCAAAATTACAAAAAGCGAGACATATCTCTGTGTCAACAGTTTATCTAAAAATTAAAGCACAATCGATATTTCATTTTATGAAGAAATAATATTCAAAGTTATGTTTTTTATTTCAGAGAAGCAAATCTGCGACAACTGATTTTAGGACAAAGCAGCTAGACACAGAAGAACTGAAGCTTGCTTTGTCATTGTTGGGCGATAATAAAGAGAAGACAGCGAAGAAAAAGGTAATAAGCTCAGTCATACTACAAACTTTTCAATTTACAACTCGTCTTTTTCGTTGTTGTTGTTGTTTACGTTATTGTTGTTTCCGTTGTTGATGATTTCGTTTTCGTTGCTGTTTCTGTTGTTGTTATTTCCTATGTTGTTGCTGTTTCCGTCGGTGGTTTTGTTTCCGTTGTTTTTGTTGTTTTCGTTGTTGTTGAATCTTACCCTGATATGTGGGTATTTGAACAGTTTGTACAAGTAACTTTCTTGCACAGATACCGACACTCATACATCGAATTAATGTATAAAGTACTCTCTTTAATATTTTGAAAAGATATTCTGAATAACATATTTTATTTTTGAAAAACAATAAACTCCAACCAATTGAATATGTCATTTTCATTTTAAAAATTCAATATATAATGAAATTGTGCATTAAGCACTCCACAATGAGTGAATGAACTTCAAAATATAATGCATATACTAGTAGCAACATCATGATAGGTGAAAAATGTTTCTTTTAGCTGTAAAAATTTTGATCTACGGTTACCTTATCGATAATTCCAGAAACATATGCCATGTGGTCTATGGTCCTATGGTCGGTACCATAACTTTGTATTGATTCAAATATAACTAAATTGAAGACAATCTTTTATTCTTATAATTTATTTTTGGTTTAGACCACCCAGATACGGCAAGAACATCAAACAGTGTTTTGTACACATTCAGTGATATTGGAGACCCATTTTTCACACCATTAGAAGAAAGACATGATACAGCAAGAGCACATGTATCTAGATCCACCAATCCTGAATCAGACAATCTACTTCCACTAGATTTAACCAGAACAAGTTCGCTTGAATATGTCAAATCACGTACACATGAACCAATCAAAAGACAGTCACCTGACGAAAATGAACCAACCAAATCAGTTCAGATTGAAATACTAGATAGCAAGCACAGTGAATCTACCATTGAATACACTCTAAAATCTGCAGGTAGATTTCAGCGCTTTAGAAAATGGCTTAAACGACTTTGCTGTTGCTGTATCCAGAATGCTGTAGAGTAGTGAATAGGCTGATCTTGGTTTATTGAGACATTGATTTCATTTGTTCAGTTATTTAATTGTTTATTTTTGTATTAAATTTTTGTTTGTTTAACAGTGTTTATGCATGATTATCCACATCATCTATAAAGAATAGTTTTTATATTTGAAAACTAAATACAACCCAAATAAGAAAAAAAAAGAATAGAACATATTAGCTTATAATCAAAGTACTGACGTACTGTTTACTCTGATGAACAAAAGATCATATGGCTTGCGAATAAATCACACAGATTTCCATCTCCCTGTAGGCTACTAGAAGAAACTTACAGTTGCTTTCTCAAGTCGACATGCACACATTGCAATCATTTTATACACCATATATAGTGTCCCTATTGCTTATAGTATCTGACAAATAGTCCAAATCAGAAAAAAATAACATTGACCAATGAACTATAAAAATGAGATCATGGTCGGATAAAACATACCAGTCGGACCAAATAAAGGTGACCTATTGCTTACAGTATCTGAGATACGGACTTGACCACAAAAAAACTTTACCTTAGTCATTGATCCATGAAATGAGGTTCAGGTCAGATCAGGTGAATCATGTCTGACGGACAAGTACGGGCAACGTTTTTGCAAAACATTGAAAATGACAGCATGAAATGTCAGGATTTATCACAAAATCAGTCTTTATAAAGAAATTGCAAATTTGCGTACTGATGTGAAATTGTGTATTTTACCATTCTGTCGTATGATTTTCAAAGTTATTATTCATCAATGTGTTAGTATTTCTGTTTCTTGTCATCAATGTGTTAGTATTTCTGTTTCTTGATACAAGTCCTTCACACGTAGAGTGTCATGAATTGATAGAATAGACAACGTGTTTAAAATGTACTAAAAAAGGTTGTATTCAACAAATTTCATGCGAACAAATCGTTCCAACAATGGAATAGAGAATAGAAATTATGTCAAGAGGTTCTGGAGCAGTTGCGAACGAGGAAGTACGAACGGGCTTCCATGCGAATATATACCTCCCGTTTCAGAAATAGAAAAACTGATCTATACACAACGATTGAACGTTTGATCTATAAACCATGAATGTGATACCAAGGAGAGCTGATCCCGTCTACGAATATGTATACAATTCTAATATAGACAAATTATTATAGTTCAACTATTGCATATACTGTAGTTTTGAAGAACCTAAACTGAACATAAGAAATCAAGTTGGATAAAAGAACAATAACTAGAGGCTCTAAAGAGCCTGTGTCGATCACCTTGGTCTATGTGCATATTTAACAAAGGACACTCTCCAAAATAAACGAGAATAGAATTCATGACAAAAACTCTGTTTTATTGATCTTGTATTACTGATCATTTAGTTTGTTTAGATTCTCTCTATCTTCTTTAGTTTTTGCTCAAACACAAAAGAGGGTAAAAAAATCCTCATTTAAGGGCAATCACTCCTTTAAAGAGTGACAGTCTACTAACTATATCGGCAAAATTTGACTTGTTAGTAGATCTTGCCTAGCTTATCACTTTTGTGATTTAAAGTGTCTATTTATCTATTATATTTTTTGTCATATAAGGCAAAATGCAAAAAATGGTAAAATTGTCATTAAAGGGCAATAACTCCAATAAGGAGACGTAGGAAGATTTCCTCCAAATTGTCTTAATTGTAGATCTTAATTGTCTTGCTGATCATTTTTGCTTATTTAAGTTTCTATCTATCTATTATAATTTTTAAGATATAAGGCAAAAACGCAAAAAAAAAGGTAAAATCGTCACCAAAGGGCAATAACTCTAATCAGGAGTCTACTGACGATTTGTACCATACAAACTTACTTGTAGAACTTGTTTTGCTGATCATTTTGCTATTTAAAATTTCTCTCTATCATAGTTTTCGAGATAATAGGTAAAATTGAAAACAAAATGGTAAAATTTGTCATTTAAGGGCAATAACTCCTTGTCTGACAGTTTTGACGTATATGGACAGTTGGTAGAGCTCAACATTCTGAACATTTTGGCTCCCGTCAGATTTTCTCTATTTACAACGGTTTTTCAAAATAATAGACAAAACTTGCATTTTACCCCTATGTTCTATTTTTAGCCTCGTCGGCCATCTTGGTTGGCAGGCGGGGTCATCGGACACATTTTAAAAACTAGATACACTAATGATGATTGTGGCCAGGTGAGGTTAAATTTGGCCCAGTAGTTTGAGAGGAGAAGATTTTTGTTAAAGTTAACGACGACGGACGACGGACGCCAAGTGATGAGAAAAATGAGTGCATGGTCAGTTGATCCCTGCTAGACAGAATGTAGTACACCTTTCAATTATAGTTGAATTATATCATAAAGTACAAGCACCCGAAAAATCGACCTGATCACAAAATTTTATTGTTGATTAATGAACCATGAAAATGGAGTAATCGATTGTTGTTTGCTACATATTCAGAACGACATATATCAGACAGAAACTTCTGAACCTAGTACAAATAATGTCAGATAATTGCTGTCAGACGACATGTTAGCCAGTTCTCAATATCCGCCTACAAACGCACGTGGATAGTGCACTGGGGTTGGCTTAAGTCAGACTTCCTTACGATGGTTCTGATTGATAATTTCGCTCTATCTGTTATAGTTATCAAGGCAAAAAAAAAAAAAAATAAATGGAGAATGTGTCCATGGGACACAGATGATGCCCCCGCTTGCATATTACGTTATAGAGGGGCATAACTCCAGAACGGTAAAAGTGACGCCACCCAAATTCGAACTTGATCTGAGGTTTGTTATAATATGCATTGTGTTTAAGTTTCATTACATTTGGTTGAGGCAAACTAAAGTTAGAGAACGGAAACCAATTTCGGGACGTACATACGGACGGACAAGGGTAAACCTTAATGCCCCCTACGCTACGGCGGTGGCATAAAAAACCCATTATAGTACAATTATAATATATAAGGCCAACAATTCTTATACATGTAAGAAGTTCCGACATTTTTTATATAAATACATAGTAGATAGATCTCAAAATTCTGAACATTTCTGACCCTGTCAGATTTTATCAATCTATAGAATTTTTCAAGATTATAGACAAAACTTGCATTTAACATCAATAATGGTTCTTTTTTTTAGCCATGTCGGCTATATAGGTTGGCAGAGCGGATCCCAATTGGGCCGGTAGTTTAAGAGAAGTTTTTTTTTTGTAGAATTAACGGAAGACGGACGCGCCAAATGAGGAGAATATCTGACTTGATCCTTTGGGTCAGTTGAGTAAATTAAAAGATGAGTTGGAAAGTTAGAGAAATATTGTAAGACAGACTAGTACATATTATAATGGTTCTAAAGATTATACAATGTTGACCTCCTTACATGCAGTTCATGTGAGGTTCTGGATGGGGTTTACAGAATAGAGAATAATGTGCAAAATAAAGAATAGAGAAATATGAACCTAAAAAAGAAGGAATAGAGAATAATTGGGTTCTAAAATATAAATAAAAGAGCAGTGGTCCAATGTCCCCGTGTTGCACATATTTAATCTATTCAAGGGCAATACTAAACATTTTTGATTCTTTAAAACTTTTTATAGATTTCATAGAGAAATGAAGGCAAATGCAGTACTGCAATTCCCAATATAATTAATATTTCCAAGGGGCATAACTATTGTAAAAATATTTGATCGGAACTGCTTTGTCCGATACATTGCTTATATTTGATATAAGTTTCATAAAAAATCTGGCAACAGATGTACACATGAGAGCGCTTACAATGCTATTTTCCATATAATTAATATTTCAAAGGGACACAACTCTTTAAAAATAATTGATCGGCACTGATTTCTGAATCGAGAAAATGCTGATATAAAGCTATGATATAAGTTTCATAAAAATCTGGCAAGAATTGTACATGTCAGAGCACTAACAAGAGCGAACGGACGCACGGACAAACGCTCGGTATTTCAAAATAGAGAATACTGGGTCAAAAATGTAAAGAACAGAGAAAAATTGGTTAAAAATAAAAAAAAAATACAGAAATGAAGAATATCCCCCGATCCATCCACACTCTCTTGAGAAAGTTTGATCACCTCAAAAACTGGTCATCGATTAATGAATACGAACCTCAGAGAATGCAAGCAGACACGTCCACCTTACAATAATTTACAGACCAAACTAAGAGTTTAACTTTTACTTGCAATACTAATAGCTAATAGAAATTAACCAAATCACAAAAAACTGACCACTGACCAACGAATAATGAATATGAGATCAGTGTTAAATTAACTCGTCACTTAAGCTGTCTGTGAATATAACATAAGGCAAACCGTTAAT
Source organism: Mytilus coruscus (assembly GCA_017311375.1). Lineage (NCBI taxonomy): Eukaryota > Metazoa > Mollusca > Bivalvia > Mytilida > Mytilidae > Mytilus > Mytilus coruscus. The sequence goes on from CM029604.1 coordinate 16,984,629, forward strand.
TACTAAACCATGAAATTAAGAACACCTTGCATAGATTTTATAGACCAAATAAAGTTGACTTTCTTCATAGTAGAGGGTCTGGATGGGGTTTACAGAATAGAGAATAATGGGCAAAATGTGCAGAATAAAGGGGTGAAATACAGAAAAGAGAAAAGTAGGCAAAAAAAAAAAATAAAGAATAGAGAATATTGGGGTGCTAAAATATAAAGAATAGAGAACAATAGGCAAAATTTATAAAGAATAGAGAAAAATGGTCTAAAAAATTTCTTCGTAAATGAAGGACCCCCTTCCACAATCTCATAGCTAGTGTAGAGATTAATCTTTTTAGTTTTATGCATCACCAAATCATGAAGGTGATGTAAAGGACAATGGAATATGAACCAGAAATTTTTTTCAGAGAAAACAATACTTGTATTGTTGCTCAGTCTTTAGTTTTCGATGTTATGTTTTGTATAGTCTGTGGTTTGTCTTTTGGTCTTTTTTTTTTCGTATTTTGCCATGGCGTTGTCAATTTATTTTCTACATATGAGTTTGAATGTCCCTTGGTATTTTTTCGCCTCTCTTTTGTGAAGTGGTGAATTTGTCTGTTGACTTTAAATTTCTCCATCTGTAGGACCAAATCTCTTTGTGAAATTTTGTATTTGCGCTTCCCCTTAAATCTGTTCTTCCCTGAAGTTCAAATTTACATGAGGAAATATTTTCCACTTTTGTCTTAATAACAAAAAGAATAAAAGTAAACCCCAAATAAACACTTCTTTCTTTACATTATAGAAATGAATATCCAGTTCTCCTACCTTCTGAAATATCAAGTTTTACACAAAACTGATATTCACTGAGGCCGATCCCAAAAGTCAATTAAACCACATATTTACCGAAACAAAAGACAGTCCATATTCCTATTTAATGACAAGTATTTACCCAAACCAATTGTACATCAAACATTTTACCATAACGTTACATGCGGCGTGATATAACACTTTTCTCCAGGTGAATATGCATTTTATTTAAAACCAATTCATATAGAAACCTACTAAAATAATACTAATATGGAATAACAAGTTTTACACAAATATTTCAGTCCCTGTCCACCTGAAATGCAGGCATATCTCTCTAATATTCTGCTAAATTTTTTAAAAGGACACAAAATCAGTTAAATAATGGTTTCTCATTTCCATTCTCAATTTTATTCAGTACATGTAAGAGCACAAAAATAATTTTTACCTACTTGTTCAAATGTTTCATTGATTTTTCATTTGTTTGACCATAAATATAGTGTGTGTGAAACCAAAACCCTTCACATACTTTACAAAATGAAAGCAAAGGAATGGAGTTTTTTATTGCTGTTATTCATCTCAAAGTGACAGTGAAATAATCATCTCTGAGCAAAGTTCACATTTCACTTCTTCAAGTTCCTAGCACTGGCTTGAGCAGAACCTTTTGTAAGATGCTGATCACTCACACTACCTCTGCTCATTCTCCATTGTGATTTTACCTTCAGAATTAAATGTACAGTGAAAATTGCACGCACTTCAAAATGTAACTGTAAAAGCATGATTAAAACTACTAGTAACTGCTTAGCCAAGAGAGGTTGCATATTGACGTAAAATCCTAAACTTTCAGAACTGCAACTGTGAATGTAAATAGATTTTTGTTTGAAGTCTGGACCAAATATTCGACGAAAATTTCAGAACTGAGTGAATGAAACGATAAAATATTCAAATAAAAATATCAGACAAACAAATTTGTGATTTACATTTTAATTGATGATTTAACATGATAAATATACAATGATGTTTTAAAATGACTAAAATTCTATAACAATTGTCTAAAAAATACATAGATAATTCATATACAAATATTTCAAGCACCTGTACCAGACTAAAATCATTTCTTATGAATATTTTCCTACAATACAGGACTGGCTAAGGTTACAAACTCAGCCTATGAAGAATACATTGAAGAAATATTGCTTTACTGACTTGTACTTATGACTGATTTTCTCTTTGATATCAGATTTGTACTCTAAAGGTCCATAAAGCACCATGTTACTATATTGCGACTTTTTTTACCATGGTGCTATCTGAATAGATTTTCTACCAGTTATTGTAAATGCGGAGCTATGCTTTTAGGGAAAAAGTGCTTTTTCAAATATCATGGTGCTTTTTAAAATACTTTGAAGAACACTATACCTGTACATCTTGATGCCAAGGTTAAGTTTTATATTTAAATTCTGTCACAAACACTTGCTTATAAAATATGTGCATTAATTTCTATTTTACACAGAATTCATTTAAGAAACAGCTATGAAACTAACATACACATGTCTGGTTACATCAATTTCCCATGATTTTGAAAATAATTTATAAGAATGTGTGCATATAAGAAGAAGATGTTTGCATGCTAAGATCCTGATATTTGTATTTGCAAAAGTTACGGACCATGGATCAACCTACTTTGCTAAAGAAGATAAAATTGTAGAAGTTTTTTTGGCGAGCTTTTGGTGAACTTTATAAATCCTGTATTGTATTTACAGTAATTATGCTAAAATCATATATATTCTAAAAATTCTTTAAAATGTTCTATATACAACTTTAGTACCATATTGTGCTGGTTGTCATACTACATGTATATAAGTATGATATATCAGACATAAAAAGAATATGTGGATGATAAGATATAAAAAAAACACAAAAAAAACAACATTACTTTCATAATTCTTAGTATTAATCCTCTCATAGTAATAAATAAATCTTGAATTTCTAACCAAATTTCAAAATTGCTGAAATTTATTTTTCAATATTTTATTTTTTTTTTCTTTTCATTTGTTTGAGATGCTGACCTTAAATCTTTAAAATTTGTCAATATAAATTTGCAATTTTCTAAGACATACTTATTATTTTATTTTTTTTCAAATTTGAATTATGTCCATTAAAACTTTCATTTCTTCTCTCAAATGATCAAAAGTTAATCTGAAAATGAGGTATCTACAATGTATATTTAATTAAGTTAACCTTTTGGGTTAATATAAGTAAAGTTTGTCTTTTAATATATATTATTTTAAATATTTTTATATATATATTCCTTAGAAAAATAAAGGTTTAAAAATAATTGGAAAAAAAGAAAATACAATGCTGTTATTCAGTCAGAATTGAGATGAGGTAGCTTATCTCTTTTGATGTTATTCTCTGCATTATAAAAATTTAAATATACAACAGGTATTACTTAGATTTTGACTTATTTTCTGTTTTTCAATTTCTCAATTGATTGCCAAATAAGGAATATCTCGTAAAGTCCACAAAAAAATAAAGAAAAAAATGTCTTTGCCAAATTGCACAATGTAGGTATTCTGAACTACATGTAAAAAGATAATTGGGATTTCACCAAATTTTCTATGCACCTCACATGCCTTTTACAAATCTTTGCTCCATAATGTTTTTCCAGCATAAACATTTTCCACAACAGAAAATAATACAACCTATATAAGTACATAAAATGTATAGCTTTACCATCCTTACACAATACTGTTTTCATAAAATGCACAAGTACAAAAAAGGTGCTTCAATAAGAAAGTGAAATATTTGGATTTCATAACAGACAAAATACACAATATAAAAAACAACCTGTAATGTTCAATTATGAAGCTGTGATTAATGCTCATAACAGAATGGACATTTTGTGTCTACAATTTTATCACCAAGTAAAAAGCTAACAGCTATATGTATTTATTTACGTGCACACAATGTGATTCATTTATAAAACACACTTGGTGGTGATTTTCACAGCTATTTTTGGTGATACCTTTAATTGGTGAATGACTCTGAAAATATTAAAACCAATCCATAGCATAAATGCATATGAGGCTGGGTTGTAAATCAGTCAGTGTTGTCATCTATTTCATTCCACAATCACAATTTTTCACAGTTATTTTAAATCAAATCACCTTGCCTTGTACAGTAAAATGAAAGAGTTTGAAAAAAAAGTACAAATGTAATAAAATGAAGTGTCCTACCTGAAATACATGTAAGCTGTACGGTGGTTTAATTCAGAACATGAGTGAATGAGACAATAAGCAAAATGCATAGCTTTTAAAATCTTTTTCAATCTATTTCAAAAGAAAAAAATGGAATGTGAAGATTGCTATGGAATGTTTAAGTATAAATACATACAGGAAAAACTGCATTTGTTTAACATAATTCACAATTATAGAATCTGATGCATCCTGGGTTAAAATTTTCAAAACAAAAATACACAAGTTTTTTTATTGGTCAACACCATCCTAAATAAAAGTTATTCAACCAATTATATGACATTATTTTCATTTTGGAGTTTGCATGAAGAAATTACCATTGAAAGTCACAAAATTATAATTTGTCAAATTCCTTAAGCATTTTACACCAATTGCCCAATAATTATCTCCCTTCCAAATTAATAATTTAATAAAAATCTTTAATAATCACTATTATTTGTTTATCCAAGTAAGCTTTCAAAAAGATTAAAAGTGAAAAACAAATGATCAATTAATAATAACTTATAGCTACAATTATCTTGCACTGAAAGTTATACCAAAATAATAAGTTTTAACATAAAATTTAAAATATGTTGTCCATCAGCTGTGTTGCCATAAAAATGCTCCATTTGTGGGTAACTGTCTCAAGGCTGGTGACCTCCTGATATGGACATCTCACTAAGAGCGAAGCCTATCGCACATCCCAATATTATTGTTATACCAACAGTCAACATGCTCCACATGAAGGCATAAGAGGCCCACTTCTCAGAATACTTCAGATCACCATCGTTGTATGATCTTGTTGACATAACTGAAAGAAAGATAGAAAATTATCATTTATGCATAAATCAAAATATATAAGGATCATTCATAACATTTTTTTTTCACTTTTCATTTTCATTTAGAGAATAATAATTGCTTATAGTAAAATATCTGTCTCAATTAAAATTCAATATTTCAAAATTGACATGAAATTGTTTGATAATAGAAAAGAAAGGATATGGGGTATCCATCCAAGACACAAAATGACTATATGCACAGCAAAAAACACAAAAATCAAAGGAACATCACTTTTATTGCTGTTCTTCATTTCAAAGTGATAGCGAGCATACAGTAAAATTGAACATTATTGAAGGCTGTACACAGACCAATAGTTGTCAACATCCTGGTCCTTTGGTCACCAATGGAAACATGCACATTGTACATGTAGTTGTCTCATTGGTATTCATACCTTATCTCCTTATTTTTATGTTACAGTATTGTTTGCTGTTAAAACTCAAACGTTAAATTTATAAAAAGACTTGTTTTAAAATAGAATGGTGAGAGATCAGTGTATTTTTGTATAGATATATATACTTCAAATGGGTCTGCAAAGGGGTGGCTTCCTTTGCATTTTTAGCCTCTAAGACAATTTTTTCAATTCTTTATTTTTTCCAATTATTCTCTTATCTTTATACATTTTACATGTATTTAATACAGATTAATGGGCAAAAATATATACAGTATAAAAGGAGTCATGATAAGTAATGGTTAGTCTACGGAAGGTATATACTATGAAATTTAGAGCAAGGGTTATGCACCGAGCAATTTATTTCATAGTATATACCTTCCATTGACTTTCAATTTAGCTCATTAATTACAACTCGAGTAATCTTTTAATTGGTCTATTGGTAGTTTATTTTATGACTACTTGTATCACAGGTGTGTGCAAAAAGGAGTTAATTTAAAATTAAGTTTTATGTAATGTCAGTTTACTCACTGGTATCATAGCAGTCAAATTTGTTCAATTTTTACAATGATTTACCAGATCTTGAGTTTATAAATGTAGCAAACAGGAATAGGAAACTAAATGATTCAATCAAACATAAAATTGGCAATTTAAAAGGCCATTGACCCCCAAAAAAAGATAGTACATGTAGCTGCTTGTGTAAGTATGTATAATGTATATTAAGATAAAGAGATGTCTACTTTTTGCATCACTAGATGACAAAATAAATTGACCAAAAACAGGCATACATGTATATACTTTTGTGAAATTGGGTGTTCTATATGTTTTGAATATTTTTCTATTTCACATCAAAACTAAAGTAAGTTAATTTAGAAAAACAAGAATGTGTCCATAGTACACAGATGCCCCACGTGCACTATCATTTTCTATGTTCAGTGGACCGTGAAATTGGGGTCAAAACTCTAATTTGGCATTTAAATTAGAAAGATCATATCATAGGGAACATGTGTACTAAGTTTCATGTTGACTTCATCAAAACTATCTTGACCAAAAACTTTAACCTGAAGCGGGACAGACGGATGAGCGGATGGACAGGCGCACAGACCGAAAAACATAATGCTCCTCTACTATCGTAGGTGGGGCATAAAATAAAGATATATGTGGTTAAAGTTAAAGTCTTGTGAGTATTCAAAATTAAAATATCAATTATAAGATGACAAGTTTTTTAATTTTGAAGTCAAACTAAAGCTGTGTCAAAATATACATGTAGATAAAGGTGGCACATTCCTTCGGTTTTCATGATGAAAAGGATCAAATTCTACGAAAGTTTAAAATATTAGTTTAAACATATATTTTATTTGCTTAAATATGCAAAGGGATGAGACACAAGTCTTCTCCCATTATAAAATATTGATCGTCATCATCATCATTTTACATGTATGTGATATCATTTTCCCCTTCAAGCATATATTACAAATCCTCATACAATCAAGAGGTTTTAATTTCCCTCCACAAGGTTTCATATGACATACATGTACTTTTTGTGTACAAAGTTAATGTTGGATGACCACAGTAATAAGAATGTGTTTAACTCTGATCACAGTTTTAAGAACCATATTTGTTATTTTCATTTAAATGATAGTTTTCAGTCTTTTAATTTTATTTTTTGCAAACCAATGTTTTTAATAGCAGGATATATAAAATAGGTGTGAAAACTAATTACATGTACAAATATTTCAGGACACAATATTTTATTCTAAAATAGCCAGTGGCACTTTTTTTCTAAATATCTTGTTTATAATACAATGAAATATTTTCCTTGTGGTTGTTCTTGCATAGTTACATGTACTTACATGTACGTAGTACATGGAAAAAGTATGTACTATGAACCTAAGAAAGGTTATTCAAACAATTTAATTAGACGAGAAGTTGGAAACATGTGCTAAATATATGTAAAGTTGTAAACACCACCAAAACCTTTATTTATGCATACAAAAAAATGTTTAAACCTTTATGAATAAAATGTACAATGTTATTATTTGAGCTATATTGTAAGATTCACTCCTGGTGCATAGCAGTGATAGAAAATGAACAAATAGATATAATATGGTACTGTTTGAGTTAAACGAAATTACGTCACTTTTATCTTCAATCACAGGTCATTGAAGAAAGAATCACAAGGTTCATGTGCTTTTAACCAATTCTTTTAACTTATTTAAAATGTCCAAAATTCATGTGTACGCCCAAGTGTTTTGACATAAACTTAGCTACGCCGCCTGACTGCGCATGCATGAACGTATTCTTATAAATTTAATAGACACTAAAACGTAAAATACGAAATCATTTAGTATCAAATTAAGCGAGAGACACAAATATATTTTTACTGAGAAACTTAATTTAAAAATTGATAATTTCCTGCCTTTTGTTAAACAAGAACCAATCCGTAGATGAATCCAGATTCATTCTAAATTTATAATACTCTTGTCACTTCATGTTTTCATTTCGTTTAAAAATCGAAGTAAACATGATCTATATTCTTGATAAATTTAAAATATACAGTCATTTTAATTGTTCCAAGTTTATAAAATGAATTCCAAATATCGATTTAAACGTTTTACAGGGATAATGATTATGCAGTAAAATAGTTGTTACATGTATGCTGTTATTCCTGGTTTAAAAAAGAGAAACCCAACTTTTGTTGATGAGGAATGTCCCCAGAAAATAACTGAAGTGAAATTGTGAACTAGATTTCTGGATCCTTGTTCTAATCTTCATATATAACCATCACATCAGTCAAATCATGCAATAACTGCCTACATTTGTAGCATGCCTAAGGCCTTCAAAGATTCTTGAAGGACTTGGGCATATGTATAACAAGTAATATGTGTCCTTAGTCCCTTACTGTTACCAATAAAAAGGTTGATTTTCATCTCGCTTAAAAGTGACTAAAGCCCTCAAACTCTTAGCTGAAACCCCTGCTGTGTACATAATAAAAGACAATGTTTGACATGCTTTTTTGAACTATCAATCAGCGTGCTAAAGTGCCCTTTTCATGATTGGCTCCCTGCCCTTTTGAAATCCTAGCTGGAACACTGTAATCAGGAAAAGGTGGCACGGATCAACTTGGTTTAACAAAGTTCTGATGCCCACTACATGCCCTAAAGACAAAACCCTTGTTTAATTCAGGTTTCTTTGATGATTGAGTTTATGTGCCTGTCATTTTGCTGTAAACGGCTGTATAAAAAAGTGATTAAATACTTACAGGAGAACAAAATAGCTATTGGTCCCAATAGCGGGTTTAACACAGTAACAACAACGGCTAAGATAAAATAGTTTGGTGGTCTTTTTCCAATGTATCTTCCGTCAATGATGTTCTTATTGACAAAGACTGGATCTTTTGTCACAAGTATCTGTTTATCGTTTCCCATTTTGTTCTGAAAAGAAAAATGTCTGAAAAGAAAAATGTAAAATTTATGTCTTTATTCTTAAATTTTTACATGTAGGTCATATTTCTCTTCTCTTGATAATTTTTGCCCTATTTTTCTGTGTCCTTTATCCATGCGTCCGTTTTTCTGTAGATATGGCCCCACTATTCTCTTGACTGTAAACCCAATCCAGACTCTAAAAAAAACTGTGATCTTCATATCTGCAAGGCAAAATTTTCAATTGCCTAAACATATGTTGGGCACAAATTTCAACCTTTTGAGAAGACTGCAATTGCACAGGTACTTCTAAATAAAACAATCGAAAAAAGTTTATTTGTCGAAAATTTTAATTTCCTCCTTTTAGCCTTATATTATTGCTTCTTTTTGTACTTTTACAGAGCTGTAAGAGTGTTGATCATGCACACAATTTAATTGCAGCATCAATTTTATTGCAGCATCAATTTAATTGCAGCATCAATTTTATTGCAGCATTATAAAAGATGCTGCAGTTAACAATTTCGTTAACTATATTTCTTATAAAAGGCATTGTAAGGCATAATTTCAAAGATTTTCAAATACTTGTTAACTAATTAATAGTGACTTTTTGTCCTTAGTACAATGTGATAAATAAGTGACTATCATCTGTCCACTTTTATAGTAATGTCCTATAAAAATTTCAACTGACCTGAAAATTTGCCAGTATTACAGCTGGCCTGGTCGGTACATATTGACTTGTTTTTGCCAACATTGTTTGAATATGTGTTAAACTGTCAAAGGCAAAAAAATATCCTTCATCATTGCTATAAAATTGATTAACCTTAATTTACTACGTCAAATACATAAACATGTATATAACTTTTAAATGTTCCTCTTATTAGCATTTTTCATATAGCGGGGCCAATTTACTTTAAATATGAGACAGTTTGATTGGTACCAGAACAACCTGCAAGGAAGGTGGACCAATAATTGGAATTGATTCGGAGCAGCAAACACAATAGACCACTTTCGAGTTCATCCTTCACTGGAAAAAACTCGTCAATTATGCGCGCCTTTATGACATCATTTACCAGATGGAGGGGATCGCCTGTATCCCTGCACTTTTAACGTTCATCAAGCGTCTTAGTGATCGTCATTGTGCAGGATAAACTAGAAATAATGTTTGTTTTGTAAGTACTTAATCACAATTCCCTAATGACAGCAGTGCTGATTGTCAATTATGAGAATTTAATTTGCGGAATAATTTGTGCAATATAGCATTATAGTTTTCCAACGGTTGAACCACTCGCTCAACATTGGAATGGAAGTGACGATGCCCCTAAACGCATGAATGATGTTCACTAAAACCAGAGTTTTTGACAGAAATGCATCGAACTCGAAAGTAGTCTATAGGGATATAACCAAAATTTGAAATACAGGTTAAAAAATTGTCAAAGGGACATATTAATTTTGTAAAGCCCAATCAACCTTCGTCATATCAAACTGTTTATACACTGAATCTATTTCATGTTACTCACCTTTTTTCGTGTAACTCGATTCAAATATACTGCTAAAGCAACATTATAGAGAGTCTAATTTTGGATTATTTAATTTACAGGTATTCATTGATTCATATAGTTTTCTTAACCATGTTAACCATTGCTCAATGTTTTAGTTATTACAAAGATGTTTCAGTTATTACAAAGATTTTTTAGTTGTTACAAACATTTAAGTAGCTATACCTTGTTAAAGAATATTGGTAATTCGATGTTAATCTTCAGGAGTCTTAGTTTAAATTCTCAAAAAATCCCACAATTTGATCGAAATTATCTCAAGGCACTATTTTTTTTATGAACTATTAATGGTTTGTTTATTCTCCATTGTTTACTTTTTTGGGGGGTAAAATATGACTCACCTGTTCGTCTATTTCATTACACAAAAATGATTTTGTTTTGTATTTTTAAGCTTACTTCCGCTTTCACCTGTCAGGTGTGGAGAAGTACAGCGCATGCGTTCAGGTGAAAAATCAGACGCATCCGTTTACCTGTTACATGAAAGTTGTCACCGCGCAGGACTGATCACGATCTAGAAACATATTTCTGTAATTAATCATTCGCGGAGGAAGTCTTTTTAATAAAATATGACCTCAAGCGTACCAATTAATGATAATTGACTTATAATTATATGTTCCATTATCGGATTTGTGCTAAATAAGCAATAAAGAAAATGTAATACATTTGTTCACATAAGTAATAAAAGAGAATATACACAATCAACCTCTTAGACATATATATATATAAGTAGTACTTGACATGCTTGATCACATTGTGTTCAGAATAATGCATATTTAGATTCAAATTTAGATGCGTCAGATCTAGTCGGGGATGAAATTTGATAGTTATAGAAAACTTTACAAACCTCAGACTGTACAATTTATTATAGTATTCTGTTGTTTGTTGTTTACTTGTCTTCAATTTAATATATTCATGGATGAGGACGGGTGTGTATTTTGTAATTTTTGCCCCTTTGATTTTTTTTTTTTTGGGGGGTAGCTGGAGGAGACTTCACAGACTTACCTGCATTTTTATGATGTCTATAAATACCTTTAATATATACTTATGATTTATATGTCTGAGTTAACAACTCTGTCGAAGTTTTGTGTTTAAAGTATTAAGTTCAGATTAAAAATATACATTTTTTTTCGAAAATCTGTACGCCCCCAGTTTTGATCGCCACATTTTTATTATATCGTGTTTTTTTCACGATTTATATGATTTAGCATAAAATCGTCCAAAAATTATAATGCGTTTTACGGAATCCAATTACGTCCCCTTTCAAAAAACCCTGGAACCACTCCTGATCATGTTCGAATACTATTCAAATTAAACTTATTAGTATGCGCAACTATCTCGGTATGAGACACTGACCATTGTGGAGCATGTTTTTTGTGGGGACAATTTCTTCCTGACTTTAAAAAAAAAAAAAAAACCCCCACTTTTTTCAATGACATACATGTACAAGAAGAAGAAAACAAATTTATACTCAGTGCTGTATTATCCCCCCTAATTTTTAATGAAAACAAAGGTTGTTTTTCTTCAAGAAATCGTCTGTCCCGTATCAAGTTAAAGTTTTTGGTTAAGGTAGTTTTCCAACTTGAAAGGTAAGTACACATGTTTATAATGATGTAAGTTTTAAAAATCAAATGTCAAACAACGGTTTTGACCCAAATTTCACGGTTCATAAACATGTAATATGATAGACTAGTGGGATTCATCACATTTTCAGGTTAAATATTTTCGGTTTTTTTTTTTAATTTAAACATATTTTATTTGCTTAACTATGCAAAAGGGATGAGACACAAGTTAATCAAACTTATAAAGTATTCCCCATGTCTTCGAGGTATTTCACTTGGGTTTATTGTCGCAGAAAAAATTCGATACAGTCAGAATTTTAAGTGTTTGAAAATCTGAATCTGTGGAGGAATTAGTTTCTTGCCACCCAATAAAACGAGTAAAATCAAATGAAAAAAAGTAACGAATAATTTTTTTTACATATTGTTGTGAATATCATGACAAGTGTCCTTTAAGCCAAGACCTATAATTGGATATAAAATTCATATGGGCTTTTGACAGTTCATTTACATCCGAAGAAGCAGGTACGTCAATTGAGCATCTCACGGATTTTTATGAAATTTTGCAAACCACTACTGTACTATTTTGAACTTCATACGAATATTGATAAAAATGATAAAGATACCTTTTTACTTTCTAAGATAAAGCAAACTGAATATCCTACAAATAATCTGACTATAAATGTATAGAATGCATGTTAATATCGCAATATAGAATAATTTGACTTTAAATTAAAGTTTCTGAAAATCCCCAGAATCGTCCTTGACAATATGTTATTGCTAAGGTGAATCATTGTTACTACAATTATCATTATTCATACAGGGTCACCGAATTTGTTTTAACTGTATGACTAAAGGAGGGTGTCCAATATCCAATATTTTTACATATTTCACCTATGCGATTATGTAGACAAACATAATTCGAGGTACATCATGAACTTATATAATTTTATCGACACACTACATATATTATACTGTACGGGGTGAAATATCCCGGTTAATCCTGCAAGGAGATCTGAGCACTGTGAACAAAACCGAAGATCATGATTATGGTAATAAATGTTGAAACCAGACCATGCAAGTATGAGAATATTGTTATTCGGGATTAACAGTATATATGTGCTCATATTTTTTTGTCAGTGCCTTATTTCCCAAACCTAATTAAAATTCAGATCTATCGTAACTTGCATCGAATATGTGGATAACGAAATCAGAGATCTATATACATTTTAATTAGATTGCCTATATCTCCTTCGCCCTACGGATCACGGGTATACAAAGCACGAACAAGGAATATGAGCCTATATATTCTGTGAAGTTCCCGAAAAACATATAAACACTGGCTATTATCCAGAGCAGTGGAACCCATCATATTTAAACTTATTATATAAGTCTGGTAACAAACTTGACCCATCAAATTACGAGGGATTTCATTAATAAATCATATGGCGAAGATTTTCAGTGCCGTCTTTAACAACATACAGCTTGAAATTATCGATGTTTGGAGAGGTGGTTTGCTTTACAAGTTATCTGATGTTGGGATAAGGAAATATTATATAATGGTATTACAAATATCCTTTCCAAAATAGTAATAGCTCTTAAGGTTGACAATAAACATTCTGAATACTAGAACACACCCGCGACATCGCGTGTCCGTGACTGAATTAAAGTAACTACGCCTTATTTCAAGCCTAGATTTTTAGTATTCGTATTGTCATCTGATAAAGTCATGCTGATTAAAAGGTGTACAGTTTTCTCTGCTTTCAAAATCTTTCTGTTTGAACCCGTCCTGGTTTTCTTACTACAACCGGAAAATTCATGTGACAATGATTGTATTTAGTGGTGTTATTCCCTGTGTAATGACGAAGTTCATGTGTGATTATGACCCGTGTTTATAGCAAATCCCAAATACACCGTTTGGTAGTGCGCCTGACAGGGGTGGAACGTAGCTCTAGATTAGGTAACAGGTAACAGGTGACATATACTATTCGTATCGGTATCGGATTCGGATTCGACCCGGGACTTGTTAATTATTGGTAATATTAATTATGTGGAAAACAAAAGGGCCTGGAATGGTGTAATTTTTTAATCAACACCATTGTCCAATATTAGTTATATATAAAGTTGAATTCTTTGATTCGTCGTTTTTCCGTCATGCTGGCTAACAAATTGGACCTCGTCATTTTAGTATTATAGATTTTAAAATACTAAGAAGGACAAAACAACGGGATTCCATTAGCCACACCCTATTTAATATCTTTACTAATAAATGACCTTAGTCCAAGCTTTAACACTGAGGAGTGCAGACCCGCAAAATTATTAAACTCTAATGTTGGTTCACTTTCATTTGCAGATGACCTGCTTATTATGTCTTAAAGGAAGGAAGACCTATAAAATAGTCTTGATAAACTTAATAATTGTTGCGATGATTGGCAACTAACCAGGCTTAAATGGGGGTCTCATTGGGGGTCTAATCCCGGATCCCGCTTATTGTTTTGTCAGATTCCCATATCCCGCTTATCATTTTTAGTTTCCGTTTCCCTTATATTTTTTCTATAAGAAGTCGCCTTGCAAGAGCCCTCCTATCGGTATATCACACTTGTTTTACCATTGGCAAGATATCAGCGATAAATGGCTTACTGGTGTCACAAATTTAATAATGATACAAAAAGTTTGTCAGTGACTCGCCAAAGGTGGGTGGTACTCTGGGCGCCAAGACTGTGAGAAGCGTAACTACATGTCCAATAAACTGTGGGTAAAAATTGCGGCAGGAGATCTGAGGCCGCTGAATGCACCCAGCAGGTCTATGGTAGATTTGAGAGTACTCGAAGTTGCTGAAAGCTAGTTGATTGATTGATTGATTGATTGATTAATTGCTAAAAATGGCAAATAGTTCATGATTGTTCAGGACAAAAACAAATTTACAATAAATACAACAGGTAGCTAGGTCCTGATCGTCGAGGATGAAGGTCTGGAATTTTAGAAATGCAATGCATGCATAGAAAATGTGGTTTTCTTGGATAGGAACATAGATTTTGCCTTTCAGTAGACCACCTACGAACCCCTCAAAGAGTTTTTGCAAGCTGCTTAACGTGTAGAGAGCGTGGCATTCTCTCTACACTAGCGGCATCGGATTTAACGTCCCCATTCTGACCAGACGTGACTGCGTAATTATACATTACGCACAACCAAACGAACGCCTAACTTCGGCAATGATTTTAGTGTAGGTCGGATAAGGACCAATTAAGTGGATTTGATTTTGATTTTGGTGTTTTAACGCCACTTTTAAGCACCGCTTTTGGGCTATTTCGTGGCGGCCAGTTTTATTGGTGGAGGAAGCCGGGTGCCCGGAGAAACCACCGACCTTCGATAGGAAAACTGACAATCCTAGTCAATTAAGATTGAGTCGAGTGCACCCACACGAGCGGGGTTCGAACTCACAACCTCAGTGTTGACTGGCTAGTGATTACAGTAGTAACTACTTAGACCACTCGGCCACCGAGGCCCCTATTAAGTGGAAAGCTAGTTGAAAGTCAACAACAATTAATAAAAAATAAATCATGTATATAAAAAAGGCAGGGTTTTGAGCATGATGAGGCTTATTCAAGTATTTGTTGATAGAAATGAAATGATCTGAACCAAAGATCTAGTTTTTAGTTTATATAAGGTGGAATATAATGACATTCTATCCAATACTCAATTCACTAAGGATGATAGACTAGTGTACAAATGACATTTGATAATTAAAGAGTTTTACCGAGTTCACATGTAAATGTATCTACAGATAATGTTGTTTTTATTTTTTGTATATAAAAAAAAATATTTGTGAAAAAAATATGTGTATAGGTGCGTGAATAAAGTGCCTAACGGCAGCTACGCCCCTGACTGTCATAAGATTATATTGAGAAAAAACGGAATACATTTGGTATGATAAACAAACAAAAATTACTTATATCCCCATCACACTAGGACCACGATCCAACTACGATCTCAGAAATTATAAAATTTTGAAAGTCATAGTAAGATCGTGGTAAGGTCGTAATAAGGACATGCCAAGTCTTCATGATCATGGAGCTTTGAATATGCTCAAAACATTCGTAGTGTAGTCATGGCCAAAACTAGTTGAAGTAGAACCGTATGAACTCAGTCGTAGTAAGGACGTAGTTAGATCGGGATGGGCGTAGAAGCATCGTATTGGAAACGTGGTGCAATCGGATTAGCCAGTGGAAAATATTTCGCTGCAACCTTAGGTAGGCCTATAAGATTTCACTGCAACTATCCCGATTTCACTATACGTCTTAATTACGCTTCTACAATATTGATTCGATTATTCTACGACGAGGAAGACAATAATGCGCAGCTACTTTGCCCTTGTCGTCCTCGTCCACATCACTACGATTCTACTACGTCATAGACATGAGAAATGTGTTACCGTATATTTCCTAATTTGCAAATTGGAAATTTTAAAATTGCATACCTTTTTTTGAGACCTCTGCTTTTTATTTAGCGCCCCGATCTCTAAGTGTTTTTAATACCTTTAGTGGAAAGTTATCTCCAGGAAACTGATGTGTACAATGGAAAAGTCAAGAGATTTATAGGGACGAAGAGCGAAGAGCGTAGTGACAACGAAGTGGAGTCGTTTTTCGATCGTAGTGGACACGTATTGAAATCGTAATGCGATCGGGAAGGTTTTGGAAGAAGCGTTCAGAGGTCGTGTAAGTCGTGGTAAGGTCTTATTAGACGCAGCATGAGCGTGACAAGATCGTAACTATAGAACGTGTTACTGTCGTAGCGAAATCGTAGCAGGATCATAGCAAGATCGCAGTATCAACGTGAAAACTATGAAATAATTTAATGAATATTCAAGCCAACCATACCCCGATCTCACTGCAATCTTATCTATTTTAGTAAATCACTCAAGTATGAGGTCAACTCCTTATTCATGGTCTTGGTCTATAGTGTGATGGGGGCTTTACATCCACTTTATTTGAACTTTGGTGGACATCTGTCTCATTGGCAGTCAATCCACATCCCTTTTTCATTTTTGACAACAAATTTTGATTCACGCTTAATAAAATGATGATTTTCCCGGATTCCGGCTCATTTTTGGTAATTTCACGTGTCCCTTGACTTTATTTCCCGTTTTCACGGACAATAATTTTTGACTTTCACGTGTCACGCTTACAAAAATCGGCCAATCCCGCGTCACGCTTAGACCCCAATGAGACCCACTTAAATATTAAAAAGACAAAACTATGGTTATCCAACAACACACAATTATAATCCCCTCTTTTTGTAGAATTTAAAGGTAACATAGTACAAAATGTAACTGAATATAAAATGTTTAGGTTGCCTATTAAAGTGTAATGGTAACCTCAAATATAGTCTCGAAGGGCTGGCAAAAGGCCAGGAAAGTATTCTTTCCTTTAGAGCAAAGACAGCCTCTCTGGCCATTTTACCTATTGTTTAAGGATTTTTCTATCAGTAATATGTTTACAAAACTTCCCATAAGTGACCATGGTCTTGAAATAGAAAATGGTCGTTACGTTAAAATTCCTCGAGTACATAAAGACTTTGCAAGACCTGCAAAATCATCGAAGATGAATCTCATTTTATTCTGAACTGCAAGGTAAACCAGAATATCAGACAAAATCTATTTAATAATGTACAATTGGATGATGATCATTTCCTTCATTTCCCTGATGAACAAAAATATTTTATATATTAAACCCAACTTTCTTTAGACATGTTAGAATTATTGGCTTCTTCTTTTAAAAGGTCATTAGAACTGAGGTCAGAGGTCTTATTGTAACATGGCGATTGAGTATTACGATATTGTAAATCTATCACTTGTGTTTTTTGTATTCTGTTTTGCATAGGCGGATCCAGGGGCGGGGGTAATGTCACAAACATACTGTTAATGTTCAATGTTTGATTGTTTAAAAAATGATTTGATTTGATTATATAATACTTAGCGTTCCCGTATCTTCCAATTGGTAGAAAACATTTAGGAAATATTAGCTAATACAATATCTACTTCTATATAAAATGTCTATATTCTATAAAAAACGATGAAATTTAGTACAAACATATTTTACTCGAAAATATGACATACAGAATAAGATTGTAGTATTATACAAGGTGGTTCGGAAACGATATTGCCCTTATGTTATATCACCTCTCCGTCGAAAGAAAAAGAAAAACGATTGTTTCTAAATAGTTTTACAATCTCGGGTAGGGGAGAGGACCTTCTAATGAGTGTAACTGTTAGGGATGAGCTGCTGGAATAGGTCACTATAATATCAAGCTTCATGATATGATTGATTGATGGATTGATTGGTATTTAACTCCACTTTCACGATTGTGCTATTTCGTGGCGATCAGTTTATATTGGATCCCTCCTCCGAGTTACAAAAAAATATCGTCCGAGTCTTTTCTATACCAGTGGCCGATGTGTGTTACAGTTTCCAGGACTTAATCAACTTTGTCCAAAAATGAGATCACGGATTGTAACAATATGACAAAGTACTATAATTACAATGCGAAGATAAGAAAGTTCAGGCAATGCTATATGTATAAAGATCATAGATAACGATTTCACAATTCTCTAATATTCAAGCATGTTACCATTAATATTAATTTTTACTGTATTTTCTGTGGGCCGTGCCCTTGTATGCACTCCAGAACTATGTAAGAATGCGGTTCAAGAGCCCCTCAATTGTAAAGGATCAATCATTAAAAATGGAGGATTCTGTGGATGTTACGATGTTTGCGCCAAGGTGAGTTTTTTTTATATAAGGGCAGATGAGAAAAAAAGGGGGGATTGAAATCAATCCTGATAGTCTGAAACAAACAACTGACTTGTTGGTGATGTAATTTCCGAAAAAGCGAATGCTGAATTAACATCGTTCAAATTTAAACTTAAAGTTTACTTACTTGCCACGTGAAAATAATTGGGTACAATTAAAACTTTATACCGAGAACAAGGCTGAATTGAACTGTTTTACATTTGTCATTTCGGGGCCTTTTATAGCTGACTATGCGGTATGGGTTTAACTCATTGTTAAAGGCCGTACGGTGACCTATAGTTGCTAATTTCTCTGTCATTTGGTCTCTTGTGGAGAGTTGTTTCATTGGCAATTATACCACATCTTCTTATTTTTATATGAAAAGTTCAATCACATGCGATGGCTGAAAAATAATCGAGCACATAGAGTTACTATAAACAGCAATGCTTAAACACACTGCATTGCCAACCGAAAACCCTAAATATTTGCATTGTACTTGCTTAAGAATTTTAGCAAAATTTATATACTTATAATTTAAGCTTTAGCTTAAATCATGCTTTTGACGGTTTTTACCATGTTTACGTTTTTTAATATCTAGATTTAAGGTGGAAACAAATTATGTCTACATATTCAATAACTATGCTTCTTTTTTTATTCACTGCTGTGTGTTTAAAGCAAGAAGGAGAAGAATGTCAAGCCCATTCCTCATTTGGTATAATACCTGCCGGGAAGTGTGACAGCGGTATGGTTTGTACTAGTCCCGTAGAAGCAACAGGACACCCTATGATGATGTTAGGCAGAGGACAGTGTGTGAAGACAGATCAAGCTGATCGACGTACGTAAGGGTACCAGTTGGAAACCCTTGATTAGTAGTATAAAATAAGGACATGTGGTATAATATCAATAAGACAACTATCAACCAGAGTCCAAATGACGTAAGCAACTATAGTTGCCGTTCGGTCTTCAACAATGAACAAAAACTACACCGTAACCATGTTACTAGAAAAGATCGTAGCATCAAATAGTTACCAAAAGAAGTAAAATGTGTCTAAGACTAGCTGGAACCGAAAAACAATTATTTACTAAACGACTAGCCATCAATCAAATTACCATTGCAATTAAGTTTTATTAATGCCAATGTCAAAACTCTTCATACATTGTCACCAGAAAGAGTTCTTGCAAGGGTTTTGTTGCTCCCAATATGGTGAAGGTGTGTAGAAAGTCCTTACTAATATTTCGACTAGACGTTTTTTATTTGCTGTAGTTTAAAAAATACCCTAATGAAAGCAGTATTGTTTTCTGTTGTTTTTACTTATACTGCGAAATAAACGAACATTGCAAACATTTTTAATGACACAAAAAGTTGAATGCTAAATATTTGCTTGTTTCATATCTTAAATTCAATGATTAATTGTTGGTTGCTTAACGTCCAATGGCAAATATTTCATGCATGTTCAAGGCGATTGTTAAATTCATGATTAAACTAAACCCAATTAAAGTTATTAGTTTTTTAAGCTCTCTTCTCATAGAATAAATTCCACATTTAATCTTCTAAATTAAGGTTTAGTCAAAATAATTTTAGTTTTTTGGATAAAATATACACGAAAAGAATATTTGAATTTTAAATATCTTGTATATTTCCGAAAACAACTGTATACTTGACACGGATGACTAATGATGCAGGATTTGCATTCATTTTGACAAGAATTGTGCAATTCAGCAAACAACACGCGATAATATTTTTCATTTATTTCTAACCGAACGAAAAAAAAAAAAAAAAAAATCCAGGCATTGTCTTAGCAGGAAACAGTATCTGTCTACAGTTTTGAAATCAAGTAACTCTTCTTCATCAGGCAAGATTGCGGCCAACGAATCCATTGAACTTCAAATTATGATTTGTTATAAAATATCAAATCTTTTGCAAAATTTTGAATTACGTATATCGTGAGTATATCTAAAATTGTGCAGTATGAATAAAGGGATTTTTTGATAATATATAATGCTATTCCAGGCAAACTTGTTATAAAGTCTGGCAAGAAGGCTATGCACATTTGACTTGAAGCAAAAATAGAAAAGAATCATTTTAAATTCAGGAATATATCTCCCTTATGCAACGCTCTGATTCCTTCTCTGGATTTGGCTATGCTTTAGGTCCTTTTTGGTTTGATCAGCTTTTCAACGTTTGTATTAGGATATGGATTTTTAATCTTTGGTTTCGAGCATCAGTGAAGCGACATTAATTGTCGAAATGCGCATGTGGTGCAGTAAAATTGGTCCCGTAAATGTTTTTTTTCTGGTTATAATATGTATGTCATTACAGGTCGTACGATTCCAGAAAGTTTGTCCGCATGTCAACAGATGAGACGCGTACGTATGATTTCTATGGTAATTTGGCAGGGCTGGTGGATGCCAAAATGTGACGTGAACGGAGACTTTATGGACCAGCAATGTGACAATATGAGTAAGTGGAGCCATCTGGTTAAAATCTGTGTTTCCTTACCAATATTTCGAAGTCCAATAACCCAAAACATGAATTAGTAAGATGCAAAGTTTTTTTTATCAGAAGTATAACTTGTTTGAAAAAAAATAAAGGAGTTTAGTAATATAAGAATATGGTTCAATGAATGATCTGAAGGTTTTTATTCGTATATGATATATAGATAGATAAATTACTTTTTTCATATCGTGCATTATTCTGTAGACCATAATAATAATAATTCGACTTCGTCTCATGAGGTTATTGGCGAGGGTTTCAACAAAAGCTATGGTATAATTTACGAAACACCGCAAAAAGATATGAAATATATATAACTAATAATAATAATAATAATAATAATAATAATAATAATAATAATAATGATGATGATAAACCATTTGATTTCATGATTTCCTCAACAGAAAGATGCTTCTGTGTTGATTCCAAGACCGGTGATGTTGACAAGACAACATATACAACACTTGGAGCTGCAAACTGTGTTGTCAGCAAAGGGGACAAAACAATGACAAAATGCCAACAAAAATTTGCTTCAATGCAGTTCAGTTTTGCCATCTGGCAAGGCATGTGGTATCCAAAGTGTGACACAGTGGGTAATTTTGAACCGGAACAGTGTGATAACACAGGTAAGTTTTAAGTTACATTAACTCATATAGTTTATGAGTAAATAGGTGGAGTTTATAAACAAGCCAATAAACTCCTTAAAATTACCTCCATTATAATAATGTAACAGGCAAAGCTGATCGTGGAAGGGTTTCACTGTTCTGTTTGTCGCCCCAAAAAAAAAACAAAAAGAAAAAATATTATTTATTTTCTCAAGATCTTATTTTTTGGACGACCATTTTGTTGATAGTTATGTCAGTAATGTGTGTGTTGTTCGAACGGACGTTCACGAGTGTATTCTAGAAACATGATATGCGCATGGAAAGTCACAAAATTGAATGATGTTCCAAAAACTTGTGTCAGACTAGCATAACTGCTAAAATTGATACAAGAAACACCTATTTTGCACAAGGATAACTAATCATAACTTACAACTGTAACTGTTTTATTTTAATTTTACAAAGAACGAGTTTGTTATAATTTTTAAATACCATAGTACCTAAAATGAATAAACGAGCACTGTATTCGAAATATCATCGACAGTTGATCAATGGAGTGGGTGTTTCGTTAGTACTGAAGTAAAATGGAACACTTTGGTATACATATATTTCAATTGAAAATTTTCGAACGTATCTAATCGATCTTATCATCAACTATTATTTAAGTACAATATAGGTGACGATAATCGGATAATGAATATTCAAAGATATTTTTAGACGCGGTTTTAAATAGTATTTATCATTCTGTTTACAGGAAAATGTTTTTGTGTAAGTGCAGTTGATGGAGTTGTGGACGAATCTACCAAAGTACTTGGCAGCGCTGACTGCTCCAGTAAGAAAAGACAGACATTGAAAAAGACAAAATGTCAACAAATGAGAGACATCAGGATGATTTCATTTGTGATATGGAAAGGAATGTGGACACCAAAATGTGACGTTCTTGGCAATTTTATGCCGGAACAATGTGACAATACCCGTAAGTGGTTTCTAAACATTTCAATTTTAATATTAGCATAATAATCAATGCCAGAAATAGCATTTGTCTTCTTGAAATCACCAAAGACATAAGTCTGTATGCACATTTGGAGCTATATAATCAGAAATAAGTGACCTCAAACAAATAAACATGCAAATAATCAACAGAAAAATCTACTTCTTCTATACCCCCTCCCCAAAAAAAAAAAAAAAAAAAAAAAACAAGAACAAAATAAAAAACAGCTCCCAACCACACATCTCCCACAATACATATTCAACATCACTAAACGCAATACTTCAAGTCTCACAAAAAACAAACAAAAACAAACCGTAATCAAGCAAAAATAGTCGGTCAACATTTCCAATACCAAAGAAGTTTCAGTAAAAAACACTAAACATTGGGTAATAGTCCATCGGAGGCTCGTAGAAAATCATTAGCTAAAACGCCTCAGTCTTGTATCTACAAGTATATAAATCGAATCGAAACCAACAGAAACCCAAAAGTTAAATTGGATTTAAAAAAATAGGGTAGCACGGTTCTCCCCCGTTATGTTTTTTAAAAGATACGCGATACGAAGACGCCAATTTAGCTGAGCAATATGCATAATATACAATATACGTTTGCATGGAATGGAGACATTAAATGAAACCCACTCAGCATTTTAAAGAATCCTTGCAATAATCTTCAAGGGCTTCAAATTAACCTTTGTGAGAAATGTTTTACTGCCTAACTATATCTCCTTCTCCAGTAACAGTCGAAATTGTCCGCTTATCATCCCGGTATACCCATTTGTATTGTTAAGTTATGTTTCGTTCTGAATATCATGAAATATATTCTACTTGACGTCCATCAAACAACAATGAATCAATTATATTCGTTCACCGAATTTGTAGCTTTATAAACGTTTTTCTAGATAATTCTATACCGAAAGTTCATAAGACATTAAAAGTAAAGTCAATAGTTTAACCTTTATGATGTGTTATAATCAATGCTTACCCAGTTGAAATCTTAAACCATTTTGATTTTACGCGATAAAAATTAAAAATTAAAAAACACACCATTTTAAAAAACTACAACGGTAACAGTTTATATCCAATAAAACAGTTTTTTTTTTCTTCATTTCAGAGCACTGTTTCTGTGTGGATGCCGTTGAAGGAACTGTAGATGAATCCACTAAAGTACTTGGCAGTGCTGATTGTTCTCAGAGTGTTAATTCGTTCACACAACAATAAATCTTAATTATATAAATACCGTACATCTTTCATAAAGATAAGAAGATGTGGTGTGATTGGTAATCAGACAAATATCCACCAAGGTTCAAATGAAGTGGATGTAAGCAATTATAGGCAACCGCACAGCCTTCGACAATGAGAAAAAAAACTACTAGAAAATCGGCTGACGTAAAATTTGTGAAACGAGAAAACTAACGGCCTATTTTTGTTAACTTTTAAAAGTCTGATTGTATCAGAATGCCAATATCTTACATTTATCTTAATCATATATTGATGATAATTGGTTGAGAGATATAATGATCAAGTATTTCAATGATTATTTTATGGATCTATCAACCGTATAGATATATATATTAGGAGAGGTGCGCAATTTTTACAGACATTATAATGAAAAAGATAAAATAATATGATCAGTTTACGTATCAATGATCACCCATTGATTTATGTTATAGTATCTAAGAAACGAACAGACCATGAAACATTAAAAGAGGCAAAGGATACCAAAGGGACATTCAAACTCATGTCGAAAATAAACTGACAACGCCATGGCTAAAAATAACAAGACAAACAGACAAACAACAGTACACAAAATAACACAGAAACCAAAGACTGAGCAACATGAACCAAATGACAATGAGGTCAATATAAGTTGAACCTTGTCAGACGGACACGCACACTTTACAGTAATTCAATACACAATTAAGATATAGTTGATCTATGAATGACAGTATATGAGAAACGGACCTACGATGGCCTATCCACTTCATTTAACTGTGGTGGATAATTTTCTCATTGGTAATCACACTGCATCTCCTCATTTAATACACACGTCGAAGACGACACGTATTATGGTATTCCAATGTCCGTCTGTCCGTCCGTCCATTCGTTCGTCAACCCTTCGTACAATAACTCAAATCACTTTAACCAATTCTCATATAACTTTAACACAATATTAGAATGTACGAAAGAAAGCTCCGTTCGATTTATTTTTATTTTTTGCATTATCATTTTAGAGTTACGGAACTTTGACCCTTATACTATATTTAAGTCAATTTTTCAAAAATCGCGCACTAACTCCAATATTCCTGGATTGATTTCATCAAAACTTTACATTATTATAGGAATCTGTAATTTTTAATTCCCCAGATTGTCTCTCCAGAGTTATGGGACTTAAATGGTCAGATTTTAATAAATTTTTCTCATATTGTACATGACATGAGTTTGCTTGGATTGATTTAATTGAAACTACATAACTGTTGGAATTGGTGAATATAAAAAAAAAACTGTTTGATTTAAAGAAAAAGGTACCCTCAGGTTTGTTTTTATACAGAACCATTTTATTTGCGTATAACTAAATGCCTTCGAAATATCCAATTTTATTCTTGCGACAATTTCGATAAGCACAATAAGGGCGTACCACACGCTCTTGGCACAGCTGTTTATTATACTAGGTTCGACAAATTAACATAAACAATAAACTATGAAGTAAGATCAACATCTTGTACCTCATGCAAGTTGAACTGGTACATCTTGCAACCACTGTTTTCATTAAATATATTGGACATACATCTTCAGTTGGTATCAGTTCTAGTGTCTCTTTAAATTTGTTCTAAAGGTGTCATGCATTTCAAAACTTTCTAAAAGAAACGGTTTTACCTTAAAACAGTTTTGACAGTTCTATCCTTGAACTAAATCCGACAGCTCTACCCTTTTGGACAGGTCATCTATCTATAAAGTATTTTGTTGAATTTATTTATCCAATTGAAGAATTTATCTTATTTTTCAATTTTATTTATTTTCATTTATTTCATTAATCTTATTCATTTTATGCATTTTTCTTGTTTCATTTATATATTTATTTTCTTGTTTATTGATGTCCTTTCTTTCTGTTTAAAGAAAATGTATTTATCTATTTCTTAATTTGCTATGGTTAAACATTATTTACTGACATGAAGAAATGACGGAAATAAAACATACACCCAAGACTGGAATTAGTTTTACTAAATATATTTAATTATTTTTATCTGAATTACAAGTAACAGGGAAATTCTAGTTAACTGTTTTTGTTCTAAATCACGACCAGAAAACTACTCTAACTTATGTTATTTTGTAATGTTCTACCCTAGAGCAGATATTCTGACACATTTATCAATTAGTTTTTATTCTTATTCATATTGTCATTGAACTAGCTTTCTTTAACTGCGAGTACACTTAAATCGGTTCTTTGTACCTTTTGTCTATATGATGTTTATAGTACTTCGTGCCAGTCTGATCAGTCAGGTCATTTCAAATTGATTTTTGCAGTTTAATCCGATGGTGTGATGTTATATCACTGTCCATAATTAGGAAAGGATTGAAAGTGCATACACATGTTTAACCCTACCACAATTTATGTGCCTGTTTTCAAGTTAACAGCTTGTTATTCAGTAGTTGTCGTTGGTTTGTATTTGTCATATTTATCTTTTTGTCTTTAGTTTTTCTTTATTAATAAAGGCCGTTTGTTTTTCACGTTTGAAATGTTTCTTTTGTGTCATGTCGCGACCATTTATAGCTGACTAAAGCCGGGGTCACACATTCAAGATGTTTACTGCCGTCCTTGGTAGGACATTCCCAATTAAAGTTTGTCGAAAGTCTGATCAAGAACCAGTGAATCGCGGCAGAAAATTCAATTTTTAATTAAAATTTGTAAAAACATTTATTTAATCACGACAAAAATCATATATTGTTCAGGAAGCGTCCAAATTCAGCCGTTTCCAGCCGAATTTGTCCCGATTATCCCGTTCTCAATCCGATTCTAATTCGATTTGTATCTTTCGCATGATAAAAAACGACCGAATATGTCCCGACACAGTCCCAATTCTTCCGAATGCGATCCGATAGAGATCAGACAGTGAACAGACAGTAAACCGATACTGACGAAAGATATCGGTTTGAAAATCGTTTCATGTGATAGTCCCGGCCTATAGAAAAATCGCCATATTCGAGAGGCAGGTACTACCGGAACGCAATCTCATCACAGTCTGCTATACCGCATTGCAAACGGCTTTGTCTTGACGCCTTATTATCGTGTTCTGTAATTGTTCGGACTCCGACGTGGGTATTATTGCCGAATTTCGTGTTAATAACGGGACTGGTCCAGAACAAAGACGGTTCTCATTCGGCAAGATCTGGATGCAATCTGGACTCAATCGGTATGAAAACAGAAATGACAAGTTTCTCCAGATCATGCCCGTTCCACAGGACACCGTCCAGAAAACACAGGACATTGTCACGATTTTGATCCGATATGTACAACAGAATCTGTCACGACATAGTCACGATTGTAATCCGACTAGACAAAATCGGCTGAAATTCCCCGAATGTAACGGAACGCACCTAACTGTCGTGGGTGCTTGGCCGACCCTCAGACCATTTCCGATCCGTAGGAATCTGTTACGAACGTATACGACTACTTTGAAGCACATTTATATCATTTGTTGAAGTTCTCCCTTCTGTCAAATATAAAGATATCATCCGCGTATAGTAGAATCGAAAGTTGTGTTCCATCAATATCAAACCCATAGTTCAAATCGTAACATGTTTTGGCAAAAGTGGAGGAGAAACGTTCTTGTCCTGGTTGACGCAATATTTACAGTAAAACCAATGCATTCCCTTATTATTTATCCGAACACATGAAATAGTGTGCTGATTAAAACTTTAATTTAAAAATCTATACTCTTTAAATGCATGTATTAATAGGATCAAGTGTGTATCGATGAAGCACTTTTTGAGATCAATGAACATCGAAAACTCAATGATTGATATCATCAATACTATTTTAAATAAAAATATGATCTTCACAAGACCCTTCTCTCCTAAATTTATGGAAAATAAACTAAATGAAATATAAAGATGAATTTAAAAGAAGTATTTACAATAATAACTTACAATTTTAATACTATCAAAGTTCGGGCCAAAAAGAGCAAATTGGTTAACAAGGGCCCATCCTTTTACACAAAATGACCCAGTAGCTTCTTAATATTTAGTCAATGTGGTAAGAATCATAAAACACGATTGTTTCATAAATAAGTAGAATAAAGATGACTATAGCTTGGAAAACATTTTTCCATGTAAATGAAGGGTTGCCATAATGGGGGTGGTTCCTTACGGGGCTCTCAAAAGCCACTTTGAAGATTACAAATTGCAATTCATAGAATTTTTGACGGAAACCTTTGAATTTTCCCCATATTTTTAACAAAATCACATATGCACAATACGGAATGATATTGATATATATATACAAAGCAATAAAAATTAAGATAAAACTTAAAGACAATGACATCATTGACCAACTTGATAGACTTTCTAACATGAAGCTTATATCAGACATTCTTGACTGTATCTTACAGAAGGGTTCGTGAAAAATTACAGTAACAAATATAACAGTACAACATAAAATAAACAGCAAGGGAACCCGAGAGAATATTAACCATTCTGGATAATATCTTTGTTTCAATCTTATATATACATCAATTAATAAAGATATTAAGTTCATCAAGGAGAAATTGAAAATCAAGTTATCCAATATTTTGAATTTTGTACGATTAGAAAACATATAGATGATAATTTCAAAAGTATCGTCAAATGTACATACATATAATAAAGACCTTCAAAAGGAAAATATTTTTGTCGACATAGTAGTTTTTTACTCAATGCCCAAAATAAATTAATACACAATACACATGCAATCCCGAGAGGGTGAACGAAACTGAAGGGCTGTATGTACATGTGTTGATAGTCGTCTCCTGTATTATTTCCACATAAGATTGAAATATTGTTTTTGTCAAAGCAAATATAAGTGTCACTTTGTAAAGTGCTTTTTGAATAATTGGTTAAGTTACTGGTAGAAGTATTTTTTAAATTGTTATCATTTGTATAATCAGGGCAGATATAGTAAGCGGCTAAGGAAAGAGAAATAACCGAAAGGAACGCTATGATTAAAATAAAAACAAGAATTCCTAGCATCCTTTTCGCTGCATGTAGTGCATAGATATCTAGGAAAAGTTTAACTTTGTATGAACGTCTGTAAAACGCAACATCAGCTGCCATACAACCGTTATTGTTGTAAAATAAGGGGTTAGCTCCACTTTCCAAAAGCATTTTCACAGATGATATGCTGTCATCTTGATTTTCCATCGATGCGGCAGCATGAAGACGTGTATTTCCTTCCTTATCTGGTATATCAATGTTCTCTCGGAATTTTACAATGGAAAAACACCAGAAAAGAAAATTCATATAGGTAACACGGATCAAAGAAAATAAAGAGGGGTGCCAGTTTTTCATATTTTCCGGAATTTCATTCATAATGTCCTGATGTATTGGATAATTGTTGACATGTGGCTTCCAATTTTTATCTTCATCTTGCTTAAATTCAATGCTGTTTTCCCTAATGAATTCATTCGAGAAGAAGTGTGTGTTTGCCATTTCAATATGTACATCTTTGATACTTATTACTATGTCTTTCGTTTTATTTATATCGTTCGTATTGTCTTTTGTGTGCTGGTGTTGTAATTCAGTTGAATGCTGTTCAGTATTAGTTGACATTTCAATTGAACAACGATTGTATTGTAATAAAGAACCAGTTATCTGTTCATTGCTTGAAAGATGTAAAGGTGTTTTTCCATCATTGTCGATTGAACTAGCATTAGCACCTTTGCTCATAAGAAAATCAACAGCTTCATAATTAGATAAGATAGAAGCTAAATGAAGAGGACTCCAGCCAATCTTGTCTCTTTTGTCCATAACAGATAATTCATTTTTCATCGCGGTTTCAAATATAATTTCCATCATTGCGATGTCATTTCTATATGCAGCAAAATGTATAACCGACCAACCGTTATTTGAAACCAAATTAATGTCATGACTACTAAGAAGATCAATTAGGTTTTCAATATTTGAATAAAAAACAGCCTCATGTAAAGCGTGTTGCTTTGAATCTTCTTCAACTAAAAATGTTTGAATTTGCAGATTTTTAGACGTTATTGCATAAAAAAGCAGCGATTTTCTTTTATAGTCGATGAAGTGCATTCCAATTCCATTATCCTTAAGACATTCTAATAATTGGGTATCTCTGCCATTAATAATTAGTCTCTTTAAGGCATACTGACTTTCAAGAGAATTTACATTTGCACCTCTTTCAAGCATTGATTCAATGATTTCTTTGCAACCGCTTAATAAAGCTAGTGAGAAAATAGACTTATCGGATCGTATGTATTTATTTTGTTGCTTTTGTGACATTCGTTTAAAAAATAGTCCACGAAATAATTGCAGCCAGTGGCTACGACCCAATGAAATAATGTTTTGCCAGACGGGAAAATTTCCATGATTGCTGCTACTGCCTCCACATTGTTTTCTTGTTTAT
Source organism: Mytilus coruscus (assembly GCA_017311375.1). NCBI lineage: Eukaryota > Metazoa > Mollusca > Bivalvia > Mytilida > Mytilidae > Mytilus > Mytilus coruscus. Next base: position 17,014,886 of record CM029604.1, read on the forward strand.
ATATAGGATCAAAATGCTTCCATTTTATAAAAGCTACACAGGAGATTTCCGTTTCCACAAGCTTTTGTCTGGTTATCAATTTTCCACAGTCGATAACATCACCCATCACTTTGATAAATTTCTCATCTTTAATTGGTTGGCTGCATAATACATCCATGAACTCGCCTGTCTTCAGTTCTGCAATATATCGATTTGCTAAAAGCAGAATGACTCCTCGTTTAATACAATTACATTTTCATCGTCGTTTACTTGTGGTGAAATCACCCTAACTCTTTCCTTCAAAAATGCAATATCACAACATTCTAAAAATACACATGGATTCACCTTTGAGAAGTGAAAACTAATAGCTTCTAGGAAAGAGTCGTGTAGAAAATTTATTACTCCGCAATATGATTTTACATATACGCTTTCAACGGAGAGCAAACTGTTAAGTAATGTATGTCTTGAGATATTTCGATTTAGGCCACACGCTTCAGCTATCATACCAATTATACGCCCGCTTTTCTCTTGTTCTTCGTCGGAATCATCAGAAACAGAAAACAATTTTACTTTCAACTTCCCAGAAAAATCATACATGTAACTAATGAACAATATACTTCTTTGTTTCGCTGATGTAATTTTGTTATTTCATCATTCAAATAGTTAAACGGCCTTTGAAAGAAATCAGATTTGCGCAGAAAGAGACCATTACTTGTTGTAAAAACATGGCATAATAGTGGAAAGGCAAAGTTTCCTTTACAACAGTCTTTACATTCCGCATCGCTTATATCATTTTGTCTGTCAGTGCTAATTAAATGATTTTTCAAAATTGACATTTTCTCCTCCAGTAGAAGACAGTTGTCTTCATGATCTAAATCAACGATATAAGCTTTTTCACTCAAACACGTTTTGGCTGACTTGAATTTTGTATCAATAGCCACAACCTTCCGTAATGTACAAATAAGTTTCGCATTATCGTCAATAAATAACGTTGTCAGTTTCGAATCTAGTCTTTCCCACTGATTGACATACGATCCGTTTACTGAATATTTCCCAACTGCATCGTCTATCACAAAGATTTGTTTTGTTCCTTTACATCTATATTCCAATATTTGTTCAACATATTCCACTGGAACAACATCGTAACCGTATGAAATCCATTTTAATGCTACATTTCGAGCTGTTGCTGATTTACCAGAGCCTGATTGTCCAATTATTATGACAATATTTTCAGATTCTAACATATCGTATACCAGTTTTCCTGCTCTAGTGAAGAAAAATGGTTTGTCGTCTATCCTCCATTTGTTGATTAAGTCATGAATGTTATCTAAAATATTCCTTCACATTAATTAACCATAATCTAAATATTATATATATGATTTGAATTAAAAGCAAATAAAAGGACAAATATTTCATCCCGCTTAATTCTACCCAATTCAATTTTGTCAATTTGTAAGGTATGTGACAGTAGGATGGTTCAAAGCCGGTTTTATTAAAACATATTTAACCTTTGATGAACACAGTGTCAGGTGTCCCTTTAACTTAAGAAAAATGATTTGTAAACTTTTAATTTGATATGGAATTGATATGACTCGACGCTCTCCTATCATGTTTTGAGAATATACTGAATGAGCATAAAATTGTTATTATTACATTAATTTTGATGCATTTTTTGTCACAATGGTATCAACTGATGGCTTTAGTGATGTATCAATAATTTTGAAGATCTTTTATTGTTGATTATGCTTGCCATTAACACTATTCGTCCATCTATAAAAGTTGTGAACTTAAAAGCAAAACCGCTTGAATATATAAAAAGTGTTTTGTTTTAGGGTATTAATTCTAAGAAAAGTTGTTAATGGTTTAAATTATATTTCCATTGTTGAAGATCATGTATTTTGATCTTTTTATGGTTAGATATTCTATCTACCTTTTATAGTTTGCAACCTGATTGGTTGATTATCCGGGGCGAATAACTTCCCATCCCCAGCTGAACTATTAACACCCTGGTATATATTTTTGAAGAATAACCCCAACTAATTTGTTTTGGACAATATTCCGAAAAATTGAAAAATTAAATTTTGCCAAAATCCCTTGGGTCAACTTAGGAAGTATGAATTTTCAACACAGGTATAAAATTCCGTACACCCCTGATAACACCAGGATCACTAATTACACCTCTAACATTGGTTAAAAGTGTTATTTGACGACAACGACTCCTTTAAAAGTTGTCTATCAATTTTGGCAGATAAACTCATCATAGATACAATGATAAAATGTGTGTACGCCAGATGCCCGTTTGTCTACAAAAGACTCGTCAATAACGCTCGAATAAAAAGTTTAAAAGCCAAATAAAGTACGAAATACAAGAAAAATGAGGACCCAAAATTCCGAAAGGTTTTGCCAAAATACAGCTAAGGTAATCTGTTCCTGGGATAGTAAATGTTTAGTATTTCGAAAAATCAAAGTTTTGTAAACAGTTAATTTATAATTATGACCATATCAATAATAATTCATGTCAGCACAGACGTGATGACTTCTTGATATGTGAAGAAGATAAGTGATGATGATCTGCACATTTTAGCCACTGTCATATTTTTAATCTATTATGACTTTCATGATGTTGAACAATTTCAGCCTTATGATTTTCTGTCGTATCAGACACCGGATAATGTTTATATACCACAAGAAACATTCTAATTAAGTTTGGTATAATTGGCGTGAAAGTTTCAACGGAAAATATTTTAAAAAAAGTCAACAGACGACAGACGCAAAGTGATCATTGTAGATTAAACACATGGCATTCTATTAAGCATTCAGAAACCAGAAAATTTACATTTTGTTTACGGAAACAAGGACAATGATATTGGAACTTTATAATTTGGTACTGTTTAGTAGGTTGGTATACATGATCGATTAAATATACATGCTAAAAATCAAATTGATAAAAATAAGGTATCCTGAAGATTAAGATATCATAGAACAACATCCAAAATAGCTTATACCATTGAAAGCCTCAAACGATCAAAGTAAATAGGGCATATATTTACGACAAACAAGTTAACGATGGATTGAGGTATTTGTCATTTACTAATATTGCTGGAAAATTTGGATATGATAAAATGCAAAAACTGAAAAAATAGTTACTTATTTTCTGAAACACTTAAGTTCATTTATAGTTCGGTTCATATTGCTCAATATTTAGTTATTGATTTTGTGATTCAGTGAATATCTGATTGGCTTCCCGTCTTTTTTCGTTTGTTATCATTTCTTCGATTTGTCTTTTTTTATCCTTTTGGTACTCTCCTATTTTCCGTTCAATTAATGTCCATGCATTGTTTTGTTTTTTGGTGTTTAACAAACGTCTCGATTACATGGTCTATTTTAAGAAGTAATATTTAACAGGCGTGTATGATAATTGAATTATACAGTTCAAATATACAAGATGTTTAAAATAATACCTGAAATGTTTTTTGGTAAGTGACCATCCTTATAAAAGTGAAAGTCATTTTGGACATTCTCTAGTTGCAGTTCAGTTCTTTTGAGTTCCCCTTCAACCAATTTGAGGTCTCGTTTAATTGCTTCGATCTCTGTCGCCAAGCAAGTAACAATAGCACCATTCTGCGAACCATCCAAGTCGCAATGCAAAATTTCCTTAATTGCATTCGGACTATGCCCACCATTACAGAATGTTATGGCCTGAAATAAAAGCAAAATTCTATTTTATAACACTATGCCAAAATGTAAATATTAAAGAGTATTTCAGCGCAAACGAGTTATCCGATCTTATCTCATATGTAAAGTTCACAAATGATAATATATTAAAAAATTCTAGGTTTGAAGTTTCATAATAAGGAGGAACCATGATTTCTGCATTAAAATATGATTGCCAATGAGACAAATATCAAACAGGGACCAATAGACGATGATGCAAGCAACTGTGGGTCCTTGGCCCTTTAGTAAAGTAAGCTATAAAACTCCCATCAGGAAAAAATACAATATACTTCAAAAAGTAAAATTAAAGATAAACAAATAACACAGATAGCAACCAATGTCAACCTGAATTACAGTCTCTAACTAAGGACCGGCAAACACAGGATGTGACGGGGTTAAACATGTTTTAGAGCGCTCAATCCTCCTTTTAACTTGTAAAAGCACAACACTAAAAAACAAACTGTGAAAATCAGTAAGAAGGGTCTAGACATATCTGATTGATACTAAACACGACACAAAACGAGTAAAAAGACAAAAGACATTACATACAGCTTTCAAAATAGTTGCAGTTATTGAATGAAAGTTCAAAACCAATAATAACTAATAAATAATCAAGTTTTCCCAGACTAACGTGTGTTCAGTTCATCAAATAAAATTGTTGTTCTTGGTTATTTGAAGGAATTGACACTGTGCCATACATTTATTGATCTACCGAAATTAAAGTAATCAATTTCTTTGGATGACAGTTTCCTCTTTAATTATATCATCTGTGAAAAGTAAAATAACAAAATACCGAACCTAAAGGGAAATTCAAAACGGATAGTCTTTTATAAAATGGCAAAATCAAAACTCAAACACATCTAACGAATGGAATATTAATGGACAACTGTCATATTCCTGACTTGGTACAGGCATTTCCTTATGTAGAAAATGGTAGATTAAACCTAGTTTTATAGCTAGCTAAATCTCTCACTTGTATGACAGTGAGCATAAGATACTGGCCCTCAGATTTTAAGCTTTTGAAATATCATTTCATTCGTAATAGCTGACCGAATTAAATACAAACCTCGCTGATTGTTTTCCACTTGTCCTGGAAATCCAAGGTGTTCAAGTTGTTTTCAGTTGAATGTGCTATCTCATTTCGATAGTACTTTATTCTTGATAGGTAAGCACCTGGCGATTTGTCACTAGGAATAGGTAAATTATCCCAGCCTGATGCTGGTGGATATATCCCGGTAATGGTATATTCCTCAGTAAACACACCATCAACGTTACGTCAAAATCTGCAGAAGAAGTAGCTGAGAAAAACAAGATGTCGTGTGTAATATAAGTAACTCCTGTGTCAATTACTACAATTGTTTAATTGATTGGTGGTGTATAACGTCATTTTAAGCACACTTGACTATCACCAATTCTTTTGTTTTTGGTTGAGGAAACCTGAGTATCGACAGTGAACCACTGAACTTCTGCAGGAAAACTGGAAATCATATGCAAAATTGATAGAGCAGTACGACCAGTTGTATCCGTTACATATGTAACATTCCTTTTAACTTTTTTCACACAAGAAATATTGAGTTATTGAATTAAAACGAAAGAAAACATTTGTCCTAAACTTATGTTTAAACGATTGCACTGCCCACACTAGTAAGAAAAGTTCACAACGAATGGTCTCATAGATAATGTATTTGTGCTAAAATAAAATATACGACGTCTTGTAGTCTCTGGTGGTTATTTGTCTCATCGGTAATCACACATCACACACAACTCCTTAGTTTACTCTATATATTTAAGATTGTGTTAAATAACAAGCCTTCTTCGGTGAAAATTGGATTATTTTAGTTGAACATTATTGTAGATGCTGACTTTTACCAAACCCAAAAAAGTCTAGCTGCAGAAGTTAAGAAGTCAAACAGTCAGCTCATTTTCTTGTTGTCTAGAGGTTTGATATTTCAGTCTTTGAATAAAAATCAACATAATAATTATGTTCACAAGGATATTCGAATACCTCAACATGCTTAATATCAGATGAGGTATATGTTCAGGAGACACCTAAAATGCATATATGCTGAACTTAACAATAAGAGAGTTGAAACCTTAGTTTTGATTAATATGAATCAACAGAAAATTTTATGAAAAGTATGTCGTAAATTATGATAGTATCGAAGCATTAAATAATGTAATCATGATTAATTACCAATGTAATCATTAATTTAATTAGTTACTTTGAAAACGATGTAATCATTAATTCAATTTAGTCATACAATTGACAAAATAATTGTAATTTAATCAATTACATTGAAAGTAATCGAACTCATCTCTGTATGCAACAATAAGACTACGAACATATATCAGACAGCAATTAACGACAACCATTGAATCATATCACAAAGCCTTATTATTTGTCCTTTCTTATATTTTCCTTGTCATTATGCGAATAATTAATGATAAAATATTGTCTAGCATGAATTTGTCTAGTAGTTTAAGCTATTTATAGGTTAGACATCATGTGGTAATGTCCCATGATGATGCAAAATGCGAGACGAGAAGGAATAGTCTCATTTAATTTCACACATTCGAAATCATAATTTTACAGACCTTTGAAGTCAGATGACGAACGTGAACGGTTCTGATTGCGATAGCAAAAATTCTAGACAATGATTGCTGGATTAATGTCTCATTGGTAATCATACCACATCTTCTATTTTTCGTATGTATTATTAATTTAACTTTATGTAATACCTGATAAAACTCGCATTTATAAACATACGAATAAATTATTACTGTATGTTGTGATTCGTGTTTAAATTTTATTAGATTAATAAATCCCAGGTCTGATTGAGTACTAATAGACAAACAAGAAGAAAATGTATACCAAATACCCTAGGGATCAGATTTTGGCCGAAAATAACTCAATAATGTATGATTGAATTCTATGAATTTATCAATTGTACGATTTTTTATTTTTATTTTTACCATTAGGTCCAATTGATATAGGAGAGCATCTCAGTGGCATTGATAACTCGTCTGTTAACAAGATAAGAAATTGTCTTGGAGTTTTTATTGATTATGATAGCCAAGCTTGTAGGTGGTATAAGACCGTCAAAGTACGTTCGAAGTGCATCTGGTACAACTCTGACATTGAGCATGCAAAACTTCCAGTAATTCTTCTCTTCAACAGTTAGTTTAAGTGTAGATGCTGCCATTTTTTTCTATAATAAGTTGATATCAATTATTCCTACAGTTACAACAAAAAAGGATGAAGTACGAATAAAAAATTCCCGAGTCTGTTAACTGTATCATCTGCAAATAACTTTGATTTATTTCACTGGCATATATTTTGAGAAAAAGTTGACAATGAAACAAATTTCTCAAAAATTGAAGCGAATTACCACTTAAATATTAATACAAAAAGGGGTATAAATAGCAACAAAACAACTGTCCACGACACAGTCCAAATCACATGGATTCAAGCAACAATTAATAGGTATCCACAGGAAAGCCGATGCTTGTACTGTACACTTGCTCCTTCTTCATTAAACAATTACGAATACAAATTAAAATGTGTATGATGAATTAAGAATTATTACTAACAACATGCATCTGAAACTTAGCATCCATGAATATTGTAGAAAAGTTCTTACAAAATCTTTTAATACAACTCGAGTTTAAAGCTTATTGTAATTTTTTCAACAGATATTTTAAAATTTTTTCCACGAGTAGCTCTGCACTAAATCGAAGCAGTATTGGATCCGTTTTAAAACTAATTCAACAGTCAACCTATTTTATGTAATTTATATGTTACATATCGTCTTTTCAAATATATGATAAACTTTATAAGATAAATCATATAATTCACAGGTTTTTTCTAATATCTTAGGTGGAAAGAGTTTGAGACTTAGTACTTGATAATTTATTAATATATCAACGGAGAATTAAAGAAAAGTATGTTAGAAATTATTCAATCCTGCCGAACTTTATTTTTTTTATAATTTTATGAGATATTTTATACATTTATATACCTCATATATATATTTTCGTAATACCAATTTTCGTGGATTGTTGAAAAATCCATTTTCGTGGATATTTGTTTTGTGGTTTTGCTTAAGTCTGCATACAAGTCTATAAAATTTTTGTGTTTCGTTGAACATTGAAATTCGTTTTCACCTTTACCAACTATATCTGTTATGTTAAACAACTTTTACAACTAGTTTTTCGCTATCGTCCAAAAATGTGAATAAAAATAAAATATTTTCTTGCAGTACAACTTTCATCACCTATTTTGTCTTTTACACTAACCGAGGCCTAAAATATCAAAATGTATTTAAAAATCATTAGTATATGGTTTGATTAGAATCGCTTATTGTTTTTCCCCGAATAGTTTGCAATTTAACTCTATCAACATGGCATTTTAAAACCAGAACAATAGAGAAATATCAGCCTAAAGTCTGCCAGTTTATTTAACAGACTTAACAAAATGAAATAAGTGTTATAAGACACCCTAAAATCATTTGCATGTAAATTGTTAAAATACTTTTATTTAAAGATACGTTACACAAATATTCAAAGCATTTTTTATTTTGATAACACGATAGTAACATGGCAAATATACACACCTATTTGAAATATACATGCTTAAAAGAAAGGCGAAAGATATCAAAGAGACATTCAAACTCATAAGTGAAAAAGAAACTGACAACGCCAAGGCTAAAAAAGAAAAAGACAAACAGACAAACAACAGTACGCAAACCAAAACACAGAAAACTAAAGACTGAGCAATTCGAACCCAACGAAAACTTGGACGGGGGATCTCAGGTGCTCCGGGAAAGGAAGCAGATTCTACTCCACATGTGGCACCCGTCATGTTGCTCTGCTCATGTTAGTACAAACCCGGTGATAAGTCTAATTTGATAGGTCACATTCGGTGAAAAGTGGACAGGATTGTAGTTACGCCAATTGGAACATACCCGTTATCATCTGTGAAACAGATATCACATAACGGTCAACCAACTAATGGCATCCATAAAATATACGAAGAGATGATTCAACTGCATCACTTGGAACTCTTGGTTTAATAGCTTCCTTGTGGGCAGCAACCCTATTTCCAGGAAATCATGATAGGAAATACAAACCTTGGAATGTCGTGTCAACTGGGAGATATATACTCCGTATGCAGCCGCTGCTAGAATGTTGCTACATAGAAATGGAAAGATCACAATTTGGAAACTGAAATCACCTCTTTTAAAGTTTTGTTTTTAGCCGACCCTCATTATCAATTTCTAGATGTAAGTCAAGATATGAGGCAGACTGTATCTGTTGTATCCTTTATCTCAAGGTGGACGGGATAGATGCGTTCAACATACTCATCAACTTTTGAAATATTTAATTAAGAGATCATCATCTATATAGCGGAAAGTAAAGTTAAAATAGGCTGTTCTATTCTTTTCTTTCTTCCTAAAAAGTTCCTGTATGAAGCCAGCCTCATATGATTAAAGGGACAAGTCGGCAAGAAGATGAGCACAGTTGGTTACAATGGAAATGCCGATTATTTGTTGAAAACGCGTCCTTCAAACGCAAAATTGTGTTGTCAATGAAAATTCAAGAACCTTGATAATGTTGGTTTCAGAAATGTTTTTGTTTGAATCAGAGTGATATTTTACAAGATATGATTTATCCCTCCCATGAAACAAAGCGAGACCAACTCTTTCAATTTGTCTTTTAGTTTGGAATGGGGAATACTTGTGTAAAGTGTAGAAAAGTCAAATGTTTTAATACTATTGCAAGATGAAAGAGTCTTGAATTGTATGTACTCTTATAGATCTTTGGAGTTGTTTAGTATCCAAATCTGATTCTCGCCACCTTTAGAATAGGTAGTTTCACAAAAACTTTGAAGCCCGGCTTTGATTGCTGATAACATTGATGTTAATAGTTTCAAAAGTGGTTTTGTGGAGCACCTGGATGACCCAGCAATATAACGATATTTGTAAGGACACTTATGTAGTTCAGGTATCCAATACAGTGATGGAAGATCCAGTTCTACAATTTTGGTTGAAATTCCATAGGAACATAGAACAGACCTCTGTTTTTTCCAGAATTTCCTCCTTTGTCAGTGTCGTGGGGGCATATGTTGAGTTTGCAAGTGATTTATCAAAACCTAATTCATTTATCAAGCAGTTTATGTTATGAGGTTTACACACATAAACGATGTTAGTTTGGACTCTATCTGAGGGGACAACAACGTATTTGTCTTTGAGGTAGGACAGGTGTTTTGCAACAATTGGGTCTTTAAAGATTGATGTAGCATGATTATTCATAGACCCATTAATTTTTTTTAATTCTGATTTGTATCAACGATCTCACGTCTTAATCCATTCGGAAAGAGTATCTACGTCTTTTTTCCCGCGTTTTATCCCACTGCCTGGCATAATCCTCGACTGAGTCCATCAGTATTTTGAAGTTGTGTTTCCAATTGATGGATTTAGGCTTACGATATTTCGGACCTATGGATAACACATTTTGTAGAGAAGTGTTATTGACAATGTTTAGGTCACCAGTAATATCATGGCCAGCTGGACTATATATGAATTGGGAACTAGCAAAGGTGCAATCGGGAGGTTTAGATATCAAGTCGTCAATACTGAGATCCAGCAACACGTGTTTGTAATTGAAAATTTTAATTGCAATTGGTTTGGTATAGGTATAAGAAATGATACATTGTAGGTAAAGACTGGTTTTTAAAATATAGAGGTATTTTCGAGAGAACTGATTTATGATGGAGGATATTGCCCAAGTTGATGGCATTGATATATTTGTTTGCAAAGGAACTTTTTTAAAAGGATTTTAAACTCCTTTTCATCTTTTCCCATGCGAACTGGTTTGAAAGTCTGTGACTTGCAATATCCACTATGATAGCTTTACGTTTGTATTGGTTTGAATGGGGTTTGTAACAGTGGTGAATGAATGACATTTAAAAAGTAAGAGAATTATTATTATAAAAACCAGTCAGATGATACGAACGGACAACTAAAAATCACAAAAGACGAAAAACCGACAACATTTTGGAAAAAAAGTAAACAAGGCGAAAAGAAAACAATAGTCTACAAATCACGCTATACAGAAAACTAAAGACTGACGAGACGAACCCAAACCATAAAAACAGGGTGGTTATCGCAGGTGCTCCAGAAAGATCATTTGTTTTTCGCCGCAGTTGCCATGGGTTAATTTTGTCGGTCTAATACAATTGACCAACGGCCTGATTTAATTACAAAACAAGGGAAAAACAAAATATGAATACTATGAAATATATAATTTAAATATGATAGCATTTTATGCTTATGTTGGTATACATTTACTTAGATTTACATTCATAATTACGTTTTAGAAATATTGAATTTGTTTTAAATGTTTGGGTATATTAGGATATTTCAATATGGCACCTTAGTATCGCACTATTTTTTGGGGAGGGAGTAGAGATGTAACTTGCCAGTCAACATCCTAAGTACCTGTCTTTGTAAGAATCATGAAGGTTCCGTTTGATTCATGATTTATGACACCTTTCAAATGTCTCTATATTTTGTGTTTTGAAGAAGGCATGGTATGAAATGAAGTTTAATATAATCAATTTTTTAACGCCACGATAAAGGTTTTTTGTGCTGAGGCGGCCTAAAGCAAACACTCAAATCAATCCATTCTTTTCTTTTGACCCTTTGTTGCAATGGAAACCATCCCAACAACATTTGTATTAAAAACCTGCAAAAGTAACCTTTGAAAATGAAAATTAAAGACAAGTTATAGCACCATTGAAATACAATTCATCAATCAGTACAATAAGTTTGTTTTCAAGCTGACAGACAAAGCACCAAACTATAAAAAATGAGAAAATGTAAGTTTACGTGATAGTTTGTTTCCATAACAACAATTCAAAAATCGTTAAAATCTATAAAAAATTTCTAAAATTGCCAAGTTTTAGTTTTGTTTATCACTCAACACCATCAATACGCTATCATGTCGCTGACAAATTTTAAAAGATAACATATTGGAATTTTATAAGATAAAAAAAAAAGTCGCGTGTTGATTTTTTTTTTGAAGAAATATTTTATTAAAAAATGTCCATTTTATTAAAACTCTAGATTGCCATACATATCAACAGTAAAACTCTTGAACTTAACATGCCAAAATCTTTCATTTATTTGTGCATTTCTGACACAAATTTGATCATTATAAATGAGAATATGTATATGATTTTTAAAGTTATATTTGTACATAATGAAAGTCAATCATTTTGGATATGGTGTACCCTCTTTGGAAAAGATTTCAGTTTTTCAGAATTATGAAATTTGTCAGAAAATAATAAAGATGGTATTTGAGTGTGCTTCCTTGGGAGCAGTAAATTTTCAATTAGATAAAGTTTTAAAGAATTTGTTTTTCAATTCCACTGTTTAAAGATTTATAATTGAACCCCTAGTTTCTAAAAACGGGTTTAGTGTACTGTTGACTTATAAGGAATACAAAAGAGTTTGCTTTGTGTTTTGTGCCTTTTGTTTTTATGTTGTTGTTTATGTGTTTTGTACCGATCAAAAGTAATACCGAAATACCGAACTCCGAGGAAAATTCAAAACGGAAAGTCTCTAATGAGTAAAGCAATTTGCAACTCATTATTTTACAGTTCGTTCTTATGTCGTGCTTTTACACTACAAACCAAGGTTAGGGAGGTTGAGTGTTTACAAACATGTTTAACCCCGTCACATTCTATATTTGCATAAATGAATGCATAAAATTGATAAAGTGTTGTTTACATTTTTTTAAACAATGGGTCGATACCTCTGCTTGTGTACCATCAGTTCCCGAAGGTATCATCAGCTCAGAAGTAAGTACTTCGGTATTGACATGATTAATAACAAAAATTTCTAAAATTGTCCGTTTATCGATTCTTGAATTATAAAGAAACTAAGGCTTCAACTCCATAAGGCAGGGTTGACCTTAGATGGATTTGGCTATTTGTTGGTACTTTTTGGTCATATAGCTCTTCGGGTGTTTCGGTTCTTATACATCATCGGCTTTCAAATATTCGGCTTTGAGCGTTCCTGATGAAGGTAAATCCAGAAAAGCGCTTCGGACGCATGAAATTAATAAAGTGTTGTTTTCAATTTTTACAGCACTGGGTCGATACCTCTGCTGGTGGACTATCAGTCCCCGAGGGTATCATCAGCTCAGTAGTTAGAACTTCGGTACTAACATGATTAATAACAAACCTTTCTAAAATTGTCCGTTTATAAATTTTAGAATTATAAAGAAACTAAGGTTTCAACTCCCTCAGGCAAAGTTGATTTTATATTGATTTGGCTATTTTAGGTACTTTTTGGTTATAAAGCTCTTCAACTGTTTCGGTTCTTATACATCATCGGCTTTCAAATATTCGGCTTTGAGCGTTCCTGATGAAGGTAAATCCAGAAAAGCGCTTCGGACGCATGAAATAAATAATTTGTTGTTTTGTTTTTTGTCTATCTCAAGACAGTATACCGTAATGCAGTGATTGTCAATTGTTCATGTCTGTCATACTTAGTATTTGCTTTTGTATTATTGTATTGTTAGTAATTTTGCCGTAAGTTTTCTCTTTTGAATTGTTTCACATATTTCAAGTTGGTGCTTTTTATATCTAACTATGCGTTAAGAGTTTTTCTCGTTGTTGAAGTTCCGACAGTGCCGTATATGTGCTTATATCTTCCTTATTTGATCTGTGGCCTGTGAATAGTTGGTTCATTGACCATCATATCCTTATATCCATATTAAATGTATCCTGTTTTTATTGGATAGACCGTTTCAACATAGTCACCAAACTGAATCAAGTATTAACAGAACATCATCTTTATAGCAAAACTTCGAGCTAAAATTTGTAATTCTTCTTGAGAATCTCCCGTATGAAGAATTAACAAACCAGCCGACAACAGGAGCACAATTGACAACCATAGGAACAGATATGTAATCAACTTTTATACTAGTATTAAAGTAATATGATTTCAATATCTTGATGACAAGCTACGCCAGAATTTGTGTTGAAAAGACTTTAATATGAAGATTTTACTACATTTATCACATAAATTGAACATTATCAAAGATTTGTATAAATGAGATCAAGGTCAGATGAACCCTACCAGACAGGCATGTACAACTTACAATCATAACACACACACAATATAGTTATATTATTATTTATAGTATCTGATATTCTGACTTAATTACAAAATTGAACATTGACCAATAAAATTAGGTTACGGTCAAATGAACTTTACAAGACAACATGTACACTATGCAATCATTCCATACACCGTATATAGTTGACATATTGCTAATGGTATATGAGAAACAGACACACACACATTAGAATTGACGATTTTATCAATGAAGGTCAAGGAAAGATGAACCATGCCAGACAGACATGTTCAACCTACAATCAATACACACGCCATATTAGCTTATACCAAATGACAAAACCACAAAAACGTAACATTGACCAATTAACCATGAAAGTCAGGTCAAGGTCAGATATAACCTGCCAAACAACATGTTGACCATGCACTCATGTTATACTGCAAATAAAGTTTAATTGATACTCAAAGTGTCTTAGAAATAGACATAGCCATGTAAACTTAAGATTGGCAAATGAGCCATGTATATGATGTCGAAGTCAGATGAACCCTGTCAGATAAACATGCACACATTAAAATCATTCCACACACCAAATTAAATGGCTGTATTGCTTAAAGTATCTAAGAAAAAGAACAAATTGGAAAAAGTAACATTGACCATTCTACAATGAAAAAGAGATCAAGGTCAAATAAACCCTGCCTGTCAGACAAATAGAAATAAGAAGTTGTGGCATGATTGTCAATGAGGCAACTATCTACCAGAGACAAATTGACATGTAAGATAACAACTATAGATCAATGCACATCTAAAATCATTCCATACATCCAAAAAGTTAAACTATTGTTTTAGTATGATAAATATCTGAGATTCGGACTTAACCATGATGATATAACCTTGATCACTGATCCACGAGGTCGAGACCAGGTGAACCCTATCTATCCTAATCCCATGTACAACATTAAGTTATCTTATTCCAATGCTAAGTGAGTATTTCCCAAGCTAAACATTTTTTCAAGCAGTCGCTGAAGTATGAAAATTAGGTCAAAGAAAATTGACATATGTTGCGGTTTAAAACAAGTTTGCAGGCTCCAAAACCGCCCCTCCCTCCCATTGAAAACTAGTGTGATTACACAAAATAAGGACAAACTGTAAAATTCAGTTGAAAAGGGCTTGAATCAGCAGACCGGTTCAAAGGACACAAATAAACCACAGGCACTTGTCTCTGAAAACATTACCTTACATATACTTTAATTTAACACAAGGTATCTAAGTAGTATTTTGACAAATGACACTTGGTCGCAAATTTCCGTTCAATTTCGATTCTGTGGTTGCCTATCAAACTGAAACTTCACCTACTTGGTAGGACTGCTATGAATGATTCCGACAGCAGAGATAGGCGTGTTATACACCATTTTGTAGATAATATAAGGTAGATGTACAAATTAACAAGTTATAGTGGGATTGACACCCGCGGGATCGAAATACAACTGATATTCGCAACCGAGTGTCTTTTTGAAAAATATGAGTTAGGTACCTTGTGTTTTATTAAAGTATATGGATATGTTTTTAGAAGCACGTACCTGTGAAATAAACACATCAAACTAGAAGACTTATGACACAAAATACCAATCTAAGAGTACTCAAACTTATTAAAACAAGATTAAAGCCAATTACATATAATAAATAAATCATGTTTCCTAGACAAAATATCAGTCAGTACACATCCTATACATTTATTGTAAAGACATAACATTACCTTGTGCTATGCCAAAATTTTAATATCGCTAGTGCGTAGAACCGTCAATGTATCGCAACCGAAATGTAAAGCAATGCATATTTAGCTGTGTTGAATGTACTGATAGCAAAATCAATGTTAATATCGATCAAAACAATTTTGAAAGATCTTATTACACTGTCAAATTGATAACATGTTGAAAATATTTCAAAGAAATCGATCAGTTCATATTGACCGTGTTTTAATCTACGTAGTCTTTAAACAACATCATCGCCAACATTGTAATACATTTTCTTCAGGTGCAGGCAAACACATGTATCTAAGAAGGATTTAGTAAAGTTTCAAGTAATCTGTGGTGACGACAACCATGACATGACAATTTACCAGTGATCAATATATTACGTTAATTGTTCATTGCACGTTCAATCTTATGGTCACAGACAACGAGTTGGGGTATTAACACCGTGAGATTGGACCAAAGGAACATCACTGTATAATGTTGTGTTCAGTTTTATTTCACACCAGAACTATTGAATATGTTTGTTTCTTATCAAAGAAGAAACAAATATGTCGACTCTAATTCAATAAATAAATGTTTAGATCTTAAATCGTAAGATACTAAAATAGTCGTTTAATCTGTTATTTTATCGACAGTGTCTTACTTCGATTGTGACAGTTTGACTGATTATGAGTTCTCATGGCGGATAACGCAGACATAGCAGGAGACGCTTAGTTTTCGACGCATCCGTTCTTGCTACTTTTGCGATGCCATCATTTTTGTTGGTTACCCTTGTCTGTTTTTTAGTCAATTAATGAGATTTTAACATCGATGAATTAGTGCTGCGTTAATTTAGGTTCAAATCAAAATTCAAGAATAAACTATATTGTTTATTCTATTTATTCATGATAGTGCACTACAAATAATAAAATTATAAAATAATAATATATACAGATCTGACAATTGGGTTTATTTCTCTTTTTAAATCTTTATTTCAGAAATATATTATGTGCTACATATAAAGTGCAAGCTATATTTTAGACATACAACGATTTCAAAGCGGAACTACACTCAGCAAAAATTATAATTGTGGATTTATTGATGTTTGCAGGGTAAAACATTTTCTGTGGTTTCATTTGAATGTATATATGGTCTCATATTTCCCAACTATAGACTTGAACGAAACTTAAAATTCCTACAAGCTTGAATGATGAACTTGTGTATGTCAATACTACTTAATTAAAATTCCACAAAATTCATATCTACACGTATTTGTCAATCCCGTAACATTGGTACCCTAGCTGTTAATAAATGAATCCTCGTTATATCATAACTGGAAGTTTGGTCAATCCATGTTTCTATGTCTGCATATGACATTTTGTTAGCAATTATTTTCAACAACAAAACAAGTCACAGTTACATCTGAAATTTCTGCAAATTTTAATCATATCGAGAGGCCAAAGATATTGTTATCATGTAATAGGAATTTTCAATTATACCTTAAAGAATGGAACTGGGTTTAAGGAGACAGCTCATAAAACCGATAATCCGTATTTAACATGCACTAACGTCATTTGTTCAAAGCTTTTAGTTGAACCATAAGTAAATTCATTTTGTTTCTTGTAAGTTAAGAATATCCCGCTATTTCTCAAATTAGAATATGTGATTGTGAAGACTAATGTTCCATAATCAATATTGAGCTCCGTTAAAGCTGAATAATAAAAAAATCATGCAAAACTAACGAAATTGGCCAATCAATAGCCGCCATAGGGTCCGTGTCAACCAGCAAAATCATTTATATCTAAATTTAGTATAACAAAATCACTAAGGAAACCAGACATCTCATTTTATTATGTCAGACGCGCGTTTTGTCTATACAAGACTCGTCAATGATCAAATATAAACAGTTTAACATCTAATCAATAACAAATGACAGATCATTGAACACACAAAACGTTACAATTATTATTATCGACCACATTTAATGGCATATCATGTAAATGTGGAGAGACTGAATCGTGAAAAGAAAGTTTCAAAATGAGCAAAATAAAGATAAGAGTAGCTTGAAAATATTTAGCCATGTAAACGATGGATTGCCCAAACGGGGAAGACACAAAGGGGCTGTGAAAATTCTGGTAAAGATGCTGAGTTGCAAAAATATGAGTATATACGAAACTCTTTGAATTGTTCCCACATTTTAACAAAACTAAATATATACAACAAGGAATAACATTGATATAAATATGAACAGCAAAACATGCAAAGAAAAAGCTAACTGAAAGTAACATCATTGACCAACTTGATAGAGTTGTAAACGTGATGCTTATAAATAACATTCTGGAAATTAACTTACGACCAGGATGATAAAAAATTCTACCACTATAATAAAACAAGCAAAAGTAAAAAAAGCTGGAATGGAAATGGAATGAACATGAACCAGTCTGAATGGTATATTTGCTTCAAACTTAAACTTGTATCAATTAATTAAACAAATGAATTCATAAACAAAAATCTAAACAAATCATTCGTAGTATTTCAACTTTCAACTGTTTGGAGAAACATATAGATGTCAAATCAGCAACTGTTGCCAAATGAACATAAATATAGTAAATGCTTTCAAAGGGAAATGTTTTGTTTGTAGATAGCAGTTTTTTATGCAGGGCCAAAGTTAAATTAAGATACAATACATAATAAATTGACAGTACATGAATCAAATGAACAATTGTAAGTACCTGTGCTGATTGTCTCCAGTTCTATCTCCAGATAAGTCTGGAAAATAGTTTTTTTGTAAGCTAAGATTAATATCACTATGAAACGAAACTATCTCTTGATAAGTTTCTTGCATCCGAAGCGCTTGTCTTGATTTATCTTTAACATTGATATTTGAATAATTGTGCAATTGACTTATACATGTAGAAGCATTGTTCAAATTGTGCTTTACATCACAATTTTGAAACCTAGTACATACAAAGTATAAAGCTATACATAGAGATATGACCATAAGGAATGAAATGGTGGTTATTAAAACCAGAGCTACAGTGCCTCGTTTCGATGCATTCATTGAATAAATATCTAGAAAAAGTTTTACTCTATATGATCTATTGTTAAACGCAACATCAGATGGCTTGCAACCATTAATGTTATAAAATAATGGGTTAGCTCCTCTTTCCAGAAACATTTTTATTAATTATATGCTGTCATCTTGACTTTCATAAGATGCAGCAGCATGAAGAAGTGTATTACCTTCCCTATCAGGTAAATCAATCTTCCTTCGGAACTTTATAACGGAAAAACATAAGAAAAGAATATTCATGCAAGTAACATAGATCAAGGAAAATACAGACGGGCGCCAGTTTTTCATATCTTTGGGAATTTCTTTCATGAAATCCTGGTAAACTGAAAAATTGTTAATGGATGGCGTCCAATTATTTTCTTTATCTTGTTCAAAGTGAATGTCATTTTCCATTATCACTTCATTTGTGTAGAGCCATCGGTTGACCACTTTATTACGAACATCCCTAATACTTGTTGCTAGATCTTTACAATTAGTGATATCGTTAGTATTATCTTCTGAAGGTTGATGTCGTAATACGGTCGAAAGCATTTGAGACTTGGTGTATTGTGTACAGGTCGGCTTTTTTAAACAATGCTCGTATTGTAATGAAGAGCCACTTAATCGTTCAATGCAAGAAAAGTGTAAAGGTGTTTTTCCATCAAGGTAGCCTGTACAATCTGTTGCGTCTTTGTTAATTAAAAAATCAACGGCTTCAAAATTACACAAGATAGAAGCTAAATGAAGAGGACTCCATCCAATTTTGTCTCTTTTGCCAATAGCCGAAAACAGATCATTACATTTTAAAGCTTTTATACGACTTTTTTCTGACGTTGCATATCCTTTAATGGTAGTTTCAAAAATAAACGTCATCATTTTGATGTCATTATTATATGCAGCAAAATGAAAACCCGACCAACCATTATTTGAAACCAAATTTATGTTATAGATATTCATAAGCCATTTTGCTTTTTCAATGTTTGAATCATAAACAGCTTCATGTAGCGGGTTCTGCTTTGAATCTTCTTCAACTAAGAACGCATGGGTTTTCAGATGTTTTGCTGTAATTGCATAGAAATGCAGTGATTTTCCATCATAATCGATGAAACTCATGCTAATTCCATTTTTTAATAAAAATGGTAATAATTTAGTGTTTCTGCCATTGATCACAATTCTCTGCAAGGCATATTGACTTTCGGTAGAACTAACATCTGCACCCCTTTTGAGCATTCGTTTAATAATTTCTTTGCAACCGCTTAATAAAGCAACTGAGAACATAGACTTATCTGCCCGAAGATATTTTTGTTGTTGCTTTTGTGAAATGTTTTTCCAAAAGTAGTCGAAGAAACAATAACGACCAGTGGCTATGACCCAATGAAGTAATGTTTTGTCTGCAGGAAAAATTTCTAAGATTGCTGCAACTGCTTCCATATGACCTTCTTGTCTATATACGGGATCAAATCCCATCCATTTCCAAATAGCTACATCATCGATTTTCTTTTCCATAATTCTTTTTAGATACATAGTGTCCACTGTCCATTTCCTTGCCCATTACTTTTACAAATGTTTCTTCTTTAATCGGTTGGCTGGATAATACATACATGAAATCACCTTTCTTCAGTTCTGCAATATATCGGTTGGCTAAATGACAGAAAGATTCCTCTTGTAATACAATTATATTTTGATCATCGTTGACTTGTGATGAAATAAACCTAACTCTTTCCATAAGAAATTGACTATCACAACATTAAAAAAAAAAACATAAATTCACCTTTGCAAAATGAAAACTAATAGCTTCTAGAAAGGAATCGTGTAAAAAGGTAATTTTTCCAGAAATGTTTTTTTTTATATACACGCCTTCTACAGATAGCAAACTGTCAAGTAATGTCTGTCTTGAAATATTTCGAATAAGACCACATACCTCAGAGATCATGCTTAAAATGCGTCCACTTTGTTCCTTGTTTGAGCAATCAAAGTCAGAAAACATAGTTGCACTAAACCCTTGTATGAAAATCATGCATATTACTAATGAACAATATACTTCTTTGTTTCTTTGATGCAGTTTTGTAATCTCATTATTTAGATAATTGAATTGTTTTTGAAAGAAAGCTGATTTGCGTTGAAACAATCCATCACTTGTTGTAAAACATGACATAACAGTGGAAAGGCAAAGTTCGCTTTACAACATTCTCTGCATTCCTCGTCGCTCATATAGTTTTGCCTGTCAGTGTAAATTAAATGATTTTTTAAAATTGATATTTTTTCCGCGCCTAAAAGACAGTTGTCTTTATGGTCTAAATCCATGATATAAGCTTTGTCGCTCAAAATAGTTTTCGCTGACTTGAATTTTGTATCAATAGCCAAAACTTTTCGCAATGTACAAATTAGTTTCGCATTATTGTCAATAAATAAAGCTGTTAGTTTCGAATCTAGTCTTTCCCATTGATTGACATAAGATCCGTTTACTGAGTATTTCCCAACTGCATCGTCTATCACAAATATTTGTTTTGTTTCTTTACATCTATATTCCAATATTTTTCAACAGATTCCACTGGAACAACATCGTAACCGTATGCAAGCCATCTTAAGGCTACATTTCGAGCAGTTGCTGATTTTCCTGAGCCAGAATAACCAATTATCATGATAATATTTTCAGATTCTAACATGTCATATACCTGTTTTGTAGCTCTAGTTACAAAAAAGGTTCGTCATCTTTCCTCCATTTGTTGATTAAATCTTTAATATTATCTGAAACGTTATTGCAAATTTATTAAAAATATGTTATAATGTAAAATCAAAACGGAAAAAAAAATACAAAAGCAGAAGGATCTGTACCCCGTCAGTATCTATTTCATTTCGTTTTTATTTTACCTTACAATCGTACTGATATAAAATATGAAGATGTGGTACGATTTCCAATGAGACAACTCTCCACCAGAGACCAAATGTTTTTTGTAATTCATCATACGCTTTTTAAGTGTTTTCATGCCTTAGTTCCTAAACGTAAAAATCTTCTAAAGATACCATCGTTTTAAACGCCAGACGTGCATTTCGTCTACAATATACGCATGAGTGACGATTGAATGAAAACGGTTTACAGCCCAAATCAAGTACAAAGTTGATACTCCTATTATTCCACCGATCAAGGTTTAAATGGGCTGAAATTCAAATGATAAAACTAATCGCAAGCACATGTTCCTCTCAAAAAGCTATCTTGTCTGCAGTTGTATCTAAATATCTAATTACAACCAACCTGATATATTTTTGGTAGGTAGCCATCCTTGTAATAGTTAAAGTCACCTCGAACATTTTCTAGTTGTAATTCAGTTCGTTTGAGGTCATTTTTCACTTTATTATTTTCATCTTCAACCAATGCGAGGTCATGTTTGATTTCATCGATCTCAGACGACAAGGATGTAACAATATCACGATTATACGAGCCATCCAAGTCGCAATGCAAAATGTCTGTAATGTCATTAGGACTATGTCCACCATTAAAGAACGTTATTGTCTGAAATTGGCAAGCATAATTTGATAACAAAAGTTCGAAATTGGCAAGCATAATTTGATGACAAAAATTCGAAATATTTACAAAAAATATCTTTAAATACATCCTATACATTATAACCTATAAATTTCAATTAGAAATTGAATCATGAGCTGTTAGGATTAAACTGGCTGTCCTATTTTTTTTTAACTTAAAATATCGCTAAAGATGTGCAATACTTTGAATTAAAACACATTTTCAATCGCACAGCTGTCTGTATAAAATACAAACCTCGCTTAATGCTTTCCATTTGTCCTGAAAATCAAAGGTATTCAAGTTGTTTTCAGTTGAATGTGCTATCTCATTGCGATAGTACTTTATTTTTGCTAAATAAGCCCCGGAGATTTGTCATGAGGATTAGGTAGATTGTCCCATCCTGTTACTGGTGCATATATCCCTGGTAATGGTATGTTTCTTAGTAAACACACCATCAAAGTCACATCAAAATGTGCTGAGGACGTATCTAAAAAGGAAACAATATGTCGTATTACTCATGTTTACAAGTAACAAAGAAAAGTAGCGAATGATATTAATTCATAAAAAACGTATGGCCAATTCAGATGTTTGTTTTTTTCATTCATTCAAGTTACACTTGTCTAATTGTTATGATTTTGAAATCAATATTCATATAAGATCAGCCATGTTCCATCTTCATATTAACATATTTTCATACATTATAAAAATCAGTGATAATTTCGCGCGATGTATATTTGAAATATTGCAAATACGAAAAACGAGTGCAAAACCCCCAGAGAGAACAGTTTTGTAGAACACAACGCTTTTGCAGAGAAAGACGAACTTATCGTTGATGCGTAAATTAAACTCTTGAAGGACAGATTTTAAACTTACAAAAATATCCACTTTTACAATATTTTAAAGCCCCAGTTTAGAAAAACCAAATGTGAGCCTACATTTTTATTTTACGATTGATGTAACTCAAAGGCTGGGTATTGATTGTATTAATATACATTTTATTATGTTATTGTATAATGTTCAATCAATATGTGACACTATAATAAATTAAAATTTATTTATTATTATTTATTATAGTATGCAGGTTTGATTGACATAAATTATTTTGAAATGTAACAATTTTACTTAATCTTAAAGAATGAACTATGAGGTATAACTGACGTAAATCCTACATCTAAATCATTTATCTGCACACCAAATATTTATTTTTTCACGGTAGATTTCAAGTTAAGCCCCAAAGAAATCGAAACTCGAACATAACATAATCAAAAGTATTGTTTGTCCCTTCTCGCATATTCATTATTTTCACAATACATTTGAGAATGATTTTGGCATACACTTTCTATAGATAACCAAGATTTATGAAAGTCTTATGTGAGATATCATTTGGTCATCTTTAAAGGGCATTAGCTGTCAAATTCATGATCACCGATTTGACTCAAATTCTCATATTTGATTTATAACATACTAAAATGTATATCCAAGTTATAAAAGTCTAAAATAAACAATTTACAAGGCATGGGCTCGATAATATATCTCATCGTTTCGTGTGTATTTTAGTCTAGACGCCATCTAATTAACTATCGAGTTGACCTCCGAAGACTGCCGACGGTCATATAAGCGATATAAACATAAATATAGATATAAATAGATAGCGAACTCGTGCAATTAGATTTTTTCTAGGTCTGTTTAATTTCATATTATAGGTTAAAAATATATGTTAATCATCGTTTTACCTGTATAAGAATGAGTTTTTGTGGATCGAATCAGTCAATCAAATGATTTACCTTTGTTTCACTTTCAATGTTGACATTCTTTTCCTTTTAATAACTGAACATGCGTAATCCATCTCTAGCTAAGGGGTTAAATTGAAGGTCACATGAATACGGATTCAATGAGGTCGAATTATTCACTTGCAAGTGAATAATTCATCATCGATGTTTCTTAGCTTATTTTGACAAAATTGAACCATACTGGCTGCTAAAAGCGAACTATTATTTTATTATTTCACTTTCATTAATGATTGAACAAAAAAATCCTATTTTAATTTTGTTTATATATCTCGTAGCCTGTTCCCTTTAATGAACATTAAAGACTCAAAGCGAGAAGAAACGGCTTTGTTTTAATTTTCGAATTTTCAAATTAACAGCTTTAATGGAAAAATAAAGTTTTCGAAGATAAGAGTAGTATAAACAATATCTTAAACACGTAGCAATTGTTTTGATACTAGTTCTTATCATTAAGATTTGAATATAAAATGAATGCCAAAGCCAAATAGAGAGTATATCTGTTTATAATATTACATGAACTGATATAGTCAAAAGATCATGATTTTCATTCATTACCTGCTGATGTCCATTAAACTGTGATGATATAAACAAGCATTAACAAGTTATGTTTGAGATATTTCTAATACAATTGTTCATGAGCGGGTGTGGCATTTAAATTCAGATAAATCGTCATCTTCATGCGGAATTATCTAATTATTAGAAAATGAAAGGATATTATTCACTTAGGATAATGTTTTCTAACAACTCATAGACTAAATCAACGTATTTATTAAATATAACTGGCAAGTTATTACAGTCAAGGAACAGTAAATGGGCTATGTCACAAATCTTGTTTAAATTTTGCATACGACTTTGGATCGTAAAACTGTAACTGAAAATCGAAAACGTTATGTATTTATCTCTGAAATATAACTTATTGGATTCTTTAAAATATGTGAATATTTGAATAGAAAGCATATAAAATCGGCGAAAAAAAATCTTAAATTTGTCTTAAAATCGTCAAATCTCTAATTTCTAATACACTGATTTTTTAAAATCTATGTTTTGATACATTAATTTCCGTTTTAATGATATATAATAATCATATGGTCAACGACTTCGTTTTGTGTCAAATATTCAATCTGTTACCTAGTTAGTATTGAAAACGTAAAACAAATAGCGTTTTTCGGCCTGCAACGCGAAGGCGTTTCGATAATTTCGACGTTTTGAGTTATTTTGTAAAATAGAACATCACTTTGAATGAATGTAAACCGTAAAACGAAGTCGGTAACACTATAATTATTTGCATTATTAAAACGAAAATTTATGTAAAAATGTATCAACAACATATAGTTTTTAACAAAAAATCTATGCATTAGAAACTAAAGATTTGATTATTTTAAGACAAATATTAAAAGGTTTTCTTTGCCGTTTGATGTGCTCTCCATACAAGTGTTCACTTATTGGGAAATAAATTAATCCAATCAGTAATTTTGTCAAAAAATGAAGAGATAAATGCATCTTTTTTTATTTTCAGTT
Organism: Mytilus coruscus; assembly: GCA_017311375.1. Lineage (NCBI taxonomy): Eukaryota > Metazoa > Mollusca > Bivalvia > Mytilida > Mytilidae > Mytilus > Mytilus coruscus. The sequence continues at coordinate 17,040,335 of CM029604.1, forward strand.
ATAGTTCAACGAGTTGTAAGCCAAATTTTACCAAAATCTGTGACATAGTCCATACACTGTAACTTGACCTTAATTAGCAAGAGAATATATCCTTAAGCCTCATAGTTTTTCTTTTTGCAATAACTCATCAAAGATACTATATTTTGCATAGGGAACCCCAATATATATTATCAAGCTACACAAATATAAATACCAGTAGATCCAGTTGGTACTGGAGTGATGTTGGGTGGCCATATTGTTCCAGGTATTCTCTGCAGTATATTAAGTTGTGCAGCGTTGATAACTTTCCAAGTTACAAGGTTTGAAATTGTCCATGAATATCTGTTGATTGTGGTAGCTAAGCTTGTAGGTGGTATAAGACCGTCAAAGTAATTTCGAAGTGCATCTGGTACAACCCTGACATTAAGCATGCAAAATTTCCAGTAGTTTTTCTCCTCTACAGTTAATCTCAGTGTAGACACTGCCATGTCCTCCTAAATGAATATAAAGTCTTGTTAACTAATCTAAAGTTACTTATTGATTATCAATAATCTGCTATGAAAAGAAAAATGGTAAACTACTAACAGTTGAATGCAACAGTCAGTTAATTGTCGCATCTACAAATTACTTTTTAATTACGTCCAATGGCATATATCATTTGATAAAGTCGTGTGTCCTCAGACCTATTTGGATAAGGTGCCAACAACAACAATTTCGTTGTCAGATAAATTGAGAAGGATATTTTAAAAAATCATTGTCTATAATGAAACAAAAAGTAAAATATTAACAAGTTTATGGAATGATTGATCGATTGATGTTTGCTATACTGATCGATGTAACATCCACTGTGCTAATTATTTCAAAACTAGAACAAATTATTAATCAATAGTAAAGGTTCTGTTAGATGGGACGACTGGGATGAATGACGTTGCTCCTTTTCACGTTCAGAACTACGAAATTCATACAAACTATAGTTAGTTAGATGCCTCTTTTAAAGAACCGTGAAAACAATTTGCATGTGGTATATCAGATTCTAGATAATATAAGCAACAGTAGTTTATCTATGTTAAAACTTAGTCATGTTATCCAACTCGAGTTTAAAGCTAATAGTAGTGCTACTTTAGATAAATGTTTTACTTACCTTGATGCAAAGTACTACTCACCTATGGAATTGTATGTGTATCGAAATATAAATTGTAGTCTCCATTCATGATAAGAATTTACAGGTGTCACATTTGGAGCAGAATCTGATTATTCTTCAGGATTACAGGCCTGAAATAATCCCAGTGTTTCAGTGGGGTTCGTGTTGCTCAGTCTTTTATTTTTATGAAGTCTGTAATAGACTGTTGTTCGTCTATCGCCGTTTTCGTTTTAGCCGTGATTTTATCGCTCTCACTCTCACTTTAGCCTCTCACTTTATATAATTGTCCTTATTATTTTTTCTCCACAAAATCTTTTAGGTGTTTTATTATTTGTTAATTAAAATTCCGCCATGAGAGGGGATCTACGTCTCAGAATCTCTATAAAATCGCTAGAAACATTTCTAGTCCGTTGTATTCCCAATGTGCTTATTTTTATTCATTTTATATCTGACATTGTTCATGTTGTTGCACTAGTTTTGTCATGTCTTTGACTAGACACTTCCAACTTGGAAATGGCTTTCGAATGACAGCTTATCGAAGTATGCTTTAAAATATGTTGACGCATCCAATGATATGCCCTTTTCAGAGATAATTCAATTCTCACTCGTGTTCACTCCCACTTTCAATTCGAATAAAAATAAAGTCACACTAAACCGGAAATTGACTTTCCTAACTGAATTGATCACAGTGAGCGAAATAGAACGACTACCTATAGAATATATGTGATTAAATATTTGACTTTGCCATGCGTAACGATTGACTTCAGTATACTATCTTTATATTCATTCTACATTGTACCTACATGTATAAACATTTGATCAATATAAATGATCTTAAATTTAAAATCACGCTTACCTCACTTGAAAATCAATTAATTAGAATCAGAATCTTGAACATATCAAAAAGTACGTCCATTGTACAAGACAGGGTTTAAAAAATGGCATGATTGTACTAGCATTCGATTACATGTAAAACACACATTGGATGTTCAATGCGTTCCTTCAAGAATGTTTATTCATCCGAAACGTCTCATATTTAATGCATTGCAGAAATATAATATATATAGTTTACATTTACGTCATTTGTAATAAAATCAATAGAAAATTTGAAGTTCATTTAACACGGGAATAATAAATTGTATTAGCCTAAAGTTTGAGCTGACTGGGCTGAATGGTTTTACCTGTAAAATTTCGTTTTGCTTTATTAGCACTGTTCTTTTTGGAATTCAGATAATAAACTAAACACATTTCCTGATTAATGATTTTAAAAAATAATTCATGAGAAACCGAATACCGTATATGCCAAAGTACATAGATTGTACCTCTCCTTAATCTTCCAACATTTCAATCAAAGGTTTTAAAAGTCAATTACAAACGAAAATGATTGCTCTTTTAAAATTTCTTTATAATGGTAGGATATGAATATTAAAATATATCAAATATATAAAGGGTTAAAAAGAACCAATTTAGGTTTCAATTGGGTTTATGATCATAGTTTCATTGGTAGTAAATGGTGTACTCGCGTCTGACATTGTCATATGTTGTCATAGATATTTGCAAACGGTCAGAGAGTAAATAAAAAACTTTATTTTGAGAGAGTTAAAATTTTATCAAACAGCAGTTTTATTATTCAATTAAATTGTCCTTAAAAGAATCTGATTACAAATGTATTTGCTGCAACTCATTCAAATACACTTAGCATTGCTATAAGGATTAAAATTGTGTATGCTAGATGCGCGTTTCGTCTACATAAGACTTATCAGTGACTCTCGAATCAAAAAAAAGTTAAAACGGCCAAAGTGATCTTCTGCTACGAAAGAGGTAAATATATTAGATATACTAACTGGAACTGTGATGAGATGATTAAAGCTGTACAACATCTAACTACTTTTCAACAAAAAGAGTATCAAAATACTGTACGTATGTAGCAGCATCATTCCTGTATTGTTATGGCTACACTCAGTAATCATTCGTCAAACTTCCATTTGAAATTTTAAAAGTAAGAGAAGAGGAGAAACACACAAACTGATTCCAATGTAAGAATGTGGTGTATGACCACAGTAAATATATTATCGGATTATTACATGACAGTTTCCATATTAGATGTGTATCAGCCGAACATCTGAAGGGTCGAGGGCTGTAATGAACCGAGGGCTGATAATACATCTGATATGAAAAACGGTATGTTTTGATCCTTTTATCATATCGACTTGGAAAAATATTATTATATAAAATTGTTTCTCTTAGTGAACGCAACTACGCAATCAATTATGTAAGTCAATAACAATTTGATAGTTTGCAATATATGGATTCTAACTCTGCATCGAGTGTTATACGATATTTTCTCTATCGTACTGAAGATTGTTTAAAACGCAAGTCTTGCCATACTACATTTTAAGAGACATTTCTTTTACTTAATTTATGTTAATGGTATACTTTAACTGGTTGTGCCATTACCATTTAGAACCTCGCTTATTCAATTTATAATATACATTTATTTTGCTGATTGGATTTAATGGTATATTTCAATTGGTTGTATCATATCCAATTATAAAGTATTAAATTCGTCTAACTAAAGTCACTTATTCGTTCTTACAAAGTTTTGTCCTGAATGAATTTTAAAGGTATATGTTTACAGGTTGTATCCTTACAATTTATAAAGTCGCTTATCTATTCTATCCAACATTTATTTTGTTGAATGGATTTAAATGTTTCGTCAAAATATTTACCAGTTGCTATGTTTGCACATGCACTTTGTGAAAAAGGGTTGTAACTGTAGTTTATATAGAGCAAAATGTTTTTTTAATGAAACCAACACCAATAGAACTTTTATCAGTTCTCAAGATCAGAACTGTCATTTTTTTAAAAGTTGGATCGATAATTTATTAACCATATTATATCATCGTATTCATTTACTTACTTTTACATTTCTTTATTACGTTTAAGAGTTTAACAATACATAGGTCATGCTTATTATATTAAATATAGGCAATTACAGTGTCTTATTTTTGTTATTTTGAGATGATTAAAAAAAACGTTCTTAGTATTATGTTTGTTTTTGGTCTTTTAGAGTAAGTTACTTTCAAGTAAATATTGTGAAAGTTGAAGCAAACCAGAAAATTTGAAACAGTTGACTGCAGTTGTTAACCTTTTCAGTGTTGACTTTAATTTTATTTTGTCAAGATCTCACTATCAATTCTTTTGAAGTGTCATGTCAAACTGCAGAATTAAATTCATGTTGCACAATCTTCGCCTGAGCTGGGAAAATATATTGCAAAGCCTGTCGGTAATTGACTTCTGTTACGAAGTTTTCACTTTTAAATACAACAGATTTCGTGTCAAACTAATTCAAACCAGAGACATATAATACATATATATATATGTCTCTGTTTAAACAAATCTTAAAATTAGAAATTTCCATTTCATGTTTAAATTAGACAAACATTTTAAACTTAAAACAACACTTAAGAATCCAACGAAATCTTGGGGTGATCTCAGGTGCTCTGGTCGCACAGCAAAATCCTGTTCCTATATAGTGGAATCCGTAGTGTTGCTCTATATGAATTTTCTGGTCATACGAATAGATTTCAATGGAGTAGGTGTTTACTTTCGTGTAATGGTGGATGACAAAATTGGCAACACCTTTCTCGTTGTATTCAGTGTCAATTTAAAAGTGTGTTTGTTCAGTCTAGTATTAAGGTAAAAGTAAAATCCATTCAACATTTTATCGCCCTCTTGTTCTGTTTTTTCTTATCTTACATGACTATTTTCGAAAGCATTTTCGTTAATTTATTATTTGTGTGAAAGCAAGGCTCTTTCCTTTTCAAAATTTAATAATAGAGGATGGTGATGAAGGCAGATGCAAACCTGGAAAATTCGGAATACAATACAATATTTAGGGCTTAAAACACGTCAAAATGTTTACATCTCGCTGAAATTTTTATCATCGTGCCACCATTTAGTTCAAATCTTGGATTTGCACATGAATAGTTTGGATAAGTTAAAGATATGCAATTGATAAATCTTGTATATATTGTTTTATATACATGGCCAGTATTAGATCAACAATCAATCTGTATCGACATCAGGATTATCGTGACATTTTATGATACTTTTATAATCGATGATGATGACAATGGATGGCAAATTTAATGTGTTTTCAGGATGAGATCATGTTTTGTTACATGAAAGTTCACAAGGTAACAGACCACAAGAAGACATGTCATCATATCCGGACACATTATTCTGACTCCCAACCGACAATTCTCTTTGATGCTGCATTCTTATCAGATAAGATTTATTGCAGTTAAAACCCGTCATACAATTTGAAAAATAATATAAAGATTATAAATATTCAAATTTCAAGTGGTTATTACACTTTTAAATTGTGTCCTGTGAATGAACCTAATGTATGGGAAATTGGCATCAATTCTTATAGTTTTTAACATGTGGACATTAGAATGAATTAACAATCTTTGATTCAACTATTTAGAGTAACTCACATACAAAAGAAGACTTTAGTATAATTTGTTTCTTTCAGAATACTTTCAGAATTTCAAATGAAAACTCAGGAGGATATAAGACAATAATATAACTGTTTCCAAATGACATACCAATAGTAATACTTCATAATGAATTAGGTAACAATTACACCATCTGAAACTACCTGTCAATTATGTAGGACAATGCAGTAATTCTTCAAAGGAATTGTTAAACTTAAAAATAGCTTTAAGAATAAAAAAGAAAGTAAAATAGCAAAAAACCGAACTCAAGGAAAATTCAAAATGGAAGTCCATTATCAAATGGCAAATTCAAAGCTCAAACACATCAAACGAAAGGAAAACAACTGTCATTCGAACGTGAATTAATCCCGAATGTGACTGTTATACCGAGAGTGAATTTACATTGTTATCTGACGTGTCTCGGTGTTTTGTACATCCAACATTAATGGATTTATTTTGTTGTTTCTGTTATGGTTTAGGTTGGATAATCTGTTATGTCTTATCGTTTGTAGTCAAAATAATTATTAAATTGCCTTTCAATACCATTATTGTCATGAAAATTGTTTGGACCAATATTGTGAAAATAATTGTATGAAGTTCCAGATTGCACGTTAGTTACATAAGCGTGTCACTGTTTTTGATATCCTGTGGTGTTTTCGTTGATGGAGAATATGTTCGTTGTTTTCTGTGGTTGTATGTTGTGTCGACTATTATAGTATTTGTTTGTGCGTTTCTCTGTTATGAATGTTCTTGCGTGTGTTTGTGCTGTATTTCTGTCACATAGTGTTTTAGCTATATTTTTAACATTGTCACAAAGCGGGAGGTTTGGCATGCCATGAAACCAGTTTCAACCCACCATTTTTCTTAAATTGTCCTGTACCAAGTCAGGAATATGGCAGTTGTTATCAAATAGTTCGTTTCTATGTGTGTTGGTGTTTGTTTTGTTGCACTTGTGTTCCTGTTGTTCCTTTGTTTTCCTCTTATAGTTGATTTGTTTCCCTCGATTATGGTTTGTAACCGGATTTGTTTTCTCTAAATCGATTTATAACTTTTGAACACCGGTATACTACTGTTGCCTATATGCCTAATGAGTTATTTCCTTGGTTGCCATTTCCGAGGTGTAAATGTTTAATTTTCTTATTTGGCTGGGCAAATATAAACATGTGGTGCCAACAAGTCTGATAAGAGTTCCTTTCAAAATCGTACTGATGAATCAGGCAAGGAATCAATAAATCAAAATTGTTCAAAAAACATCTTTTCTAAAGTCTAGCAGCCTTGAATTTGCAAATTTATCAAGGAATTTGTACATGTTGATCTCTTTAACATGTTTAACAAAAGAGGAAAAATCATGCTTAAATTGATTGCATCAATCAAAATTAACTTATATCTAAGCTTCCTCATACTGCCTGCTTATGAATTACAAATAGTAATATGGCCAGTACTTTAATAACTCATTCAAAGATGTGCTTTAAAACACTGGACATTAAACAGCCTGCCATCCAGCGATCAAAACAGTTAACACAAAACTACACTATAATGCTTTGTTCATTTTTATTCCACAACACTATAATTGAAAATTACATTGTTTTTTTTCACAGTAGAAAAATAGGTCAGATTCCAGTATAAATCATTTTTATGAACATGGTATTTAAAAAAAAAAAGCAAAAACGAAGATAATAAAAACAGAACAATTATTTTACAGATGCACATCCTTTTTTTAAGTCTGTTAATTTGTGTTTAATCTATAAATTACAATAAAGTAGGTTCAAGCAAATCAGATACCAAAAAACAACAAAAAACATGATACAATATAAATATATTGAAGAGGAAATGTTTATTTTCAACTTCATCTTTAGTTTACAAATATACTATTTAACCTTATACCATTGCATTCTTTAAACAGACATTCCCTCTTCAACATTTGGGGAAAAAAACATTATGCCCTCTCAGAATTATATGAATAGCACTTTTATTGCTGTTTTTCTTGCAGACCAATAGTAAAATTGTCAATTATCTAAAATTATTTTCAAATTTCTACAAAATATCTATATGTTTCTTGATTTCTATGTTAAAAGTTGAAGATATTCTATAATCTTTGAACACAATCTGCCTTTAAGATATAAGATATAATGTTTTTTAGTTAGCACAGTAGCATTGCATATACATGTAGCTTTTAACCTACATGCATATCACAGATGCAAATGATAAACCACTAATCATCATTTCTAAGACTCTCTATCAGAAAAAACAACATGTCTTATACTAAGAAGTATCATAATACACATGTACAACTTATCTTCTAAAGCATTATCAATTGGGATGATAAATATGTATCATTCAATGTGAATTTATTAGAAAAATAGCTTATGCCCAGATACTCTAACGAAAAAAAAACAAACTTTGAGTTTCAATAAATAAATAAATATGTGTTTTCTTCAAAACCATAACCTCTTTAACTTATGGAAAGAACTCTAACTTTTAATAAACAGCTGCGCCACGAGCGCATGATACGCCCATCGTCTTGTGTGTGAGGTTTTATGCAATAATCATAAATCGTTTCTGAGATACGGCGCGACATGTGAAAACCCCCCTTTTTTTATAAAAAAATCAATAACTCTAAAATAAAATTTTGAATCATCACCAAAAAGTATACAGATCTTTAGATTAATATAATTAAGAAGTGTGTAAAGTTTTAAGCAATAATCATAAATCGTTTTTGAGATACAGCGACATGTGAAAACCCCTCTTTTTACAAAAACTCATTAACTCTAAAATAAAATTTTGAATCATCACCAAAAGTATACAGATCTTGAGATTAATATAACTAAGAAGTGTGTAAAGTTTTAAGCAATAATCATCAATGGTTTTGAGATACGGCGCGACATGTGAAAAAACACCCCCTGTTTTAGTTACAAAGTCTTCTTTTCACCAAAAGTATACAGATCGTTTGACCATCATAAGAAACAACTATGTTAAGTTTCATGAAATTTGGATAAGTCGTTCTCAAGTTATGGTGCGACATGTGGACGCCGGACAGACAGACGGACAGACAGACAGACAGACAGACGGACGCCGGACATTTGTATACCATAATCGTCCCATCAAAATTTTGACGGGCGATAAAAGTACAAAAAATAACACCATAACAAAACATATTCTTTAGACAAATTACATGATAAGTGCAAGTGTGTTCTCCATTCTCCATTATTTTTTTACAGAAAAAATTACTGGTAGAAACGTTTTATTGGAGGTAAAAATACCATATGACACTGGCCCTAACTACTACAATTGGTAAATTACTGGTTTCCTGCCATTGATGTCTCCTACATTTATTGGAAATCAAAAATTATAGTTGTTATTCAAAGACTGAATAAAATTATATTACATTTCTGTGGTGAATTTTCATTATTGTCTGGTTCTTACAAAGCCCAGCAAATCAAATACACCAAATTCACATTCATATCCATTTGATATACAGTCACCATTCTATTACATTACTGGTTCTTGAATAAAAAAAAACTACATCCCCACTCCTACCACCAAAGAAAAATTAGTAAAAAAAGATACACTTTCTGTGCATATACAATCTTAGTCAAAATCTAATATCCATGAAAATAATTTTTTCTTAAATCCAGGAAAAATCGATAAACACGAAAAAAAAATAGGTATCTACAGTATAATCATTTGACCATTTCACCAAGATGTCTAGGGTCAAGTTAACATTAGTAATTTGCAACCTTAATTTTAGCACAATTTCATGATTTTATGAACTGAAAATTAACAAACAAAAAAGCTTTTACAGTGGATTTTCAACAAGGAACGTACATATAATGCAGGAAGTACTTAAGGACTTGTACCAATACAATTCCATTTCACAAATAATGAAACGTAAAATTTATCTGCCGTCTTCTCTCACCGAGCAGACAGCTATTCAAGGCGACTTTTAGATTGTTCCCAGAATGGACAAGATTTAGAAATTGATCTACACATAATAACAAATAACAAACAAAAACATGAATATATACATCCTAAATACCTTAATTAGTACACAGATAAAAAAGAGGGTCTGGTTGGGGTTTACAGAATAGAAAATAATGGTAAAAAGATGCAGAATAAAAGGCCAAAACAATAAAGAATAGAAAAAAATAGGCCAAACAGATAAAGAATAGAGAATATTAAGGCGTTAAAATATAAAGAAAACAGAATCATGCCAAAAAAAGATAAAGAATAGAGAAAAATGATCCAAAAATTAAAGAATAAAGAAATGAAGGACCCCCATCCAGACCCTCATAAACAAATAAAAAAACACAATGTAAATTAACCTTAGATCAACTATTAACAAATATGACACAAAAAAGTGTAGTTTGCATTGATTAAAATAAAATTGCATTGTAAGTTAGTCTTTAAAAAGTGTTTCAAATAATATGCCTCATTTTTTGTGTAAAATCATGGCCTTAAGAGTGACTATAGATTCTTAACATATTTAATCAAGCACCTTTCTCAAGTTTTAAACATCAAAATAAGTATAATTGTATCATAAATATAAAAGCATAAGCACTTTCCTACAAATGAATTAGTACTAAAAAGCTCTTGCAAACATTTCAACAATATTTCATAACATTAAACAAAATCTGAAAGATGAAAAAATCTCATTCAAATTCAAGTGGAGAGCAAGATTTCAAACAAATCTAATCTCATGCAACAAATAATCACATTTTAGCCTTTTAAAGCAGCACTATTTACACAATAAACCATGCCCTGCTCACATTATCACATGTCCATGTTTGGTGAACCAATCATGAAAAATATGGGTCACAACTGTAATTCAGCATCTCTTTTAAAAAGTCCACATCACAGTAATGAACTTGTTTCCTATGTTAAAGAGTTGATGTGACTACAACATCAGTGTAAACTACCATAAACAAAAACTTAATCTGTAACAGGACAAACAAACAAACTTATGAACAAACTAAGATGGACACACATAGACCAGGAAGCATTATGCTTTGCTACTACAGTGTATGTTAGGCAGGGCATAAAAAAATTGCTGCAGCATGAATGAGACAACAATTCAACAGAAGAAATTGATAAGAAAATATCTAGAGGTCACCATACAGCCTTCTAGAGGTCACCATACAGCCTACTAGAGATCACCATACAGTTTTAATCATGGAAAACATAATTAAATCATACAATGTCGAAATTTGTTCAAAATTCTTTGTTCATAAATTTGTATCTATCACATGCACTGTTTTTAATAAATAGCCTATCATTTAATTAATAATACATCTGTATATGTATACAATTATAACTAAATAGCTAGTTGAAAATGAAAACCAATATTATCATGCTGAAAATTTTACGGTCTAAAAATAATGAAAGACTAACTTATTTTTCAGAACAAATTACTAAATTTGAATATTATCAGCGCTTCAAAATTTCATAATATACAGATCAAAATTGCATACAGCTGCTGAAAACTTTACGGAAAACAGTTATAAAAACATCCCATCTGGAGGGTTATTATTTTTTTACTCTTTTGGAGGGTTATTTTTTTAACTCTTTTTAACATATTTAGTACATGATGGGTTAATGCAGACCAGGAGTTATTTGTATAATGCTACTTGGTTTAAAATACTCTCTTCTTAAATACAAGTCCTGAATGCTTTCCTTATCCTGCATGAAAAAAGTGAATAGCACTGGTAAGATAGTATGATACAATGTTTTATTTTTGGTGAATTTGCATGGCTAGATAAGCCCAAAACTGTACATTATCCTTTATAATAGATATAATAAGATGTGGTATTAGTGCCAATGAGACAACTCTCCATCCAAGTCAAAATTTATAAATGTAAACCATTATAGGTCAAAGTACGGTCTTCAACACGGAGCCTAGGCTCACACCGAACAGTAAGCTATAAAGGGCCCCAAAAATGACTAGTGTAAAACTGTAATAAATCTGTAATAGATAATAATTTGATTTCAAAAGATTCACCAATGTTGAACCAAAAGTTGTGTATATACTGACGACATATTCAAGTCTAGTTCCCATTTATATCACTTGCAATGTGAAATTCAATTGTTTGGAAAATTTGAACACGTCTGGCGAAATTGCACAATAATAATTAAAATCTTATACCTTGCATTTGTCAACATTTTTGAAAGACTACATAAGCTTATTTGTGGTATACTTCAGACAATATTATGATTAAAATGATACTAAGATAGTAATATAAGATATCCAATCAATTATGGTACATAAAGCCATATACATGTAAAGCATTTGCAAAAATAAATGTGGAAAATATGATGAAAACAGTACAAACAGGGACCACAGAAATTGTTATTTAAGTGGAGAAAAAGAAAAGAAAAAAATGTGATTGAAATTATACCATATTCTAGTACAACTAAGTTTCAATGTTCAATTTCTGCTTATTCTTACGGAAAAACAAATAACAAATCATAAAAAATGTAAACATTAAGCTTGTTAAAATACCATTTTTAACTTTCATCTAGATTTATTGAATATACTGTTTAAGTAATATCAATATGTGAATGATTAAGATGATTAAGCAGTGCTGTCAGATTCTGAATAAAAAGATTAACAAAAAACTATTATGATTATGTCTTGAGCTTCCTAAATCATTCAGTTTATGAGCCTCATAAAAAGCAGTAATTATCATTTATACAGTCGACTCTCGTTATCTCGAAGTTAGCCGGACCAGAGAAATATTTCGAGATACCCGTAGTTCGACTCAAACGAAAACCGGAAGTTTGACTGTCCAAGGGACATAAGTCTTGCTTGGTAAGGCTAAAATAAATCCGGATGGGAAGGGGATCGATATTCTGGTCTCAGATCGATGTTTTTGTATGTTATGGTCTTTTATTATTATAATAACATTTTATGTCTCTTATCTATTTCTTTGTACAGTTACAATTTGTCCCTGTGGCTTTTAACCGAGATAGTCATTTCCAATCGATCTTAGCATTATTTAAAGTTAACAAAATTATTCATTCTCGTATACAAGAGATTTTAGAAAGTTCAGATTTCTTTTAATTTTCTTTCATTAAAATATTTTTCTGCAAGAGAAAATACAAAAAAAAAATTAAGACGCCGGTTGAGTAGTTTTTGGGTGGTCACCAACGGAAGTCTTAATCCCCACTTTATACACAGCCAAGCTCATTAGTGTATGATTACGATTAATTGTTTTTAAAACATTTTAAATAATTTTTCATAAACTATAACAATGTATCACTAATTATTTATCATGGTGATTAAAGATAATCTTAGGTAAACACTCGTGGAAAAAGCATGTCATAAATCAATACAGTGGTCAGTGACCGGAAATTTAATTACACGTGTATTGTCAGATTAACTTTTCAATCCATTTGAATCCCCGAGGTCATGTTTTGACATATGTGTTTTGGTTTGAGATAAATAATGAATTTTGAATGCTTTTGTTAACCTTGGGACCATAAATTTAGTTCGAGTCAACCGAAATTTCAACTCATCCAATTTCGACTCATCAGGAGTCGAAATACATATATTTATATGGAACAAAGTTCGGGACAATGAGAAAACTTCGACTCATCCGAAATTTCGAGTCAACCGAGTTCGAGACAACGAGAGTTAACTGTAATTTCAAAATCAAATACATGATATCATTAAGTATTTGATACATGTACTAAAAATATTTTAGGAACTTTAAATATTATTTTTACTATCTAATGAACACATGTTATGCAGATCAACTGCTGAATATCAAATACAATAACATTTTATCCTATATTATAAGTTCATGATTATTCATTATAAGTTAGATTGTGTATTTAACATCTTAAAAACATCTAATTTCATAAATTAATAATGGAAAAATGATTAACAGCAGTTTAATGAATCATGATATTTTTTTTTCTCAATTTCTCTTACAGAATTTTTACTATGATTTATGATTTGGTTTTAAATGGTTTTTGGTTGGAATTTCAATGTACTCCTATCAGACTTCATTCAACCAATCAGAATCAATCAATTTTTTAATTCATGCTTCATGTTGTCAAAAATATAGTCATTTTTTTAATTTTTCAAGCATTTTTTACAATACATTGGCAGTCATGGATGATTTAATGCCGTCGTCTGCAGCTGTATTGTAGATTAGAAAATCAACTCAAACATATTCAATTTAAAAAAAAACATTTCATCTGATTTTCCAAAATTCTTTGACAACAACTTTTCACTAAAATATAACACTTTATGACACAAATACAATGTACATACAATAAAGCTTGGGTGGATTTTGACATTTTCCCCATCCATTATGACATTTTCCCTCCACCACGGGCATGCATGACAGAGACGCACCAGGTGTCCCCCCCCCTTTTAAAAAAAATGTAATAAAGGTAAAATTACAACCAAATTTTAGTCAAAAACTGGTCCTCAAATATCAAATTCTAAGGAGTGCCCTCTTACATCATATCCTTTATCTGCGTCTTGTAGCTGTGGGCAAATATTTTAGATGGTCCCCTATGCCCACCTTACGAAACAAATGTGTCACTTTATTTTCTTTCATTAAAGGAATCCAACCTTAAACAATTTGAAAAATAACTTAATATTTAGTATATTTTAATAAAATGTGAATTTAAATTTGAGCTGACAGGAATAGATTGCCCACAGTGGACAGGTGGAGATAAAAAAATCCATCTCAGTTTTAGTACACCAAATTATAACAATTATCATAATAAAAAAAATAACATGACTTTAATCCAGGCCTGCAGGTCTAACATCTTTTGGCATTATACTTATTAGCGAAATTAATTTATCTGCGAGCCACACAGGCAATAACGGATAAAGCATCATGATGAAGTCTGCTCCTGTTCCACAGGGGTAGCGATTTCTTGGCCGCTTGGACAACAAACCACTTCTCATGGCTCTTATTACACAGGTCAGATCATCTGGGTAGCGATTAGATCCTTCAATGATACTCTCGTATATACTGTCAAAATATTTCTGTCCATATGTAACTTTTGTCTCTTCATCCATCGTGTCCCATAATTCTGCTTTTCTACTATTTATCACATGCTCTTTCATATTTTCTGGTATAGAAAAATAATTTCCAAAATTAATTGAGTAAACAAAAATTACAATTATCTGTCATAATTTTATATTGGCTGTTCAAAAAAAAAAAAAAGGAACATTGGAGTTTTTTGAAATGATTTGTTTTTTATTAAAACATTTATACTAAAACATGCCCAAGACCCAACTTCCTAGAGAAATGTGCCTTTCAAAAATGCAAATAACTCTTTTCTGTCCATCATTACACATTTTTTTTTATTGACAATATTGCTAGTTTCTTAAATTTTACTTCGATTTCTCTATGTAAAAGTTTTTCATCTCAAGCTACTAGACTGATACAGGTACTCTTAGTTCAGCCAAGTGAGAAAACAATGACTTCAGAAAGCTAAAGTCTGAAATTGCCTAAAATAGCCATAAACAGTTTACCTATAATCTTTCAACTTAAGAACATTTTTCGACTACAACTGATCTGAAGGCTTTAACCCTTGGATAAGATTTTGGCAGAATTACTCCCTCTTGCTTTTTAAAACCATATAATTAATAAACAGTATAGTAAAGAAACTACAAGCACCTTAAAAACCTTTTGATATAATTATATCAATTCCTGTGCATATGATTACATAGTTTCTGTAAGCTATTGATCAATAAATTTTCAAGACATTGTAGTTATATTCTCAAACACTATTGTGAATTCATTTAATTTCATTGGCATAATTTTTCATGGATAAAAGAAAATTGTATTTTAGTGGAAACTTCATTTTTTGTGGTTGATTCAAATATAAAAATAAGAAGATGTGGTATGATTGCCAATCTTACAATTCTCCAAAAGAGACCAAATGACACAGAAATTAACAAAAATAGGTCACTGTACAGCCTTCAATAATGAGCAAAGCTCAAAGTCTGAATTCATGCCTATAGATAACTTGTGTTTTGTTAAACGTCTAAATTTGTAGTTAACATAACCATGAAATTCACTAAAATTGCTATCCAACTTATAATGATGAATTCACAGTATTAAATTCAAGATCTTTAATTTTGTGCTCGCAATTTCAAATTCTTTCAAGCAATTTGAGGAATTCTGTTTGTCTATAGTAACCTTTACTTTATCTATAAATACCTGTATAAAATCCTGTTGGTTCTATTATTGATACATGGACTCCCCACTTCTTCATTTCTTGTCTAAGTGTATCTGAGAAAGCCAGTAATGCATGTTTTGACATACTGTAAGCCCCATTGCCTTCCATCGTTAACCTTCCTGTAAAATAAAGTCATCTATATGAATAATTAGGAATAAATAAGCACTATTTGGCAAACCTTTGTCAAGTCCAGCAAACTTTATACAGGGTAAGACAAAATGAAATGTAACTTGCTCTATTGCTTTTTGATTTAAAGAAATGATTTCAATTTATGGAAAGAAACTTTCTCATAGATTGAGAAAATATTTTTTTTAACGATAACAAATATTTTTATTCAATCATTTCCTAAATACCTAAGTAGCCCAGGTCGCATTCTTAGGGAACCCTGTATTTTTAACTAAAATATTTTTACTTGTTTTGAATTTTGATTGGAGTTCGGTATTTTCGTAATTTTACTTTTACTTATTTTTTTCAGATTCTGTACATATATATTTTTCAGTTTTTGTATGTTTGCCATTTGATAAGGGACTTTCCGTTTGAATTTTGATTGTAGTTCGGTATTTTGTTATTTTACTTTTTACTTATTTTTTCAGATTCTGTACATATATATTTTTGCATTTTCTCTCTTTACCCATTGTGTTGGCTGTCTTTGTTCTACTTGTGGTCTTTAATTGTACCACATTTTTACATGACCTGAGATCACCCCAAGTTTGTGTGAGGTTCATGTTGCTCAGAATTTAATTTTCTGTGATGTGCTTTGTAGAATGTTGTTGTTTATGAGATCATGATTAAAGATCTTAGAAGTGGATAATGTCAAAATATATATCCCTTCGGTTTAATCTGTGATCTTTTATGAGAAATACAGATAAGTACCCTCAAATATTTCTGCTGTCTTTTTTTATCTGAATTGTGAAAATTATGTAAGAACACATGGTGATCTCCAGATGTTTTTTTTTTGTTACTTTGAATTTGTGAAGTCTCACATAAACTTCATGACATAATTCTTTTTTTCCTGCAATTGATAATTTTCCTGTACTAAAAACAAATGCAATATTTTTAAAAGTAGCATGTAAATAATGTCTAATTGTAACCTGCTTCTCTTAGGAGTTAAGGAGGTTCGCTACTCAGTTTCAAAATAACAAGCTTTTCATAACACAAGTATAAATTGATAGGGGATTATTAAAGGAACCAAAAGAGCAACAAAAAATATAGGTCAATGTGCTTGTTTTCGCGATATTAGCCATTGAAATTTTATGGAAAATATTCTCTCTTGATTTTTCATAGCCTTAACATTGAAAAGTTCAAGTTCTCAAAAACTATTAAAAAAAAAACAAAGATTTTATAAGACTTTTACAGATGGCTTATAGTTATACATGTAAAAGATTTATAAAAAGAAAAATAGAGGTCAATGGGCAAATTTTTTTAAGGCATTCAAGAGATAAAACCAGATGATTCTGACATAAATTCCAAAACATGACAAGCGAACATCCTTTATATAATTAATGACAAAATATTGAAATTACTTTTAACATCACAATTTTGTTGTCCTTCTTGTTATAGGTTGTTTATATGTTGAAAACCTTAAAAACTTCTCTATATGTTTATGTGTGTTATTAGCTTGTTGTCTAATTGAAGTTCAATCCACTTTCATGTTATATATATACTAAATCTACCTCCTGCATGTCATGTACTCGTCCTGAACATGCATGAAATATTTGCCACTGGATGTTTAGTAACCAACAATCAATCAATCCTTCATGAATTTTGTATTTGAGATTTTTATACTGAGTGAAAGTCCATGGTTTGTTACAGATTTTATCAAAGAAACGTCATACTGTCATGAAAATCCTGAACAGAGTAGTCAGTAGAACTTGTACATTTGTACTGTTAAAGTTATTGCATATTCCCTTTGAACCATTAAGGAAGTTCGCTACTCAGTTTCAAAATAACAAGCTTTTCATAACACTAGTATATATTGATAGGGGATTATTAAAGGAACCAAAAGAGCAACAAAAAAAATATAGGTCAATGTGCTTGTTTTCGAGATATTAGCCATTAAAATTTTGGCGGGAAAATGTTCTCTCTTGACTTTTCATAGCCTTATCATTGAAAATTGAAAAGTTTAAGTTCTCAAAAACTATTAAAAAATAACCAAGATTTTATAAGACTTTTACAGATGGCTTATAATTATATATGTAAAAGATTTATAAAAAGAAAAATAGGAGTCAATGGGCAAAATATTTTAAGGCATTCACATGGATAAAACCAGAGGATTCCGAAAATCTGACAAAAGTTCCAAAACATGACAAGCGAACATCCTTAAGCATACCACATAGTCAGTAAACAATTTCCTTTTATTAATATAAATTACCCATTAAGCTTGAAACATTAACAATTCGTCCTTTTGATTTGCGTATAAGTGGCAGCAAGGCTTTTGTGAGTCTGATAGCACCAAATAAATTTATTTCTAAAACTTTACGAAATATCGTTTCAGATGTGGTTTCTAATTCAGAATAGTACCAAACACCAGCATTATTGACCAGTCCCCATAAACCTGTAAAAAAAGTAAACAATTTTATAATCTGGTAATTCAATTTTGAATGTAATACGTCTTCTGATTGGCTGTTAGTTTTTGTCTATCAGCTCACAGACACAATTTTGTCATGTAACCGTGACGTCATCAACATTTTTTCATGATTTTCTCCTTAAAAATGGAATTTAGAATTAAAATTGTAAGGAATGACTGTAATATTTTTTCTGCCTATTCTAAAAACATCAAAAATGTGGTGCACACTTTTAAATAACCCACTACACGAGTTATTCAGTGTGCACCAAATTTTTTATGTTATTCCATCATAGACAGAAAAAATATTATTGTCTGACATCAGATATACACCATATATGTCATGTATGTATGTTGGTTAATTAAGACTATGAAAGAATGCAGTGTTATGGAATACAAACATTGTCTCATTGGCACTCATACCACATCTTCTTATTTATATGAAAAATTCTGTCTTATTTTAAAACTTTTTAAACTTGACCTGAATCATGCCTTTTATGTTAAATACAAGATGTGATTGAAAATAAAGAATTTGAAGTTTGTTTCCCCTTTTTGTCTAATGTTAAGGACTATCACGCAACATTTCGATTCTATAATTTAAATATAACGCACCAAAAAAGTCAAACAAAAGGTTTTGTCATCCTTCAATGCAAACCAAAAATTCTCACAATAATGCATGGAGCAACAAAACAGCTGTGGCTTTGGAAGATCGAAAAACGATCAAAATCAATTTTTTTTTATCATTTACAATAAGAAGGTATGTTGGGAAACTAAATAAATTGTAGTTACTGAGAAAAACCAAACATAAGAGTGTAATGGTAGTACAAAAGTACTGAAAAATATCCTTTTTCAGAGCAGGGTTACATAAAAAATTAGCTTTTTCATATTTGTACAAACTAATGCAATCTGTAAAAGCATCATTGCATTTATTGAAAATTGTAGAATAATTGATACATGTGATAATAAAATAAAATTGAAAATGGAAATGGGGAATGTGTCAAAGAAACAACAACCCGACCAAAGAGCATAAAACAGCCCAAGGCCACCAATGGGTCTTCAACATGTATGCAGTAAATTTGGAATTCACATTATCATACCTTCTTCTCCTGTATGCTGTTTGACATATTCTACTGTTGTTTCTATATCTTTCTGTGATGTAACATCAAGTTGTAATAAATGAACCCTATGAAATACAAAATGAAAAATTCATTATCTCAATATTTTTCATGCAGCATTCACCAATTTAATATTTAGTTTTTATGTTACAAATGCTAATAGTTTGAAGTGCTTAGGCTTTATAACACACTTAGCCTGAATTGGCAAAACACTTTTAAATTTTTCACTTTTTGCTGCTTTTGAACTTCCTAATTAAATTGGTCCTCAATCTGTATTGATTTAAACGTCACTTATAAGTCTGATGAGGGCAAACTAGGTCTTGCATACTAAATAATAAGCTTGGTATCTTGATGACCTTTATCAGCCAAGGGTATAACTTAAACAAGTTATTACAGATAATAACAGGCATACTGTTATTGTGGGAATTCTGACAGAGTTATCTCCTCTTGTCATGAATTGTGTTGAAATTACACATATCCCTTATTGTACAAAGAAACAATGTCTGTAATATTGCCTTTTAGAACTTTATCAAAGAAATTTTCAACAGGTCAAATGCAATTTCAGGTCAGATACTTTCAAATTTACTACTGTTTGTTTTGTTTTAAGATCTCGTGTGATTTTAACATGTTAACATTATTATTTGTCATTTTCAGTGAAACAATGTAGGCATAGTGATTATCAGTTTGTTGTATTTTTTATGATAACTTCGTCTTTTTTTTAGCAAAAATGATTTAATATTTTCACGTATTTGAGATTATTTAGCAATTTGTCAATGATACCTTATATATAATTACGATTAACTCTGTCAGAATTCCCACAATAAGAGTATGCCTGTTATTTTCTGTAATAACTTGTTTAAGTTCTACCCTTGACTGTTTAGTGTTTGATACAGTAATCTAAAATATTAGACATGATTAATCAGGATCAAACAGGACTAAATCATGGTGACTTATGCAATGAACAGTGAAATGAACTCAATAGTTTTAATGTCTAATGTTTTTTTTTCAATTTTCAATTTCTAAAAACAAAATTAGGAACAACATATATGTTTCTAAAGCCAATCAGCAAAGGGAGCACCACCCACAAGAGATCAAATAGGAGATATAAGATAAATATCAACATATCTTCAGGTGACCTATAAGTTGATGTCATTATAATTGATTGATTGATTGGTGTTTAATGCCACTTTCAACACTATTGTGCTATTTCGTGGTGGTCAGTTTTTATTGGTGGAGGAAGCTGGAGTGCCCATAGAGAACCACCGACATTCAATATGAAAAATGACAATCCTAGTCAATTCAGATTGGAGTCCGGGGCACACAACCTCAGTGTTGACTGGCTAGTGATACAGTAGTTCGACTACTTGGACCACTTGGCCACCGATGTCATTATAACTACAGACTACAATTTCATTCAATTAAATTAAAAACTTTGTGTGTTGTTGCATTTTTCTGTCATTTATCATGTTTATCCCACATTCATGGCATAGCTTTTTATTTAGCAAATGTTTAGTTGATATTCTTGATTTAAACTTGTCCTTATGGTATTAAATATCTTTCTCATGCCCCATCAAATGATGCAAGTTAGAATGGATAGATCATCATTCCATCAATAATAACGAATTAAAAGTTATTTAATGTACATGTAGACCACATGACATGTAGGAACAACAGTAAAATCAAATATTGATTTCAATGGTATTTTTGAACTTGGTACAAGCATGTGACAAGTACCTTCCTGAACAAGCTAACTGTAGGGACACAGCACCAGGACTGTTTAAACTCAAGCATGTGGCAAACACCCTCATCCCAATACTGTCTAATTTCTTTACTAAGCTGTTACCGAAACCACTGTCACATCCTACAATATAAAAAAAAAATATCAGTTAATCAAGGACTTTTATAAGCATGATAAGAAGATTTGAAGAACAAATTGTTAACAACTACAGTGGTTGATTTGTACACCCTCTTTGCTTTGGTCAGAAAGTAAATCCATTTGTAGCATAGAATTGTCCATAAAAAATGTATATAAAAGTTTTCTGGTATCAAGCCCTGAGTGGCCTCAAGGGTTTTCCCGGGCTGGGCAATACTCCTAGAAACGGGTAATTCTGGGCAATACTGGGTAATATGATTTTTCAAGCTTATTTTTACACAAAATAGTAAAGACTTGTTGTAGTTTAATAGTATTATAACTAAATAAATACATTTTATTCAGATAACCATTGAGAGTCATTCCTGAAGATTGAAATTCAATTTCTTCCTTTTCTCCACTAATTCTACATAGGCAGAATACAAGATTTGGACATTTCAGGATACCTTGTTAATTTCCAGGCTTTGTTTCAATATCAAATCCAAGTTGAAAAATGCATTTTATTGCAGTGATTAATTGAATTGTAAATTTTAATTGTTATACAATCATATTGCTAAATAAACAGCCTAAGCTGAGAGGCCTTGAACACTTATAGAAATCAAAAGGGTGATTATTGTTATACATGTTATATAAACAAATCTTTATTATAATCTGAATAATTACTTATTAATTAGTGATGTACATAAACATATGCTAAAACTTAGTAAACATTTTTAGTAATGAACAAAAAATGTTTAAAAGTAACTTTCCTTACATAGAATTGTTATAATTCTTAATTTTAGTTATATTGATTAAAAAAACCAAAATGAATTCTTTGACTTTAATGTATTGCATTTGTGATTAATCACTGAATCCCTTTTAAAAATCAGGCCAGTATTTCATATTACCCAGTATTGCCCAGTATTACCCAGTAAAACCTAGTAAAATGGGCTGGGCAATACTCATAAAACCCGGGTTTTTGCCAATCCTGGTGGCCTCCCTTGCTATAATACTGGACCAGCTCCTGATCTATAAGTAGAGCATTATATCATGTCAATTATTTTCATATATATTAAACTTGTATAAATTTGTTGACATGGTTGAGGAAATATGCATTTTGCATGTTTTGTCTTCAAATTATTTGAGAAACAAATTCCACCATCCTATCTACTGGGATAAAATATTCTCCACTCTAGCAATGGCTAGACAGTGAAATTCTGAATATATCTAAATTTGAAGTTTTAAATATCTAGTGAAAGTCATCATATCAAACTTGCCATGCTTGACATGCTTGATGCAGTGATAGATTCTATATACATGTAAATACAACAATCAGGGGTTTATCAATTTAACTTCTTTTTAGATACATGAACACTAATAATAAAATAATATATGTTCTTGTCAAGTTGTGTTTCAGCCAACATGCTAATTGCTGAAAAAAAATTAAGGTAGGTAGGTACATGTAGGCCAATCATTTTATTTTCTTAAAAGTTTTTGACTTGTTTAAACACAGCAAAAAGTCTGACTTCAACAGAAATTTTGTGACGGTAAACCACTTAACAGCATTCCCGACACGATTGGAAGTAGTACCTCTGGCCAAAGGGAAGCCAGTCGAAGTGGTAGGGGTGTGCCCTAAAAGTGTTGTCCAAATTAGGAAGAAACTTTATACAAACTGTACACTGACATTGTACTTACATTCATGTTACACATATTTTTAATTTACTACCTTTATGTACATACATTTGTAATTTTTTCATTTCATTCATACATTGGTAACCAGGAACAACAAAGACAATGGAGTAAACACATTATGACGTTAAAATTTAGATACCATTTTTTTATATTTCAGGGATTGTAATTTCTATATAATTTGTCCTGAAGACACCGATCTAATCGGCGAAACTAGTCGACACAGTAAAACTTGCAGTTCACTAAAGTGTTGTTGTCAATACAGCTGTATTTTATTTATTTATTTTTATTGACAACCCTGCATACCATCAGTTATCCTCTTTAGTGACTCTACCTTCACTTCACCACAAAGGCGTTGGTTCAGCAGCTTCTTATTCTTAAATTCCAGAAAAGAAGAAATATGATTTTCTTTCTTACAACATGTACAAATGTATAAAAGTATGTGGATTTAGCTTATCTACTAGAATAGAAAAAGGAAAGGGTGTGGTAAGGTCAATTTTTTTGGACCCTTGAGTTAAAAAATTCGTAAGGGTTCCGCGGAACCCAGTGTCTCGCCTACTTTTGCTGTTAATCGCAGGCTCAACAAAATGAGGAAAAATTGATAAAAATATTCCTCTCTATACTATCTTTTGATTGTAAGTAGCTTCTGTCCAAGTTTGGTAAAATCCAGGATAGTTTATGAATCTAATAAATGTTTTAAAACTTAAACTGCAGACTGTATGTAATGTTAACTAAAGTCCATTTATAAGTAAAATATGGAAAAATGGAACAAAATTTTAACAAAATTTCCTTCTAGATACTAGCTTTTAATCATAAACAAGCTTCTGTCCAAGTCTGGTACAAATCCAGTATGGTTTAAGAAAGTTGTTAAAATTTCAAAACTTTAACCACAGAGTGAATGTAATGTTTCTTGGCAGAAAAACTAAGTCCATTTATAAGTAAAATATGGAAAAATGGAATTTTTTTACAAAATTTACTTTTGAATATTATCTTATGATCATAAACAAGCTTCTGTCCAAGTTTGGTAGAAATCCAGGATAGTTTAAGAAAGTTATTAAAATTTCAAAACTTTAACCACAGAGTGAATATTTGTGGACGCCGCCGACAACGCTGACGGAATGTAGGATCGCTATGTCTCGCTTTTCGACAAAAGTCAAAGGCTCGACAAAAATCAATGTATGAATGTATTATAATTATGTAGCAGATATATATGAACTAGTATCACTGGTCATTCCTGCATTCTGACTGTGGAAGTTCTTAATGTGGATGTTAAGCATGTTAAGATCACACATTGTCACATTTAAAAAGATTTTTTCATTTCATAGCTAAGTTAACACCTGTAATGCAATTATCAAATACATGTACACAATGATCATGATGATTTTATCAGCTGGTCAATCGATTAACAATCAAACCCTCAAGCATGTCAAGGCACAAATCTACAATTTCAATTTCTAACTAAACATGCTAAACATGCTCAAGTTTACTAAATTGGTTCAACTTAAAGACTTCCAATCAGTGTTCCTTCTCAGTAATAGACCACTTTCGAGTTGCATTTCCGTGAAAAACTTTGGTTTTAGTGAACATCATTTGCACGTTTAGGGGTATCCTCACTTCCTTCCCATGTTGAGCGATCGATTGAAAAAATGGATTTATTCGGCAAATTAAATTCTTATAATTGACAATCAGCACTGCTGTCATTCAGTCAGAGATATAACTCTATAGGGTTATTACAGAAAATAACTTGCGTGTGTTATTACAGATACTTTCATGAGTTGTCTACTCTTTATTCCTGAAATTTTCTAAATCTGTAATAACATATATTTGTTATTTGTAAAATTATTTCATTTATAGTGGCCTCTAGGGATCTCTTGAGACTTTGCGCAGAAACTAAATGCATAGCCTTGATACCTAATTTTTTAATTAAATTTTGATTAACCATGGTAAATCAATGAGACAAGGCTATTAAGGGATGTACTTAGCTGTGATAACAAGGCTCAGTTATTAAAGGAATTTAACTTATTATATACAGTACAAGTAACGCGAACATGTTCCCAAACTCCATACACCGCGATAATTCTTGGTGTGACACCAGGAAACTCCGATATCCCTCCCTAAATTCTCGGAGAAATTTGGGAGTATTCCCTCCGACTTCCGCATAAATCTGCTACCTTTTGTTTATTGTATTAGCGACATCTCTCCCAGCACAGTGTCACACCGTGTCACACCAGGTAATTAATTGCTCTAATCCTCTGATCTATGCCGGCACGCGACGGTCAAGGTATGTGAAATTTCTTATGTAATTAAACAATTGTATTTCCTGTCTATTTATAATCAGGTTATATATCTAATTGCTTGAAACAAATAAAAGATTTAAAAGCAAAATGTTGTTGTTAATTCTTTCAATTGCATTAAATAGTTTTATAAAAAAAAAACTATTCTTGATTTTGACCTCGTTTGTTTTCACCGGTAAATTAATATTTTATTTACAAAAGGGATATACTTGTGTAAAAATAAACGGAAACTACCGCTGAATAAATGTGAGCAGTTTAAAGAAAATTACGTGTCTCAAAGTTTTGTATATGCAAGTAAAAAAGAAAATATTATTCACCATTCGTTATGCTTAATAAGTCTACGGCATTTTATTTTTACGATTATCTAATTGCTTGAAACAAATAAAAGATTAAAAGCAAAATCAATGTTGTTGTTAATTCTTTCAATTGCATTGAAGTTTTATAAGAAAACTATACTTGATTTTGATCTCGTTTTTTTTCACCAGTAAATTAATGTTTTATTTACGAAAAGGGACATACTTGTGTAAAAATAAACGGAAACTACTGCTGAATAAATGTGAGCAGTTTAAAGAAAATTACGAGTCTCAAAGTTTTGTATATGCTAGTAAAAAAGAAAATATTATTCACCATTCGTTATGCTTCATAAGTCTACGACATTTTCTTTTTACGATTTGTTGTCATTACTTTAGGATATTCAATACATTTCGGCTACAACAGGAATACTTCCACAGCTGCATAAACTCGTCTTTGCATAATATTTATTTACGTACAATGAATGTAAACTTGTGTGTTGTATTTCGGACAGTGATCTTAAAAGATTTTAAAAGAAATTAATTTGCCGTGGGAAGACAATTCCTCGATACACATCACAGTGATCAACAGTGTGAGCTCAGTTGAACTTGACTTCGCTAACAATATTAAATGCTAAAAATAGGTGACATCAATTTTATCCACGGCACGGGATTTTTCTTTGGCGGGAAATAATATCACGTACCAGTAAACTCAGGTGACCTATCTGAACGACCATGGGAAAATTCATTCAGGTTTTTAAAGTTGCTTTGAATTAATGATTGACATGTTTGTGCGTTAGTATTGAGGCTCTAGAAGGTCCTTTTACAATTGATTAACAGGAATCTAAAATATAATCCTTTTCCGAAAAAACGAACACACGTCTTCTTTAACTATTTTATTTTATATATTTTATCAGTCAAAACAGGACGTAGACCTGAACATTAGTTATACGTCCATGGTCATTCGTTCGTACGTTACATTTCAAATGACAATGACATGGGGCAAAAACATATAATAATAATTATCTTATTGTGAATGATAATGTCACATCTTTACAATCCGTGATTCGCAGTGTGACACCGCTACACCCCGAAATCGGTGGTAAGAGTTCGCGATTACAAACTCTCTGCGTGTACTGTAAGACACTTGGGAATTACTGAGAAACTTGCGCAGAACCTCATTACATGCTCTGTTCATTATTTCTTACAATTAATTAAAATACATTGTAATTAAGCATGATGTATGTCTGAGCAAATGCTTTGAAGTGATATAGAGAAGCTGTGATAACACCCTTTAGTTATTACAGGCATGTTTTTTCTGTAATAACATATAGGTGTACTATGCAAAATTGGCAAACTATGAACTGTTATATCTTTCAATAGTTAAGTATACATATAGACAAAAGTAGTATCAATAGAACTTTTATACATTTTAACTAAACTAATGATGTATACTGTCCCTATGAAACATATAACATACATAAGTTATCACAGTTCTTTGATTTTTTAGTCCACAATAACAAATGTATGTTATTTTTCTGTAATAACCCTATAGAGTTATATCCCTGACTGTCATTAGGGAATTGTAATTAAGTACGTTTGGAACAACAATTATTTCTAGTTTATCCTGCATAATGACAATCATGAAGATGCTTAATGAACTGTCATAGGGCAGGGATAGAGGCGGTCCCCTCTATCTTCAAATGATATAGTAAATGACGTCATACAGGTGTGCATATTTGACGAACTTTTCTGATGAAGGACATAACTCGAAAGTGGTCTATTATATTACTCTTGAGCAAAATATCTACCTGTTACAAGTACGGCTTTGTTCCCAACTGGAAGATGACTGGCAGGCAAGATTGAGTAGATAACCAGACAACACATTGCAAATGCAAACACACCGCTAGGTCCTTTAATGAAGAACTGACATAAGGGTTCCCCTAAAAACAGCACAGCTAAACTTAAAACAGATCTAAATCCAAATCGAAATTCATTTGTCAAAAATTTTGACAGAACTGCCATGGCAAAGAGAACAGTTACACTTGAATACAAGACAGAATAGAAAATAATGTCATCATCTAAGTATTCGTCATAATCGATATTAGTATTCATGATTGATTCAGTGGGAGAGAGCTTAAAAATTAATATAATATTCTGGAATTACGATAAAATTAGCATTATTTGGTTAAGCATATTGTTCATCCAGCATCCATTTTCAAACAATTTCCGAAAAGTGTAAACAAACTGAATTTTGATTGGTTTCATTATTTATAACGGGGATAGCTGTTGGTTTATCTAAAATTTGACCTTACATGACCCTAATTCATTAAAGATGTCTGCGCCCATGGAAAATATCCTACTGGCTCTTATTCTATTTTTGAGCACGTTTATAGGTGTCATAGTGCGTAATTCTCAGTATTAAAAAGTATCAGGTGTAGCTTAAGTATGATCCTCACATGACATGCATTTAGTATTGATTATTTGTCGCACAATATAAATTTTTTTAACACTGAAAAATTATCCCACATCTTGATCTATTTGTTTTTCAGATCTGGGACTTAAAAATAAAAGGACATGCATCTAAATTGATTTTTCAATTCCATTTTCCCACAATATTTATCTGCAAATGGCTGTTTTGGGGACATTTCTCTGTTCAAACATTTTTACAATTTTTCAAACTCCTCTTACGGTCTTAGGTCAGGAGGATCCATGTCACACAGTGTGTCAACTCATACCTTCACCAACTTGTACCTGATTTTTACTGACTCGCACTTTCACCAACTCATACCAAATTTTCAGTTGTATTCATATGTAGTGTAGTACAGTGCATGGCCAAAAGTATTTGTCACTTTTCTTTTTACTTCATACATATTTCATATAAACCACATTTTTTCAACAAATTATTTTGAAGGCATTTAATGTTCGTTTTTAACGAACAAGGTGTTACTAGATGCAGAATTGTTTAAAGTATCTTTGGCTATAGTTTTGTTGTCAATTATTTTTGTTTTCTCTTAATATGAACATGAATTATGATTTTTTACAATTTAATCTGGTTGAAATACATTGTGTATTTAGCAAATTAATTGTAAGAATAGTTAATGAATATTTGATTACAGAAAAATTCCCAAGGGTACTTTTAAAAGCTTTAGCGCACTAACTTACTGCCCAAGTGCACTGGTGAACTTAAAATAGAAGAGAAAGGGATAATTGATATATGAAGGAAAATTACAGAAAAATTAGTCAAAATATGGAAAATTAATGAAATCATGGAAGGTCAATGGAAACACCTAAATCATTTAAATAGGTGATAAATGAATTTATCAAATCACTGAAATAGGTGATAATGAAATCACTTGTTTAAGTAGTACCAAAACTTGAGAATTTTAAGGATTTAAAAAAAAAATTGCTTATACAAGTAAATTTTTTGAGAAAATTAAGGGGAGATTATTCAAACCTTACAAGAAAATATGAATATAACAAATTTACTTATATAAGTATATTATAATTACTTCTTCAAATAGATAAAAAACTTATACAAGTAGTACCCCTGACTGTTTAAGCAGCATTCCAAACAAAGCCATCATGTTTGTCGAGAAATATTTTACTTATTTTTTCACCACTAGATCAGAGACATGCTTATGAATTATGAAATAAAAAAATAGGACAATGTTTATCATTTATCTATTTAAATGATACATAACAATGCTACACAAATAGGTATAAGTTGGTAGACGTACCAGATGGTAAAAGAAAGAGTTGAGTTGGTTGAGTACAAGCATGACAAGTTGGCAAAGGTACCAGTTGTTGTGTTCCCCTCTTAGGATTGCCAATTAATATTGATAAAAAATATTTAACATTGAAGATGAAGGATTGATTCTCGTAGTGAGGGTACTTCGGCCACCTTTTTATGCCCCCGGCGGCCCACCGTAGCGGAGGGAGCATTAAGTTTTACCCTTGTCTGTCTGTACGTACGGCAGTCCGTACGTCCCAAAGTTGGTTTCCGTTCTCTAACTTTAGTTTGCCTCAACCAAATGTTATGAAACTTATACAAAATGCTTATTACCACATAATACAGATCAAGTTCGAAATTGTGTGGCGTCACTTGTACCGTTCTTTAGTTATGCCCCTTTATAAACATGAAAATTGCTGAATATTTTGTTTCCGCTCTCTAACTTTAGTTTGCCTCAAACAAATGTTATGAAACTTATACACAATGCTTATTACTGCATAATACAGATCAAGTTTGAAATTGGGTGGTATCACTTTTACCGTTGTAGAGTTATGCCCCTTTATAAACATAAAAATTGCTGAATTTTTCGTTTCCGTTCTTTAACTTTAGTTTGCCTCAACCAAATGTTATGAAACTTATACACAATGTGTATTACCACAAAACTCAGATCAAGTACAAATTTGGGTTGCGTCACTTTTACCGTTCTTCAGTTATGTCCCTTTATATCTTTATATGATATGCAAGCGAGGGCATCATCTGTGTCCCATGGACACATTCCACATTTATTAATTTTATTTTTCTGAACATGCTGAAGACTCAGCTACACTAAATGTGTCATTAAGTCCATAAGAGAACACTAAATGTGTCGTTCATTCCTTGAGAGAACACTGAATGTGTCATTAATTCCTTGAGAGAACACTGAATGTGTCATTAATTCCTTGAGAGAACACTAAATGTGTCATTAAGTCCATAAGAGAACACTAAATGTGTCGTTCATTCCTGGAGAGAACACTAAATGTGTCATTAAGTCCATTAGAGAACACTAAATATGTTATTAATTCCCTGAGAGACATTAATTCCTTGAGAGGACACTGAATGTGTCATTAATTCCTTGCGAGAACACTGAATGTGTCATTAATTCCTTGAGAGAACACTGAATGTGTCATTAATTCCTTGAGAGAACACTGGATGGGTCATTTTTTCCTTGAGAGAACACTATATTCATGATATTTGTCATTATTTCCTTGAGAGAACACTAAATGTGCCATTAATTCCTTGAGAGAACAATAAATGTGTCATTAATTCTTTAAGAGAACACTGGATGGGTCATTTTTTTCCTTGAGAGAACACTATATTCATGATATTTGTCATTATTTCCTTGAGAGAACACTATATGTGTCATTATTTCCTTGAGAGAGCATTACATGTATTATTTATTCTTTGAAAGAACAAAAAAAAAACGACCTTATTGATGTTCAAAACAACAAACAAAAACAAATATGATACATGTATACAGCAATAAATGACAAACGCTGAATTACGGGCTCCTGTCTTGGGACAGACAAATATAGAATATATGGCAGGGTTAAATATGCACCCAACCCTCCCCTAACATGGGACAGTGGTGCAACAGCACAACAAAAGATCTTGTATCTTTTCCAGAACTCATCAACAAAAATGTTTTTTAATATATATACGAAAAACCTACATTTCAAAATTTTGTTTCTTTTCAGACTGATGAAGAGTTTGAAGGATTGAGAACATTTACATTAGAACATAGCTTTGACACAGGTGAGTCTTACTACTAAGATGATCATGATAATTAAAATAAACAATGTGCAAGACTCATTTCAATATTAAGGAAAGGGAGATAACCAGGATAAGATGTACAATATACCCTATCTAGAGCCAGAGAGGTCATACTATTACAAGAACTTTTTATTTACTGGTTCTGGTTTACAATTTTAAAGAGTTATCTCCCCAAAACGCATGTCTGGCGTACAAAATTATAATCCTGGTATCTTTGTCTTTTTAGTCATGCAGGCTTAGGTTTATATACCTTTAAGAGTAAAAGGTTATATTTTTTTCTTTTCTATAATTTTTCTCAATCATGTTGCTCTAATATAATGTTTAATTGTCTGTCTTCAAAAGTTGTCTTTACTGTTGATAGAATTATAATTTCATGGACTGTGAAAATCTCTGTTAATCAGTAAGCATGGTAAGTGGACAGAAAGTCACAAGACAGAGAGTCATAAATTTGATAAGACAAAAAGTCACAAAAATTTTGTTTTTATAAATTGTTTGAATTTATAAGAGTAGGCTCTTGAAATGATTTCTTTTTAGTACATATATATTCATTTAACAGTAAGGAAATTGTTCACAATCCTTGATAAATGAAGATTTACCAAATTTTAATCATGCAAAGGATATATTTCTTCGCACCAAGAAGCCATTTAAGTACCAAGCCAGCTTGACAAATTATTTTCTTAACAATTATTGGATCATTAGTGATTTTTTTTTAGAATAGATTTTGTTAACAAAGTTGCATTGTATATAATTAGTTCAACATTGTTCAAGGAAAATACAAAAACGTTTTAAGAATAAGTGTTTTCTTACTTCAAAGAAAAATAATCTCAAAGCTGAATTGTGACTTTTTGTCCCATGACTTTTGTCTATGACTTTGTGCCTGTGACCATTTTTCTGTGACTTTAATTTATGTCCTACGTTCAAACATCCCATTAGTCTATTATTTTCAAATTATTGTCTATTTTAGTACTGTGTTCAGGTCTTGCATGTCTTGAAATAAAGTTTGAATTTTAGTAACAAAAAATTATTAAGAAAACCATAAAAAAATGTTTGATATAAACCAAGGAGATGTGGTATGGTTGCCAATGAGACAACTATCCACCAAAGTTCAAATGAAGTGGATGATAGCAACTATAGGCAACCATCCAACCTTCCAGAATGAGGAAAATCCATACTGTATAGTCAGCTGTTAAAGGTTCTGACATGAAAATATGAAACAATTCAATTGAGAAAACTATAACAAAACCATCTGATACATGTTCTTACCTTCCAAACATTGAGAATTTCAGGGATTGTAAAAATAAATTACATGTATTTAAATAAATTTTGGAGCAGCATCAGGGAAAAAAGGGTGCATCCTATATAAATAAGAAGATGTGGTATGAGTGCCAATGAGACAACTCTCCATCCAAGTCACAATGTGTAAAAAGTAAACAATTATAGGTCAAAGTATAGCTTTCAACACGGAGCCTTGGCTCACACTGAACAGCAAGCTATAAAGGGCCCCAAAATGACTAGTGTAAAACAATTCAAACAGGAAAACCAACAGTCTAATCTATATAAAAAAACGAGAAACACTTATGAACCACATCAACAAACGACAACCACTGAACAACAGGCTCCTGACTTAGGACAGGTGCATACAAATCCTATGCCCACCATGTGTTTATAATTGTTTTTAGTGCATTCGGATCTAGTCTAGCATTATTCAAGCCATTAGTTTTCTCTTTGTTTCACCTTTGGCATGTCAGTCAGAGGTAATACTTATACAAGTTTATTTACTTGAAGATGTAAGTAATATTTACTTGTATATGAAGTAAATTTGTAAGATTTTTATTTTATTTTCAAAAATTAATTTTTCTGTACAACACCTTATATTTCAAAGTTTTGGGAGATCAAAACATGCCTTTAAAAGCAAAATGTTTCTGTTTTGCTGATTAATTTTTAATTAAAGTTCAACCTGTTATCTCAAAACTAAAAAAGAAATCTATTGCGCACAGATGTTAAGTAATTTAGCAAAGCCTTCAAAAAATGCTCACTGGACAATGCTCATGATGCTGGAGGCTTGTAAATGAGCAGTATTTTGAAGATAATAGACAAAGGAGATTTTCATTGTCCCTGATATGATACTTTTGTAAATAGTAAAGACAACAATTACTGAAAGACAATAAAAACTCTTTTAGAACAATATAGACCGTTGGTTTTCCTGTTTGAATGGTTTTACACTAGTAATTTTGGGGCCCTTTATAGCTTACTGTTCGGTGTGAGCCTAGGCTCCGTGTTGAAGACCGTACTTTGACCTATAATGGTTTACATTTATAAATTTTAACTTGGATGGAGAGTTGTCTCATTGGCACTCATACCACATCTTCTTATATCTATATGACAAGGATTTGTATACAAATCCTTGGTCAAGAGAAATTTGAGAGTACAAATAAATATAAAGACTTTTTACTTATACATAAGTAAAAACAATCTCAATGTCTAAGGGATAAATGTATTACTCTACTTCCAAAATAATTTGCCTGTACATGTGAACAAGTAAATAAAAAACACTTGCATAAAAGTATTACCCCTGTCTGCAAAAAACATGTATAAGGGTCTTTTATTATGGCTGACTAAACAGTATTGGTCTGTTCACATTGAATGTCCTTACAACAATTTGTAATGGTTTACATTCTTGTTCGTTGGTCTAGTTGATATACACGTATAAAAAAAATGTATAGAAATCACTCCTTATTAAGGTGGCTAGGCATCTTAATTAAAATGATAGAATTTTTCAATAATTTGTCAAAATAAAGTATTTATCATGCTTTTTCAAAAATATAATAAAAGTGTGGGTCACGGACTTTTTTCATGCTACAGGTAGTGCAAAATTGTTAGATTTTGTATAGATAATGCATGGAAAATCAAATTTTGTGTGATAAAAGAAATTTTAAGATATAATGTGAGAAGATAGCTCTTATAACATGCTTTCAGAAAAGAAAAAGAAAAATGTGGTCACCGAACTTGTTTTCTTGCTACAGATTAAAATAGGTAAATTCACAACACTTTCTATTATAAAAATGACTTTATCGGAGTTATCTCCCCTTATTTGGCAAAGTTGAAAAAATTAATCAAACACAAATAAGGTGTTTTTGAGAAATTACAGCAATAATTATGATAAAACATACAATTTTCTATAATTACATCAAAAGTCTTACACATAAATTGCATACTACTCTCAAAATTTGCACATTTAATCAAAGATCTAGACCAGCGTTATCTGCTACTTCAGAATCCAAGATGGAGAAAGAATCCCGAATCTCCTTAAGATTGCTTTGAAAAATGACAACAATATCACCTTTACATTGTTCTAAAGATAAAAAAAAACACCTTTACATTGTCATGAAATAGTCTGGATGTCATGCTGTTAGGAAGATTTATCTTTCTTTTACATAATGTTCAGTAAATATATATATATACCTGTCAAATAAGTAACTTGGAACCTTGAGTTAAAAATTTTTGTTAACTTTTGTTTATATGATTTACATGTTTAATAGAATCAGCATATTTTTCTTGAGATAAGAGCATATAACATGTATAACAGACACACAGAAATTGCACAGTATAAACAGCTGCCATCAGAAACATTTTCAATATAGCAATATTTAGTATATTGTTAATTTTTACCTTTGTTTTTGTAATATACATAAATACGGGTATTAGTATTATAGAGTGTTGCTTTTTATGAACTAGTATAAATAAGAAGATGTGGTATGAGTGCCAATGAGACAACTCTCCATCCAAGTCACAATGTATAAAAAGTTAACAATTATAGGTCAAAGTACAGCCTTCAACACGGAGCCTTGGCTCACACCGAACAACAAGCTATAAAGGGCCCCAAAATGACTTGTGTAAAACAATTCAAACAGGAAAACCAACGGCCTAATCTATATCATGTATATTAAAAAACGAGAAACGAGAAAAACCTATGAACCACACCAACTAACGACAACCACTGAACAACAGGCTCCTGACTTAGGACAGGTGCATAAAAATGCAGCAGGTTTAAACGTGTTAACAGGCGCCAACCTTCACCCTAACAGTAGTGTAACATTACAACATAAAAACATTTTAAGATTTTGTTATCTTTTGGTGTCTGATGTCCATTTGTCTGTCATCCTGCATCTTTTATTACTTGTTTTTGGTTTTGAACTTTTTGAACTTTGTCCTCTCTGAAACTGACACCATATACATGATATGAATTAAACATGACCATTGATGACCACACAGTCATTATAAGGGTTTCTAGTTTTGAAACTGTATCTTCTCATGCTTTTATTTCCACTAAACATTTCCGCTTATCAGATCATAAGTTTAAATTATGTAGGGTTAAACTGAGTCCTTAAGGTAACCGGCAGTTCTGGTAGTTAGATATGTATTGCATGTTTTCCCAATTTTTGTTGAGCCTCGACTTTAGTCGCAGAAAGCTCGACATAGGGATAGTGATCCAGCGGCAGCGGTGGCGTTAACTAACTTCTTAAAAGCCTTATATTTTAGAAGGTGGAAGACCTGGATGCTTCATACTTTGTATATAGATGCCTTATGTTACGAAGTTTCCGTCTGTCACATGCTCATTGTCCTTGACCTCATTTTCATGGTTCAGTGACTACTTGAAAAAAGTTAAGGTTATTGTAATGTTAATTTCTCTCTTATTATGAGTAATAGGAAAACTATATTTGGTATGTGCGTACCTTGCAAGGTCCTCATGCCTGTCAGACAGTTTTCACTTGACCTCGACCTCATTTCATGGATCAGTGAACCAGGTTAAGTTTTGGTGATCAAGTCCATATCTCAGATACTATAAGCAATAGGTCTAGTAAATTTGGTGTATGGAAGGATTATAAGGTGTACATGTCCAACTGGCAGGTGTCATCTGACCTTGACCTCATTTTCATGGTTCAGTGGTTATAGTAAAGTTTTTGTGTTTTGGTGTGTTTTTCTTATACTGTATGCAATAGGTCTACTATATTTGGTGTATTGAATGATTGTAAAGTGATTTCATAAACATGTTTAACCCGCTGCATTTTTGCGCCTGTCCCAAGTCAGGAGCCTCTGGCCTTTGTTAGTCTTGTATTATTTTTACTTTTAGTTTCTTGTGTATAATTTGGAGTTTAGTATGACGTCCATTATCACTGAACTAGTATATATATTTGTTTAGGGGCCAGCTTAAGGACGCCTCCGGTGCGGGAATTTCTCGCTGCATTGAAGACCTATTGGTGACCTTCTGTTGTTGTCTGTTCTGTGGTCGGGTTGTTGTCTCTTTGACACATTCCCATTTCCATTCTCAATTTTATGTCCAACTGGCAGGTGTCATCTGACCTTGACCTCATGTTCATGGTTCAGTGGTCAAAGTTAAGTTTTTGAGTTTTGGTCTTTTTTCTAATACTATATGTGATAGGTCAACTATATTTGGTGTATGGAAATATTTTATGATGTACATGTCAGTCTCGCAGGTTTTATTTGACCTTGACCTCATTTTCACGGTTATTGCTCAGTGTTAAGTTTTTGTGTTTTGGTCTGTTTTTCTTAAACTATATGCAATAGGTCAACTATATTTGTTGTATGGAAGGATTGTAAGTTGTACATGTCTGCATGGCATGGTTCATCTGACCTTGACCTCATTTTCATGGTTTATTGGTCAATGTTTAGTTTTCTTGGTTAAGTCTGTTTCTTAGATACTATAAGCAATAGGTCAAGTATATTTAGTGTATTGAATGATTGTAAGGTGTACATGTATTTCTCATTTGGTTTATATGACCTTGACCTCATTTTCTTGGATCAAGTTAAGTTTATGTGATAGTTGTAGTAAAGCTTTTATTAAGGACTATCGACATAATATCAATGGTTAGTAAAGAAGGTGAGACATTTCAGCTTGTGCACTCTTGTGTCTTTATTTACTGAGGCCAAAAAATATACATGTATACTTGTTTCTTACCCCTGGCAGAAAAAAGTGATTGTATTTTTTTTAGAATTTTTTACATAGAATATGTAGGGAACTTTTCCGGACCTAAACCAACAATGACTGGAATTTAAAGGTGCATAGCAAAGAATGTCCATAAAATGTGCTAGAGTGGGCATGAAATTAAGGGTACAAGTAGGTAGGGAGCAGTAAACAAAGCTATATATTTTTTGGCTTGATGATATTTAATTTAGAGAGCAGTCAACAGGCACTTGAATCATTTGAATAAAGAAGGCAGTACCAATAAGAAAGTGTAAGCTGTGTTTTATATCGTTATTGAAGGTTTAAAAGATTAAATACTAATGAAACTGAACCAGAATATTTTAATTCACAGGTTGCACACCAGTATTTACAAAGAGGGGAACAATAGCTGTTAGATCTGTTAAAAGCAATAGAGCACATTTCTCACCAAATGCACCACTGTCTATAGAGGAAAGAAACAAATTGCAGGTAATAAGGTTAAATGAGACCATCTGTTTACTATTGACTATCATTTAGCTATTCAGACACCTCATTGGTATGTACCCCAACTTAAAAATACCACTGAATTTGTATTTTGAGATTTTATGTAAGTGTAAGATTTTTTATTTTTTGATTTTATTTCGTGTAAGATTTTTATTTTTCACGTGATTTTATTTCAGTGTATTTTATTTTAGATTTTATTTTAGTGTAAGATTTTTATTTTTAGATTTTATTTCAGTGTAAGATTATTTAATTTTGTAGATTTTAAGTTTTTTGTCCATAAGTGTATTGGTAGTATTTTTCTAAAGTTAGAATTATTTAAGATTTTATTCAATCAGTCATTGTCGTTGGATGGCTGACTTATTGTGATAAGATTTATCATAGCATTAACATGCATCAAATATTTGCCACTAGACATTAAGGAACCAACAATCAATTATAAGCCTGTAAGTCTTTATTTTTAGTATCTTTTGTCCATCAAAATTTTGCAGATCATTGGTAGTATCTGATAGTCTAGACTTAGGATGAATTAGAATTTAACATATATATTGTAAAGGCACTTAAGCTAGCATATTGTTTTTAAAGATGTTGACCTCAATATGTCTCACATAGTCTTACATCTTTATGTATACCAAAGGGAGGTAATTTCTAACAGTTTCCAATGCAAAATTTAAAATCCATTTTCAATTTCAAATGAATTTATTTCTCTGAAACAAATGGTTTTCACAAGAAATTGTCCATTTGAGTTTTCTGATTAGTTCCCATGCATGGAATTGCTTCTTCTCCTCACATAACTATGATAACACAGGTACTATAGATCAAATAAATATTTGAAATCAACATGACAAAATTAGAAGTAAAAACTTTAGCAGACATGGATCAGAGTTCTAGAAATCTTTTTTAACATGGTTGTCATTAGGAACATCAAGATTACAGAGCCTTAAAAAAGAATAAAGCCCCAACAAATTTATAGTTGGACATAAGGAGCACCACTACACTCAAAATTGGTGGACTTTCCTGATTTTTGGTGGTCAGGACAGACAGGGCTGCCAGTTTTGAGAACACTGCATGGATGGGTAGTTAAAACAAAATCACATAATTATGAATTGTAGTGTATGTGTTCCTGAAGCAGTTTACAAGCCTTTTATAATTAGCTGTTTCTTGTTAATATTTTATGCAATGCAGTGTATTATTTGTTTTTTTTTCAGGTTTTAGCAGATAATAATGAAATATACAGACTAAGAATTTCAGTGAGAAACACTGGTAATTCTGATGAAGATTATGTTACCTCATATACACCAGCAGTAAGTTGATAAATACAAAAGTTAAGGATGTTTGCTTGTTAAGTTTTGGAATTTTTGTCAGATTTTTGAAATCCTCTGGTTTTATCCATTTAAATGCCTTAAAAATTTTGCCCATGGACCCTCATTTTTCTTTTTATAAATCTTTTACATATATAATTATAAGCCATTTTAAAAGTCTTATAAAATCTTATCTATTTTTAATAGTTTTGAGAACTTTAACTGGTCAATGATAAAGCTATGAAAATCCAGAGAGAACATTTTCCGCCAAAATTCCAATGGCTAATATCTCGAAAACAAGCACATTGACCCTATATTTTTTTGCTTTTTGGTTCCTCAATTAATCCCCTATCAATATATACTAGTTTTATGGAAAGTTATTTATTTTGAAACTGAGCAGCAAACTTCCTTAAATATTGTTATGTGTATGGTATTATTAAGGAATAACACCACTCATTCATGTCCCCATGTTGAAATTGCTATTTCCAGCTTTCATAGCCATTTTTTTAAATGAAGTGACAGTTGTTTGATGTCAAAGTAGTACCTGAGCCTGGATTATGTGGAAAATATTCAACATGCCTTAAATTGCATATGAAATGACACTTTTCAAAACAAACTTTCAACAAGGGTTCAACAGTGATCCATGGTCCTTAATAAGCTTTTTATTTCATGATTTCTAGCATCAAGCCTGTTCATGAAGTTTTATTTTCATGATTTTCTTGTCCCTGGTCAGTGATGGTGCTGGTCTTTTTTAAAGAACAAACTTCTGCAAGGTCAGAATAAGCAAAAATCCTTGTGAAAATTTCCCTCCTTACAGTAATTGACCTTTGAAGTATTGGTCAAGTTGGTGGTTCTCGCTGATCGAGTTGTCTAAGTAGCTACAGCAATTACTAGATTGTCAACACTAATATTTGAGTTTGAACTCCCAAGTGGAAGGTGCGTTTGACTCGATCTTAAAACACTTGTTTTTCCTACTGAAGGTCAAGGTTCTCTCCAGGCACTCCGTCTTCATCCACCATTAAAATCTGGCTGCCACGATATAGCTAAGAGTGCTGACAGTAAACAGCCAGCAATAAAGTATCAATATATCATTGGTAGAACACCTACTTTGTTATAAACAGCAGAAAATAGTATTCTGTTGTTAAGTTAACATGAAAATATATTTTATTTGAGCTTTGCCAGACGGAAATTGATAATTTTAGAATTACATTTTAAGATGAATAAAAGAGGTAGGGTATTATAATTGACAAATTGCAGGATATCATATCTAAACAAAATTAATTTAGGTATTATTTTGTAACAGCCTTATCATTTTGAATTTATCATATGTTCGTCTAATCATGGCTTATATCATTAGATATCTTAATGTTCTTCTTTAGATTGCTTTATGTTTTGAAAACACATTCGTTAAAATGTCATGGTTGTACTTTTCTGTTGATTTATCTAAAAGAAGAGATGTCACAAAAGGCATTATTTGGTCCCTGAAATTGCAAATATTGTAAACGTCATCAATTCTTTAAAAATTGTCTTAATTCTGTTACTACATGTAAATGAATGTAATGTCATCTTGACATTTCAAAGCAGAAATGTCAATTGTGCTGTCACGGAGACCATGACCATGTCAAAATTGACATATCCTTGACCTAAGTGGCCATTTCATACATATAGTTTTTGGTAAAATCTGAATATTTGTCACATCCTTTACCAAATATATCTTTTATATATATTATCTACATGTTTGTAAAAGACATCTTTTATAACTAAACAATATTTTTTTGTGTAAGGCTCTGGCTCATATCTGAAAATTAATGACACAATCTCAGCATGAGTCTTTTTTGGCAGTTTTCCAGTTTTTCATTGAACAATATTTATGTATAATCAAAGAAGTTTGAAGTCCTTAAGCAAATTTAAAATATATTTCATTTGAGGTCAGCCCTGATAGATATGATTTTGTCCAGAAAGTCATGCAGGCAATGATATAGTATAGCAATAGTTCAGTTATCTGTGGCTGTGCTGATTTTTATTAGCTCACCGGGCCTCGAGGGCCCCATGTGAGCTTATGCCATCACTTGGCATCCGCCGTCGCCTGTCGTTGTCATCTGTTGTCGCCTGTCGCCGCCTGTCGCCGCTCTGTCGCCGTAAACTATTTCAAAATCTTCTCTCTGAAACTACTGGGCCCAATACCTTCAAGCTTTAACTAAATCTTCCTTAGGGTATCTAGTTTTAAATTTTATCCAAGTTTTGATCCATCGACAAACATGGCCGCCATGGCTAAAAATAGAACATAGGGTCAAATGCAGTTTTTGGCTTATATCTCAAAAACTAAAGCTTTAAGACATAGGGTAAAATTGTTCAATTGGTCAAGATCTATCAGCTCTGAAATTTTCAGATGAATCGAACAACCCATTGTTGGGTTGCTGCCACCGAATTGGTAGTTTCAACAAAATTTTGCAGTTTTTGTTATTAATTTGAATATTATTATAGATATATATAAACTGTAAGCAGCAATAATGTTCAGCAAAGTAAGATCTTCAAAAGTTAATATGACCATAATTGTCAATTGACCCTTAAGGAGTTATTGCCCTTTAAAGACAATTTTACACAATTTGTTCATCAAGTTTGCTAACATTTAAATATCTTCTCCTCTGAAACTACTGGGCCAATTACCTTCAAACTTTAATTAAATGTTCCTTAGGGTATCTTGTTTATAAATTGTATCCAAGTTTGTATCCATCGACAAACATGGCCGCCATGGCTAAAAATAGAACATAAGGGTCAAATGCAGTTTTTGGCTTATATCTCAAAAACTAAAGCTTTAAGACATAGGGTAAAATTGTTCAATTGGTCAAGATCTATCAGCTCTGAAATTTTCAGATGAATCGAACAACCCATTGTTGGGTTGCTGCCACCGAATTGGTAGTTTTAACAAAATTTTGCAGTTTTTGTTATTAATTTGAATATTATTATAGATATATATAAACTGTAAGCAGCAATAATGTTCAGCAAAGTAAGATCTTCAAAAAGTTAATATGACCATAATTGTCAATTGACCCTTAAGGAGTTATTGCCCTTTAAAGACAATTTTACACAATTTGTTCATCAAGTTTGCTAACATTTAAATATCTTCTCCTCTGAAACTACTGGGCCAATTACCTTCAAACTTTAATTAAATGTTCCTTAGGGTATCTTGTTTATAAATTGTATCCAAGTTTGTATCCATCGACAAACATGGCCGCCATGGCTAAAAATAGAACATAAGGGTCAAATGCAGTTTTGGCTTATATCTCAAAAACTAAAGCTTTAAGACATAGGGTAAAATTGTTCAATTGGTCAAGATCTATCAGCTCTGAAATTTTCAGATGAATCGAACAACCCATTGTTGGGTTGCTGCCACCAATTGGTAGTTTCAACAAAATTTTGCAGTTTTTGTTATTAATTTGAATATTATTATAGATATATATAAACTGTAAGCAGCAATAATGTTCAGCAAAGTAAGATCTTCAAAAAGTTAATATGACCATAATTGTCAATTGACCCTTAAGGAGTTATTGCCCTTTAAAGACAATTTTACACAATTTGTTCATCAAGTTTGCTAACATTTAAATATCTTCTCCTCTGAAACTACTGGGCCAATTACCTTCAAAATTTAATTAAATGTTCCTTAGGGTATCTTGTTTATAAATTTTATCCAAGTTTGTATCCATCGACAAAC
Source organism: Mytilus coruscus (assembly GCA_017311375.1). Lineage (NCBI taxonomy): Eukaryota > Metazoa > Mollusca > Bivalvia > Mytilida > Mytilidae > Mytilus > Mytilus coruscus. The sequence goes on from CM029604.1 coordinate 17,082,981, forward strand.
ATGGCGCCATGGCTAAAAATAGAACATAGGGTCAAATGCAGTTTTTGGCTTATATCTCAAAACTAAATCTTTTAGAGCAAATGTGACATGGGGTAAAATTGTTTAATTGGTCAAGATCTATTGGCCCTGAAATTATCAGATGAATCAAACAACCCATTGTTGGTTGCTACCGAATTGGTAGTTTTAACAAAATTTTGCAGTTTTTGTTATTATTTTGAATATTACTATAGATATATGTAAACTGTAAGCAGCCATCATGTGGTCAGCAAAGTAAGATCTACAAAAGTTAATATGACCAAAATTGTCAATTGTCCCTTAAGGAGTTATTGCCCTTTAAAGACAATTTTACACAATTTGTTCATCAAGTTTGCTAACATTTAAAAATCTTCTCCTCTGAAATACAGGTGAGCGATTCAGGCTCTTGAGAGCCTCTTGTTCTTTAACTGATACTCACTAAGTAAAACCACCTAGTCCATCTACTGTAAATTCAGAAATTATTGCGAGGTTTTTATTAATGTGAATAATGCGACTGGTGGAGTATCGCAATAATAAGAACTCGCATTCTGATATCTGAGACATATATTGTAATCAGCTTTTCCGGAAATCGCAATAATTAATCTCGCATTTGTGATAATTATTCCAAAATCGCAATAATAAATGCACGCAATAATTTCTGAATTTACAGTATAAAATTCATTCATCCATCTTGTTTTCTGTACTTAACTTCTGTATAAAGAAACGATTTAAGTGCCAATCTGCCTAAGAATCAGGCAGTGGTGAAAACATGACAAACAAAAACCCACTCAAGTTGACAATAATTTATCAATGTTTATGTTCAAAATGTAAAATGGTGCATGAATATAACATTCGTTTCCTTTTCCTGTTCTGGTAATTCAAGATATAATTTGGTTGAAATGCAATAGAAATTAACAATTAAGGGGACCTAGCTCTGTAATTAATTTGCTATCATTCTAACCAAAAGTTATCTAGAGATTTCTCGAATTACCAGACACACAGAACTGAAAGACCAACCATTTCTAATTCAGAATGCGGGTGTCTTCAAAATAGGATGGTTAGATCGGTTGTTTTTTTTTTTTTGCCATGTTTTGATTTTTTTCAAAATTGCCTGATTCACAAAGACCACAAAGACTGGCACTTAATATTTGGTCTTGAACTTTATAATGTGGAGTGGCACATATGGCAAGCAGCACTTTCTGTTTGACAAAACTCTTAATTTAATTATACCCTATGATCTTGGGAAATCTTGTCTTTGTCAAATTATTAGTAGGTTTCATGATTTGAAAGGCAACTTTTTAGCTCACCTAGCCTAAAAGGCCAAGTGAACTTTTATCATCACTTGGCGTCTGTCATCGTCGTCCTCGTTAACTTTTAAAAAAAATTCTTCACCTCTGAAACTACTGGGCCAAATTAAATCAAACTTGGCCACACTCATCATTGGGTTATTTAGTTTTAAAAATGTGTCTGATGACCTCACCTGCCAACCAAGATGGCAGACATGGCTAAAAATAGAACATAGGGGTAAAATGCAGTTTTTGGCTTATATCTCTGAAATTAAAGCATTAAGAGCAAATCTGACGTGGGGTAAAAATGTTCATCAGGTTAAGATCTATCTGCCCTGAAATTTTGAGACTAATCAGACAACCTGTTGTTGGGTTGCTGCCCCTGAATTGGTAATTTTAAGGAAATTTTGCAATTTTCGGTTATTATCTTGAATATTATTATAGATAGAGATAAATTGTAAACAGCAATAATGTTCAGCAAAGTAAGATCTACAAATAAGTCAAACATGACCAAAATTGTCAATTGACCCCTTAAGGAGTTATTGCCCTTTAAAGTCAATTTTTAACAATTTTTCGTAAATTTTTGTAATCTTTTTACAAAAATCTTCTCCTCTGAAACTACTGAGACAAATTTAACCAAACTTAGCCACAATCATTATTAGGGTATCTAGTTTAAAAAATGTGTCGATGACCCCGCCTGCCAACCAACATGGCCGACATTGCTAAAAATAGAACATAAGTTAAAATGCAGTTTTTGACTTATATCTCTGAAACTAAAGCATTTAGAGCAAATCTGACTGGGTAAAAATGTTCATCAGGTTAAGATCTATCTGCTTTGAAATTTTCAGACAAATCAGACCACCCGTTGCTGGATTGCTGCCCCTGAATTGGTTATTTTAAGAAAATTTTGCAGTTTTTGGTTATTATCTTAAATATTATTATAGATAGAGATAAACTGTAAACAACAATTATGTTCAGCATATTACGATCTACAAATAAGATAAATATGACCAAAATTGTTAATTGACCCATTAAGGAGTTATTGCCCTTTATAGTAAATTTTTAAAATTTTTTTTAGATTTTTGTAATCTTTTACAAAAATCTTCTCCACTTAATCTACTGGGCCAAATAGAATTAAACTCAGCCACAATTTTCAATAGGGTATCTTGATTGAAAAATGTATCCGATGACCCTGCCATCCAACCAACATGGCCACCATGGCTAAAAATAGAACATAGGGGTTTACTATAGAAGTCTATGGGAAAATTGTAAAAAAACAATTTCAAATGGTCACAACTTGAAAACTAATTTAAATAATGATAATGGATCTTCAGTAACTATTGTAAGACTACAATGGGATGAATTTAACTACTGGGCCAAAATAAACCAAACTTGGCCTCAATCATTATTAGGTATCTAATACTATTTATTATGATTTTAACCTTATTTTACATGATTTCAAAACCACAGTAGATACAGGTGAGCGACATGGGCTCTTGAGAGCCTCTAGTTATTGAAATACTATGATAAATGTTGCATTACAAGCTGAAAATAAACATTTTAATATGACTTCATTTATCCTTTAAATATAAACATGGCTTATATTTTATTTTAGTGTGGAATATATGAATCATCTCTCTCAGACCATATATGGCTACATTTTGACCAATCAGGTGAACTTTTAGGAGTTTCCATAGTTACAGAACCTTCTGAATGTCGTAATATAGAGGTCGATAGTTCAGATCTAATGCATTGGAATACAACAGTAGATATAACTCAGACAGTACAAGGACCACAGTAAGTCATGTACAATATTTCCCATTTTTAGTTCACCATGCCCATTGGGCCATGTGAGCTTTTCTCATCACTTGGCGTCGGTCGTCCATTATCGTTGCCGTCTGTTTAAAAAATGTGTCCCATGACCCCACCGGTAGACCAAAATGGCCGACATTGCTAAAAATAGAATATAGGGGTAAAATGCAAGTTTTGTCTATTATCTTGAAAACCTAGAGAACTATCAATTGAGAAAATCTGTTAGGGGCAAAAAAGTTTGTAAAGATGAGATCTACATATTATCTGTTTGCATCAAAACTGTCAGACAATTTCTAATAGGAGTAATTACCTTAAAAAAATTGTAAGGGGTTCGGCGGAACCCTGTGTCTCGCCTGCGATTGCTGCTGTCAGTGTGAAAGTGTAATGTTGACTTAAAAAGTGAGTCCATGTATCAGTAAAATACAGAATTTAAAAAAAAATCTAAGTTTTTCTTTAGATGCTATTTCTTGGTCTTGAAGATTAACTTCTGTCCAAGTTTCTCAAAAATCTATGAAGGTTTACAAATTCATGCTGAAAAAGTTTAATCCCAGACTGTCTGTAAATGTTAAATTTTAGAAGATTAAGTCCATCTATCAGAAAAATACTGAAAATGAAAAAAAATATATTTTCAAAAGTTTGCTTCAGACATTATCTTTTAATCATACAAAAGCTTCTGCCAAAGTTGCATAAAATTCTATGTAGGTTTGATAAAGTAATTGATGTGTAACAAACTTAAACTCCAGACTGTATCTATTTTTGTTTAATGTAAAAAAAACTTAAGTCCATTTATCAGTTAGATATGGAAAAATGAAAATAAATATTTTCAGAATTTTGCTCCAGATACTGTATTTTACATGTGTTTTAGTCATAAACAAGCTTCTGTCCAAATTTCCTAAAATTCAATGAAGGTTTGACAAAGTAGTTGATGTCTAAAATAACTTTTACTACAGAATGAACTTAAATGTTGACGCCACCGACCCCAACACTAGAATCTAGGATAGTTATGTCTTGCTTTCGCAACATAAATGTTGCAGGCTCGACACAGATGAATTTTACCATTTTTTAAAATTTTGCCTATTATTTTAAAAACTATGATAGATAGAGAGAAACTGTTAATGCAAAAATGATCAGCAAGACAAGATCTACAAATAAGTTACGATGGCTCAAATTTTTGTACAACTTCTTATTGGAGTTATTGTCCTTTAATGACGATTTTTAACCATTTTTTGCGTTTTTGTCGAATATCTTAAAAACAATAATAGACAGATGGAAACTTAAATTAGCAAAAATGTTCAGCGAGAAAATCTACAATAAAGTCAAACATGGTCGAAATTGTTTGACGACTCTTTATTGGAGTTGTTGCTCTTTAATGACGATTTTTACCCATTTTTAGTGTTTTGTCTATTATTTTGAAAACTATAGTTGATAAATAAGCACTTTAAGAGCAAAATTTATCAACAAGACAAGATCTACAAACAAGTCAAACATAGCTGAAATTGTCTGACAACTCATTGTTGGAGTTATTGCCCATAAATGATGATTTTTAAAAAATATACATGATATAATAGATAAATAAAAACTTAAATAGGCAGAAATGATCAGCAAGACTGCATCAACAAAGAAGTGTAAGGGCCGAAATCGTCAGTCGACTCTTTATTTGAGGTATTGCCCTTTAATGAAAATTTTTTGTGTTTTTGCCTAATATCTTAAAAAGTATAATAGATAGATAAAAACTTATATTAGCAAAAAGGATCAGCAATACAAGATCTACAAATAAGTTAACATTACCAAAATTGTCACTCAACTTCTTATAGGAGTTCAGGCCCTTTAATGACAATTTTTACCATTTTTTGTTTGTGTTTTTGCCTATCATCTTGAAAACTAGAAACAAATGATAAAAGATAGATAGACAATCAAAAAAGAAAAAAAATGATCAGCAAGACAAGATCTACAAACAAGTTAGATTTTGCCAAAAATCATCTGTAGACTCTTGATAGGAGTGATTGCCCTTAAACATGTTAACAGACGATTGTTCACCCTTTTGTTTGTTTTGGCCGTAAACTAAAGAATATAGATAGAAATTGTAAACAGAAAAAATTACCAGCAATACAGTCATGAATTCTATTCTAATCCACAATATTTGAGAGGGTCTATTGTTGTAGATGTACGTAGACCTAGGTGATCGAGACAGGCTCTTTAAAGCCTCTAGTTTGTGATTCTTGTATCAATGGTTTTTCAAAAGAGAGGGTGTTTCTCAGCTGGATTCTCATCGAAGGGCAACTGAAAAACTCATATCTCCCGAGAGGCATGACATGAAAAATTATCACAAAATAAAAGAAGAATGTGTCTTAGGACACAAATGCCCTATCTCTAGTTTTGTAATTTTCCAAGTTAAAAAGGGGTATAACTCTAGAATGATACATTACTCACTGCCCAAATTGGAACTGTCTGCGTGTTGTGGTTCCTAGCAAGATTCATAAAATTTGAATGAGGCACACTTAAGTTAGAATGAGGAATGAAAATGGAACGGAAGGACAGCCGGAAGGACGGGAGGAAGGTCAAGGGTAACACTTAAAAAGATCAAAGCAAAATTTTACAAATTAGCGATAATCAAACTGATCTCCATGTGCATGAGTTAATTTTCTTGGAAGGTGACATATTTATTATTTTGATTGATAAAGCATAGATGTTTTAAATTTTTCAGTCAAGAGAAGGAAATATGGTAGAAAATATATATATAATCATGATGTACATCCCTTTTAATAATGTTAAAATAAAAAAAATGAAAATAGGTAAAAAGGGACATAACCCCTACATGATTGAGTTTAGAATTTTAAAAGTCTGTAGAAATAATGTCTGTACTGTTTTCTCAACAGCAGATGTTTGATTAACAAAGAAAATCATTGTATACAATGTTCAGGAAAATCTATGATGCTGTAAATGTTTATATCTTAATTCTAATGTGCTTGTTCAATTTTCTCCTGATTGTATTGACCATGTTGACAAAAATGTTTTTGTTCAACTGTGCAGGAAAATAACGATTACTTCTAATCATGCTAATAAAGGCATGTTTAGTCAGCTAATTTTTGTCTTTTGAAAATCAGTTGTACAGCCCTTTTTTTGTTTACTCTTTTTCTGATTTCATATATTTGTTTTGATCCATGCTATAATAAAGTTATCATTGAATATAAACAAAAGTGTACGTGCCTTTGTGAATGACCTCATCTGTTTCTGTCAAGACTGTGAACTGGAATTATAGCCTTGACAAATTTGATATAATGAAAATAGAAATTTTGTCATTCAATAGTTTATTGACATTTGTTACCCTAATGACTTGGCCACTTCTGTCAAAACTTCAACAATCATTACTTTAGTGTCTTTTAATGAACATATTCCCAATACATTTCAAAAGGTCATTTAATGAATAATTCAAAACACTAAGTACATAGTTCATTATCTACATTGATAAAACTGAAAAACAAAACAATCATTTTATTTATGGAAGATGAGATCTGATAAAATGTACATTTGTATATTAATTATGAAGGTCATCAACAGTTATACAATTCATATCACAAAAATAGTAGCCTTAAATCACATTGAAATGTTAAACAAAATCATCAAATCTTGTAAACTATTAAAATCAGGGAAGGATTGATTATAAGGTCAATGAATTAGAAGCCAAATAATCAAACTGTGGGAGGGGCCTTGGTGGCCGAGTGGTCTAAGTAGTTACTACTGTAATCACTAGCCAGTAAACACTGAGGTTGTGAGTTCGAACCCTGCTCGTGCGGGTGCACCTGACTCCAATCTTAATTGACTAGGATTGTCAGTTTTCCTATCGAAGGTCGGTGGTTTTCTCCAGGCACTCCGGCTTCCTCCACCAATAAAAACTGACTGCCAGGAAATAGCCCAAAAGCGGTGCTTAAAAGTGGTGTTAAAACACCAACAATCAATCAATCAATCAATCAAACTGTGGGTTCATTTTCTTTCTTTGGATACCAATTGAGTCAGACCTAGATATCTTGGATACATGCATATGAAAACCACAAATTTACATGTTCAAAGAAATTTCTATAAGAATCTATGCAGATTTTTTTAAACCACAAAATCAAATATTAACTTAAACACATGTTAAATGCAAGTTTAGTGTGACGTCCATTTTCACTGAACCAGTACACAATTTTATTTAGGGGCCAGCTGAGGACCACCTCCGGGTGGCGGGTTTTCTCGCTGCGTTGAAGACCCATTTGTGGCCTTTGGCTGTTATCTGCTCTTTGGTCGGGTTGTTGTCTCTTTGACATATTCCCCATTTCCATTCTCAATTTTATTTAATCAATCCTCGAAATTAAATGAATCCACAGTATTTAATAGTATTTCATAATGCTCGTATTCAGCACAAAAGTTGACAGAATAATGTTTATTCTTGCAGAATCACTTGGAGATATTATTTAGGGGTAATCAAAAATTATAAGTTGGAAAAAGAAAACCAGACATTATTATGGCCAAAATAATACAAGACAATTTGAGATACTGGAATTCAGCAAACAGATGTTTTCAACACTGTCCCTTTTAAGGATGTTTGCCACTCTGTTTCAAAATAACAAACTGTTTAAAAGACTGTTATAAATAGGTAGTATTTGAACAAAGGAACTAAAAAAGCAGAAAAAATGAAGGGTCTGTGTGCTTGTTTTCGAGATATCAGCCATTGAAAATTTGGCAGGAAATGATTCTCTCTAGATTTTTCATAGTTTTAACATTGGCCACTTTTTTGTTTCAAATACTATGAAAAAATAACAATGATTTTATAAGATTTTCAAATATGGCTTGTTAAACTTTATGTAATAAAATTATGAAAATAAAAGTAGGGGTTAGCAGGCAAATTTTTTAATGGGAATGCATGGATAAAACCAGAGGATTCTGAAAATCTGGCAAAAATTCAAAAACAAGAGTAGCAAACATCCTTAAAGAAAAATGAAGTTCATGTAAAGCATACAAACACCAACTACTTTTTATCCCTGTTTTGACTTGTTCAAATAAAAGAAATAAGGAAGACAACAACCTGACAACAAAAATATTAATATAGAGAAATTTCAGTTATTTATCTCTTTCTCACACATGGTTTCTGTAAATGATTAAAGCATTTTGTTTACGACAGACCTGATACTCAAACTTACATAGAGAAGTTGAAGAAAGAAGAAATGGAGAAAAAGAAAGGACAACAGTCAGATAATAGATCCTTCTTTGCCAAATATGTAAGTACAATTTATATATTTTGAATCTGTCTTAAGGATGTACTTAGGTGAAGTTTAGGAATATGTGTCAGATGTTCGGACTCCTTGGTTTTTTCCTTCAATACCTTCTTATCTACCACAGGTACCTTTACAGTTCACTACTACATACTGCTGATTAGTTAGCTACTGCAGCTGAATGGTAGATTAACTACCAGAGATAATTTGCAGTGAGAGAATTTTTCACAAATTGTTAAGGCTGTGTTATGAGTACTCTAATTAAATGTTTAATTAATCAGTATTTATTGTATATTAATTGAAAATGAAACAAATACCAAAACAATTTCTTTCTTTTCATTATCAAGCTTGAAAGCTGCCGTAAAGGGACGTAAAAGTTTTCAAATTATTTGTCCATGTTTGGCTTCTTCATCCTCGAGAGACTTGCAATCTTGTTCCGACAAGCTAAATTATCCCTTCCTATACTTCCAATTTTGCTTTCTAATTGCATAAAACCTTCAAATTCTTCACTTTCGCTATACGATTTGAGCAAAGAAGCCTATTCATCCGCCATTGTTTTAATCGCATTCTGAACACGTAAAATTCATCATAATTAAATGTAAACACACACTATTTATAGAAAAGGAATGTACAAGTTGAAAGATTATTCATTTGTAAAACCGAATTTCATTGGTTTATTTCGATTCCCATCAGTTTTGTCCAATCTAAAGGGTTTTAATAGTGGTATATTTTACAGAAATATCCGTCACCGGCACTGCGCAAGTGTATGTCTACAGCGGATCTATCAGTCACTGCAGTACACACTTGATTATGCAAGCAGATTTATCAGTCACTGCGGACAGAACGATGATAAAACCCGCGTATATATCCGTCAGTGGTAGATAAAGAGTTAAAGGGTAAAATATTTTGCCTCATAGCACCCATTTTTCTTTTCATATAAGACTTCAATAGCTCATAAAAGGTCATTTACTAAAATTAAAGCAGATTCTAGATTTTATTTCTTTCGATTTGAGACCCAAATGATACCAATGCAAATATAAGGTAAAGTCCGAGTCAGCCTTTTCCGCCATTTTAAAAAATCAAATATCTTGAAAAGGAGCTCCATAACCTGTCAATATTTTTAGCTTATTTTGTTCCTTAACTAATGGTCTTCCGACTTATAGTATCAATTTTAAATTCTAGATTTTTTAAATTTCACATAAGTACATCCTTAACTAATGCTATAATGTGGACTCAATTATTATAACCCTGCAAACAAAGTTTTGGAGGTGGTATATAGGTGGTCATTACATCAGTCTGCCTGTCTGTTCCTTTATTGGTGTGCATTTTTGACACAATTCCTCTAAAACAGCTAGATTAAACTGTACACTGTTGAAAAACACTACCTTATGATGATCATTCAATGCCACCATTTAAAAAAGGAAAAGGAAAGATAATCAAAGGAGGAGATTTGCCAAGACCCATATATGGCCCTTGAAATTGCAAATATAGTAAAATATTCAAGCCTCTTAAAATTAAAAAAAAAGAAGATGTGGTATGATTGCAGATGAAACAACTATCCACCAGATGCATAATGAAGTTTTAAGTAAGTAGCTCTATGATACGGGTTATGTTCTTCTCATATATTTTATGATGGTATGATACTAAACCCCTAACGGGAGGGATTGTGCTTGATTTTCAAATGACGAAGACATAATCTTTCAATCAGTTTAATTGAGGTCTGGAGCTGGCATGTCAGTAACTGCTATTAGTCCTTTGTTAATTTATGTATCATTGTCATTTTGCTTAGTTTCTTCTGTTACCTATTCTGACATCGGACTCGGACTTTTTTAACTGAGTTTTACTGTGCGTATTGCAGTGTGTGTGTTTATTCTAGAGGTATAGGGGAGAGTTGAGATCTCACAAAACATGTTTAACCCCGCCGCATTTTTGCGCCTGTCCCAAGTCAGGAGTCTCTGGCCTTTGTTAGTCTTGTATGTTTTTTAATTTTAGTTCATTTATATGTTTCGGAGTTTAGTGTGACATCCATTTTCACTGAACTAGTACACATTTTTGTTTAGGGGCCAGCTGAAGCCCGCTTCTGGGTGCGGATTTTCTCGCTGTGTTGAAGACCCATTGGTGGCCTTCGCTGTTTTATGCTCTTCGGTCTGGTTGTTGTCTCTTTGACTCATTCCCCATTTCCATTCTCAATTCTAGTTCATCATTTTGTGTTTATTATTACTGATTAATTGATAAATGAACAGGTTGGTTAAGTGGAGAATGGTCACTATGATGTCATAGATATGGCAAAACTGACAATTTCTGTGTCATTTGGTCTCTTGTGGAGAGTTGTCTCATTGGCAATCATACCACATCTTCTTATTTTTATATATTTGACTTTAAAAAATTGAACTTGTATTGTCTGATACTTTTAAAAAATGATGTGTTTTCTCTCTTGTAACATATACTTATTTGAAATTCACTGTTAAAAATTATTAAGAAATTATTAAGAAACTGCAGTTCCAACTCCTTATAGCAAGGTGACTTAAGATGAATTTGCATATTTTGTTTAGGTCCTTTTGATTACATAGCTCCTAACGTTGCAGCATATTTACCCATGCCTGGCTTTCAAATGTTTAGATTTGAACACTTCAAAAGCAGAAAATTTACTCCTTTGAAAATTTATGTCAGAAATCACCAGTAAAATAGCTCTTTATAGTTTTGATAGAAAAAAAATGAAACCGTCATCATGAATCTTATTATCTATCAGTTAAATAAAAACAATATTTAGAGATCCGCTGCTGGGAATTATGTTTTATAATGAGCAAAGAAATGTCAGGGAATTATCTCTTGGGCATGTCCTGATTTCTAACTATTAAAGTGAAAATTCATTTTTTTAAATCAAATATTTTTTCTATTAGATTCTTGTTTAATTCCATTGAAATGCACTGATTGTAAAGAAGTTAATCTTAATTTTATTAAAAGCTAGTCCATTTTACTAAGCTCTAAGATGAAAGACATAAATTGCATAGACAATTCAATTTAGTTTATAAGTGGGAAATGTAAGCTTTTCTCAAAGCTTTCCTTATAATGTGTTAAAAAAAGAAAGATACAAATATCAAAGGTGTAGCAATTTTAGCACAACAATCAGTCTGAAGATAATTGATGCTGTTTATGAAGAGCAGAAAGAATGATAGGATTGTGCCATTCATCCTGTAGTTTGGACTTTGGACTTGTCAATTAAACCTTTGAGATTGGATTGAAAATATCTGAAGTAAGAAAGAAAGAGATTTTCAGGTAAAATATTTTGCCTCATAGCACCCATTTTCTTTTCATATAAGACTTCAATAGCTCATAAAAGGTCATTTACTAAAATTTAGGGATATTCTAGATTTCATGTCTTTCGATTTGAGACCCATATGATACCAATGCAAATATAAGGTAAAAGTCCGAGTCAGCCTTTTCCCGCCATTTAAAAAAAATCAAATATCTCGAAAAGGAGCTCCATAACCTGTCAATATTTTTAGCTTATTTTGTTCCTTAACTAATGGTCTTCCGACTTATAGTATCAATTTTAAATTCTAGATTTTTTAAATTTCACATAAGTATATCCTTAACTAATGCTATAATGTGGACTCAATTATTATAACCCTGCAAACAAAGTTTTGGAGGTGGTATATAGGTGGTCATTACATCAGTCTGTCTGTCTGTTCCTTTATTGGTGTGCATTTTTGACACAACTCCTCTAAAACAGCTAGATTAAACTGTACACTGTTGAAAAACACTACCTTATGATGATCATTCAATGCCACCATTTAAAAAGGAAAAGGAAAGATAATCAAAGGAGGAGATTTGCCAAGACCCATACATGTATATGGCCCTTGAAATTGCAAATATAGTAAAATATTCAAGCCTCTTGAAATTAAAAAAAAAAGACGATGTGGTATGATTGCAGATGAAACAACTATCCACCAGATGCATAATGAAGTTTAAATAAGTAGCTCTATGATATGGGTTATGTTCTCCTCATATATTTTATGATGGTATGGTACTAATCCCTAACGGAGGGATTGTGCTTGATTTTCAAATGACGAAGACAAAATCTTTCAATCAGTTTAATTGAGGTCTGGAGCTGGCATGTCAGTAACTGCTATTAGTCCTTTGTTAATTTATGTATCATTGTCATTTTGCTTAGTTTCTTCTGTTACCTATTCTGACATCGGACTCGACCTTCTTTTGAACTGAGTTTTACTGTGCGTATTGCTGTGTGTTTGTTTATTCTAGAGGTATAGGGGAGGTTGAGATCTCACAAAACATGTTTAACCCCCGCATTTTTGCGCCTGTCCCAAGTCAGGAGTCTCTGGCCTTTGTTAGTCTTGTATGTTTTTTAATTTTAGTTCATTTATATGTTTCGGAGTTTAGTGTGACGTCCATTTTCACTGAAGTAGTACACATTTTTGTTGAGGGACCAGCTGAAACCTGCCTCTGGGTGCAAGATTTTCTCTCTGTGTTGAAGACCCATTGGTGGCCTTGGGCTGTTTTATGCTCTTCGGTCGGGTTGTTGTCTCTTTGACTCATTCCCCATTTCCATTCTCAATTCTAGTTCATCATTTTGTGTTTATTATTACTGATTAATCATGATTAATTGATAAATGAACAGGTTGGTTAAGTGGAGAATGGTCACTATGGTATCATAAATATGACAAAACTGACAATTTCTATGTCATTTGGTCACTTGTGGAGAGTTGTCTCATTGGCATTCATACCACATCTTCTTATTTTTATATACATTGTATTTGACTTTAAAAAAAATTTGAACTTGTATTGTCTGATGCTTTTAAAAAAATGATGTGTTTTCACTCTTGTAATTAACATATACTTATTTAAAATTCACTGTTAAAAATTATTAAGAAACTGCAGTTCAACTACTTATAGCAAGGTGACTTTAGATGAATTTGCATATTTTGTTTAGGTCCTTTTTGATTATATAGCTCCTAACTTTGCAGCATATTTACCCATGCCTGGCTTTCAAATGTTTAGATTTGAGCATTCCTGATGAAGGTAAATCCAGAAAAACACTTCAAAAGCAGAAAATTTACTCCTTTGAAAATTTATGTCAGAAATCACCAGTAAAATATCTCTTTATAGTTTTGATTGAAAAAAAAAATGAAACCGTCATCATGAATCTATCAGTTAAATAAAAACAATATTTAGAGATCCGCTGCTGGGAATTATGTTTTATAATGAGCAAAGAAATGTCAGGGAGTTATCTCTTGGGCATGTCCTGATTTCTAACTAAGTGAAATTTCATTTTTTTAAATCAAGTATTTTTTCTATTGGATTTTTATTCAATTCCATTGAAATACACTGATAGTAAAGAAGTTAATCTTAATTTTATTAAAAGGTAATCCATTATACTAAGCTCTAAGATGAAAGACATAGATTACATGGACAATTCAGTTTAGTTTATAAGTGGGAAATGTAAGCTTTTCTCAAAGCTTTCCTTATAATGTGTTAAAAAAAGAAAGATACAAATATCAAAGGTGTAGCAATTTTAGCACAACAATCAGTCTGAAGATAATTGATGCTGTTTTATGAAGAGCAGAAAGAATGATAGGATTGTGCCATTCATCCTGTAGTTTGGACTTTGGACTTGTCAATTAAACCTTTGAGATTGGATTGAAAATATCTGAAGTAAGAAAGAAAGAGATTTTCTTTAGGTATTCATAATTAGTTTTTTTACTCTTTGATCTTGCAATAAAATCTCTCCTTGAAGAATAAACATTGTATGATATTGCATTTATTTTGCAAAACAACAGAAATATAATACACGTTAAGATAAATAATTTCTATAAATGACATGAATGAAGTAGCGATTTAATACTCATTATCATTGTTTAGCGCAGTCTTAAGAGGATAAAAGATATTATCTTTCCTACTGCCATTTCCTATAAATGGAGAACACATGACAATCACATGATTCTACAGATTAGTAACCTTCATCATGTTGTCATTGAAGATATATTTTGATGTAAGGCTAAGTCAGCATTCAATCTGTAGTCTTTTAAAGCATTTTTATTAATATGAAATAAAAAGAGATGTGAGGTTTACCTCATTATAAAACTTTGATATAACTTTTAAAGTATTTTTGTAAATGTAAATAAAATGAGATGTGAGGTTAATGTCATTATACTGCAAGTAGTTGTGTTTATTTACTAAATATAGATATAGTAACACAGCTATATTTTGTGCAATGTCAATTTCATCATGGATCACATTTTCCACAATCAGGGGTTCATTAAGGGATGAAAATAAGTTTGAAATTTGTAACAGAACTTAAATAGCTTTGAATGTATTAATTGAAGTTGCAGTATAAAAACAATATTAGGTCAATGTCAGAAAAATATTAACGTTTTTGTATTCGGCACAAAACTGGGGTAAAATCTTGCCCTTCCCAGTTTTTCAGCCTTATACAAAAAGTTTATATTTTTTGACATTGACCTAATATTGAATATTTATAAAGCTTAGTTATCATATACTAAAGCATTTTTGTAAATGTAAATAGGGAAGATGTGATGTATATGTCATGAGACAGCAACCTAAAAAGAATTGCCAAGGTCAGCTTTGAGAATGAATCTCAGTTTCTTGATAAATTTCGAAATTTATCCGGAGAATTTACATGATTTAAGAAAGGACGAACTGACGGACGAATAAACGATTGAACAAACAAACGAACGGATGCACAGACTGAAAAACATAATGCCCTCTACTATCGTAGGGTGGGGCATAGTAATTGATTGCAATCAAATATCAAAACAACTATCCACTTGATACCAATGAGTGGAAGTAAGCAGCCATAGGTGTGACCCTATTATGTTTATTTTATTGATTAACAAACAGGTTGATTAAATACTGAAGTGCATAATAGACACTTCTTATGTCCCTATATATGTGATGTCATAAATAAGTCTAAACAAATATATTTGACTTGAAATATTAATTCCACTTCTACTATCTAATGATTTAAAAAAAAAATCTTAAATTGATTAGTACTGCTTTGATAATTTATCATGTTGGAAATAACCAGTAAAATATCTCCTTATAGTTTTTAGTTGAAAAAGAAATGAATTGATCATAATAATTCTAAATGCTGAAGGAAACTGCCCTGGATTGTGTTTTATGTTAAGAAAATAGAATGTCAGGGAATAATCACTTGTACTTGTCCAGATTTCAAACTGAGTGAATATTTCGTGTTTTTTTTTTTCTATTGAATTCTCATTTAATTCCATTGAAATACACTAATACTAAAGAAGTAACATTTTAATAAGCATTAAGATGAAAGACATAATTATATTGTATAGACAAGACAGTACAGTCAATTCATGGGAAATGTATGCTTTTCTCAAAGCTTTCGTTATAGTGTATTTATCAACACATATACAGATATCAAATGTATTACAATTTTAGCACAACAATCAAGTTTGAAGATAATTGATTGTGCTTTATGAAGAGCAAAAATATTGATATGATTGTCACATTCATCCTGTTGTTTGGACTTTGGGATTTGTCAATTAAATCTTTGAAATTGGATTGCAAATAATCTGAAATAAGAGAGAAAAATATTTTCTTTAGGAATACATAATTTGTTTTTATTCTTTGATCTTGCAATGAAACCCCTCTTTTCTTGTTAATTGAAGCATTACCACTGTATGATATTGCATTTATTTTGCAAAACAACAGAAATATAGTACACGTTAAGATAGATAATTTCTATAAATGAAGTAGCGATTTAAGACTCATTATTAGTGTTTAGTGCTGTCTTAAGAGGATAAAAGATATTATCTTTCATATTGTCATTTCCTTTAAACGGAGAACTCATGACAATCACATGATTCTACAGATTAGTAACCTTCATCATGTTGTCATTGACGATATGTTTGATATAAATCAAGTCAGCATCTATTAAAGCAATTTTATAAAATATGGAATAACAGGAGATGCAAGGTATACGTTAATTGAAAGCTTACTTATTATCTGTTAAAGTATTTTTGTAAATGATAATTAAAGGAAATGTGATGAATATGTCATGAGACAGCAACCCAAAAGAATAGTCAAGGTCAACTAAGAGAGTGAATCTTAGATTCTTACGGTCCTTATGGCAGAAGGCTTTGGCCTTTTATTATACCAATTGCTCAAAGTTAGCCCAATTGTAGTATGTGTTCACCTCTACAAACTGATCATCTGGTAAAACAGTTTAGCTAATTGCTTCAGTGAAAGGTTGTTATGGGTGAAGTGAGTGCAGTGAATTAAAAATAAAGATCTGTAATGAATTTCTACATTTATCAGTAGAGAATTTAAGAAAAGTTTGTTTTAAACTATGTCAGTGAAAAAGCACTGACTTTTGATCTTACACTATCATGACTATGCATCAGGTTAAGTAAGAACTGTTCCTACTATAGCTAGGACACTTTAACCTTCATTAATGATTTAAATAATAAGGAATACATAAGTGATGGAGATGAACTGTCATTTATTAAGGATCTATTTCTTTACTATCTTATGATTTCTTATTAGTCTTACATGAATTATTATTATACCCTCTTGGCATGCAAAAGATATATTAGCAAACTATCAGAAAATTGATAAAAGATGATATAAAAGTCTGTATCTCAACATGCTCAATAGTAATACTAAAAAATTATTACAACACATTTTGATCGGATTAATGAAAAAAAATTAATATATCAGTTGTTTCTCTGAAAATAGAAGTTCAAATGGATCCATAAGGCATTGCTTTATATGTTGTGGTTCTAAATTTAGTATTATAAAATAAATAAAGATTCAGTGTCCCTCTGGAGACAATAGAATACATACCTTTTCAACCTTTGCAAATCATTTTTCATCTAACATGAAGCTTGTGAAACATTTTCAGACTTATTCATTTTTAATTAAATTCAATTCCCCAGGATATTATAGACCATATATGAGCAAGAAGTTTTAAACTATTTTTTCATCTAGTGTTTTAAAACTAATAGAAAGAATAAATAAACAAATATTTGATGGCACTTTTCTATTCATGCAACAATTATGAGGACCTTTCATACACCATCCTTGCAATGATTGGTTGTATTTGGATAAGTGGTTTTAGAAAAAAAAATTAATGTGAAAGTTTTAGAAAAATTACATCAACAAAAGGTCAAGGTCTTTGAAACTGCAAATTGTAGGGGAATGATATTTAATCAGGTTATGTATTATGTAGTGATGAAAAATAAAGTGACTTTTACCTTAATAATTTGCATTAAATGTTTTGTAAATGTACAGATTTTTAAGAAACTAACCTATCACAAAGGAATTATATTTTTTGATAACTAGCTATAAAATCAGATGTAAAAGTAAAATCACAAAATACTAAACTCAGAGGAAAATTCAAAAGGAAAGTCCCTAATCAAATGGCAAAATTAAAAGCTCAAACACATCAAACAAATGGATAACAACTGTCATATTCCTGACTTGGTACAGACATTTTCTAATATAGAAAATGGTGCATTGAACCTGGTTTTATAGCTAGCTAAACCTCTCACTTGTATGACAGTTGCATCAAATTATATTGACAACGATGCCTGAACAAAACGAACAGACACAATAGGTAAAAATGTCAAAAATAGGGGTACAGCAGTCAACATTGTGTTATCATCTTAATCACTATAAAAACAAACAAATGTAACAAAGAAGCACAAAAAGGCATACATCAAATTTAACATCCTCATTTTGCTTTTTTATTTTTTTTATACGATGTAACCCACTATTATTTCAGAAAATGCTGGTACCAATTTAGGAATTTGAAAGTTGTTTGTCACTCATTCCTTTGGTTGATAACTTTTGATTTTGTCAGTTTTTATGGACGTTCCCTTTTTATACGCCCGTTTACGGGACGTATTATGGTATACCCTTGTCCATCCGTATGGACTTGAGCACATAACATTCCTGCACAGATACATTTCCTAATATTTTCGAGTATCAAGTCCTGTCCATGATCTAAAAAATATTAGGCAGAAAGATCAATGGGGGCAATGTACAAATTGCTGATAAATCTAATTACAATGGCTCTGCTTTTTTTCAAATTACTTTTCCTTTGAAACAATAAACATATTTCTTTAAGCAGACAAATGGCACCATCTTCTGTTAATGCATTTTGGCCCTTGTTTTCTTTTCCAACACTTCAACAATAGAACAAATAGCTAATATAGGTAGACCATGTAGACAGGTTGTTTTAATCAACAATTTTAAATATTTTATAATAATATCTGTTTAGGGTGATGTCCATATTGAAATCTTAGAACATAATTACAGCTAAAGTATATGATAATTAAGGGTAATTTTAGGAACATTTGATATTGTTTCAATATCAAAATGTCAAAACGCCTATTTCTTAAACATTTTAAAGGAAGTCTTTGTTTACACAGAACCACCCAGTTTCTAATAAAATATGAAAAATTTGATTGATTGATTGATTTGCTTAACGTTAAGTGTATAGTTATAATAAATTGTGCAAAATATGGCATTTGTGATTTGAATTTATTGCTCTATTAACAATGTATAATTAAGATTGATTACTCAACAAGCTAATATTAATTATTCACTAATAAAAATACAGAGACAATATGCACATGCTCAATCAGTGTGTTTGTCATTACTTGGTTGCCACTTTCATAGCACTTACCCACATTCTTCAATCAAATTAGAATGAGAATATAAATAAGGAGATGTGGTATGATTGCCAATGAGACAACTCTCCACCAGAGACCAAATGATGTAGAATTTAACAACTATAGGTCACTGTACGACCTTCAACAATGGGCAAAACCCATACCGCATTGTTGAGTTGCCCCTGGTATTGTTTAAATTTTCTAACATTGCACTGGAGTAAATCTGTACTGATATGCAAAGATATGCACATAGATTGACATTATACAATTTTTCAACTTATGTTTTGTCTCTGCCAAAAATTGAAACAGCAATTGCTTAAATTATTAACATTTGTTATTGAAAATTCTTTTTAACAATCTAATTTGTCATGTGTATGATAAAAATACAATTGATAAGATTTAACAAAAGGTTAGAAAAAATATGAGAGAAACAGAGTCCACCACAGTCTCCTGTTATATAAGTTATATTTATTATTTTGAAAATTTAATGTGCATAGATATACTACTGATATAAAGTTTACAATCTCAGTGTTTCACTTATTATAAAAAATGAAAACCACTCTTTATAAATTATATTCGTCCAAATATTATCTGATGAAAATGTCTGACCAAATGGATTTGATAAGAAGTTATGCACACCAAATACAAATTGGCTGGTCCAGATTATTCAATTTATTTTGGAGAAGACTAGTCATTGCAAGATGACATAGATGATATAGAACCAATTTGCAACTTTAAATCTGTTTTGTCTGAGACTAAATGACCAGCACAATGTTTCATATTGTAATTACAATTGATGAATAAATGACAAGAGAAACTTGAAAAGATGTCCCCAGTGTATTAAGAGGACATTTGTCTAGCTAGGAAATGGGTAATGTAATAATGTGATCATGACATATGAATGAGTCTGCTTTGTCCAAATTATCCATATCATAAGTTAAAGGAGATTCTCATGTAGAGATTCATCTCTGACACAGAATGTAAATTAGGGAACAAAAGGAATTTAATTCTTCTGATATCACTAAGACAGACATAATTATCATACATGAGCATATATATAGATATAGGAAGATGTGGTATGAGTGCCAATGAGACAACTCTCCATCCAAGTAAATTTATAAAAGTAAACCATTATAGGTCAAGGTACGGCCTTCCACACCGAGCATTGGCTCACACTGAACAGCAAGCTATAAAGGGCCCCAAAAATTACTAGTGTAAAACCATTCAAACGGGAAAACCAACGGCCTAATCTATATAAAAACGAGAAACAAGAAACACGTATGAACTACATAAACAGACGACAACTACTGTACATCAGATTCCTGACTTAGGAAAGGTGCAAACATGACAGGTGCAAACAATATGCATGATACATGTAAGTGATTTCTTATTGAAAATGGAGACTTTCGCCATCACTGTAGCAAATGTAGCTTTATTGGTGATGTATACTGTAAATTCAGAAATTATTGCGTGCATTTATTATTGCGATTTTTCAAGAATGGACAAAAATTCGAGTTTAATTATTGCGATTTTAGAAAAATCTGCACACAGATCTATGTTTAAGTTATCTGAATGCGAGTTCTTTATATTTCGATACTTACCCAGTCGCATTATTCACATTAATAAAAACCTGGCAATAATTTCTGAATTTACAGTATATAGCTTGCTGCATTCCACCTTACCATTTAGTATGAGATTTTGTCACCAGCAATCTGTAACTGATAAATACATACGTACACTTCTTCTAAATTAATTATTTATATTCTTTCACATTACAATGGGATAATTTCATTAACTTTATAATAAAAGGGATTCCTGGATATAGTGTTTATTATTTTGGTATGCCGAGCTCTAATTAGCCATACAATTTAGTTGTTGATCTGGTTTGTCTATAATACACCATTTTATGGCTTTTAATGTGTTTATTCTCCTTTATAACACATTCCTTGTTATCTTCTATCTGTAATTATGCTTTTCTTTTGAGCAGAAACATGTATAAACCAGTTCACATGCACCCTAAACAGTATGTTCGACCCATTCAGTTGAAATTCAATTAGTTTAATTTGAGTTATGGCATTAATTAATAACTGATAAAGAAACCACTGTCAGGATCCTTATTGCTCCCATAATTTTTTACCTATATTTGATAAATTTACTTCAATTTTTACACGTGCGACTTAATTATTTAAATAATTGACTATGCCACTTTTACTATACAAATGTATTACAAAAGAGTTAATTTGCTGATAAAATTCTATCATCAGACTTTGACTCATCATTGACCTTTTTGAAAGAATTAATATCCTTTAGAGCAATGTTTAGAAACTGTACTGGCTTCAACTCATTTAATATAAAAAAAAAAAAATGCATCGGAAGTAAATTCTAAAAATATAAACTCTTTATTGAAAATTGGTATAATAAATATTGCTGTCATCAATAAAATGGAAAATTTAATCAGTTAGAAATTATCACTGACATTACATAACACTTGTTGTTATATAATGCATTACACGTAGTACTACATAAAAAGTCTTTGATTTTCCAACATGATTCGTGATCCAACGTATTGAGTCTATTATAATTACTGGTGCACAGCTAGTTTTGAGATTGTTGGTTTTTTTAATGCACTTTACATTTTAAAAATAGACCATCCTGGTCCGTATCTTTGCAGGCATCTGATTTTTATTTTGATAAAAAATGTCAGAGGAGTTATACTCATGTTTTTTCTTGTATATCATTTCATCATTAGAGTTAACAGTCAATTAGGCATTATATATAATTCAACAGAAGCTTTTAGCTTTGGAATTGGGCTTATCACCCCAACCCAATTCGAATAATTACCTTCACAATTTTACTGCATCAGATGCGTATTTCGAGACAATGTCTCTTCAGTGCATGCTTGAGGCCAAAGTATTTGAAAATTCAAAACTTATTAAACAAAAATATAGAAATTATAAAACAAAAGGACAAAAGGTATAGCAAAAGCCAGGGAAGGAACCAAGAGCTCTATTTTGGCATTTTTATCATATCATCTTTCGCTACAAACTGTCTGATATGAAAGACCGAAGTCTAAACAATAGTAAATTAATTTGATTTTACCATATCAATATAATACACTTACGTCTGGATCATATTAATTTCATAAAGTATGATTGATTGTTCACCTTTTCTTTATTTATTTAACTCTGAAAGTAACCCATGGTTCTTGGTGATAAATTTCTTTGACATGTTATGAAAACTGAAAATGATGTTGTTTGTTGTGGTTTTTAATCAGAAACAGAATATCATTTATCAAATATGAAATGAAATACTGTTTACTGTAAATAGTTTCTGACAAAATGTCTGACTTCAATTTTCTTTATGTATGATGTATTTTGTTTGAAGTGGTGTTGACTACTGAGAGTAAACAATTGAACATGTAAAGAGGACAGTTAGTGTGATGAAAATCATACTTAAAATTAACCAACATTCTATAAAGAAATGTTATAAATTACAAAAATACTATAATCGATGGTTATACATAGTAATATGCTTTCTGTTAATTTCCGAATTGATAAAGCTAATAAAAAAGTAGAAATCTTAACCATGTTGAACCTCAGATTGAAAAAGAACAGACAATATCTGGACAAACATAAGTGCACAAAACACGACAGAAAATTTAAGATTGATTGAGGAACACCCATTGAGGGGCTCGGGGAGTGGTCCACGAAGGGCACCTGACATGTTGCTCATTATGAGTAAACTATAGGGGACAAGTCGCATTTGCAGATGTATGAAACGAGGAAAAGATGATGGGAATATGATGGGAATATGACGTACACAAGTTGCATATAGCTGCATTTCCTATAAATATGAACAACAGATGTTATGATCTAATAAAGAATACTATTATTATTTCAATACAGTAGTTGATAAGACAAATTAGACCTACACAATATTCTTCTTGCAGTCCATCTTGAAGTGTGGAAAAGTTTAGAAGTATGTTTTCAAAGACACCATATTAGATTCATATCAAGTTCTGTTAACACGAGAAAATGATTTGCAAGAGAAGACGCTGCAGAAAGGAAATAACCTTACATTGTTCAAGGTGATCTTTGTGTCAAATGCCTGTCAAAATCGCCTCATATCCGTGTTTCCCCCAATATTTTACGAGATGATTATCAAATAAAAAGCCTTGTAGCTTATTTCCATTTATTCGATGTCACTGCTGGTGGACGATTTTTCGTTTCTGAGAGTATCAGTAGCCTAGTATTTTGGCCTGCAAATGTATTGAAAAGAGCTCCTCTGATTCATGTGTAGAAAAATGGCACATTTAGCCTACTAAACTATAAACCTTGAATCTTTGATGTTTGTTTTATTAATTATTCCGAAAATAGATGACTTTGTATAAATTGCCTTGTTAAAATACACCACCGAACAGACAGCCTCTTTAAGTGACAAAAACATCAGAATTCTGCGATTTGGATAGAAATGTTGTGTTTAATAAGTAGTTAATGATACCGATTCGAACCAACTATTTTTTCCCCAGAGAACTGAAATCGAAATTTTAACATGCTTAAGTCGAAATTATCAAATGCATATGTATTAGTACATCAAATATGAAAACATACATAAGCTTTGGCTAGGACAATTGCCCACTAAACCGATACGTTTTTTTTTTTTTTCTATGTCAACTGTTTTATATTACTCCAATATGATTAACACAAAGAAATGAATTGTTTTCTTAAAAAAGAAAGAAATTTTCTATCCTTTTGGAGTGACAGTAAAATGGTGTAGACAAAATTCAATTTCCTTTCATATGATTTATTTTACACGTTGCATGCAATGTTAAAAATGTACTGGTTACAGACCAAATCTTGATAAGTTGATTAGACTTCATAAACTTTGATCACTATGTTTATTTTAATAACTTTGTTTGGAATTATACATAAAGAATTGACCACTTTTGATTTAAAACCTTAGATTGACAAGCCATTGACAATGGCATTGATTTAATTGTCAAAAACATACGGAAATGATGAGTTCTAATTTTAATAAACACTAGATTCGTTTTCGTTACCAAATGAATCATGTTAATTTTTTACCGCAATCCTCCCTTTGCCCACCTAGATGTTATATTCTTTTGCTTACGTTTCACTGCTTGGACACAGAAGTTCATTTTCATGTTTGATATGAGTTCCATATGAAGCGCAGACGTTTTGCTGCTGAAGTTATTTTTGATACAAAATTCCAAATACATCCTGTGTTTTTTTTTTTTTTAATTTTTCATTAGCTTAAGGTACAAGCAACAAATCTTATGTTGATGACCATATACCAAAATCGTAGGTTTTATTTCTACTTGGATCGATTTCATCTGATATCGTTTGTATTTTCCTCTTGCACCTCTGTGCTCACGCTTTGTATGAACTTTTATTCAATATTTAGTAAAGAAACTGTAACACATACTTCGGTCCTGACATGATTTATAACAAATTGTTCTAAAATTGTCCGTTTTTGAATCTTGAATTTATGAAGAAACTAAGGTTTCAACTCTCTCAGGCAAAGTTGACCTTAGACGGATTTGGCAATTTTGTAAGATCCTTTTTGATCATACAGCTGTTCAACTATGTCGATTCTTAAACATAACTGACAATGGGATTAAGTTAAATACCTAATGCCTTTGGCAGTTTTATCACCTCTGTTAATGATTGTTTACTGCTAATTAGTGGATTTAAGATAATTGAACAAATACTAGATATTTAATACAGGATTAAAAGTCCACATGTTATCCATTTGCAATGTTTATGTACAGTATGTACACCTGAAAAAATTATTTCAGTAAGCATAATATTAAAATAAAATCTAAAACAATTTTAAAGGCATACATAGTTTTGACTAAATTGGTAAAAATGTTTTGTTTTATAACCATGAGTATGAAATTTAAAGAAGAATCAAAGAAATTTGTACTTTGAACATATATATATAACTTCCTGTTTTACTTCTTGTATTTTATATCCTCCTTTTATAGGAGCACTCAACAAATGCTTTTATTTTTAACAATGATGGAAAAAAGTAACTGTTTATACCTCCTGTTATATATGCAATATATTATTGCATCAATATAATATGATCATCTCCTGTCTTCCTTGGCTTTCAATTTTTTTTAGCACCCTTCTGCCCTGAGCTTTCCTGACAAGGTAATATCAGAAAGGCGCTTCGGAGGCACGAAAATTATAACGTGCTGTTTTCAATTTTAACAGGAAGATGAAAATATACCAGTTAAAACCTATGGTCTGCGAATCAACAAATGCAGACATTCATTGTTGAAGGCCGTACGGTGACCTATAGTTGTTAACGTCAATGTCATTTGGTCTCTGGTGGAGAGTTGTCCTATTGGCAATCATACCACATCTTCTTATTTTTATATTGAAAAAACTGATACAAAAAGTAAAGCCTTTGGCAGTACGGACTCCAATCAACCTTAGACGAGTATTTTGATCCTTTGATATTAAAAATGGTATCATGCCTAATAGTATTGGTTTTGATAATCAAGAAAAAGGAACGCATTGTTTTCCTGAAAATATGAAGAAATAAACTATCAAATGTAATGACGATAACACATCATAGTCAGAATTCAATTTCCTTTCATATGGTTTATTTCACTTGATATGCAATGTTGAAATGTCGTTTTTACAGCCTCAATCACGACAACTTGATTGTACTTCACAAATTTGATCACTATGGTTATTTTAATCAGTTTTGTTTGTATTAATGAACACTAAGTATTTGGCTGCTTAAAATAAAGATAATCAGATGGCTGACTGCTCATATCATTGATTCATATTCATATCATTTGATTCCTGTTCATTTTTCGTCTTTTCCTAGTCATGAGAGTGAGATATATAGATCCTAGTCCGAGATTACTATGACGTCCAACGGCTGTTTTGCCAGACAAGCTGGGACCGTGGGAAGTCAGAGCTCGTCCCATATCAAAACGTAGATATTTGCCCGTCCAAAATGAATGCGCCGCTTCGTTGCTTCTGGAGCCGACTGTCGGCCTTGGATCCATATAAATCGGGCCTCAATTTGTTCATTTTTCATTTATCTCTTCATTTTATAAGTTACATCTACCTGCCACCCTTTAGTTTCTCATATTGGACAGTTTTCACAGTGACTCATCGATTCCGACATTTTAACGTTCATTTTGAAAGATTGTCACGTGACCAACGAGAAAAAGTAAGGCGCAATGCATTATGGGAGCTGATTTATGCAAATGACTCTGGACCAATATGAATACATAATCTAACACCTCGTTCATTTATGACGCAAATAAGCTGAATGGCCGAGTGTGTGCCGATTGTTATCATGTTTGGCTAGGAAGGTTCAAGGCGGAAATTAGCATAAGAATTTGCATACTCTCGAAGGCCGCGAAGTCTCTCGTAACTTGACATCCATTTGAAAATTTGCATCACATCTGTCTTATTAAAAGAATGAAAAAG
Organism: Mytilus coruscus; assembly: GCA_017311375.1. NCBI lineage: Eukaryota > Metazoa > Mollusca > Bivalvia > Mytilida > Mytilidae > Mytilus > Mytilus coruscus. The sequence goes on from CM029604.1 coordinate 17,109,506, forward strand.
TATGAGCCATGATTTTGCACAAGTATTATATATCAAATCGATAAAAGATTATGGTAGAGTGCAATTTTCTGTAAATGTCATTGTTGATTGAATTATTATGTCATCTAATTGGCTCTGAAAATGAGTAATATTCGTTCGAAATGTCTTTTAAGTTTCAATCTCCAGATGGCAGATATCCTATACAATAGATGTGTTTTGCAGTCGAATGTTGTTCCTAGTTTTAGACTGGTTCCAGCGTAGTGTCCAGTTAATTTTAGACAAGCTAATAGAAACCAATTATCTAGTAAGATGAAATTCTTTACAGTTTGGTAAACACTGTCAATTCTATCATACAGTTTAAGCTTGTCTTGTACACAATGTTTTACAAAAGTGTATGCTTCCTTTTGTTAAAATTCGATACTCTTCCCAATGTTTATTTCGTCCTCCGGAATGGTCTTAAAACGTAAAATATTATTCAAATTCAGAGAAGAGTCTTATACATGTATATATTTGCATCTAGTTTATTTTATTCGTCAGGGAAAATCATTCTGAAGAGGATCATCCGCTTGTTATCCTCCGGGATGTAAAAATGTACAGTCATGTTCGTTTATCACTTCTCCAAGTTTGCAGAACCAAGTTATGATTTTAGTGTTAATTTGCTTTCGTCCTGAAGGAATGAAATATTTACGACTGGACATCCTGGATATATACGAAGTATATTCTACTGGATGTTAAGCAAACACAAAATCAATCGTCCAAGCTCTTTATGTAAAATGTGGAGCGAAACAAGGACCTCCATGCACTAAATTGAATAAATACACACAAAATATTTTAGATCCGGGCTTAATACCTGTATTTAGCAAAACCTATCGGAATTTTTATGTACTCAATGATCCTCAGCTTTGTGCATTTATTTGGCCTTTTGATTTTTTTTATTCGAGCATCAATGATGAGTTTTTTGTGGATGAAATGTGCGTCTAGCGTAAAAATTATATGGTTGATAAATTTGGTGTGTTCATTTATTTTGTTTTCAACTTTTTCCCTGTGTGCCATCTTTTACAGAACTCTTGAATGTTGGTTTAATACTGTGAGATTGATTTTTACTGTAATTATTCATTTTGCGATATACAAATGAATTTACACTACAAAATGAATATGTCTTATGTATTCTTTCTCCTGTAATGAGCAATAAATGACATTCAAATGGATAGATTTTTCAAAGTGGGATTTGGCTTTTATGGGAGATATGATAGAACAACACAACAAGAAACTATTTGTCTTTTTACTGCGGAAACCGTTCCAGGCTCAAATTGCAAAGACTTTGGGGAATGTCAGATCACGAGACGTTTAATAATGCTATAATTACATATTTAACAATATGTAATCAATCATCCCAGATAGTTTGACTTTTAATGGTGATTTGTCATAAATCTGATCAAACAGTCCTGTTTAATACGTAATTGCCTGAAACAGGGTATTTTTATCAGTGTGAAACTGGTTTTACATGAATATAATTGATCTGTAAATTAACTGCCTAGCAGACAGATGACCACAACCAGGTTAACACAGCTTTGTGAAGGTTTTGGCTTTCGACTTCTTATTTGTTTTGTCTTAGTAATAATTTTGTTTCGAATGGAACTATTAAAATTAATGTATAAGTAACGCTATTCCTGGCGTTCTATATAATAATTCTTGTATCTTTAATAACTTTTCGTTTTACATTTCACTACTACAACAGTTCGCTATCCCCGCATCTGTCTGTGTTCATGATTTTTACAAATGTTTATGCTATAATTCCTAAAGGTCAATTTCTAAGCCTTCGGGTTATACTAACTTGATGACACTTTGATGTGTTTATTTACAGCTTCCTAATGCGGTATTAACAGGTAAATGATACTGCTGTTAATTGCAAAACCATAGGATGTAAAAGTTGTTTTCGTTTCATATCGACGTCACGTTTATGCTTTGCTGGGATAATTGGCTATTGAATCTCAGTTTATTTACAATTAATGTTTCATTGTGCATCATGTTGATGCAATTGATTCGTTTCAAGTAGGGTTAAGTCTATATCGTTAATCATGCAGTTGAATGTTGAAAACGGTGTTTGTTTCTTCGAATCTTGTAATTGTTAATCTTTAACATGTTTTCCTAAATTATCAAATACAAAAAAAAAAAAAATAAAAATAAAAGGGTTTATACGTAGCTCGATTTTTCCTCTCTTGTAAACGAGACGTGCGTCTAGTGTACAAATTTTCTAAAAGATCTTAATGCATAGTGGAGAGACTTTTATGGTACATTTGAAGACTATTGAATTTTATATTTGACCGTGCATTTCATTATCTTATAAGTGTATACTACAGTAAAACCTAGCTTATGGTAGGTAACCTTTGCCTATGATTTTCTAACAATGAATTAATGACACGTACGTTTCCATGTCTGGATTGCGAATTTTCCTAGTAGATTATAATTTTGTCCCTACATTTGATTGAAATATATTTTTGTCGCTAAACTTTTATGGAGAATAGTAGATTAATGTTGCAGCTCCTCTCAACAGACTTAAATAATATTTCTGATGATATTTTTAAAAACAATATACTTATTTTTCAAATACATGCACTTCCTGCCTTTTATATAGCACAAATGATCAACAAGACAAGATCCACAAATAAGCTAAATGGCCAAAATCAGTCGGTCAGTCGACTTATTATTGGAGTTATTGCCCTTTATTGATAATTTTTAATATTATTTTGCATTTTTTCCTATTATCTTGAAAACTATAATAGATCAATAGAAACATTAAAATTGAATAATTATCAGTAGGATAAGATCTACAAATATGTCAACATGACAGAAATTGTCAGTTAACTCTTAATAGAGTTATTCCCCTTTAATGATGATTTTTTACTAAAACGTGGTCATTGTTGAAGACGCAGGTGAGCGACACAGGCTCTTTAGAGCCTTTAGATTATGTACTAATTGCCCCATTTGCTTTTAAACATAAGTATGTGATAAACTCAGTTAATTACACGGTACTATATAAAAATGCTACACTTTCAAGTTGGCAAATGCGTCTGTTTAATTTTTATTGCTTTTAACAAAATAAACGAAGGATATGAAAACAGTTTTTAACTTTTTCTATTGTTTTCCAATATATGTTTCCACTGCAGTCTGAATGGTACTAACTGCCATAAAAATGAAACAGTAAATAAATAAATTATGTAAACGTATTACCGATATCAATCAGTTACACAATGAAAGGTCATTTCAAAAATTGCTTCAACGTATAGAATTTGAACCAGTTTTAATCAGTTGTCTTTTTAGTTTCTGTATACCCATTATAGTATATATACTATTTTTCAACATCGAATTGATACTGATATTGTGTACTATATTGTTGTTGCTAACATCTTTAGTTTTTGACTGTTAAAGTTACTGTGGTTTGCAGATCTTTTTTTAAGAATAACATTGCACAACTTCTTAGGGTTCAGTGTTCAGGATAGCTGTTTATAAAATAACCTTTATGTATGCTCGAAACAGATTTAATTAACTTATTTACTTCGTCTTCGCTGTAGACAACGATTAAGGGCTTGTTATATGAAATAGACACTTTTCTATTGCTGAGCTCGTATGCTGACAAAATGTTTGTTTTTTTTCTAGTTTTTATTTTGTCTGACGTTATTTTTAAATCAAAAACGATACTTATTTTTGTTTTAAATTCATGTTCCTGTAAATATTGAAAAATAATGGTTTGTTAGAAAACATGACCCCAACTACTTTCGATACATAAAAGATGTAAGTAGTTTCTTAGATTATGATGACACTTTAATAGTTTGTATTGATTGTTTTCACATGCAGGAATAATATGGCATTATTTCAAGTACTATTTCCATAACAATAAACAAAGAATGTGTTTATATATGTCGTACATATATCATGTATATGCATTTTACACATTTTCCCGCGCTAATTAATTGTAGGGTCTTAGGAAGATGAATGTAGTAACAGCTCACCTGTCATTTTTTTCAATTATTGCTCATATTTTCTTGTCAGTAATATTTCATCTGGTAACGTAAGCAATGTCTATGATATATGGTTCATGTCTGCATGGTCGATAAAGTTTGAATATATGCAATATGTTTTTTTTTTATATTCTTTAACACTAGGCTTACCCAAAGACAAGTTGATGAAAGAAACTAATTAGAAACTATTGTTTATCCAAAATGTCAAGGGATCATTGACTTTATACTTGCATATATATTAAGATCTGCCATTTTTCATGTTATAAATTTTTTCGAAACAATTAAAGGTATTTACTTTTCAATTTAGTACTGAATGTTGACTTAGACAAATGAAACAAATGTTGGACTTTGGCACGACTTACCCTTCCGGAGCACCTTAGATCATCCCTAGTTTTTGGTGGGGTTTGTGTTGCTCAGTCTTTGGTTTTCTGTGTTGTGCATTGCGTACTGTGGTTGTCTTTTTTTTCTTTATTAGCCATGGCGTTGCCAGTTTATTTTCGACGTATGAGTTTGAATGTCCCTTTGGTATTCTTTGCCTCTTTTTTGTTAAACAGATATTCCGTTACGGTAGACTAAATCACCATAGACTCAATTGGCATTGACAAAAAATACAGTAAAGATACATACAAATACTGAAAAAAATGTTTTGGTATCTACAGTAAAACGAACTACTTTTGTTATGTGTGAATTCTATTTGTGTATTTCAAAAGGGTCGTTGAAAAGTTTTTTTTTTTTTTTTGAGAAATCCTATTGTATGAATACTTTTAGAGGGTTTTGATTTATTGATAGATTGATTAGTGATTTCTTTACGCCGCATCATAGAGGGTTTTGAATTAATAACCAAAACAATATAAGGTCAACCATACCTAAGTATTATAAAACCTTAGTTCTTGAAAAAAAAAACTGACAAAGACCTTAACAAAGTAGCAAGACGTTTAAAGGGTCAGCTTAGCCCGAGAGAGTTTCAACCTTAGTTTAGGCTCGATATTGATTTTTTAACCGGAAATTTATGACTATATTATCCTTGAAATCTTTCCAATACCGTAGGGGGCCTCGGTGGCCGAGTGGTCTAAGTAGTTACTACTGTGATCAATAGCCAGTCAACACTGAGGTTGTGAGTTCGAACCCCGCTCGTGCGGGTGCACTCGACTCAATCTTAATTGACTAGGATTGTCAGTTTTCCTATCGAAGGTCGGTGGTTTTCCGGGCACCCGGCTTCCTCCACCAATAAATACTGACCGCCACGAAATAGCCCAAAAGCGGTGCTTAAAAGTGGCGTAAAACACCAAAATCAAAAATCAACCAATACCGTAGCATTGGCTATTGGTGTTCACTCTGCAGTGGTAACTGAAAAATAGCCATATATCTTAATGTTCATTGGTTCATTTTTTAAATATGTTATGTCGAAAGATCAGTCTTTCAGAAATTCTTTATTATACCCCACGCAACGAAGTTGCGGAGGGTATAATGTTTTTGACCCGTCCGTCCGTCTGTCCGTCCGTCAGTCCTGTTTCTTGTCATTGCAACTCCTCTCAAACCACACAACAGAATTTCATGAAACCTTTTTAGATAATAAGGACATACTATGTAGATGTGCATATCGACTGGAAATTACGATTCAATTTTTTTTCTAGGAGTTACGCCCCTTTGAACTTATTTGCTTCAATATACTACTGCAACAGTTTGTCATCGCAACTCCTCTGAAACCACACAACAGAATTTCATGAAACTTTGTAGATAATAAGGACATACTATGTAGATGTGCATATCGACAGGAAATTATGATTCAATTTTTTTTCTAGGAGTTACGCCCCTTTGAACTTATTTGCTTCAATCTATCTCTGCAACAGTTTGTCATCGCAAGTCCTCTGAAACCACACAACAGAATTTCATGAGACTTTGTAGATGATAAGGAAATACTATGCAGATGTGCATATCGACAGGAAATTATGATTCAATTTTTTTTTCTTATACAATTTTTTTCTTACAGTTATTTTATTTCTCCAGTGACAATGTGGGGACGTGGGGTATGTGAGCGCGCTCAATAAGGTTCTTTAATTTCGTTAGTTTTGTCCCAGTATATAACATTAAAAAAGATTAAAATGATTGATTCTCGTTAAGAGAATACTGGTAAATGTATAAGTTTTTGGTCAGTTCATATATATTCATTTGTTATAAAGACCTGACATTACATTTATATATAATGAATTTTCCCCCATTCCCCCAAATGAAGAATAAATTAATGTGAGGAAAACTTTATATTTATGTTTTGACATTGTTTTTTTGGCTTAACTAAAATTTTATGATTTTTTTCTACGATAAATATTTATTGATAGAAACCATTATTTGAATAATGTATCTACTATGACCCGGTTTTATGACTCGCCAAGACTGGTTTCTAGAGTATCTTGCTTTACCAACCGTGGATTGTTTTATTTGAACTTTCTGCTGTAGGCAGTTCCTTTTGAATATTTGTCTTTTTATCGCAATCTTCTTTGACATAACTTTCATAAGTTGTACAGATTAGTAACGGATATATTTCATTGACCTCATTACAGCCATTTTGATTGACATTTACGTCATCCTTTGAATGATTGAAGGGGTATTTGCACGCTTCAAATTCATGTCGTAAATTAATCATGTTCTGCGGTAATGGTTCCTCGGTATAAGAAAAACTGGACTTTCGAGATATTGATATAGTAGACCTTTGGTGAAAATCGGAAGACATCTTGTCTCGTTTGAAAATTGCATGTTTCATGCATTGTTTTGTAGAATAAAACATTTCTTTAAACACGGATAAAAACTTAGCACTCATTGCCATATATATTATAAAATTAATGGCCGAGTTTAGTACTTCTAAGAAAAATGTTATATAAGATAGAAATTGTTGAAAGTTCTTCGATCTGCCTAATCGAGAATAACCTTTCCATGTTGTCTGTAGTAAGCTATTAATAGCTCCTGGCAATATGCAAATAAGGAATGTAAATGAAACGACAAGGAGCATAATGGTCACTTTCCTTTGTTCTTTTTCCTGGTTTTGAGTTGGCTTCTTTTCAGATCGCAAAGATTCTCTTGTCCTAGCCTTTCTCTGTATTGCCAACATAATTAAAATGTTTAAAATCAGAATTAGTATAACTGGCAAAAATCTGAAAACCGAATTCATAACAATTCCGTAGATTCTGCAAAACTTTGCACTGATATCTGGATTTCTAGCAACAACTGCATATGAAGTATTGTCTTTGACTGTATGGACAACATTATATTTGAATATAAATGGAATGAATGCTATAATAGTAAATATGTAAATTATTGAAATAGCAATAAAAGTTGCTTTTTTGCTGCATATAAGTTTTGCTCTCATGGGGAAATGAACAGCCACAAATCTTTCGATACTGATTAATGTAGTGAGTAAAGAGGTTATCCGTGCAGTCACCAAACTTGTATACATTCCAAGGTAAGGGAAAAGAGTGCTTCGAAAGTTGTTTCCTTCAGTTGGATCTACGTTGATGTAAATAATTATTGCTGAAAATAACACTGCATTCAGCAATAGTAGCAAATCCGATATAGCCAGCCCTAATAAGCAGTAAATGCTAGCTGTTTTCTTTTTCCAATGACACAAGACTGAAACACTTATCACATTACCAATTATTCCAAACACTGACACTGGTAGAAGTAAATATAACCCAAACACATTTTTAAAGATATTAAGATTTTCGTCGGAAATAATCGAATCATATTTAGCTAGCACTGAAACAGTAACATTATCGTCTGAACTAACTTTGCACATTTCATATTTATTAATTTCTAACGGTTGAAGCATATGAATTGTCAAATTAATTTCGTACGGTCGTAGTGTTTGAAATATAGTCCAATTCTCCATTGGCCTTTTTATGCAATTATTAGGATAATATTCCTCATATCATGCTTTAAACTTCCATCTGTCCAAGTTGATCGTCAACATATTTATGTAACAGACATAGCACTCTCTCATGATAAGTTAACGTGATTTATTGTTATGCTAATAACATCGACTGACCAGCTGCCAAGACATGAGTTTACAATTATATTTACATCAGTTATATCAATGTTTAATGGATCTAGATTATTCTCATCTTCGTAAACACGATTCCCATATACTATCCCATAATAATCTCTGTAATGATGTCTTGTTACTCCGGATTCATTTCCTTGGAGAAATTAATTTTAATCGTACTTTACCACTTGCATACATGTTTCCCCTTTGAAGTGAACCACTTTGGGATTATATCAGTTAATTAGGAAAAGTTCCGGATTTTAGACTTTTTAAAGAACACGTACTTATATAGAGTCTAAAAGGTAAACTAAAATATTTAAAGAACAGTTATCTTTTTTCTCAGAAAATTAGTGAACAAATTTCGGAGAGTGAACACACTTTTTAATGGAAAAGGGAAAAGGTGGACAGAATAAGATCTATAGTGATTAGAGACTTCAAAAGCATATCTTCTTAATTTGTCAAATATACAAAGAAAACTATTTAAATGGATATACACAGTATACATAATGACTTTTTGAATGTTGATAATATAGATGAAATTAATACTTTATCAGGTGGTTCAAGCAAAAATAAGCATTTTCTAGTTTCATGACAATAACTTGTGTGTAAGTGTATGGATCTTTCTGAAATTGTACTACAAGGTTCCATATCACAAAGGAAAGCTGAAATTGAGTTTGGGGTAATTGCCTAAACGTTTAGGAATTAGGGGCCAAAGGGGCCAAAATAAGCATTTTCCTAGTTTCCAGACAATAACTTGTGTTCAAGTGTATGGATCTCTCTGAAATTGTACTGCAAGGTACCATACCTCAAAGGGAAGGCTGGGATTGAGTTTGGGGTGATGAATCATAAGGGGTTCAAAAATTGGGGGATTTTTTTTTCCTTTTTTTTCTTTAAAATTTTCCATTTTAAGTTGGTTATTTCTGATTTATATTTAAAAGCAAATAATAATGATATGGCAGGAGATACACACCAAACAGGATGTGTAAATTATTATATAATAAGTATTGTGCAATAGCAAGAAATTTTCAATTGCACAGTATTGCGCAATAGCAAGAAATCTTCAATTGCACAGTATTGCGCAATAGCAAGAAATATCCAATAGCACAGTATTGCACAATAGCAAGAAATTGTCAATTGCAAAGTATTGCACAATAGCAAGAAATATTCAATTGCACAGTATTGTGCAATTGCAAGAATATTCAATTGCACAGTATTGTGCAAAAGAAGATACTTTGTATAAATTGCTTATTTCTTGACCAATTTCAATGGGTTTTTTTTCTTGAATTCTTGGGGTTCTTTAATATGCTGAATCTAACCGTGTATTAAGTTTTTGGATTTTGGGCCCCGTTTTTAAATTGGTCCACATTGAGGTCCAAAGGGTCCAAAATTAAACTTTGTTTGATTTCATCAAAAATTGAATTATTGGGGTTCTTTGATATGCCGAATCTAACCGTGTATTTAGATTCTTAATTTTTGGTCCCGTTTTCAAATTGGTCTACATTAAGGTCCAAAGGGTCCAAAATTTAACTTAGTTTGATTTTAACAAAAATTGAATTCTTAGGGTTCTTTGATATGCTGAATCTAAACATGTATTTAGATTTTTGATTATGGGCCCAGTTTTCAAGTTGGTCCAAATCAGGGTCCAAAATTAAACTTTGTTTGATTTCAACAAAATTGAATATATGGGGTTCTTTGATATGCTGAATCTAACCGTGTATTTAGATTCTTTATTTTTGGTCCTGTTTTCAAATTGGTCTACATTAAGGTCCAAAGGGTCCATAATTAAACTTAGTTTGATTTTAACAAAATTGAATTCTTAGGGTTCTTTGATATGCTGAATCTAAACATGTATTTAGATTTTCGATTATGGGCCCAGTTTTCAAGTTGGTCCAAACCGGGGTCCAAAATTAAACTTTGTTTGATTTCAACAAAATTGAATATATGGGGTTCTTTGATATGCTGAATCTAACCGTGTATTTAGATTCTTAATTTTGGTCCCATTTTCAAATTGGTCTACATTAAGGTGCAAAGGGTCCAAAATTAAACTTAGTTTGATTTTAACAATCATTTTAGAAATATATTAAAAAATTCTTGGAAACACATATTAATTAAATTCTTTTTCACCGAAGCATTGACGAAAAATACAATTACAAATGCATTAATGATTTAATGAGATATCTTCCTGAATCCAATCCTACCCTCTTTAAAATGAAAAAGGTACCAAACTTTTATGAATTCTTGTTTTATTTAAGCCGCTTAAATTAAGCGTCACGTTATTAGTCTAAATGCAAAGTGGTTCCCGTTAGATATCTTGTGGGTTTTTTTTTTTTTTTTAATAAGAAGGCGACAACATCCCAACAGCCGTTACAGCAGAAAAATACGGACAGACAAATACGCGGTTTATATTCAGTTGTCTGTACAATGTGTCCGCTTAAATCTTCCCTTAACCAAGTAGCATGTCTAAATCACGTGACTTGATTTGCAAAAGAGAAAGCTTATCCAAACTTTAAACGTGATTTACTAATTATTTTACGTATTTTGCCAATTTCTATCGCATTTGATTTCCTCATCTGCCAAAATATGAAGCTGATTATTTTATATGTCACACTTTACACTTTTTCAGTACATTCACATATATTAAGATTAGGATTGAAGGGTTAAGATTTCAATATTTTATCCCCGCTACATGTCCATACGCTTGTCTGATGTGAAGAACCTTGTCAGTGGTTGTCTTGTAGGTTCATATTAAAGTTGTTTACCTTTGGGGAATTCAGTGTTGATAGCAGATATTTGTTACCCTCTCTAAAATTATTTACAATTTTTCGAGGCTCGATTTGATTAAGAGTTTGCCACATTGTAAAGGCATTATCTGCCGATGGAGGCCTGATAGTAATACGCATGTCCTTGCTAGTCAATTGGTAGATATAAGACTAAGTATGATTATATGGTCAAAATGTACATCGTTCACCGATTTCTCATTTTATAGTTTCCAATTAAATCGTCTACCATATCCGCAATTAGAGTTATAGATATATCACGTTCTATAAGAAGATGGAGTAAAAACAGTAAAAATAATTTCGAGAAAATTATAAACGCGTACTCTGCTTTCCAAGATATTCCGTCAATAAAACTATGCGGAAGATACCAAGGGGCATTTAAATCTCATTAGTCAAGATTAACTGACAACGCCATATTAAAAAAAAGACGACAAAAAGACAAACAAGTGCACAGAACACTACAAGATAACTAGAGACTCAGGGAATAACACCAACCCTACCAAAAACTGGTGGTGATATCTCAGGTGTCCAGGAAGGGTAATAAATGGTGATATTACTTTGATGTTTAAAGTGTAAATTAAGTTGATTTTTTGTTTTTAAATTGTATGCTAAATGTGAAATAAGTGTTATAAATGTACTCGTATTCTAACAAATAACTTTTCTCATAAAACAGGGATATTTGATCAATGCTCTTATCACATATTCAATCAGGCGAAGAAAATTGATTTGATCTTCCTACGAACAATTAAAAATGATAAATTATTTACCAATAATGTAGACTAGCAATTATCTTTATTATCACTGAAGAAATTCCTTTTATTATAGAAACGTCGCAACCATCATCAAGGTTGGGTCGTTAGTATTCTTAATCATTGATAATATGTTATTGGACGATGATATCAGAGTCTCTAATAATTGGACGTTCATACAAATTGATTTATTACAAAAAAATAACTGCCTCTAGATCGATACAGTAAACGTTGGTGCCTTGGTACTGACACGTTTCATCTGGTATGTTTACTATACATTAAAATTTTGCTGTTTTTTTGACGGAGATCCATGTCCTTCAGAGCAATCTAATTGTCGTATATATGGTTAATAGTATTCTTTTTTATACGTCCGTAAAAATTTTGCGGTCCTATATTGGTATGACGTTGGCGTCGTCGTCGTCGTCGTCGTCGTCCAAAGACGCATTAGTTTTCGCACTCTAACTTTAGTTTAAGTGAATGGATCTCTATGAAATTTTACCATAAGGTTCAATACCACAAAAGGAAGGTTGGGATTGATTTTGGGGTTAGGTACCAACAGTTAAGGAATTAGGGCCAAAATAAGCATTTTGTAACTTCCAGACAATAACTTGTGTGTAAGTGTATGGATCTTTCTGACATTGTACCACAAGGTTCCATATCACAAAGGGAAGGCTGGAATTGATTTTGGGGTAATTACCTCAAAATTTTAGGAATTAGGGCCAAAAAGGGCAAAAACAAACATTTTCTAGTTTCATGACAATAACTTGTGTGTAAGTGTTTGGATATTTCTGAAATTGTACTACAATGTTCCATATCACAAAGGAAAGCTGGAATTGAGTTTGGGGTAATTGTTCTAAACGTTTAGGAATTCGGGGCCAAAAAGGGGCCAAAAATAAGCATTTTTCTAGTTTCCAGACAAAAACTTGTGGTCAAGTGTATGGATCTCTCTGAAATTGTACTGCAAGGTACCTTACCACAAAGGGAAGGCTGGGATTGATGATGGAGGTAATTGCCTCAATATTTTAGGAATTAGGGGCCAAAAAGGGGCAAAAAACAAGCATTTTTCTAGTTTCAGGACAATAACTTGTGTGTAAGTGTATGGATCTTTCTGAAATAGTACTACAAGGTTCCATATCACAAAGGGAAAGCTGGGTTTGAGTTTGGGGGTAATTGCCCTAAACGTTTAGGAATTTGGGGCCAAAAGGGCCAAAAACACATTTTCTAGTTTCAGACAATAACTTGTGTTCAAGTGTATGGATCTCTGAAATTGTACTGCAAGGTACCATACCACAAAGGGAAGGCTGGGATTGAGTTTGGGGTGATGAATCATAAGGGGTTCAAAAATTTGGGGGATTTTTTTTTTTTTTTTTTTTTTTTTTTTTTTCTTTTAAAATTTTCCATTTTAAGTTGGTTATTTCTGATTTATATTTAAAAGCAAATAGTAATGATGTGGTAGGAGATACACACCAAACAGGATGTGTAAATTATTATATAATAAGTATTGTGCAATAGCAAGAAATTTTCAATTGCACAGTATTGCGCAATAGCAAGAAATCTTCAATTGCACAGTATTGCGCAATAGCAAGAAATCTTCAATTGCACAGTATTGCGCAATAGCAGGAAATATCCAATAGCACAATATTGCGCAATAGCAAGAAATTGTCAATTGTACAGTATTGCGCAATTGCAAGAAATATTCAATTGCACAGTATTGTGCAAAAGAAGATACTTCGTATAAATTGCTTATTTCTTGACCAATTTCAATGGGGTTTTATTCTTGAATTCTTGGGGTTCTTTAATATGCTGAATCTAACCGTGTATTAAGTTTTTGGATTTTGGACCCCGTTTTTAAATTGGTCCACATTGAGGTCCAAAGGGTCCAAAATTAAACTTTGTTTGATTTCATCAAAAATTAATTATTGGGGTTCTTTGATATGCCGAATCTAACCGTGTATTTAGATTCTTAATTTTTGGTTCCATTTTCAAATTGGTCTACATTAAGGTATAAAGGGTCCAAAATTAAACTTAGTTTGATTTTAACAAAAATTGAATTCTGAGGATTCTTTGATATGCTGAATCTAAGCATGTATTTAGATTTTTGATTATGGGCCCAGTTTTCAAGTTGGTCGAAATCTGGGTCCAAAATTAAACTTTGTTTGATTTCAACAAAAATTGAATATATGGGGTTCTTTGATATGCTGAATCTAACCATGTGTTTAGATTTTTGATTTTTGGGCCCCGTTATCAACTTTGTCCACATTGAGGTCAAAAGGGTCCAAAATTAAACTTTGTTTGATTTCATCAAAAATTGAATTCTTGGGGTTCTTTGATATGCTGAATCTAACCATGTATTTAGATTTTGGATATTGGACCATAATAGGTGAATGTCCAATTTAAAATTGTTAAGTTCTTAGACCACATTCATTCTGTGTCAGAAACCTATGCTGTATCAAATATTTAATCACAATCCAAATTCAGAGCTGTATCAAGCTTGAATGTTGTGTCCATACTAGCCCCAACTGTTCAGGGTTCGATCTCTGCGGTCGTATCAAGCTGCGCCCTGCGGAGCATTTTATTAACCTTTGTTTTGTTGTTTTACCGTGTTTTTATCTTCTACAGGGTTTTATGAGAATTAAGCATTGGTAAACTACGGTGCTTCTAATAGATATCTATGTCGCCATATTTCTTTGCATTTTTATAATTTTAACTTGGACCGTTTCCGTTGGGGATAATTCAATAATTCGTGACAAAAGAAATTCCGGTATGTTCTGATTTGCACTTTAGATTTAACATGACAAAGAACTGTGCATGTCTTCCAGCAATCTAAATACATTATTGAAAGGTCCTAATTTAATAAAAGACTATAGATCACAACATTATTTTATTGCAGATCTTTTTCACGACTAGACTAGAATGAATCGTGTTGGGTTATATGAATTGACTGACAAATATTCCCTGTTGCCACAGCCGAAAAAGGTCATTGTGGTTAGCTAATTTGCTAATCAAAATACGGACAATAGTGACTAATGACCGAGGGACTTTGTAGGTATTCTTCATGGTCTTTGATCTTTAATATGATGTTGAACTCTCAGTAGTGTATTGAAATGGCTTTGATTGGTATAACTAAATGTAGTTGTCACGTGACTCTCAAAGTGCTGAATGGGGTTGAATAATGTTTTATAAGGCGCCGGACTTCCGAGTCGAAACCTGGTTCGAGCTATTTCATTGATATGGTAAGCATTTGCAAACTAATGTGATAAAAAGAGATTCTGTTGACAGTAAGTTACAATACAGCTATCATGCCCTTTGCAAAGAAAATGACATTAAAGTATGATGTAAGCCGATGTGCTATTAATAAAGGGAAGACGATAACAAGAGAACAATCAAAATCTGCGAATTAAAGAAACTCAGACAACACAATGGTTTAATATAAACTATACAACAATGTTGTCGTTAACTCGCGTGTTACTGGGGGTATGCAGTTTTTGATCTTCCAGTGCCACCCGCCATCATTAGTAAATGTATTTTGAACTAAAACGCTCATTTATATCTAATTATTCTGAACAATAAAAAAAAATTTTTTTTGCGTTAAGTCTTTTATAGGATTAAAATGAAATTTGACATATATGATAGTGAGACCGCAACCAAACCAAAAAAAAAAAAACCCAAAAGACAATATTTGTACACATCAACTGCGGTTAATTTTCAGACATATCAACTACGGTCTAAACATGTAGAAAATTACTGTGTTAAATAGGTTTCAGGATAGTTCTTTGTTGTCTTACAAAAAATCTGTAAATCATCTTCAGCAAGGAAAAAGTCCCAAAAAAAAATATATAACCTCTTTACAAGACTTAAAATGTTACTGTTTAGACATTTCAATTGACCAAACCGACAGTTTTGGACAACCTGTCATTATCTAAAGTGTTTTGCTCATTAAGATAAGAATGCAGTAACAAGTCAGAATCAATGAGTTATATGTGTGGTCATCTTCGAAACACAGATTCCATTTAAAAGAACACTTTGTATATTGGTATCCGATATGAATATGTTCCAATTGTCGTATCAATTCCCCCGACCTCTTTTCCTCGATTGCAATTGTGACATCACCGAATTTTTACTAACAATGAGCAACCCAACGGGTGTCATGTTTAGAGTAGAATATGCTTACCCTTCCGGAGCATCTGATGTCACCCCCGTTTATTGATGTGTTTTGGTTTGCTCAGATTTTTAGCTTTTACGTATTGTTGTGTGCACTTTTTTTTTTAGTCATATTTTTGTCGATCACCCATTTGACTAATGAGTTTTGATTTACCCTTTTGTATCTTCCGTCTCATTTTTGTTTTTACATTGAGAACTCTTGGTACAATAGCTTCTATATTATCAGCATTCTCTGTTGATAAAAGCCTGATAGGAAATGCAGGTTTTGCTTAACGTATCAACTTGCATGAATATTATTATTTCCAACGAAATTATGTAATGAATAGGCATCAAGAGTTTCTGATAGCATGTGAAATATACTGTCTAAAAGATAAATTATATTCTTAGAAAATGATAATCGCTTTTTAAAGTATTCCCCGCTATTGTATTGCTTAAATTACGTTGTAGTAATTACTATCACCGAAAATGTGGTGCTCTGTGTAATATAACATAATTTAGCTTTAATTATATGTCAAATGTTTATAAGTGCAATAAGTACGAAATTTGTTTATCTTTTAAGATTAGGTATATTGGAATCAATTAAATCTTATAACAGTTTACAGAACTTTGTATCATTATGCGATTGATCTCAAATTATTGGTAGCATGTTTGCCTTAATTATTTTTATATCCCATTTATGGGCATTATGTTTTCTGGTCTGTGCGTCCGTCCGTCCGTTCGTTCGTTCGTCTGTTCGTCCGTCCATCTGTTCGTTCGTTCGTCTGTTCGTCCGTCCGTCCGTTCGTCCCGCTTCAGGTTAAAGTTTTTGGTCGAGGTAGTTTTTGATGAAGTTGAAGTCCAATCAAATTGAAACTTAGAATACATGTTCCCTATGATATGATCTTTCTAATTTTAATGCCAAATTAGAGATTTTCCACCATTTTCACGGTCCACTGAACATAGAAAATGATAGTACGAATGGGGCATCCGTATACTGGGGACACATTCTTGTTATCAATAAAATAATAATAAAAGGCTTCCTATCTCAAGGTTGAGCATTATGAAATAGGTCTAAATAGAATTCCCAAATGGATTTAATATAAAAATAAGAAGATGTGGTATAATTGCCAATGAGACAACTCTCCACAAGAGACCAAATGAAGTAGAAGTTAACAGCTATAGGTCACCGTACGGGCTTTCAACAATGAGCAAAACCCATACCGCATAGTCAGCTATAAAAGGCCCCGAAATGACAAATGTAAAACAATTCAAACAAGAAAACTAACAGCCTGATTTTTGTGCAAAATAATGAACGAAAAAGAAATATTATATACAGCAACAAACGACAAGCACTGAATTACAGGCTCCTGACTTTGGATAGGTACATGCAGAATGTGGCAGGGTTAAACTAGTTTGAAGGCGCCAACCCTCCCCCTTAACCTGGGACAGTGGTGTAACAGTACAACATTAGAACAAACTATACAAATCAGTTGAAAAGGGCTTGAATCATCAGGTGGATACAAAGCAGAAATAAATCTAACCAAAACACAGACCGGAAGTGGCAGGGTACTTATAAATACATATCTTTTGCTTTCATCGTTTGAAAAATAAATCGGCTATTACAATATGTAAGTTGGTTTCTATATTGTTGAAATTATGTGGCCGTCATTTTCTGGCAATTAACTTTTATGTATTTTTTTTTTTTTTTTTTTTTTTAGTTCTGTTGTTTTAGACTTTTTGTTTTGTGGAAGTACAAGTTTTTCTAGTTTTTTTTAAATGTTTATGCTATCATGAGTTGTTATACCTACATATGGTCAGATCATATGTTTTCGTACGTCATATAAATTCGAACTATGCGTGCTTTTTCAAAGGAAATTGTGACGTCACAATGCTTTCTTAATAGCGGAATATACGAGGACATATAAAAAAAAATCCCCACAAATCACATTATAAGTAAAAATTAGATTGTAAGTACACTGAATTGTATTTCTGTAAAACATTATCAAGATCTACAATACAAATTCACATGTAGTCAATCATCTCCTCCAACCGGTTTCGCTACTGTTGCAATATTCATGGATGTGAAGACTATCTTTACTGATGACGCCTCTTTAAAATGTATTTTTTTTATTGATTATTTATTTATCGGATTGACATTAATATAATTTAGTGCACTTTCAATATGTTTTTTACGTATCTGATTTGGATGATTGTGTTGTTCATTATGTCGATTAAGGGGAATATGTGTCAAATACTTGTTTACGGTATTAAAGTGACATTGCAGATGTCGTTAGTGTACTCCAGTCATTGAAATTTACAATTTTATTTCAACCAGTTGTTTGTGTTAATAGAATTCATATAGTTTTGAAGGAACTGGCGGATTTGTTTTAATGCTTTATTTCACTCAGAAGTATTAAAGTTTTAATTCAGTCGTATCAATTTTACAGATGCACTACTATAAATTTCTATAAAAACAACTGACAATGATTCTTTGAACACCTGATGTCGACTCATTATTTGTATTGAATATATTGAATATTAACACGTGCGTTTTAATTTGAAATGACAGTGAAATAGGTTAATAAATCACTCAAAGACCCTTTATAATAGGAAATTGAAAGAAAAAATAGTATTATTGTTTTCCTGAAAGTAACCCTTTTGAAATAATAAAAATAATAATTATGGATCATTAAAAGAAATGGTCAAATTTTCCTCAATCTGACACTACAATGCACTGCTTGAACATATAACCTTTAAATAATCTTTGATTTACCAACATAATAAGTTGGAGGACAAAGCGGTGCTTTCAAGATTTTGAACAAGCAAATAAAACCAATAACACATGAGGTAAACATGTTATGAAGAGGCGGCAATAAAACCATAAGTTGAGAAAAAGATAAAAAAAGACAAAAAGCATAAATATAAATATAACAAATATAACAAAGACAAACAAACAACTATCCTCGAACATTGAATAATAAATTGTTAGAGGGGAAAGCAGACCTTAATTAAAGCAAACGTTATACGATTTCTTACCCTTTTTAAGAATGAAAAAAAAAACTTTTACTACAGTTTTTGTCAATAAAGTATACAACGATATTCGAGGACTGATTAAGGAAAACCGCGACACCTCCATCCTCTAATACTCCAATTGAATAGATAGAAATATTGATTATATACAAAAAATCAAATTTTTATTTATACTGATTGATTGTTGTTTTCTAAACGTTCAGTGGCAAACTTTTCTTGCATTTTCAGGACGAGAACACATAAACAATTAATACAACGGGTAGGTCCTGTATTAAGGGGTCGATCGGGATAAAGGGTGGGAAATTTGAAATGGCATTGGAAAATGTAGGTTTATTAGATATTAGGTTTAGCCCTTGACAGGCCATCTATGGACTTCTCATAGAGTCTTTGCAAAGATTTTCAACGTGCAGAGAGCATGGCACTCTCTCTACATGAGGCATTGGATGTAACGTCCCCATTCTGGCTGAAAATCAACAGAAATAATGCAGTGGTAACATTCTCTTTGTAGAATTATGAAAATGTGGGAAAAATAGTTTTGACTTAATACATGTAGTAGATATTTTTTTAAAAGAGGTAACTGCTGGTCTGTTATTTCTTATATATTATTTTAATTTTGTATCATGCACATTGATATCAAGTTTTTATTCGGAAAAGCAAATAGAAACATTCCGAATTTTTTTGACATATTTGCTTGTTTTTGTAGTGATTAAGAATATAACACAATGTTGTCTGCTGTATCCCTATTTTTGACATTTTTGTCTCGCCTTGACGGAGTCAAAAAGCGAGACATAGGTATGCTGTTTCCGGCGTCGGCGACAGCGGCGGCGTCAACAATGTATTAGTTTGTGATTAGGTCTAGTTCATGGTGAACCACTAGTGGTAGGTCAGTGATATTTGGTATGCAGTTGTATAAGTATTGGCACATCTCAAATGATAATCGCTTTTAAAGTATTCCCTCTATTGTATTGCTTAAATTACGTTGTAGTAATTACTATCACCGAAAATGTGGTGCTCTGTGTAATATAACATAATTTAGCTTTAATTATATGTCAAATGTGTGTGTGACCAGGTGAAATTTATTTCTGTTTAATGATAATTAAACATCAGTTAAATATTTCTTGATGCTATTGTGAGGTGAGTTGGGAGACAGTAGCCTCCTATTGATATTTTATTTGGTATGCAGTTGTATAATCATTGGCATATCTATATCCATGGAGATTATTTGGCCCCGCCCTCATTCATGGTCTATTGACTTTGAAACTTTACTTAGTTTTCATGTATTAGTTTGTGATTTTAATGCCAAATTAGAGATTTTCCACCATTTTCACGGTCCACTGAACATAGAAAATGATAGTATTAAAGTTTTAATTCAGTCGTATCAATTTTACAGATGCACTACTATAAATTTGTATAAAAACAACTGACAATGATTCTTTGAACACCTGATGTCGACTCATTATTTGTATTGAATATTAACATATGCGTTTTAATTTAAAATGACAGTGAAATAGGTTAATAAATCACTCAAAGACCCTTTATAACAGGAAATTGAAAGAAAAATAGTATTATTGTTTTCCTGAAAGTAACCGTTTGAAATAATAAAATAATAATTATGGATCATTAAAAGAAATAGTCAAATTTTCCTCAATCTGACACTACAATGCACTGCTTGAACATATAACCTTTAAATAATCTTTGATTTACCAACATAATAAGTTGGAGGACAAAGCGGTGCTTTCAAGATTTTGAACAAGCAAATAAAACCAATAACACATGAGGTAAACATGTTATGAAGATTATCATGGAGATTATTTGGCCCCGCCCCTCAGTCAAGGTCTATTGACTTTGAAACTTTGCTTAGTTTACATGTATGAGTTTGTGATTAGGTCAGTTTAAGGGCAACCATTAATAGTAGGTCAATGATATTTGGTATGCAGTTGTATAATCATTGGCATATCTATATCCATGGAGATTATTTGGCCCCGCCCTCATTCATGGTCTATTGACTTTGAAACTTTTACTTAGTTTTCATGTATTAGTTTGTGATTAGGTCAGTTTAAGGGGAACCGTTAGTGGTAGGTCAATGATAATTGGTATGCAGTTGTATAAGCATTAGCACATCTCATTCTGACTGCATTGATTTATTATAATATTATTATCGCGACGAAGAACTGTCACGAGGTTTTGATGAGGATTTGCTCTTTTCAGACAATTCATACAAAGTTCCATTAGGCGTTTGATTGATTTTAGTTGAATTTCTTCCTTTGGAACATTGTCCATTTCTGAATGTTGCAAAAGGCTTTATATGAGTCATTTCTGCAATTTGTAATTTTGTTTGTTAGTCTTTGGTTAGCCGGATCCTCACTACATGTAAAACTTGATTGTGAATCACATTTTCTGTGTATTGCAATCGATGATTTACCCTGACTGAAACTATTAATGCTCACTTGGCGAATAAAGGCTTTTGCAGAAAAGAATTTCTTTGTATTTCGCATAAATCGCGCACTTAGCGCCATATAGATTACAAAATTAAGGGCAGAATTGGTCGCTTCTAATAGAATGTTATATATGACAAAAATTGTTGAAAGTTTCTTGACTTACCAAGTCGAGAATACCTTTCCATGCTAGTTGCAATAGGCTATTTATAGCTCCTGGTAATATACAGATAATAAATGTAAATGTCACAACTAGTAGCATAATAGTAATTTTCTTTGTTCCTGTGATTGTCCTTCGTTTTGTAAACTAATGGACTCTCTAATACGCCTTGTTTTCCAAACAATGTTCATAATTTTGAAATTCAACAAAAGTATGACGATAATTGGTGTAAAACGAAATATTATATTCATGGCAAGTCCGTACAACGCACAGAAATTATCGCTGAGGTTTCGATTTCTAACAATGAGGGTATACGAAATATTGTTTTTCACTCTGTAAACAATATTATATTTAAAAGGGAACGGTAGAAACAATACAATTGTAATTAGATATATGACAATGATAGCCACTAATGTCGTTTTCTTGTTGCATATAAATTTGGCTTTCATTGGAAAATGTACAGCAACGAATCTTTCAATACTCAACAGTGTAGTCATTAATGAAGTTATTCTTGCTGTGACTAAAGTCAGATAAATTCCATAAGTTGGGAAAAGACTGTTCTTGAAGTTTGTACCATCTATTGGACTGTTGTATATGTATATATTTAACACAGAAAAAAAGAAAGCATTCACGAGAAGAAGTAAGTCCGATATAGCCAAAGCCATCAGACAATAATTTGTTGCTTTTTCCCTTTTGTTGACATAGCACAATAAGACTTATAGCATTTCCCAATATTCCCAACGCTGAAACCGGAAAAGAAGAATTATTCCAAAGACGAGTTTCATAGTTTCTAAAGTGTCGTTTGAAATTATTACATCGTGAAAAGAAATTTCTGTTCTAAATCCAGCTGTTAAATTTGTCGTATTTAATGCTGAAATTGATGAATTAAACACGTTTCCCTCATCTACGTGTTCGTAAATATCGGATGATGATTGTAGAATATTAAAACTTGAATTTTCCATTTTATCTTCCATACTTTCTATTTCCTCATTTTCATTCTAATAATGCGTATCCATTATGTAGTTACTTTTATAGGCTGGTCCACAATGAAGACAAATAGTGACTAATTACAGTTGTCCAGTAATATTCAATATTCCTCATTAAACGGAACCTTTGATCAGACTACCCAAAGCATGCCGAATAAATTCCTGTTCCACTGTAAGACATATTTCATCTGAAATATCTACTGACCAAAAACATCTGCTATTCCAATTCTAAGAGGCTTTTTTAAAGATTAATAATAAAGGTAATTTTATTCCACCTGTTTTCAAAAACGTTTATACAAGTATGCAAGATTAGAACTATTCGAAGTAAACATGCGGTGATGTTAAGTTCGCTGCAGATTATAATGTAAAAATCAAAGTTCTGAACATTGTATCTTATAGTATTCTTCTATCTGCACATATTATAATATATTATTATGATATATTCAATAAATTATATAATTAACAATTCTCATTAGTATATATAACGGTACTTGTTTTTGATTGTTATTAAGCCTACCTTTTGCTGGTCGCCATTGCAAAGAGGAGGGGGTAATTCAATAATGAGTATATAATAATATACAAACAATTATTATCATTTATTTAATATTTCTCGATTATTAATTATTATATTTTATCTATATTATCATACAAACGCCTTCGTCATGAGTTCTCGGAATCTATAAAAGAGGTAGGTATCGAAATAGAACCGCCCATTTTGAATTACATGTAATGATTAGCTTAAGCTACGTGCAATTTTGAACGCATACTGCTTTTTAATAGGGCTCTGTTATAAAAAGTGCGAATGGAATTTAATGTCTTATTGAACTGTTAAATGATACTTATCAAGGTACAACTTTCTTTAAACGAAAGTCTTTGGATTAGTTACATTTACTCGTCTTTGGCCGTTTCCATTCATAAGTGTTACAGCCTTGAATATAGTGAAACTTGTATTTTTGTCAAATCAAACACTTGATTTGCAGTAATGTATAAACCAAATTGCGTTTGGTGTGATGTAATAAAGCTTACTGTTTACTGTAAGGAAATAAATTTAAACCCCCATGGAGAATATTTAGTCCTTACGCCTCAGTCATGGTCTATTGAATTTGAAACTTTTGCTTCGTTTACATGTATTAGTTTGTGATTAGGTCAGTTTAAGATGAACCACTCATGTTAAGTCAATGATATTCGGCATGCAAATGTATTGGCAATTGCAAGTTTCATTTCCATGGAGATTATATAACCCTACCCCTAATTATGGTTCATTGACTTTGAAACTTTTACATAGTTTACAAGTTAATGTTTGTGTTTTGGTTTGTTTAAAGGGAATGACTTATGAAAAGTCAATGGTATTTGGTATGCAGTTGAATTAGCATTGGCACATCTCATTTTCCATGGAGATTGTTTAGCTGCACCTTCAGTCATGGTTCATTGACTTTGAATATTTGCATAACTTACATGTTAAAGTATTGCTATTTTAATTACAACATTTGCATTATCAAAATAACAAATAGGCGAGACATATCTCTGTGATAACAGTTTATTACCTATTATGTCGGTTTGTTTTGTTCACACATCGTTGTCAATATAATGGAATTTTATGCGACTGTCATACAAGTGAGAGGTTTAGCTAGTTATAAAACCAGGTTTCATCCACCATTTTCTACATAAGAAAATGCCTGTACCAAGTTAGGAATATACCAGTTGTTATCCATTCGTTTGATGTGTTTGAGCTTTTGAATTTGCCATTTACTTAGGGACTTTCCGTTTAGAATTTTCCTCGGAGTTCGGTATTTTTGTAATTTTACTTCTTGATTTACCTTTCCCAATAATGCTCACTGCCAATAATGGAGGAAGTTGTAAATAAGAATACAAAGTTTTAATGTTACAGTTTATTTTATTCCCTTCAATATATTACATTACGGATCTACATTTGTTTCAAGTGTGTCTTGTTTGGCTAATGGAGGTGGTTTAATATTGTCGGAGTCACTTTCTGATTGATCTAATATAAAGTATTTTCGCGACGAAGAACTGTCAGCAGGTTTTGATGAGGATTTGCTCTTTTCAGACAATTCATACAAAGTTCCATTAGGCGTTTGATTGATTTTAGTTGAATTTCTTCCTTTGGAACATTGTCCATTTCCTGAATGTTGCAAAAGGCTTTTATACGAGTCATTTCTGCAATTTGTAATTTTGTTTGTTAGTCTTTGGTTAGCCGGATCCTCACTACATGTAAAACTTGATTGTGAATCACATTTTCTGTGTATTGCAATCGATGATTTACCCCGACTGAAACTATTAATGCTCACTTGGCGAATAAAGGCTTTTGCAGAAAAGAATATTTCTTTGTATTTCGCATAAAATCGCGCACTTAGCGCCATATAGATTACAAAATTAAGGGCAGAATTGGTCGCTTCTAATAGGAATGTTATATATGACAAAAATTGTTGAAAGTTTCTTGACTTACCAAGTCGAGAATACCCTTTCCATGCTAGTTGCAATAGGCTATTTATAGCTCCTGGTAATATACAGATAATAAATGTAAATGTCACAACTAGTAGCATAATAGTAATTTTTCTCTGTTCCTGTGATTGTACTTCGTTTTGTAAACTAATGGACTCTCTAATACGCCTTGTTTTCCAAACAATGTTCATAATTTTGAAATTCAACAAAAGTATGACGATAATTGGTGTAAAACGAAATATTATATTCATGGCAAGTCCGTACAACGCACAGAAATTATCGCTGAGGTTTCGATTTCTAACAATGAGGGTATACGAAATATTGTTTTTCACTCTGTAAACAATATTATATTTAAAAGGGAACGGTAGAAACAATACAATTGTAATTAGATATATGACAATGATAGCCACTAATGTCGTTTTCTTGTTGCATATAAATTTGGCTTTCATTGGAAATGTACAGCAACGAATCTTTCAATACTCAACAGTGTAGTCATTAATGAAGTTATTCTTGCTGTGACTAAAGTCAGATAAATTCCATAAGTTGGGAAAAGACTGTTCTTGAAGTTTGTACCATCTATTGGACTGTTGTATATGTATATATTTAACACAGAAAAAAAGAAAGCATTCACGAGAAGAAGTAAGTCCGATATAGCCAAAGCCATCAGACAATAATTTGTTGCTTTTTTCCCTTTTTGTTGACATAGCACAATAAGACTTATAGCATTTCCCAATATTCCCAACGCTGAAACCGGAAAAAGAAGAATTATTCCAAAGACGAGTTTCATAGTTTCTAAAGTGTCGTTTGAAATTATTACATCGTGAAAAGAAATTTCTGTTCTAAATCCAGCTGTTAAATTTGTCGTATTTAATGCTGAAATTGATGAATTAAACACGTTTCCCTCATCTACGTGTTCGTAAATATCGGATGATGATTGTAGAATATTAAAACTTGAATTTTCCATTTTATCTTCCATACTTTCTATTTCCTCATTTTTCATTCTATTAATGCGTATCCATTATGTAGTTACTTTTATAGGCTGGTCCACAATGAAGACAAATAGTGACTAATTACAGTTGTCCAGTAATATTCAATATTCCTCATTAAACGGAACCTTTGATCAGACTACCCAAAGCATGCCGAATAAATTCATGTTCCACCGTAAGACATATTTCATTCGAAATATCTACTGACCAAAAAACATTTCTGCTATTCCAATTCTAAGAGGCTTTTTGCTTAAAAGATTAATAATAAAGGTAATTTTATTCCACCTGTTTTCAAAAACGTTTATACAAGTATGCAAGATTAGAACTATTCGAAGTAAACATGCGGTGATGTTAAGTTCGCTGCTGGTGATTATAATGTAAAAATCAAAGTTCTGAACATTGTATCTTATAGTATTCTTCTATCTGCACATGTTATAATTTATTTCAATGATAAAATCAATAAATTACACCATTAACAATTCTCAAAAGTAAATGTAACGGTACTTGTTTTGATTGTTATTAAAGTCTACCTTTTTGCTGATCGCGATTACAAAGAGGAGGGGGTAATTCAATAATGAGTATATAATGATATACAAACAATAATGGTCACTGTTTTACTTGATATTGCTTATTGATTATCATATTTTATCTATATTATCATCATACAAACGCCTTCGTCATGAGTTCTCGGGAATCTATAGAAGAGGTAGGAATCGTATCGAAATAGAACCGCCCATTTTGAATTACATGTAATGATTAACTTAAGCTACGTGCAATTTTGAACGCATACTTCTTTTTAATAGCGCTTTGTTATAAAAAGTGTGAATGGAATTTAATGTCTTATTGAACTGTTAAATGATTCTTATCAAGGTACAACTTTCTCTAAACGAAAGCCTTTTACTCGTCTTTGGCCGTTTCCATTCATAAGTGTTACAGCCTTGAAGATAGTGAAACTTTTATTTTTGTCAAATCGAATACTTGATTTGCAGTAATGTATAAACAAACTGCGTTTGGTGTGATGTAATAAAGTTTACTGTTTACTGTAAGGAAATAAATTTAAACCTTGGGCATGAAACCATTTGATGCTTATTGATTTTGCTGACTTCTTAGTTTTGTAGATATGATTATTATTAAATATAAGTACAACGAAACACACAGATTGAGTTGAAATAACTTATTTTTCATTGGGAAAATTATCACGAATATTACTAAGCACAAATGAAATGCCCTTGTGGGGGTGTGCATAAAAACTTGACAAAGTAATTCATTTCCATCCGTGTTCTTTATTGCCTGACTTTTAAAAATTCAAGATATAATTAAATTTGATTATAACTGAAATAAAATATTTGAATTTATTGCAAATGGTTTTCAAAGAATTTATTTTCCATATGAAACGAGTTTTCCGAGAAAAAATAATAGTCATGCTGAATGGTTCTTGAAAAATTATCCAAGTGGGTCAGCAAATATGCAAAATATAAATAGATAAATAAACAAACAAATAAACTTCAATCTTCATTTAAACTGGATACTCTGATTAATATCAAATTGTCTTTATCTGTCTATGATTTACGTGAAATTGGCGTCTTTTAATATTAACCATATTTCTTAGTGCATTAGACGATTTTACTATTCTTAAAGACTGGAGTATGCAGTCGATACAGAAAAATCTTAAAATATATAAAGTTCTTATCTCAGAACTTTTGATATCCCGAAGACAGATTTGAGGAGGTCATCTAATGCAATTATCAAAGTATTTCGTATGTTTACATATAATTGGATCTTCTGGATGTAGAGCTATGAACACAAGACTGAGGGATCATTTTATTTTATTTTTTTTTAAATTTTATCCGAATTTTATATCTTAGATATTATTTTATTGCTTATCATTGAATATATAGTATCTTTAAAGCCATGTTTATTCTATACTGGTAAATATCTCCATATTAATTTGTTATCTCTGACGTTATTATATCCCGAAGACAGATATGAGCCTATAATGAGGTAGGAGGAGGTCATCTGATGCCCTTAACTAAGTATTTCGTATATTTACATATTAGTTTGACTTAATGGACGTAGAGGTAAAAAAAACTAGAACAAAGGATTATTTTAATGTTGTTTTTTTTCATTTATCTGTCTTTGAAATTTTGGAATATTATTTTATTGATACTAAAACAAATGAAGTATTCTGTTTTATTTTATATTCTATATTGACATATATTTTAAATGTTTATTTCTTATCTCAGACCTTGTGAATCCCCAATAACAGATAGCAGGTTTAAGTGGGTCATCTGATGTACAAACTAAGTATTGTGTATGTTTATATATCAATTTGGCTTTCTGCATGTAGAGGCATAAAATTAGACCAAGGGATAATTTTAATGTTTTTTGTTTTTTGTTTTTTTTTTATCCGAATTTTTAATCGTTTTATTAATTTTGAATAAATAAAGTTTTATAAAAGACATGGTTTTATTTATATTCTATACTGTTACATCTTCCCATGTTCATTTCTTATCTCAGACCTTGTGATGTTCCAAAGACAGATGCAAGGTTTCAGGAGGTCACCTAATGCACTCAACTAAATATGTTTACATATCATTTTCACTCTCTGGATGTAGAGACATGATAACTAGACCTATGGATCATTTTAATGTTGTTTTTTTTTTTTCAATTTATCCGATTTTTAAATTTGTAGATATAATTTTATTAACTATTACTTATATGAAGTATTCTTAAAGAAATGTTTATATGTATATTCTATGCTGGTAAATCTTAGAATGTTAATTTCTAATCTCTGACATTTTGAATCCCCGAAGATAGGTTTTAGCAGGTCATATGATGCACTAAATTAAGTAGTATGTTTATATATCATTTTGACTTTCTAGATGGAAAGGCATAAACATTAAACCACGGGATAATTTTAATGCATTTTTATTTTATTTTATCCCTAAAATAAATTATTCTAAAAGACATGATTATATATAAGGCGCCAGCTGAAGCCCGCCCACGGGTGCAGGATTTTCTCGCTGTGTTGAAGACCCATTGGTGGCCTTCGGCTGTTTTCTGCTCTTTGGTCGGGTTGTTTTCTCTTTGACACATTCCCAGTTTCCATTTTTAATTTTATAATTATTTATAATCTTTACTGACAAGTCTTTGAAATGTTAATTTCTTATCTTAGACCTTATGATACACCGAATACAGATTTGAGGTTTGAGAAGGTCATCTGATGAACTAAACTTAAGATTTTGAATGTTTACATATAATATTGACTTTCTGGATGTAGATAGAAGAAAATTATAACAGGAAATCACTTTAATGTTTTGTTTTTGTTTTTGTTTTTTTGTGTTTTTTTTTTTCTTCATTTTATCTGAATTTTAAATTTGTAAATGTTATATTTTAATTATAACTAATATAAAGTTTATGTTCAAATTCTGTACTGATAAGTCTTTCAATGTTAATTTCTTATCTCTGACCTTGTGATATCCCGAAGATTGAGAAGTTAATCTGATGCACCAAACTAAGTTATTCGTACGTTGACATTTCATGTCCGTATTCTAGACGAAGAGGCAATAGTATGTTCCCGCCATTCTAGAGTAAATGAACTTTATGTTTTGTCTGTCTGTGCGTCCGTTAATTCGTCAATCAGTTTGAACGTTTTGATTTAAGGTAGTTCAGGGGTATAGAAAAAAAATGACAGAATTTTCTTATACTTTGCCAAAATGAAGATTTTACTACGCTTTTTTCAAAAAAATAATAAAAAGTATGGGTAACCGCGCTATTGTTCAAAGTACGAGTCGTTCAAAATTGCCAAAATTTGCTTAGATTGTTCATGAAAAACACATTTTGTGCATAAAAAGAAATCTTTAAGACAGAATTTTGAAATAAAATATGAAAAGATATGTTTTATAATATATTTTAAGAAAATAGAAAGAAAAATGGTGTCACTGAACTTGTTTTCTGCTAAGTCTTTCAATGAAAATTTCTTATATGTCCAGTATAAATTTTGTACTGAAAAGTTATCTCCTTAAATGGCTTATTTGAAAATTGATTCTAAAACACAAATATTTGGTATTTGTTAAAACATTTTCGATAATGCAATGACTCACTAAGTTTTCTTTATATAAATAAACAGTGTTAGAATAAATTGCAAATCTGTGTATGTTTGCAGATTTGGGCAAAGAACTAGACCGATTATGTACTTTGATTTTACAATTCAAGATGGCGGTATACCCTGAACTACCTAAATTAAGGCATGTTAAAGTTCTGGTTTCAGGCTTGTTTAAGTTTCGGTTTAAGGTGGTTAAGTTTAGGTCCAATGTTTTTTGTGATCACGTCAACTTGAAATTTACATGTTCATTATAAAGTGAACGTTAAAAAATGTATGCCAAGTTAGGGATTTGACCTGGATTTCACGATTCACTGAACATCGGAATATGATAAAGCGAGCGGGGTATGGTGTCCTATGGACTCACATTCTTGTTCCTGAAATTTTGTTATGATATATATGTCAAATCTTGCTATGGTATAAAAATAAGAAGAATTGGCATGATTGCCAATGAGACAACTCTCCACAAAAGAGACCAAAATGACACAGAAATTAACAACTATAGGTCATTTTATGGCCTTCAACAATGAGTAAAGCCCATACCACATAGTCAGCATGCTAGAAATTTACCCGGAAAAATTGTAGTCTTCACTGCATTCATTAAACATTCTATGGTCAGTGCCTAGTACAACGTGTTCAGGTTGTGTTTGATTTTGAGTTGGTCAGTCTTTAGTCTTATGTGTATAGTGTTTTGTAGAATGTTGTCTGTCTTTCCGAGTTTTATTTTCTTTTTGGCCATAGTATGTTTTTGTTGGACTTTTCCTTTTTTTAATGTCCCATTGATATTTTTATGCCCCCGCCGCAGCGGATGGGGCAGTAAGTGTTATCCTTGTCCGTCTGTACGTCCGTCCGTCCGTCCGTACGTACGTACGTACGTATATACGTCCCAAAATTAATGTATGTTCTCTAACTTTAGCTTGCATCAACCAAATGATATGAAACTTATACACAATGCTTATTACCACAAAACATAGATCAAGTTCGCTTTTGGGTTGCGTCACTTTTACCGTTCTTGAGTTATGTCCCTTTATAACGTCATATGCAAGCGGGGTATCATCTGTGTCACATAGACACATTCTCCATTTATTTACCTCATTTTTCAGTTAACGAATAAATTAATCTTCAATAAAACTAATTGAATTCATCAATACATTTTCTTCCCCCAATATTTGCCTGTTGCATACCTTGATTTATCATCACGATGGTATATTTGAATAACGGTATATTAACCTAACTTTATGTCTGCATATTTTGTATGTACATGTACATGTTTTAACACTGAAACTGCTTGGAAAAATGATTAGGATAATTTATATTGATAGACGTATGGCTTATTATTCTAAATAATTATAATAATGATAAGTTTTCCTCTGATCTAGTGCAGTTTTCCAGGTTCTTATTTTCTCAGCGGAGTCAAAGTTGAAAAGACCACAGACTTGGGTCATGTGATTTGAGTATCATGTGTGAATTACGTTATTATGCAAAATCTAGATGCTGTTTTGAATGTTGTTTGGTTCGGGTCTCATCTTTCTTTAATTCATATCTGTAACACATTGAAAGGAAAAATTAAGCAGGAATGGACCTGCTTTAAATACAAGCTTTTACGCACAGTATATATAGCTGAACAAGTACTTAAAACGTGGTCTGACGTCAATTAAACCAGAAATGCTACATTATGTTGTTTTCCTTCTAACATTTCCTGTTGTCATTATAAGGCATAAAACTTCCATTTGCAATGTCAAAAGATAGAACAAATACGAAATTGCACTTGAGCTATGCATCATGAAGCCTTAAATGAGTCACGCTTCTATTAAAATGTGGGTTATTTTACAATCTTTGACAATCAATTAGACTCTGAGAACTTGTGGTTTTTAATATCGTAGGTAAATTATTTCTCCATGGAAAAACTCTTCTTTAATTTCACTAGATGTCACATATTAAATAGCAGAGGTGAATTTAAATGAAAAAAAAAAAAAAAAAAAAAAAACCAAGAGCAAACATACTACTAGACCGTTGGTTTTGCTGTTTGAATGGTTTTACACTAGTACTTTTGGGGCTCTTTATAGCTTGTTGTTCGGTGTGAGCCAAGACTCCGTGTTGAAGGCCGTACATTGACCTATAATGGTTTACTTTATAAATTGTTATTTGGATGGAGAGTTGTCTCATTGGCACTCACACCACATCTTCCTATATCTATTTAAAATGAGCCGTGATGCCATGCTCTTTTTGCACAAAAGTACATAAGTGGTTTAATAAATAGCTAAATTTCTGTCTTTCTTCTCAAGATTCACGAGATAATCTGATATTATTAACCAAATTACAATAACTTTTTCATTGGTATATGAATCTGTGTAATAAAATGTCAAAACATTAAAGATCATTGAACTCGAAAAATGAAATACTAGTATTGTAAATATATTGAAAGACATCAGTATCTCCAAATAATATAGATTTACAAAATACTTTGATGAAATTAAACAAAATTACATTCAGAATTTTTCGGTAAATAAATCTTTATCATAAAAGACCAACTTTGCAGTTCATGTAACTTCAAAATGAAATATATTCAATACTGAATGAATCATGTATAATGAAATTGACATCAGTATCTCAATAATCAAATAATGTATGATCCCAATTTTAAAGTCTTCGCCATATTTTATCCGAGCCTATTAAAATTGACAGTTATTAAGTTCAGACATATTACCAAGACCTGATTTCCTGTCTAAATCTCTGGTTTAAATGCAATTATGTACTGATCTTATTCTATTTTCTGTTGTCTAGACAATAAACCATTCTCTATATATACCGTAGAGAAATAAATACTAATGAAGACTGTCTTAAGATTAGAGAAATTTTGAAAAAAAGAATATATCTCGTATATGGTCTTAAGCGAAGTCCATGTAATATTTTCAAGAAAAAGCCTTGAACTGTTACATTAAAAATACACATATATTGAATTTTGATACTTTACCGTCAATTTTGTTTTCCAAGAGAACAAGAAATTCATCTTTTAACTGAACAAAAATATCATTGCATGAATTTATCATCTCTTTTAACGTTGAAAAAAAAAATTATTGCATGAATTTATCGACTGGTATTTTATTTAAATGTACTGTATGTCATAAAATTTGGCTTCTGAGCTGATGATATATACTCTCGCTGACTTACAGTTCACACCTGCAATGAAAATAAAAGTTATTAGTCTCGTGTGTCACAAGTGCTTTTTCTGGATTTACCGTCATTAAGAACTATAAAACCTAAACATTTGAAAGCAAGTAATAATGTATATACCTTGGTATTTTATATAGCGAGCACGTGTTCAATTAGGGTTTCTTAGAAACAATTACGATGTAGGAAACCATTTTAAGGACTATTATCCAGGTTACCGGGACTACGTTCCAGGTATTAGCTGTCACCCCCAGTTTTTGGTGGGGTTCGTGTTGCTTAGTCTTTAGTTTTCTATGTTGTTTCATCTGTACTATTATTTGTCTGTTTGTCTTTTTATTTTAGGCCATGGCGTTGTCAGTTTGTTTTCGATCTATGAGTTTGACTGTCCCTCTGGTATCTTTCGTCCCTCTTTTATATTTGTGTATGTGTAACATACTGAATATTGCGATCTGGAACCAGTCTAAATGACTATTAACTCAATATTTCTTCAGCAATTTTTGTGGAGGGTTCCTGTCTTTAATTTGTTGAATGAATCGCTGATTTCCCATTGTTAGGCAACCAGTATGCCTCATGTAAAATTAGAAAAAATTCTGATTTCATAATAAGCTTAGTTATGATAGGATCCAATTTATTAAATATATGAAAGATTGTTATGGGATACCGGTTTTTAACAACAGCTGTTAATAGTTAAACTTGATTCGATAAAATCTGTCTATTAGTTTCTGTTTTTGACATCAAGCTCTTTTTTCTTACTTTCTTTTTTTATGGTGATTTACGAATCACTTCACATTTTACCTCGAAAACAAAGATAAATACTTTGTAATCATGTTATTATGTCGGTGTATTGCACTTTTCGACATATAGTGTTTATCTTATATATGTTGCTTCTTTGTTGTGTTGAATAAAATTTTAACATTTTGAAGAATTTTATTATTTTATCGTGCACGAATGTTTTGGGGGTAAGTCGACGGGTACAAATTATGTTTCTTTTTTTTTAGTCATTATTATGTTAAATTCACAAGTCCTCCTAGCTAGAAGGCCTCACGAAAAACGAAGAAAACTGTATTATTCATATAACACAATTGAATTATAACAAGACTTCAGAAACACACTTTTAATAAAAAATGAAGTATGAAGACAACAACCGATTTTGGAAAGGAAGATACTAAATTATAGATTATTTTTTTTATGGCTTATGAACATCCAATTTCTATATGCAGGCGACGATGAAGAAAACGTGATTTTAATTAAGTTCTCTTACATTATATAGCAAAACATCATTTAATTAAGGTAAAATGTGTGTCTCATTGTGGTCTAAGCGTGACGCGGGATTGGTCGATTTTTCTTAAGCGTGACACGTGAAAGTCAAATTATTTTGCGTGAAAACGGGACACGAAGTCGGGCGGGACACGTGAAATTACAAGCGCTATTATTTATCACAATGATAAGCGGGATACGGGATTCTAACAAAGCAATAAGCGGAATCCGGGATCAGAACCCCCAATGAGACCCCCTAAAATCGGCCCATGTTTTCTTCGAGAATGATCATATTTGTGACTGCACAATCTTCCGGTTTTGTATGTAAACCGTGATATATATCCCCTGCTACATGCACAATGAGATTAATAATATTCTTAAATCAAATTATAGGAAAAAAAACCTTTGAATGATTTGGTATTAAATTCTTGTATATTTTATTTGCAGTGGATGTATATAGTACCATTTGTGTTGGTGATGATGTTAGCTGGAAATGCAGATCCAAATGCTCAAGGGGGAGGAGGACGATAACATCCAAACGCTCAAGGCGGAGGAGGACGATAACAACTTGTATAGATTTTTTTTGGTCGCCGTCAAATTTTTTTATAGCGAAGAAATTTTTTTTTTTTATATTAAACTTGCATAAAGCAACATTTATTCGATTTTCTTCCTAACATTTGAATGCAAAATATTTTAAATATATATATATATATATAAACAAGTCTAAATTGAAAACAACGTTCAAACCTATGATTGCGTTGGATAAAAACCGCAATTTTTATACGTGTGCATGCAAAACAAATTTTTGATATCATTAATCAGAAACGGCGATGCATCACGGGAATGCCATTGTTTTGGACTTTTCTGATAGGTCCATTCTTCGATCTTGAGGAACCTGAGACTTTGCAATGTAATTTATGACGTCTAAGAAGCATTTATAAGTATTGAATTATTTCATTTTCCATTTTTTGTTTTTCTATATTTATAATCGAAATAGTCGCAGAAAGAGATAGTGGTTATGATGTAATTGTATATAATTCATTTACCGCCAATTATATTAGAAATATTCTGGAGGAAGTTTTTTGTATTCCCTGTTTTATTGAATTAAAATTTAGAAACCAAGAAATAGATTGACGTGGCCTAAGGTAGTTATGCAATGTTGATACTACGGTGATTAGACTGGTATGAAGCAGGTACGAATGAACCTCATATAAATTTATTTTCTATCGTTTCATTTAATTTAACTCTTTGATATAACAATTAGTGAGATGTAAAATGGTTTGAGAGATCATAAATGTGTACGCTTGAGATGACGTTTTGTATGAGTGATACATTAAAATTCTTTATTCACTTGATGTCAATCTTTGAAAGAAATTCCATTGTTTGTTCTCGATTTTTACGAACTATTGTAATAAAAGAATACATAAATGTGTCTGTTTTGTTCCTTTCTACCAATGCCATAGATAAGCTTTACGTTTGACGAGCCAACGCATGTAACCTGTTTTTGTCTCGCCTTTTGTCGCAGAATACGAGACATAAATGGGGATGTTGATACGGCGGCGGCGATGTCGGCAGTGACAGCGTTAACTATTAGTAAACAGATTTAGATTTATCTGCATTTGTTTGCACCTGTCCTAAGTCAGGAATCTGATGTTCAGTAGTTGTCGTTTGTTGATGTGGTTCATAAGTGTTTCTCGTTTCTCGTTTTTATATAGATTAGACCGTTGGTTTTCCCGTTTGAATGGTTTTACGCTAGTAATTTTGGGGCCCTTTATAGCTTACTGTTCGGTGTGAGCCAAGGCTCCGTGTTGAAGACCGTACTTTGACCTATAATTGTTTACTTTATAAATTTTGAATTGGATGGAGAGTTGTCTCATTGGCACTCATACCACATCTTCTTATATCTATTATAGTTCAGAAGGTAGAAAGAAGACCTTGATATTTCACATCTTGTATATAGATAAATGCCTTGTGTTATGAAGTGTCCGTCTGTCATATGTCGAGTATATGTCGTATGTTGAATTTCCTGATCTCATTTTCATGGTTCAGCAACTGTTAATAAAACTGTTTAGTATCTCTATCAATTAAAGCACTCGAGTATGAGTAATAGCCTTGATATCAATATTTGGTATATGGGATTCTTGCAAGTATACATAAGAAGATGTGGTATGAGTGCCAATGAGACAACTCTCCATCCAAGTCAAAATGTATAAAAAGTAAACAATTATAGGTCAAAGTACGGCCTTCAACACGGAGCCTTGGCTCACACCGAACAGCAAGCTATAAAGGGCCCCAAAATGACTAGCGTTAAACAATTCAAACAGGAAAACCAACGGTCTAATCTATATAAAAACGAGAAACGAGAAACACTTATGAACCACACCAACAAACGACAACCACTGAACAAAAGGTCTTTAAAGTGTCCGTCAGACAAGGTTTACTCGATTTTGATCTCATTAATGGATCAGTGAGTGATTAAGGTTAGATTTTCGTAGTTGGGTTCATATCTCAGATACTATTAGCAAAGACAAACTATATTGAGTGAATGTAATGATTTGATGGTGTACATTTCTGTCTGACAGGCTTCATCTGACCTTGATTTCAATCACATTGTCCATTGGTAAATATTAACTTTTCATAACGGCGGCTCATAACGAATTGACCAAAATGCATCGAAAAATAGCAAAGAAAAAAAACAAGTTGCGTTAAGTACATCAACATAAATCAATTCATTTCGACATAAAAAGTGCATTACTATCGTTTTATTTATATTCATAGTTCAGGAAATTGTATACCTTGGATTCTAACTTATATTGATTAATGATTGATGATGATCAAAGATTTCCCAGGTGCACCTTTGAGGAATGTAGAAAAGAA
The DNA here is from genome assembly GCA_017311375.1 of Mytilus coruscus. Taxonomy (NCBI): domain Eukaryota; kingdom Metazoa; phylum Mollusca; class Bivalvia; order Mytilida; family Mytilidae; genus Mytilus; species Mytilus coruscus. The sequence goes on from CM029604.1 coordinate 17,146,667, forward strand.
TGTTTGAGTTAATCTGCAAATCTAGCACTTTCAATCTTTCATACCTTTGTTTTAAAAATGACAAAACAGGAACTTGCGAAGAGGATGAATCTGTTACAAATGAACAATCCGACTTAAGATGGTGACGTTCCCTTGGCACCATTGTATGGTGTTTATATATCCCAACTTGTTCGATTCGCTTTTGTATGTTACAACGTATTTGATTTTAACGCAAGAAATTTCTGTATTACTGAACAATTATTACACCAGGGTTTTCGATATCACAAACTTTTGACAAAAAATTTATCATCGGTACAAGGACATCATTCGTAAATATAATCCAACGTGCAGACATCTTATACGTTCAGGTATTTCATATCTATTTTGGTAATATTTTATACAACTCGATCACAAAAATGTCGTCATTCACCTCAAAAGCTAACCAAACCTTCAAACAGAATTATTCAGAAGGCATATTGTTACGATGCTGTTGTCAAATCATTAAAGGTGGCATTTTTGGAATAAATATTTATTCACTCATAGAGTCCTTGCATCGGAAATAAATTAATTATAAAACCAGTTGTCGACATAATGCGGTTTATGTTCTTCTCGTATTATTTATGATGGCATGATACAAAACCCCTAAAGGGAGGGATTGTGGATGATTTTCATATAATGAAGACATAATCTTTCTATCAGTTTGATTGAGGTCTGGAGCTGACATATCAGTAACTGCTAGTAGTCCTTTGTTAGTTTATGTTTATCATTGTCATTTTGCCTAGATTATTCTGTTACCTATTCTAACATCGGACTCGGACTTCTTTTAAACTGAGTTTTACTGTGCGTATTGATGTGTGTTTGATTATTCCACATTGGCTAGGGGTAGAAGGGGAGGGTTCAAATCTCACAAAACATGTTAAACCCGCTGCATTTTTGCACCTGTCCAAAGGCAGTGGTTTTTTGTGTGTTTCAGAGTTTAGTTTAGTGTTCATTTCGCTGAACTAGTACACATTATTGTTTAGGGGTCAACTGAAGCCCGCCTCTGGGTACGGGATTATCTCGCTGCATTGAAGACCCATTGGTGGCCTTGGACTGTTTTCTGCTCTTTGGTCGAGTTGTTGTCTCTTTGACAAATTCCTCTTTCCATTCTCTATTCTATATATACATGTATATTTGTATAGAAGTCTCATCAGTGACGCTACAATAAAAAAAAAAGTTGAAAAGGTCAAAAAAAAGTACGAAGTTGAAGTTAATGTGCGCGCTGTTATGTTTTGTCATGCATGGATACGCTGTATTCTTTCTTTTTCATTATTGAATGTTTTCTAGCTTGATACATGCTAATATAATGCTTGAGACGTTTATTAAAGTCCATGCTGAATGTTATCCAATTAACCATATGTTAGAAAAAGAGGCGAGAGATACCAAAGGGACATTCATAACTTGTAAGTCGAAATAAACTGACAAAGCCATAGTAAAAAACACAAAACAACCAACGAAAAGACATACACGTTCAGAACACACTACAAAGAGAACTAAAAACTTAGCAACACCGACCTCACCAAAAACTGGGGGTGATCTCATGTTCTCTGGACGGGTAAGCAGATCCTGTTCTACTAGTGACACCCCTCGTAAATCCCATAGATATATAAATTTGGACAATGAACGCGCAATTTTCAATGCTACAGGTACAGTTTATTGTATTTTCGTGAAGATACATATTATTTAATAATGTTCCATTCTTGCTTAATGTCAGCAAGGAAACAACAGCATAAAGGAATTTGTTTACTAATTTCATAATGAGTCACCGTTTATGGTAAAACTCACAATTCTTAAACGATAATGATGAAATGTTTATAGGAATGAAATATCTACAATGTTCATGAAAAATTGAAATGAATTGACTTCAGGATTTTCTCACAATAGATTTGATATCAAGAGAATTCAGTTTTATGGGGTTTAAAATTTCATAAAATAAATCATTTAAATTGAACCTTACGGGTTTCTGTATCATCCATTTCAATATAATATTTGATATTTATATTTGCCCATAAATATTTATTTTATGGGGAAAAGAGTTATTATTTTTTAGATTTTAAGAATTTTTACTTTTTGTTATAAAGCATCATAAAAGACCAGCACAATTTCCTATAAATGCTTAATATCTGACAAAGGAAATGAACGGATATCCTGTATCAAATCATGATATAAAATTCATAAATGCACATGAAAAAAAAACCAACAAAAAGAAGAGAAAATACCAATGTATTGCTCTTATTCATCTCAAAGTCACGCTGGGGTCTTCAACCTGGTGAAAAATGTCTCGCCTCTCTGCAAGTTCAAGGCGGCCCCTAGAACTGATCTGACAGGTTGACTTTAAAGAATGTAAATATTCATGATTTTTGTTTACATTTACAAAAAAAAAAACAAATCTAGCTTTAAAATTTTTTCAAAACAACTGTTGAAATATTTTCATTTAACACCTAACCCTGACATAGTGTAAACAAATATCTAATAGATATAAATATATAAAATGTATAATGATTTCATTTCGTACTGTTAACTGAAATCTGCTGATTTGTTGTTTTGCATGTTTATGAGTAAGCTTTAACTTGTATAATTCCAATTCGAAACTTCGTAAAAGTCATTACACCGTTTAAAGATGTACTTAGGTCAGGTTTAGGACTTTTTGTCAGATGTTCGGACTCCTTGCATTTTTCCTACGATACAGGGTAAAAAATATTTTGCCCCATAACACACATTTTTCTTTTCATACAAGACTTCAATAGCTCATAAATGGTCATTTATCAAAATCTAAGCATATTCAAGATTTCTTTTCTTTCGATTTGAGACCCAAAATAATACCATTGCAAATTTAAGGTAAAAGTCCGAGTCAGCCTTTTCCCGCCATTTTTTTAAAATTAAATATCTCGAAATGGAGCTCCATAACCTATCAATATTTTTAGCTTATTTTGTTCCTTAACTAATGCCCTTCTGACTTATAGTATCAATTTTAAATTCTAGATTTTTTAATTTCACCTAAGTACACCCTTAAGACATTTACAATGCTATCACAAGAATTTCTTCCTTTTATTAAATACTGAAAAAGAGCGACATCGAGCTTAAATATTGATGACATTAAACATTTGATAAAAAACGCAAAGGAACAACACTTCCATAAATGATCTTCAGCGAAGCAAAAGCTTACAACTCACTGCGATTCAGGGACGGTCGATTGCAACATTTTGAGCGGAATTCTATGCTATATGTTAAAAACGCTACATCTGTGTTTCAAGAATACAGATGTGATTCCGATAATATAAAAATGATCGAATAAAATTGAGAATGGAAATGGGGAATGTGTCAAAGAGACAACAACCCCACCAAAGAGCAGAAAACAGCCCGAAGCCACCAATGGGTCTTCAACACAGCGAGAAAATCCAGCACCCGGAGGTCGGGCTTCAGCAGGCCCCTAAACAAAAATGTGTACTAGTTCACTGAGAAAGATTGAATGCATTTACAGGGTAGCAAGGCATTGCCAGGACATTCTACCGAAACATGATCAACTTATGACACAGACTCCGTGTTATCGTTGAAGCTCTTTATATATGTTTTTTTTTGTCGTCGGTTTGCTGTCTCATTGATGTTTTATTGTTGTCATACGACCTAATAATACGTAGACATTTCACTTGTTCATATTTCGTGCAGTGACTAATAGGAAAACAGCGTGTAGAAATTTAGAAATTAACCGTGATCTTGAATTCAAATAAATATAGAGAAACAATTTGCAAGTACGTACATTTGTAACTTAGTGTTGATAATTTTTATGCATACAGTTCACGAGATCAAGAAAACAGTAGAAGCTCATCCCATGTTATAAATTCTTATCCTTTAATTAAAAAAGGAGGAGTATTCTTGAATCGCTATCATTTGTATATCTTTCAGTTTTGTAAGTATATGCAGTTGTCAGTCATTAAAACGATGCATTTTTTATGAGCTATCGACCCCAATTTAAAACATTTCGATCATAATTGAAAAAAATTCTATGAATTTTAAGGTATTGTTGCTCACCAATTAAAATATAAAATCTACAAGTATTTATATAACGTCGAACCATTTTTTTTGTCTAGTGCAATTATTTAAAAAATGTTTTCAATAAATTTAGGCTAAACAAATGGGCTCATAGTATGCATCAATAGTGTTTTATGGTGTATCATTATATCTAATGGTACTATTCTTCGAATTAAAACTTGTTTTTGCTGAATCATTATATTTAGTGGTATTCTTTGAATTTAAAAAAAAGGTCATTGTTCCTTTTAAAACAGCTTAATAATCTGATCGATACATTTCGTGAACACAAACTGGTTATCGAATGTAATGGCTATTCACCCCTCATTTATCTTCAATATCTTTCCTATATCTACTCTTTACACCTAATAATTGACGCTTGGTCCGTGTCCTAACTTTCATGAATACATCTACAAGATCTGTTACTGACTAAGCAAGAAAATTAATATTGATAAAGACGAACAACTGATTTTATTTTTAAACGTTATATCTTTAAATACAAGATACAATATTCAAGATAGGGTCACATACCAATATTTCTCATTTAATTAACAAATAACGTCACTGTACTCCTTCTGAAAGACTTATAGTGCAAATGCATTTTCACTCGATCATATTATTGCTGGTTCCTTTACATAACACACAAGTCATATTCATAAGTAAATAACCCCTCCCTTGTACTCAATTAGCTTGGCTGAAAAATATGAATCTCTTGCTATCACCCTTCCGACAGTAAGACATATAAAACTGTAAAAATTACGCAGCCATGTCCGGTTTAAATGGAGCGTTCGAATCCAACTCGTCTCTCTCTCTCTCTCTCTCTCTCTCTCTCTCTCTCTCTCTCTCTCTCTCTCTCTCTCTCTCTCTCTTTGCAAGGTCATATTTCTACCCATAATCGATCAAATCTTGATTTCCCTTTTCTAATGACAATCCAAATCCTGGTTGACTAGTTCGGAGAACCTATGTCTAGTAATCAAATACATCTCTTTCTTCAGAAACATGAAATATTTTTCTCTGCTTTAGACGTCAAACAAACTTGGTTACTAAATATAAGAATTCACAAGTACTTGAAAGCGTGTCTCCCGTCTCGCACACACAGTTTAAGAATCGGACCTAGCAGTCTTCACTCGTACTTGTAAGTGCTGCTGCTTGGCGTAGAAGCATCGAATATTTGTTTTAAATGCCGTTGATATGACATGGTCGGGAATTTAACAACTATCCCTCTCCCCCTCGTTCGAGAACGCTGCTTAATTATTTTCAGTGAATTATAAACAAATTCTTATTAATATTTTTACTAGCTAATTTTTTACACGAAATTTGATAGAATTTCAGAAAAAGAAAATGTTTGATAGAATTTCAGAAAAAGAAAATGTTTGATAGAATTTCAGAAAAAGAAAATGTAAAGCACTAAAGAAGCTTGGTTATGATTAGATAATGAAAACTAACTTATAACATAATATTGGATATTGCATCTAATTCAACAATGACAGTTTTTATTGCTGTTGTCGATATGATGTCATCTGTGTTTCACTGTAGGCACTAGTTTAATATCTGCCGTTACGAAAAAAAAAATGTTCTTTTCTTATTGAAGGAGACAATTACCGCTTCGTATTTTTACACACTCTCTGCAACATGTAATTCATATTATTATACTTCATGTCAAAATTCCAGATTTTGATTGGTTAATACGAGGGAGACAATTTACTTTATTATACTTCACGTTAAAATGCCATATTTTGATTGGCTAATACGAGGGTGTTAATTTACTCTATTACCCTTCATGAAGACGCTTGATCAAGTGTACGCTTTATTAAATACGACTCTATCATATGGCAAATACTCTATTACCCTTCACGGAGACATTTGATCAAGTGTGCGCTTTATTAAATACGACTCTAACCTATGGCAAATACTCTATTACCCTTCACGGAGACGCTTGATCAAGTGTGCGCTTTATTAAATACGGATGGTTGTTATGTACAAGACGTCATAGTTTATTACTTTGAATTTGAAATTTAATCGACAGTAATAACAGAACATTCATTATAATAAATTAAATAACACATAGCTGAGAGGGTGATAGAGCAGATTGTTACCCCTCGAAAAGACATTGTCAACCTTGGCTTCGCCTCAGTTGACAATGTTTTCTCGGGGTAACAATCTGCTCTATCACCCTCTCAGCTATTTGTTATTTATATAATAGTCACATGATATCGATTTAGTACGATACGTCTCCCTTAAAAATGTCCTGCAGGTACTTTGGGTCGATATTAAACATGTTAAATGTGTAGTAAATGAACAATAATTTAAAAAAAATAAAGAAAGAAAAGGCATAAAAATCTAAAGGTGAAAAAGGTCTACAGTATTTTATTTTCAGCTCCTCGTTGACAACACAATAAAAAACATTCAAAATTGTACTCTCCTCTATGGAGTACAACCATGCACCTCTTATTTAATTTTTTGATTGTTCAGATATTTAAGATTTCCCATATCAAATTTGAAATAGGTTTTTTTTAGTGTGATAAACACATGAAATACTTAGTGAAGATGCACATATAAGAATAAAAGCGCATTTATAACGTGGATGTACATATTGGTTGTTTATATCTACATGCAGGTGTTTAGACAAATCCTAACCGACCTGATCAACCTTCGTTTTAACTAACAAATTCTGTTTGCTCATCAATAAGTAGTACTTTTTATTCTAAAGTCACTTGACGCAGTTAAACATCGTTCCAATTCAAACCAAGAACAATTGACAAAACAATACACAGAGGTCGACCGGTACCATCATTTATCTAGGAGATGACATCTCTTCTAAATCTACTTACTATGAAATCATGAAATCAGTAAAGTAATTGCATTCAGATTTAGGAAACGACGTAAACTCATTATCATATCCTTCAATAAGTTTTTGTTAAGTTTGTAAGTGCTGCATTGTGAATATGACGTTAGTCTAGAATCAATAAGACAAAAAGCCATTTTAATGCCAGAGAAAACGGCATTGTGTCAGTCAAACATTGTTTCCTTATATAAATTTTAATCACTTTACCGCTGGAGATAATAAATGTCAATTAAAGGATCAGTGGAAAATTGATTGCTGGTAGGTCTTTAATGGTTCACGTAAACATAATAATAAATGAATAATTTTGAGTATGTTTCTTTTTTCTGTCTAGCTGGTAGGTTTTAAAATTGTTATTTGATGAAAAAAGGAAAGAACAGACATGACCTTAAAAAGATACTGTAAATTTTATCTTCTCAAACAAGGTCTTCCTTGTTAATTTTGTAAGTACTGTTTATATTGCCACATTCTGTATTTGCCTGTCCAAAGTCAGGAGCCTGTAATTCAGTGGTTGTCGTTTATTGTTATACATCATATTTGTTTTTCGTTTATTGTTTTGTTCATTAATCTGGACGTTAGTTTTCACACTTGAATTGTTTTACATTAGTCATTTCGGGACCTTTTATAGCTTATTATGCAGTATGAGTTTTGCTCATTGTTGAAGGCCGTGAGGTGATCCATAGTTGCTACTATCATCTACCATATTTGGTCTCTGGATGATTGCTGCCTCATTGGATATCATAAAAAATATCCTTATTTTATATTGAAATAGAAAATATATAAGATAACATGAATAACTATTGTGTGTGGGTTTCTTTCATGTCTGACTGGCAGGTTTTGAAAATTTACTTGATGAAAAAAAAAAAAAAAAACAAAAGAAAGACATGACTGATATAACCAAGAACATACTACTGTGTTGTACTCGTCAAACAGCTGCTCTTTTGGCAAGAATGAAAAAAATAACAGTTAGTCTGTTTTTATGAACCGTTGTAAATTATAACTTAAAAGTGAAATAAACATAAATATACCGTTGGTTTATAAATTTCGTATAAAGTGTTATGGTTACATTTGTATATTTGTTGGTGCTTCATGCCACTTTCAATGCCCTTGGCCTTTTCGTGGTGGCATGCAAATATTGGCGAAGGAATCTGTAGTAACCTGAGATGACAACCGACTTTCCGCTGAAAACTTGCAATCCTTACTAACTAAATGATGTTGATGGATGGCTGTTTACTGTGCAGTGGCAAACTAAATACACACTCAGTGGCTTATTGAATTATCAACGTGATATGAGTACAAACCATGCTTTTAACTAGACCGATGCGCTGAGCCAGTTTTTAATTAGCAAGGTAGCAGTCCGCAGGAAAACATGTCGCCTACCAGGACACATCATTTTGACTCCGAGACGACCAATAATTGCTGTAACTCCCTAAATACCACGTGTTTAGCGAGCAGCAAATACTAATTTTGAAGTCTTTGGTTTGACCAGGCCCACCACTCGAGGCGAGTGCGATACCACGAGACCACAGAGCATGCATCCCTGTCAATTAAAATTCCCAAACGAGCGGGTTTCGGCCTGACAAGAGAGGCGAGCGCGATACCACGAGACCACAGAGGATGCATCCTTGTCAATTAAGATTCCCACACGAGCGGGTTTCGGCCTGGCAAGAGAGGCAAGTGCGATACCACGAGACCACAGAGCATGCATCCCTATCAATTAAGATTCCCACAGGAGCGGGGTTCGCCTGACAAGAGAGGTGAGTGCGATAACATGAGACCACAGAGGATGCATCCTTGTCAATTCAGATTCCCACTCGAGCGGGGTTCGGCCTGACAAGAGAGGCGATCGCGATACCACGAGACCACAGAGGAAGCATCTTGTCAATTAAGATTCCCACACGAGCGGGGTTCGGCCTGACAAGAGAGACCACAGAGGATGCATCCTTGTCAATTAAGATTCCCACAAGAGCGGTTCGGCCTGACAAGAGAGGCGAGCGCGATACCACGAGACCACAGAGGATGCATCCCTGTCAACTAAGATATCCGCACAAGCGGCGTTCGGCCTGACAAGAGAGGCGAGTGCGATACCACGAGACCACAGAGGATGCATCCCTGTCAACTAAGATTCCCACACGAGCGGGGTTCAGTATGACAAGAGAGGCGAGTGCGATAACACGAGACCACAGAGCATGCATCCCTGTCAATCAAGATTCAAGCAGGAGCGGGGTTCGGCCTGACAAGAGAGGCAAGTGCGATACCACGAGACCACAGAAGATGCATCCTTGTCAATTAAGATTCCCACTCGAGCGGGGTTCGGCTTTACAAGAGATGCGAAAGATACCAAAGTCGGGACATTGAAACTCACAAGTCGAAAATATACAGACAACGCCGTGGTTGAAAAAGAAAAAGAAAAGATAGACATCAGAGTTGGCTAGAGATTAGTGTAGACGTCGTGGCTAGAGATTAGTGTAGGCGTCGTTGGCTAGAGATTAGTGTAGGCGTCGTGGCTAGAGATTAGTGTAGACGTCGTGGCTAGAGACTAGTGTAGACGTCGTGGCTAGAGATTAGTGTAGACGAACAACTAAGACCACTCGGCCACCGAGATATCTTTTTGTAAAACAAGAGATATTTTTGAAATCATTAATTATTACTTGATATGATTCGACAAATTGATTTAATAACAGTAATACTACGGTAAATTAAATCCTTAGTGGAGCAGACACTGCTGGACTCCTGGAACAGAAATGTTCAACACCAGATTTCAATTTGATTTGATTTAATTTAATTAATGAAATGCACATGTATACCCTGAGGGGTTGAAGGCATATAAACAGTACATTGATTGATTGATTGGTGTTTAACGCCACTTTCAACACTTTTGTGCTTTTTCGTGGCTGTCACTTTTTATTGGTGGAGGAAGTCGAAGTATCCAGAAAGAACCACCGACCTTCGGTAGGAAAACTGACAATCCTAGTCAATTAAGGTTGGAGTCGAGTGCACCTGTCCTGTGCGGGATTCGAACTCACTACCTCAATGTTGACTGGCTAGTGATACAGTAGTTCGACACTTAGACCACTCGGCCACCGAGTAAACATTTCAATAAAAATATGTACACAATTATAAAATAATAAACATCATATATACCGGTAGTAAACAAAAACAAATAAATTATGCAGGTGTTGTGTCCACTCTCCTCATTGCTAATTACTTTTTAATGAACGAAACAGTAAGCTGCATAATATTAAATGAAGATAGAAGTTATTGTAACCTCTCTTTTTTAGATGGGGTTCGTGTTGCTTGATCTTTAAATTTCTGTGGAGCATTTTGTGATTGTTTCTTTTTTTGTTTTTTTTTTTTTCATTTATTTACTTTTGACAAATGTGTTGCTATTTTCTCTATCCGACTTATGGGATTTGATTAGCCCTATTGGTATCTTCTTACTTTGATATATACTATAATCATTGGTCTTTGTTTACAAATACATTACACAAATGTTTGATATGGATCCGTTCATATATAAACAACATGATTTTTTTTTTTTTTAGTAAAACGCAAAATCCACGAAAACATGTGTTCTCTGTGTGACAACGGTACAAAAAGCATATGAATATCAAAAAAGGAAAAGAAAGAACAGCACAATCGAAGTATCTGATCTGCATTAGTTTTTTTTTTTTTTTTTATCATTTTACGCTGTGTATGTAAAATGATTAAAATCATAAGATGACTGTAACTTGTATTCCAAACTCGATAAAAAGTTAAATGAAGACTGGCCTATGGAATAACCAAATAACGAAAGTTCTTTGCGATGTAGATTATTATAGCAACTCCCATGTTTATACAATATTTGTATTATTGAATAAAACGAGACAGATTAATCATAATTATCATTTGATTAACGAATTACTTGAGTAAAATTGACATGCAATATCGTTATCAAACTTAACTACGTATTAACGCAAACTGAAGAGATATATTTGTCTGGCAACATCAGATTCTTTGTACTCTGAACTTTGGAACTGTAATCACGAATTGAACATCAACACTGAAATCATGTACATAACTAACTTATTCAGTTCAATCGATGATTTAATGGATGGCTGTTTAATGTCCAGCGGCAAATTAAATGCATATTGAGGAAGAGAACATGATTATGTGACATGAAACATAAACTATGTATTATACTAGAGCGACACGCTGAGCTTGATTTCCAACGCGCTAGTTCACAAGATAATAGTCCACAGGAAGACATGTCATCCTACCTGGACACTTCATATCAACGTCGAGCCGACAAGTGTTTGCTCCTACTCCTAAATGCCGTGTGTTTAAAGGAGAAGAAGCATATACAAATTTTCAATACTGCAGATTTAAATATATATTTTATTTAAAGACTTTATGAAACTTTTAGGAGCCTTGTTCCTTATTTTTTTTATTTTTTTTCATGAGTGACATTATTTAACCAATAGCCGTGGCTACCTTAGTTAGCTTCAGGCAGTAGCGAGCACATTTTATCCCTGCTTTCCAAATTATGTGCTGTCCTTTATTTACTTGATTCTAGTTCAAATTAGTGAACTGTACATTCTGTTGGTAGCTGGACTGTGCAGCTTTTTTAGTGTTTGGTTTATGTTACATTATGAAAATAAGGAGATGTGGAATGATTGCCATGAGACAACTATACACCCAAGTTCAAATGAAGTGGATGTAAGCAATTATAGGCAGCCGTTAAGGCCTTCAACAATAAGAAAACCCATGCCGTATAGTCGGCTTTAAAAGGCCCCGACATGAAAAATATGAAACGATTCAATTGAGAAAACTAACTGCCTAATTTATAACAAAACAATTAACGAAAAAAAAAATATGACAGACATGAACCAATGACAACCACTGAAATCAAGCTCCTGACTTGGGACAGGCACACAAAGAATGTGGCGGAGTAAAACATGTTTGTGAGCGCCCAACCATCCCATAACCTGCATGGGACAGTGGTGTAACAGCACAACATAAGAACAAACTATACAAATTATTTGAAAAAGGCTTAACTCATCAGATCGAAACAAAGCGAAAAACATCAAACAAAAACACAGATCGGACGTGGCAGGGTATTTATCCATCCCTCATCCCTATTGTCTAGTAAGATATGTAAGGGTGGATTGTGCGCACGTAAAACCGATTTAACATTGTATAAAGTCAGGCTATCTGAGCCATGCCTTTGTTTGTACATCTATTTTCTCGCCTTGTTTTTGTTGGCTTGTTTGTTCTATTGTTTTTTCCAATATTTTGTTTTATAATTCTTGAAATCGTTTCACATTGGTTTTTATACGCCCGTTTTTAAAGACGGGCGTATTCGCCCGTTGTCGTCCGTTTCGTTTCCGTTTTGTATCCGTTACGATACATCCGTTGGAGGTCTGGCAGATACACCAACGGACTACCGGACGTTTAACGGATAAAACGGATGTTGAACGAATGTACTATGATATACCGTTGTCCGTCCGAGGTCAACACTTCGGTTGTCCCTGCAGATAAAGCCCCAAACAACATCGTTTTTGTGTGTAAATATCATTACATAAACTGCTTGATAAATGAATTAGGTATTGACAATTCACTTGGAAACTCAACATATACCCTCACGACACTTACCAAAGAGGAAATCCTGGATAATCATAGGTCTGTTCTATGTTCCTTTGGAATTTTAACCAAAGATGAAGAACTGGATCTTCCATCACTGTATTGGATACCTAAACTACATAAGTGTCCTTACAAACAACGGTATATTGCTGGGTCTTCCAAGTGCTCCACGAAACCTCTTTCTAAATTATTAACATCTATTTTATCAGAAGTCGAAGCCGGGCTCCAAAGTTATTGTGAAAGTGCCTATTCTAGAGGTGACGTGAATCAGATGTGGATACTAAAAATTCCAAAGATCTTTAAGAGTACATACAACCTAAGCCTCGGTCACACCTTAACGGATAGCTCGAACGGATGCCTAACGGATAACTTTTTCAGTCCGTTCATGTCCGTTAGACGTCCGTTCTTATCCGTTAGACGTCCGTCCATATTCGTTGCATGTCCGTTTAGCGTACGTTTTATCCGTCGACGTCCGTTCTGTCCGGTGGAAAATTTTGAGCATGTGCAAAACTTTAAACGGACGTCCAACGGATGAAATGTCCGTTGAACGTCCGGTAGGCGTCCGTTTTGTACGGTACTCGTCCGTTTCGTTTCCGTTTTGTATCCGTTACGTGTCCGTTATACATCCGTTGGAGGTCTGGCAGATAAATTCACCAACGGACTTCTACCGGACGTTTAACGGATAAAACGGATGTTGAACGAATGTGAAACGGACTTCTACCGGACGTATAACGGATAAAACGAATGATGAACGGATCTGAAACGGATAAATGCCAATTGAAAGTTTCGTGTCAGAAATACCAATTATTGGTATGTCAGATTTCTTAAGGTTCATGAATTCTTATTATTCATAATCGATCCTAGAGTAGAGCACGTCTTCACAATTAAGCAGATCTTATTCAGGCCAGACACTGCCCTTTGGCGGCATTTTGAAGAACAAACCAAAACCAGTTACACAGAAATTTTTGAATATTTATGCGATTTACATGTATTATTATTGTCGCCTTTAATTTTCAGTATATCTTGTTCATCCATTTATCCGGTGCACTTCCGTTAGGTGTCCGTTTTATGCGGTACTCGTCCGTTGGATGTACGTTCGACATCCGTTCTGTCCGGTACGTTTCCGTTCCTCGTACGTTGCATATCCGGTGTGTGTCCGTTGTGCATTCGTTACGCGTCCGTTTTATTTGGTCAGTACATCAACGGACTCCCAACGGATAACAATTTTGTCAACGGACAACTTTTATTTTCATCCGTTAGGCGTCCGTTCGTGTTATCCGGTAAGGTATGACCGAGGCTTTAGACTCTCTCATCTTGCAATAGTATTAAAACATTTGACTTTTCTACACTTTACACAAGTATTCCCATTCCAAACTAAAAGACAAATTGAAAGAGTTGGTATTACTTTGTTTCATTAAAAGAATGGCGAACGTAGATACAAGTATCTTGTCTTGGGAGGATAAATCCTACTTTGTAAAGAATCACTCTGATTCAAACAAAACATTCTCTGAAACTGACATTATCAAGATGCTTGATTTCTTGATTGACAACATATTTGTTACGTTTGGAGGACGTGTTTTCAAAAGACTGTCGGAATTTCAATGGGAACCAATTGTGCCCTCTTCTTGCCGATTTGTTTCTTTATTATTATGAGGCTGACTTCACAGGAACTTCTTAGGAAGAAAGATAAGAAGATAGCAATATCCTTTAACTTTACGTTCCGCTATATAGATGATGTTCTCTTACTAAATAATACAAAATTTGGTGACTATGTTGAACGAATCTATCCCATCGAACTAGAGATAAAGGATACTACAGATACAGTTAAGTCTGCCTCATATCTTGACTTACATCTAGAAATTGACAATGAGGGTCGGTTGAAAACAAAACTTTACGACAAAAGAGATGATTTCAGCTTCCCAATTGTGAACTTTCCATTCCTATGTAGCAACATTCCAGCAGCGTCTGCATACGGAGTATATATCTCCCAATTGATACAATATTCCCGGGCTTGTATTTCCTATCATGATTTCCTTGATAGAGGATTGCTGCTCACAAGGAAGCTATTAAACCAAGAGTTCCAAATGGTGAAGTTGAAATCATCCTTCGTAAAATTTACGGACGCCACCACAAGTTGGTTGACCGTTATGGAATAACCGTTTCACAGATGATATCGGATATGTTCCTTATGTCGTAACTACAATACCCTTCCCTTTTCACGAATGTGACCTACAGAATTAGACTATTTACCGGATTTGTAATAACATAAGCAACACGACGGGTGCCACATGTGGAGCAGGATTTGCTTACCCTTCCGGAGCACCTGAGATCACCCCAGTTTTTGGTGGGGTTCGTGTTGTAGTCTTTAGTTTTCTATGTTGTGTCATCTGTACTATTATTTGTCTGTTTATAGATATAGGAAGATATGGTGTGAGTGCCAATGAGACAACTCTCCATCCAAATAACAATTTATAAAAGTAAACCATTATAGGTCAATGTACGGCCTTCAACACGGAGCCTTGGCTCACACCGAACAACAAGCTTTTATTTTGGCCATGGCGTTGTCAGTTTGTTTTCGATCTATGAGTTTGACTGTCCCTCTGGTATCTTTCGTCCCTCTTTTCGGACAATAACTGAAAACTCGTTCACCAATTTTCATAAACCTTTGGTGAATTGTTTATATCTATTGATGTAAGCTCCATTTCGATCTTTATAAATTTTAGATTTTACGTTTCCGAGTTATGGGATTTTCCAGTTTACTGACTATAACTCAAAAATGCTTAGAGCAATTTTCAAGAAACTTTGGTGAATTGTTTATATATATTCATTGACGTACGTTCCTTTTCGATTTGTTAAAATTTCTGATTTTACGTTTTGGAGTATTGGGACTTTATTGATTAAAAAGGGGAGACTTGTTTATATCAATTGAAATAGGCTCCCTTTTGTTTTTTTCTTATATAAATTTGTGATATGATATTGCAGAGTTATGGAAATTTATTCGTTCAAAAATCATCGAAAACGAGGCATAAAGAGGAGCTTAAAGAGCGACGGGCTATTATGCGCTCATGGTGCTCTTTATTTATATATTTTCCAAATATCCTTTTACATAGTCATGTATTATATACATGTAGCATTATAATAAATACACACTCAATTCAAAATTTGTGTAGATTGTCATTATTTTGCATGTTTGAATACACGAGGGTGTATAAGGGATTTACAGAATAGAGAATATTGGTCAAAATGTGCAGAATAAAGGCCAAAAGGTAGAAAGAATAGAGAAAAATAGGCCAAAATAGGTGCTAAAATATAAAGAATGGAGAAAAATGCGCACAATTTAAAAGAATAGAGAAAAACGGCTTAAAAAATTACAGCATACAGAATTGAAGGACCCCAATCTAGACCCTCATACATTGTGTATTGTTCGGAAGACGAATTACAATTGTAACAATTTTGCATACTGCATATTTTAACGGTAATTCATGAAAACACTGATTTGCAAATACACCGTGAACATTACAGTTGTACAAGCATGAGCAGCATGATTGCGTTGTATCAAGCACAACTTTAATTTTCTCAATACTGTGGATTCATTAATTTTCGTGGGATACCAATTTTCGTTGATTTCGTGGGTTAAGGTAAACCACGAATTTAGATGTTCAACGAAGTGCCAATTATCTTATTAGGGTTGTATGCAGACTTTGGCAAACCACGAAATCAAATATCAACGAATATACATTTTTTCCTCAATCCACGAAAATTGGTATCCACGAAAATAAATGAATCCACAGTAGATGCATTTGAAATAAACAACGTTATTAAACCATACTCTTTTCATATCACTCATCTTAATCACTTCATGTGTCAATTAAGTTACGTTTAAGTTCGAATTCCTTCATGAATTTTAGTTTTTGTTAAATTTAACGAGAAAGAAAGCTGTTATTGCGTTGTATAACTTTTGATTACTTTTATATGTCTTAATTTTATCGCCCAACACTATTCGAAGTGCGGATTGATATGGGTCACCTGTCGACGAAGCTTGGTTAGATTTTCATATTTTGAACAGAGAATAAACAGAAAATAATTTAGGGCTGAAATATTAACACGATTAAAGCCACTCCCCTCTTTTTCTCTCCGAAACCGTGATAATGTTGTCTCTGCTACGCGAAGAGCATCGACAGCACCACTGTTTTGGAAATTTCGGCAATATTTGCATGTTCCGAAACAATACTGAATATTGTACAGAGGGAATCAACCTATTGAAGCTGGATATCGATTTAGTTCAAATCGACTACTTTCCACGAGAGCAACGAACTCGAGGAAGTCCAAATAATAATTATGCTGATACACGATGTCAAAACCCCAAATTCCCTCAATTTTGTATCTTTAAAAATATTTGTTATCCGATTGAAGTGAACTTTTGTATTCAAAGTTATGTTGTGGTCTTATTTACATGTACACGACACAATTTCTATATAAAGTTCTGACACTGTTTTTGCTGCCGTCTGATTGACGTTTACCCACACATCTCTGTAATAGGGATTGATTAACTTTTAAAAGGATCTAGAAGTAACCAAGGGTGGCAATCGAAAGCTATATATCGAAGAAAAACAGAAATTACAGTTGCCATAGGAAAAAGAACATTTCTAAATAACCAAAGAATGAGCACTTAGAATCCCAACAAACTGAAAGTGATCTCAGGTGTTCCGGAAGGGACATTAGGGAGATGAATACCTTAAGGCGGTACATAACACTACAGGGAGATAACTCTTTAAAAATCAGCTGAACGTTTTAATCACGTTCTATTGTTAAGGAAATACTTTAAGCTTTTCAATGATCAAAATTAGTATTTGTCAAACTGCTATATATCTTTTGAAATTTTTCCGATAAAGTGTGTGGTTCAAGTTTATTGAAATTTTTATATTTTTGTTAAAGGGTCAAAGTAAATATTTTATCAAAATTTTATGAAAATTAAACGAACCAAATTAATTTTAGTCAAGGTGTTTGGTACCACCTTAACTTATAATAATACTGGTAGATTCGGCAACATTTTGAAATCATGTAGGGCCAAATTCCCCTTTATAAAAGATTCATTGTAACAGAAAGTCTTTCAACCTTCGAGTACTGCAATTATTAGTATAATTGCTTCATCTTTGAACCAATGAATCATTCGAATGAATTTTTAAATATTGTATTTCTATTGTGGAGAAACATGGCGAGTAACACCCTGCATCAATCTGTAATCATACAATAAACTTTAAATAATGATATCTTTAAAATCGGTTTAATACCATTGTTTTTTATTGGTCTTGGTGCTCGCCTTGAGTGCGGTAGGTCATGGGTTCGGACTTTTCCGGCCGGGTCAAAACAGACTTCAAAATTGGTATTTACTACTAAGAGAGAGGCATTATGGAGTAAGAGCAAGACTGGTTGGCTCGGTGTCGGATTAATGTATCCAGGTAGAGTGACATGTCTCCGGTGGACTAATACAGTTTGAAATACCTCGTTAAAATCCGAATGAGCGCGTTGGTCTTGTATAAAACAGGGTCATATACATTTAAAACTTGGTCTATCTTACAAATCTTTTGATTGTTTTTGAAAATTTTAGTTAAGCATTTGTATAGTAAGAATCTAAACACAGTACTTGATTTCAAAAGTTATCGGAAGTTAGTCCCGTTTAATTATAAATTTTAGTGTTATATTTTTAAGACTTAGTATAGAGTTTTCTGCACAAAATTGTCCAGTATCGTATCGTACAAATTCAAACCATCATTTGTCAATAAATAATTTAGAACATAAAAGATATTGAAATATGAATAACATGATATATGGGATAATCGTCCATCTTGGTATGACCAATGATGATAGCGTTTCCAAGAATACGTTCGATTGAGGAAAAGTAATCAAATTTCATCTTAGAAACATCAAACAGTTTTAAACTCTTTTCTATAAATAACAAGAAAAGAAAGACGATTGTTTTTTTTTTTTTTCTTAACAGTAATTGATCTTAGATATATCGTGTCCAAATTTGAATAATCGTTTAGAAAGATTTCTTGTTATGTTCACCGATTGAACGTCCAGTGGCAAATAGTTCATGCATATTTAGAACTGTTCGTTAAAGAATGCGTATCTAATGGAAAAAAAACATCAACACAATAATAGAACAAACCAAGAACTATGTATAGAAAACCGAATACAGAAAAGAGAAAAAAGGACTGAACCCGCCCCTCCCCACGAAAAAGATATCGAAAGTTAAAAAAGTTTGTAAATTTTAATACTAGTACATGTACCTGCTTTGGCTTTCACATGTGACCTAGATTTCTGTTAAACTGTCAACATGTTTTTAATACTAAACCTTGACTTTAATTTTAGATAGCTCACTTTTTTCTGTGTCAGACTGTGCAGACATATATCATAGAAGCATGCAGTCATGAAGTATAAATTCCTTACCAGTTTAAAGCATTATTAATCATTTTAAGATGATTTAAAGGTAATTATAAAACTATATATAAATGTGTGAATTTTTCAAACTTTGTTTGGCATGTTTGGTATGGGGACGTGCGTGACGATGTATTGTGTTGGTACATATGGGTGCAGTCCTAACCTGTATAAATGTTATTGTGTTGGTAATATGATTGATAATAATGATTATATGAACCGTCAACACAATGTGCATACAGTAAAGGGGCAATCATTTGATTTTCTAGAGGGGTGAGGAAGATTTTAAAAATAAATTTCCTCGACTTGTAAAACATGAAAATACTAGTAGATAAAATTACCCAAATCAGAACGAAAACGAATATTCCGCAACACAAAATGCAGGATAAAGTTGTATGCTAAAGTGTAAATTTTTGTCCAGAAGAAAAATATGCATGCGTATAGCGATAGATGAAAATTAATAGTCAATCCGCAAAAATTCCTCCCCCCCTCGAATATCAAATTCATGGTCGTCTTCTTACAAAATGTTATAAATGGTATAGGAACAGTAAATCATAATAACTGAGGACGAAAAGTGTAACTTCTAAAGGAACTTTGCATTAGTCTCAGCATATAGATGTTAAATGTGTATTTACCTAAGTTGTTTGTGTCCACCATACCCCCTTTTTTTCTAAAAAAAAGAGAAGAAAAAAACACTTAAAAAAAAAAACACGAAAAAAAAACTAAATATGTAGATCATATCATCTGTTCTGCTCTTTGGTCGAGTTGTTGTCTCTTTGACACTTTCCCCGTTTCCATTCTCAATTTTACTACTTTTGATTTATCTGTTTTATAGGTGTTTGGTACCACCTTAACTTTTAATAATACTGGTAGATTCGGCAACATTTTGAAATCATGTAGGGCCAAATTCCCCTTTATAAAAGATTCATTGTAACAGAAAGTCTTTCAACCTTCGAGTACTGCAATTATTAGTATAATTGCTTCATCTTTGAACCAATGAATCATTCGAATGAATTTTTAAATATTGTATTTCTATTGTGGAGAAACATGGCGAGTAACACCCTGCATCAATCTGTAATCATACAATAAACTTTAAATAATGATATCTTTAAAATCGGTTTAATACCATTGTTTTTTATTGGTCTTGGTGCTCGCCTTGAGTGCGGTAGGTCATGGGTTCGGACTTTTCCGGCCGGGTCAAAACAGACTTCAAAATTGGTATTGACTACTAAGAGCGAGGCATTATGGAGTAAGAGCAAGACTGGTTGGCTCGGTGTCGGATTAATGTATCCAGGTAGAGTGACATGTCTCCGGTGGACTAATACAGTTTGAAATACCTCGCTAAAATCCGAATGAGCGCGTTGGTCTTGTATAAAACAGGGGTCATATACATTTAAAAACTTGGTCTACCTTACAAATCTTTTTGATTGTTTTTTGAAAATTTCAGTTAAGCATTTGTATAGTAAGAATCTAAACACAGTACTTAATAGCCGATTTCAAAAGTTATCGGAAGTTAGTCCCGTTTAATTATAAATTTCGTGTTATGTTTTTAAGACTTAGTATAGAGTTTTCTGCACAAAATTGTCCAGTATCGTATAGTACAATTCAAACCATCATTTGTCAATAAATAATTTAGAACATAAAAAGATATTGAAATATGAATAACATGATATATGGGATAATCGTCCATCTTGGCATGACCAATGATGATAACGTTTCCAAGAATACGTTCGATTGAGGAAAAGTAATCAAATTTCATCTTAGAAACATCAAACAGTTTTAAACTCTTTTTCTATAAATAACAAGAAAAGAAAGACGATTGTTTTTTTTTTTTCTTAACAGTAATTGATCTTAGATATATCGTGTCCAAATTTGAATAATCGTTTAGAAAGATTTCTTGTTATGTTCACCGATTGAACGTCCAGTGGCAAATAGTTCATGCATAGTTAGAACTGTTCGTTAAAGAATGCGTATCTAATGGAAAAAAAACATCAACACAATAATAGAACAAACCAAGAACTATGTATAGAAAACCGAATACAGAAAAAGAGAAAAAAGGACTGAACCCGCCCCTCCCCACGAAAAAAGATATCCAAAGTTAAAAAAAAAGTTTGTAAATTTTAATACTAGTACATGTACCTGCTTTGGCTTTCACATGTGACCTAGATTTCTGTTAAACTGTCAACATGTTTTTAATACTAAACCTTGACTTTTATTTTAGTTAGCTCACTTTTTTCTGTGTCAGACTGTGCAGACATATATCATAGAAGCATGCAGTCATGAAGTCTAAATTCCTTACCAGTTTAAAGCATTATTAATCATTTTAATATGATTTAAAGGTAATTATAAAACTATATATAAATGTGTGAATTTTTTAAACTTTGTTTGGCATGTTTGGTATGGGGACGTGCGTGACGATGTATTGTGTTGGTACATATGGGTGCAGTCCTAACCTGTATAAATGTTATTGTGTTGGTAATATTATTGATAATAATGATTATATGAACCGTCAACACAATGTGCATACAGTAAAGGGGCAATCATTTGATTTTCTAGAGGGGTGAGGAAAATTTTAAAAATAAATTTCCTCGACTTGTAAAACATGAAAATACTAGTACTCAAGACAGAACGAAAACGAATATTCCGCAACACAAAATGCAGGATATAGTTTTATGCTAAAGTGTAAATTTTTGTCCAGAAGAAAAAAAATGCATGCGTATAGCGATAGATGAAAATGAATAGTCAATCCGCAAAAAATCCTCCTTCCCCTCGAATATCAAATTCATGGTCGTCTTCTTACAAAATGTTATAAATGGTATAGGAACAGTAAATCACAATAACTGAGAACGAAAAGTGTAACTTCTAAAGGAACTTTGCATTAGTCTCAGCATATATATGTTAAATGTGTATTTATCCAAGTTGTTTGTGTCCACCATACCCCTTTTTTTCTACAAAAAAAAAAAGAGAAGAAAATAACACGTAAAAAAAACCACGAAAAAAAACTAAATATGTAGATCATAACATCTGTTCTGCTCTTTGTTCGAGTTGTTGTCTCTTTGACACATTCCTCGTTTCCATTCTCAATTTTACTACTTTTGATTTATATCCTTCATCGCATGTTATCGTTATCCTCTCAGAATTTAACAGCTGACTTGTTGGTTTTTATTGCTGTAATTTTTAAATTATCAAGTTTTCAATTCTACATCTGTGTTTTTGTTGTTTTATTATGAACTAGTGATTAGATAACAACATGTTATGCACCATACCTGTTAACAAATCTAACACGTTTTTCTTTAAACATGAATGAAGTATTAATTGCAATATGAATGAGTTATATCTCGATATATTACATAGGAAATTGTCTATTTATAAAGACCTTATGATGTTGACCTAAAGGTGTAGATCGGTTGCCGTATGATTGATGTATTACCAAGTTGAACATTTCTTTAATTCATATGTTATATATTTTTTAGAATTTACTGTATTCAATATTTAAGAGTAGATCGTTTAACAGTCACGACAGTGTATCTATTGGTAATACCACCATCACCCTAGGACCACGATCCCGCTACGACCTCAGAAATTAAATGAAAAATTTTGGAAGTCGTAGAAAGATCGTAGTGGTCGTGATAAGGTCGTAGTAAGGACGTGCCAAGTCTTATTGATCCTGGAGTTCCACAACCAACTTTGAACATGCTCAAAACATTCGTAGTGCAGTCTTGGCGAAAACTAGTCGTCGTAGAAGCGTAGGAAGGTCGTAGTAAGATCGGGATTGGCGTAGAAGCATCGTATTGGAAACCTGGTGCAATCGGGAAGCCATTGAAAATATTTCACTGCGACCTTACTACGATTTCACTGCGACTACCCTGATTTCACTACGTCTTTGATAAGCTTCTACTACGATATTGATACGATTACACTACGATGAGGACCATAATACGCTGCTAATACGCGCTTGTCGTCCTCAGTACAACCTCACTACGATACTACTACGTCCTAGCCACGATAATTGCATGACCTCATTCTGTTGATACCTCAACTTTTAGCACCTCGACCTGTAAGTGTTTTTGATTTTTGGCGGCATGTTTTCTCAAGGAAACTGGTGTGTACAATGGGAAAGTCAAGATATTTATAGGAACGAAGAACGCAGTGACCAAGTAGCTGTTTCAACTACATAGTGGAGTTGTGGTTCGATCGTAATAGACTCGTATTGAGATCGTAATGCGATCGGGAAGGTCTTGGTAGAAACGTACAGAGATCGTGTAAGTTGTGGTAATGTCTAATAAGACGTAGCAAGAGCGTGACAAGATAATAACTAGAACGTGTTACTGCCATAGCGGAATCGTAGCAGGATCTTATCAGGATCATAGCAAGGTCGTGGTATGAACGTGAAAACTATGAAATATTGAATATTCAAGCCGACCATACCACGATCTCGCCGCGATCTTAATTTTTATAGATCGTTGTGGGATCTTCATGCTGGTGAAGTGTCAGTTACGCAGAGTACAATCCGCTAGATATAACTTGTTTCGGAACTTGCACGATTCAAATGATTTGTAATTCTCCTTAGTTTAATTCAAAGCTCTCTTAGGAAAAAATTTATCCTTAGACAGATACACTGTTCTGTTTAGCTTGTCTTTAATTTGAAAGTTTTTAACATGATTTCGTGAATTTTGTTTTCAAAACGTTTTGTATCTAAGGTTGTATCGAGTGTTGTATTGAGGATTGTACATGTATCGAGTGTTCTGATGATGGTATACAAAAACACGTGCTAACACGTGTGATCGAAAATGAAGATTTAGATCCTAAAAATGTACTAGAATTCAGGATACATCCTAGACTATCAGGAAAATTCTTAAATTAAATTGGTGAAAAGTTTTTCTGTGCAAGTAATATTTTACAAACGTTAATTTAAATAAGATAAGCACAAACAATTGACAAGTTATAAAAACAGACAGGCATTGAAACTTTGAAGTATTACATTTTCCTATAGCTAACTATTGAATGCAAGCGAATAAACATTTGTGTATAATAATTTGTCTACAAATACAGTTAAATAAATAACTTTAAACATGCTGTAACAGTTGTTATTTTGGTTTCTGCATTAGCTCCTTAAATGTGGTTTTCTTTTTAAACAAATAAATTATAAAAAAGGTCTACATATGCAGTAATTGTGATCCTAATTCAATGGTAGGACTTTCGGCCTCTTTTAATTTTCATAATTTTTATAAATTGAAAATTGTAATATGAAAAACGGATGTGTCTTCTGTCTTTATGATAGTTGTTTTTGTGCTTCGTGCCAATCTGACGAGTCAAGCCATTTCCAACTGGCTTTTCATATTTTTTCGTATGGTGTGCTGTTTACGGCTATCCCAGCCGGTTAGGGGAGGGTTGAGTGCTAAAAAAAAACAACGTTTTTAACCCTACTATATTATGCATGTGCCTGTTACTAGTCAGGATACTTTATTTCATGCTGTGTTCGTCATTGGTAGCTCTTTGTCATATTTATTTTTCGTTCATTGTTTTGTCATAAATCAGGCTATTAATTTTCTCGTTTCAATTGTTTCACATTTTGTTATGTCGGAGTCTTTGATAACTGACTATACGGTATGGGATTTGCTCATGGTTGAAGACCTATTGTTGCTTACATGCACGTCATTTAGACTCAAGTTGTCTCATTGGGAATCACATCACGTGTCCTTATTTTGATAAAGAGATGAATTAGATATTTAAAATGAAATGTAAACAATATTCCTCTTTTTTCTGAGTAGTAAAAGACAGTAACATATTTTGTACAGATAAACATGTGAATTCTTATATGAAAACTTATGTTTTCTGAAGGGTGATATCAATAATCGAGACGTGTTGCATCTAATAGTTTGTTGTATATTTTCAAAAGAAAGGATTGGACTTTTTCTTTAATCTATCAGTTATTACTTTAAAAATGTGAAGGCAAACTTGATGTTTCTACAAAACAAGATTACAGAGTAGACTCAATGTCACTTTTATCTACATTTTTCAACTGTTGATTGTCTTTCATACTGCAACTAGTTGTGTTTATTTCCTAAATATAGTAGCAAAGCTATATTTTGTGCAATGTCAATTTCATCATGGATCACTTTTTCAACAATCAAGGGTTCATTTAGGGATGAAAATAAGTTTGAAAGGAGTAGGTCCGGTAAGACCCCTTTTTGGCCCCAAAATATAGCATTTTTACAAATTTGTTGAAATGTAAACTTTTAGCTATTTATTGGAAAGAAGAATACTTCTGTTACATAAATATGGGCTATTTTTGACAATACAATGCATATGCATCAGATACTAGCATCATAAATTCATGCAATATTACTGAAATCTTCACAATGTTAGCATTTGTGCTAATTTTAAGACGGTTTTTGTCTAAAATGGAAGTGGCCGCATTTGTGTTCAGTCTTAATATTTAAATATATGTTGTATTTGATGATAATACATAACATATATAAAGGTTGAGACTGAACACGAATGCGGCCACTTCCATTTTTAGACAAAAACCATCTGAAAAGTGACGTTTTATGGCATATTTGATAGATTTTTGATACTCAAGCTTGAATTTGAGCGTCTTTCATGACCAAATCAGTTCAAATCTTTTACATAAACTATTTGAATCGACTTAAGTAGACACTTACGTGTTTAAGAAATGTAAAAACTCTTTCATCAGATGTACTTCGAATTTAAAACTAGCCCTTACCGGACCTTCTCCTTTACCCTACAATTATTTACATTGTAAAGTATTAATCTAAGTTGCAGTATTAAAACAATATTAGGTCAAAGTCAGAAAAATATAACTTTTTTGTATTCGGCACAAAACTGGGGAGGGGCTCTGTACAACCTCGCCGTTCCCCAGTTTCTCAGCCTCATACAAAAAAGTCTATTTTTTTCTGACATTGACCTAATATTGTATATTTGTCTATATGATACTTAAACATTTTTTTCGTTTGGTGTATATTTCTCTTTGTATTTCAATTGATATTTTATAGTGTGTCTTTCTATGTTGTGATGTTGCACTATTGTTTCAGGTAAGGGTGAAGGTTTGGTACCATTAAAACGTTTTGACCCGCTGCAATTGTTTGCACCTGTCCTAAGTCAGGAATCTGATGTTCAGTAGTTGTCGTTTGTTGATGTGGTTCATAAGTGTTTCTCGTTTCTCGTTTTTGTCGAGTCTTCGACTTTTGTCGAAAAAGCGAGACATAGCGATCTACATTCCATCGGCGTCGTCGTCGTCGGTGTCGTCGTCGTCGGCGGCGTCCACAAATATTCACTCTGTGGTTAAAGTTTTTGAAATTTTAATAACTTTCTTAAACTATCCTGGATTTCTACCAAACTTGGAAAGAAGCTTGTTTATGATCATAAGATAGTATCCAGAAGTAAATTTTGTAAAAAAAAATTTTTTTTCAGTATTTTACTTATAAATGGACTTAGTTTTTCTGCCAGTTAACATTACATTCACTCTGTGGTTAAAGTTTTAAAATTTTAACAACTTTCTTAAACTATCTTTGATCTGTACCAAACTTGTATAGAAGCTTGTTTATGGTTAAAAGCTAGTATCTAGAAGGAAATTTTGTTAAAATGTTGTTCCATTTTTCCTAATTTTACTTATAAATGGACTTAGTTTTTCTTCCAGTTAACATTACATACAGTCTGCAGTTTAAGTTTTAAAACATTTATTAGATTCATAAACTATCCTGGATTTTTACCAAACTTGGACAGAAGCTACTTACAATCAAAAGATAGTATAGAGAGGAATATTTTATTAATTTTTTCCTCATTTTGTTGAGCCTGCGATTAACAGCAAAAGTAGGCGAGACACTGGGTTCCGCGGAACCCTTACGATTTTATATAGATTAGACCGTTGGTTTTCCCGTTTGAATGGTTTTACACTAGTAATATTTTGGGGCCCTTTATAGCTTACTGTTCGGTGTGAGCCAAGGCTCCATGTTGAAGACCGTACTTTGACCTATAATGGTTTACTTTTATAAATTTTGACTTGGATGGAGAGTTGTCTCATTGGCACTCATACCACATCTTCTTATATCTATAATCATAATAAACAAAATAATTAATACATATAATTATATAGTATAGCAGTCGATAATTCAATTGTCAGTCCCCTACCCTTAGTACTAATGACTGCTTATTAAAGGAACCTATGCTTTCTATTTGTTTTTGTGTTGATGGACAGAGAATAAATTTTATTTAAGCATCATCATTTAGGTCATTAAAATTTTCAATACAGTTTGCTTCAATCAATTTTTTAATAAAAGATGGTCTTATGGTGGATGTTTTCCTGCAATACAAGAGAACATGTTTCTCATCCTCAATTACATTTCAGCTGACACAACTGGTTTTCTGGGAATGTTTAGGTGTCTCTCTTTTTCAGTCAGTAAAATTATGGTCACTTAATCTTAACTTGGTGATATTACGTCTATTTTCAAATACATTAGAATTTGAATATGGTTCTATTTTATCATTTTGTTTTATAAAGTTTTATATAAAACAAGTTTACTACTATTTATCTATTTTTCAAATTTTTGTTTATATAGTTTTCATAATTATTAAGGAGTTTTACTTTTATTTCAGTTTTAGTGGTTTTATTTGGTTTGTATTTTGCATCCTCAATATGCTTAAAATCAACATGTGCTTTCTTTGTAATACTTTTACATAAGTAAACCATGTGTAACATCCTGATGAGTCAAGATTCTTTGATAGTACGAATGCCTCATGTAATAAGGGATTCGTACAGCTATTTAAAAGTTTGTCAAATATGATAAACTTTGGACCTTTATTTTAAATTCGAAAGGATAGCAGCCCAATTCTGTTCTCACTGCTAGAT
This sequence comes from Mytilus coruscus, assembly GCA_017311375.1. Lineage (NCBI taxonomy): Eukaryota > Metazoa > Mollusca > Bivalvia > Mytilida > Mytilidae > Mytilus > Mytilus coruscus. The sequence goes on from CM029604.1 coordinate 17,174,482, forward strand.
TTGATGCATTTTTTCGTGTTCCTAAAATATATTTACAAAATGATAAATAAAGTTTTGCAAAACAAGCTCTATCTGTAAAATTAAGCAAGTTAATTTCTTTATTGGATACATTGCCCTCTGGACCGCCCTATATAAAGATATATATGTATCCATAAAAGTAACATCCGAATTATAAGTAGCAATTAGTTCCACCATAGTTAAACAAACTACATGCTACTACTTTGACAGGTAAATTATTTAAGAAACCAGTATAAGATTTAAGAGTAAACATTCCTTTTTTTTTCTAACCTTTTTACTAGTTCTTCTGAGCTATGATTAAGATTACCATTGCATTGAATTAAAATACCTAAAATTGGTAATCAGTAACATTTATCAAATCTATATTTTATATTTGATAAAAGATTTTTCTTGTTTAATGCTTTTGTTTATAAAATCCTAGTTTTAGTTTTATTTACTTTTAATGTTAGTTGCCATTTATCACAATAGTCTTCAAAACTTCGCCGTTTCAGAATCTAATGCATTCTGGGTAACTTCATTGTTCGTATCCCAAAATGAAAACAACGTCTCGTCATTGGTTGAATATCAATTGTTTGGGACGTTCTTAGCCAATCACAGCGTTTTGGTGTACGCTTTTGAAAATATTACCCAGAATGCATTAGTTTCTGAAACGGCGAATTATTTAAGCTATTTTGCAAACCTTCTCTTTTTTAAGAGTTCACTTTCAATATCATGTATAAAAAGACTAAACAAAGAGGGCTTTATGGTTGATTGAGTTTAATATATTGTTGTTTAATTATGTTATAATTTTTTTTACCAACCCCTAGGTTGTATAATTCATACAGAAGGGCTTTTCTCCATACAGAGTCAAAATCCTTCTTCAGGTCTACAGAGCATGCATATATTTTCTTTTTATCTATATGTAAATATTTATTTATCAGTGGCTTCAGCACAAAGATACTGTCAGATGTCCTATGATTCTTACGAAAACCAAACTGATAAAATCGTCCATTCTCTCTCTCTCTCTCTCTCTCTCTCTCTCTCTCTCTCTCTCTCTCTCTCTCTCTCTCTCTCTCTCTCTCTCTCTCTCTCTCTCTCTCTGCTTTGGTTTACCGTGACTAGGTTTTCTCACAATCTTCCTTGTATATATAGACATTTTTTTTTGAAAACATATCTTTCCAAGTTTATTTCCATAAAAAAAAACAACATCTAGTTTGGATCGAGATATTGAGTACCTTTTAAAAGACACTAATGTACCTCGGCGTTTAATTGAACATTTCCATATCATGGTTTCTGATACAGAAATCAGACCTCAGAAGACCACACACATTGATCGTTTGGTGCATTTTACTATTTTAAGAACAATGTAGTTCAAAGTAGTCTCCCTTTAACGGAAACGTTGGCACGAATTTTGATATGGAATTACCAGTATTAAAAACAAGTTAACATTGGAGCGAGGTTACTACTTTTTAAAATACATTTAATCAGGAAAAAACAAATAAGGTTATATCACCTTTAAATGTTATAGCATGGCAGTTTCCTTCCGGCATTTCCTGTCATCACAATATCACATTAAACGTCAATTTGCAGTGTGCAAAGATGAAATGCATGCATGTAATGATAACACCTTGATCTTTAACATCATGAGTGACAGTTTTAAATGCTATTGGTGATTAGTTTTGAACATTGTAGCCAATTTGATCAATTTGTTGTTTTTGGTTTTTTTTAAATCATATGACCTTCCTCTATCAAAGAAGAAGGTTAATGCCCCCTTCACACACACACACATGGATCGCAAACTCGTAGTCAATCGCAAGCATCCGTAAATAACTCTATGGTATTCGTAAATAACCCAAACAACTCCTGGCAGACACTCTTAAGGGTCCGTGAAAGGGGAGGCAAATCTTTCCCTTGTCAAAAATCTTCTAACAATATTCAACGGATTCATTTTTCGTCAACCGCTCGCAACAACACGTTATCATCCGTAAATTGCTCGCAAGAATCTGCAAACAACCTAAAATCGGTCGTAAAAAATGTCTAATCGTAAGGATCCGTGATTTTGTGAGTCCGTATGGACTCGTTTAAGGAAAATCCGTGTATGTGAATGAGGCATTAGGAACACCATCACTCAGAAGTAAAACACATATTGTGCGCATGTTCGCATGCTTTATTGTACTGTATATATATTGATGTTTTGGAGATGGTAAACGCCCTGGTAGGAAGACCTATCAGGGCTAGGCCAGGAAATTGGTTAGGCAAATGCTTACATTAATCTGTACCAATACAGTGTGTTTTACACAATATCTCATTTTGAACCTAGATGGGTTAATTTACGAAACATACAAACATGTACACATATCTTAGATTTGTTGTGTGTACAGTATATTTTAAGTATGGTTCAGTGTCTTTTTGGATTGTTTCTGCACTTTTGAGTACGCTATCTTGACTTCTTAATTTACATATTTTACAAGGCTGGTTTGATCAAATCCGCATTGATGAGGGTCTGAATAAGGGGGTGGGGGAGTGGGTCTTCATTTCTGTAAATTTTAATTTTCTTTCCATTATTCTCAATTCTTTGATTTATCGCAAAATATTCTCTGTTTTTTAATATGTTGCCTATTATTCTATAACTTTATATTTTAGCTCTCCATTATTATTTATTCATTATTGTTTGCCCTTTTTTATTCCTTTTTTGCACTTTGTTCCCTATTCTTTATATTTTAGCTATTAATTTTTTCCTTACTCTTTACGTTTTTGTCCATTATTCTATGTACGAATATTTGCAATGCCCTCTCAAACGATATCTGCATAATGAGCAACAAGTGGGTGATACATGTAGAGCACGGTCCGCTCACCCTTCGTGAGCACCCGAGATCACCCCGGTTTTTACTCAGTCTTTAGTTTTCTATGTCTTGTATAATGTTTATCTTTTAATCGTTTTTCATTTTTTGCCATGACATTGTCCGTTTATTTTCAACTTATGAGTTTGAATATCCCTTTGGTATCTTTCGCCTCTCTTCTAATTTTGCAGAATATGATCAAAATTTGTCATTTCAATAACATAAAATGCCAAAGATGTGTTCATCTTTGTTTTGTCGATGTCTTTTAAAAATTGACAGTAATTAAGATGAAATGTCAGTTTCACATCTATTATAAATCTTTTTTTTCATGTGAATTTATTCTACGCACATACTTTCGTCTTGACAATATGTCGACGTGAACATCAAACAATTCAATTAGAATTCAAAAATCAAGTTGAGATAAGTTCGAGGTTTGCGCCTTTTGATATGTAAATATCTGATCAGGAAAGCACTTAGTGTAATCGACGAAAAGCAAATTAACAGAAAGATTATGATACCCAAACTTCGTCAGAAGAACGGAATCCGTGTACGAAATAAGCGTATCTGTGAACCCGTCCGAAGAAGCATATCCGTAAACCTTCTTAAGAAGTGTATCTGTGTACCTTTAAAAGAAGTATATACGTGTACCTGCCCAAAGAAGTATATACGTGTACCTGCACAAAGAAGTATCCGTGTACCTGCCTAAAGAAGTATATCTGTGTACCTGTCTTAAGAAGTATATCCGTGTACCTGTGTAAAGAAGTGTATCCGAGTAACTGTTTAATGAAGTGTATTCGCGAACCTGTCTAAAGAAGTGTATCCGTGTACCTGTCTAAAGAAGTGTATCCGGGTACCTGTTTAAAGAGGTGTATCCGGGTACCTGTCTGAAATAGTGTATTCGTGTACCTGTCTAAAGAAGTGTATCCGGGTACCCGTCCAAAGAAGAGTATTTTGTACCTGTCAAAAGAAGTGTATTCGTGTACCTGTCTATAGAAGCGTTTCTGTGTACCTGTCTAAAGAAGTGTATTCGTGTCAATGTCTAAAGAAGTGTATCCGGGTATCCGTCTAAAGAAGTTTATCCGTTTACCTGTCTAAAGAAATGTATCTGTGTACCTGTCTAAAGAAGTGTATCCGTGTACCTGACTTAAAAAGTGCATCCATGTAGGTGTTAAAAAATGTATCCGATGACTTGTCAACCTACCTGGACAGATTATTTTGAGTTCAAGTCGATAAGTATCTACTTTTACTACGTGCTAATCAAAGATATAGTAAAAACAAAGTCAAAGTCTTTATTTAGGTTGACCCTATCTGGGAACAAATCCAATACATCCCACTCTGGAACCGAGCATGATACCACAGAGCACAGAGGCGGTCAGATATGTCAATTTGTACTGACTAAAACGATACAATCAAGTGTGAAACTAATATGATTTCAAATACTGTATCATCTTATTTTGCCTTGCCCTACTGAATATTTCCTAAACCCTCTAAACGAGAACAAATTACATAATATGGTAAATATTTATCAATCCAATGACACAAACTGCCAAAAATGTGTTAAGCGCAGTTTGTCTATGTCTTTTAAGAATTGACGGTAATTACGTTTGGATATCAGTCTCGCATCCTTTTTGAATCTATTTTTGATGTAATTTTATTCTAAGTACGTATTTTGTCTAGACAATATGTGGTTTTCCATTCATATATATTCGACAAACACGCAGTTATTTAAGGCCTTCAATTTGGAATGAAATGTATCAAAATAAGCTAAATTATCCTGTTCTTTTCTGTGAAAAGGTAAACATAACTTTTATCAAAGCAATTTTATCACGAACACCTATTAAAATGATTTATTTTAATAGGTTGCTTCAATTTATTTTTGGCGTTTTATTTATATTTCCAGAGCTAACAGTTGCTACTTAAAGAGCATGAAACATGAATCCTTACCAAACAACTGATTCCTCTTGTTTTTAAGGAAATAAATACAAAATTTAACACAACTATTACTATAGATATCTAAAGAGAAACATATAATATGTTAACCGGAATAATTCAGTCGTTATATTCCGCTGATCTACGATTACTTCTTAAACGCTTGAATGCATAGGCAATGAAAAATTTTCAATCAATCATTCGGAATTAGCTCGGGATTTACCTATCTCGATAAAATTGAGATGATTGCTGATTGGTCACCTCTTCTACAGGGCACCAATCACAATCCAGGATATGTGAAGAGTTTTTATCGTGTTAGGAATTCAGGCCCTCGCAAGTAGGAGAGATCGATTACGGGGAGGGACTGACTTATTCGGGTTAATACTATGTATATGAATTGAAATATTTTGCTTTTCATTTACAAACACAAAAAGAAGATCTGTATAATATTTGCATATTGAATAACTTTTTGGGGAATTTTGACACGAGGCAATAGAATAGGCGCAACTTTCATCTTTGCAACTTTCAAGCTCTTAATCTTTTTATTAAGCTTTGGATTTTCAAATAATTTGGCCTCAAACATCACCGAAGAGACATTGATTGTCGAAATGCGCATATGGTGCAGAAAAAATGGTACCGTTTATGTTATTCATAAACAATTGGAAATAATATTGACTTTGTTATTTTCACATAACATTAAATTGGGTCTTTGATGTTAGAAGAAGAATTCAGATTTAAAAAGAAAAACTTTTAATTTGAGTTGTGAAATTCAAAACTGGAAACTTTTAGATACTGTACGATCTTTCTGTGAAATATTATTTGACATTCATTATAAGCGGTTATTGCTTGTGTATACTTAATTCGTTCTTTTAGTGCATACGCCAAACATTCTAAATCATTTTAGTTCGCGTTGAGTAAAAATACAATTAAACAAAATTATTTCTTATAAATGCTTAATTACTGTCTGACAGCTGAACCATAAAAAACATGAAAAGGATTATTCTTTTCTTAACTTTACCAACATAGGTATACATCATTATGATTTTAAAATGCTTACTTTAACTCGATGATAACAATTGTTTTGTTATCAATGGAATTAAAACTTATGCAACCAAGAGTGCAAAATAAATATTGTTACTTAATGTTCTTGAGCAAAACTTGTTTTATTTTGCTGAAAATAGAAATAAAACTTGTTCCTTGAAAAAAAGCCCACCCTTAAAACTACGTTTTGTCGGCGCCATACTGGACAGTTGTTCCCATAAAATGGTGACGTCACAAGAGAAAATGTCTGACACCACAATACAAAAGTGATTGTTGTTGTATGACATTAATAGTTAGAAAGGAAAATAATACTAGGTCTTTATAATTTGGGTGCATTCAAAGCGCATTTCGGGATTTACATTTTTTGCAGGAATGCATGAACCCCAAAAGTGGAAGCAAGGATGTATAAATACTTGAATACTTTTGAGAATGAAGATCTTTATGACCGAAAGAGACATGAACAGAATATTTAAATCGACGTTAGTTCAACTTAAATGCCTCGTTCACACGTACATTTAATTCGAATCGAATGCGAATCGAATTCACTAATCATGTTCACACTCTTCTTTAGAAATGCGTTTTCGTTAATGCGAATTAGTTAATTCGCTTCAATTCGAATTAACTGTGGTGTAGACACTTTCTAAATTGTAATTCGAACAAGTGATTGGACGGACAAATTAAAAGAATATTATCATTATTTCTTGATTCTTTAAAATAAAAAACGTAACACTAATAATTCGTGTCCGCGAAAATAACAAAGGCAAAAACCATAATGACGTCATGTTGGTCATGACGTCATATTCATATTGACGTCATATACGTATATGCCGACAAGTCCGAAATGTCCGACAATAATTTACAAAGGGATAACACTTGGTCGTTAATGGAGACATTCTGTCTTATCAAGTGTTGAACGGATGATGCTATTGAGGCTGAGTTATCTGGGACTCACAGAAACCGACACGTTTACGAAAAAAAAATCGTATAAAATGAAGGAGCATGGATTGTGCAAAATAACAGGAAACAAATGTTCAAATGGGAAGGAAAAATGATTCCGATAAATGTCATATCAGATCAAGAGAGCAAGTTTGGAGATGTTATTTGCTTTAAAATGGTTGTTTTGTTTTAAATTACAATTAATTAATTGATAATGCGAATTAAAAGTTAACTTCGTTCGGACAGGAAAGCGAATTTGACGCGCATTGCAATTCGTATTTAAATTTACGTTCGGACGGAAAACGTTTCGAATGCGAATTAATCTAATTCGAATTAGTTAATGCGAATCGAATTCGAATTACGTGTGAACGCAGCATTAGTCAGTGGCAAAGCCGATGACGCGAGAACAATAGAAAAGTAACTCTTCGTATACATTTTCATTATAGGAAAACAATACCTGTGACGATACTGAATAAAATTAATTTGTAAACAACAATCGTACATTTTAGATAAAGCATTTAATAAACTGAGTTATATACATACAAATACATGATGTTTTATTGTCTTTTCTAAGGAGATAATTGCATAACAATTGTGAAAATTAAATTTTAAAATGTTAACATTTGCTGCATATTGAATATACAAAATTGGAAAAGAAATCTTGTATATACAAAGTCTACTTCACTCATAATACAACCATTTCAAGTCACCAATTTTCAGAATGATCCATATAGTCGTGATCATATTGCAATTTCCTAATAAATAGCTATAATTTTGCATATCTAAGTTTTCGAGTACGCCGGCATTTTTTGTCACGTGAACTGTCAATATAGAAATATCGTCTTGTCATGAATATAACAATTAAATATTTTCACAAAGTAGGTAATCCGTTAAAAGATTTTTACTTTTATTTTATAACAATTGTAAGAATTGGTCATCTCGACTTTTGCACATATACATCGGAATGTGCTCCGTTTGAATATGCTTAGTAACTTACTTTCAAAAGTGTTGATATTTGCTGCATATCAGTCGACTCTTTTGGTATTTTGGTATTTTTCCTGAACCTCTCTTACCTAGCTGCAAACATATACGTATAATTAGCATGTTAATGAGAAGTATACAACCAGTAGAAAAATAAATTGTAGTTGGTACTCCAGGGGTTTATTTGCATAGCAACATTTTTAACCAATTTTGCACACCAATCCCATAACCTATGTGTGTACTCGTCGTTTACTAGGAAGGAAATGATAACATCATATTGAAAGTTTGTTTTTATATTTTTCATTTTTTTTGTTTCTATTTACCAAAACGTTTTTCTTGTGAATGTCTAATCAATATCGTCCATGCAAAAACGGGACAATCATTGAAAAGATCAGCTTTACAGTGTATACAGGGAAGTAATATTTTGAAACTAGATTTCCCACTATGGCCTGAGGACGTTTCTTAATAATTTCCTAATTTATCACAGTGTAGCATGATCCGGCAAATTGTCGTAGATTCCGTCTTTAATCATCTTAGTATATCCCTGCCCTTTTTACTTTTTGCATCGAAAGTTTCTGAAAAAAAAAACGAAAAAAATAAAAAAAGAAAGGATACAACACTTTATAATTATAAATTTCATGCGTTTGAAACGCTTTTCTGGATTTACCTTCACCAGGAACGGTCAAAGCCGATAATTTGAAAGCCAAGGATGTATAAAAACCAATATAGTTGAATAGCGTTGTGACCAAAACGAACCTTACAATAATAGCCAAATCAATTAAAGATGATCATGGTATTAGAATGGACCAATTCAGAAGTGCTGAAGAACAAGAAAATGTCACTGTTTTTGGAGGATAGGATTGATAAAGATATTAATTATATGGTCACCGAGACTGAGTAACGTAGTTGACGAAGAAAATTGCAGACCTCTCGATGTTTTCAGTTTAACGATTTTTCCAAAGGCTTGATTAATAAAAGTCATTTCGTGGAGGGTTGAGACAATAAAGACTTTTAATCTCGTCACATATTCATGTGCTTGTCCAAAATGAGGAACCTTATCAGTGGTTGGCCTCTGTACACAGATTTTATAGTAGTTGGTATTGATAGCACATCGTTTTTGTTTAAATCATTCATGACCTTTAAGGATGTTCGCTCCTCTGTTTAAAAATAACAAGATTTTTAAAAGACTGTTATAAATTGATAGTTTATAAATAACAGAACTTAAAAAAAAAAAAAAAAAAAAAATAATAGGTCCGCGATCTTGTTTTCAAAATTTGGCAGGAAATGATTCTCTCTAGATTTTTCATACATTTAACACTGGCACCTTTTTGCTTTCAATAACTATGCAAAATTAACAAGGATTTTATAAAATTTTCATAAATGGCTTGTTAAACTATATGTATTGAAAATATGAAAAGAAAAGTAGGGGTTAGCAGATATTTTTTAATGCACTACATGGATAAAACTAGAGGATTCCGAATATCTGACAAGAAGTCAAAAACAAGAGTAGCGAACATCCTTAACCACGCGGGACGATTTAGAGTTTGACATATTATATAAACATCTACATATATCATACATCAATGCTTGAGTTTTGGGCTATAAGATAACCAACTTGGCTGTCCGATCCTTCATTATTAGTCAATCGAATATTTTCGTCACATTTCTAAATATGGCTCAATATCTGTTCTGCACGACGACAACGATGAATTATAACGTGTAAGCGCCTTTTGGATCTGCGAGACACCTAACATCCTGTTTATATACTTTGAATTACCCGATGATCGGTCAGCCAAAAAGTAAAATAAAAAAAAAAAAAAAAAAAAAAAAACCGAACTCAAGGAAAATTCAAAACGGAAAGTCCCTTAAATAAATGGCAAAATTAAAAGTTCAAACACATCAGAAAATATTCCAGGAACCATCATTTGAGTTTTTTTATTTGATACATAAGGTAGTTAGTGCATGAATGTAAGTTTATTGACATTTTTTGATTTTAGTCGTATAACTCCATATTTGAATCAAACAATTCCTATCGAAAAAGTTGGCATATTTTGGCAGGGTGAACGTTTCAAGTATTGAACAGATAATTCTGTAAGATGTGAACTTATTCATCTCCATTGATTTTTGCGCGATTCTAATGATTAAATTTGGTCAACATAGGCAATAGACGTCTGTCATAGAAAATGAACCTTACATTAAGTAAAAAAGGGAAATAGTTATGTGAAGGTATTTGTTGCATCATAATTCAAAGCTATGAAGTTAAGCGAAGATGGTTTGTTGTCGTTTATTAACATTTAGCTGTCATTATCTAAATAGTCCACTGATTGTGGAATATATCAAAGTACTCTAAATGCCAATAAATTCCAATTTTGATTGTATATTTGACATAAAATCATGCATTAATCCTTCAGTAGATTATTATAAAGCAAGAACACACGCCATTGTATCAGTCAATGATTATTTACCCATCTAAATGTTAATCACTTCAGTTTAGGAGATAATATTTGTCAATGTTATAAATATTGTACATTCTAGGTTTTTCTAGACATTTAGTTATTATCTTATCAAATATGATTAATACCGAGTTCAACAGTACATTGGCAGTTCATTATCTGACCAGTCATCAATATAATCAGGATTTAAAGTGTCTCTTGTGTCTTTAAATGATTGACATATTATTTAATTAAAAGTTGATACAATCTCGAAAGCACTTTTGTCTACCAATTATGGACACAATGAAAACAAACAGTCTGTTTGTTAACACTTGTATGTCTTTTTAACGAAGAACACCCACCGACGCTAACATTCGGCTTCGAGCCTTCCGGGTCAGTGTAAAACGTTTTGGACACATGTTATTTTCATTTTATCTGTTTTCATTGTTCAATTGTAGTGGCGGATCCAGAATGTTTTAATAGGATAGATAAGGAGGGCTCTACATAAATAACGATAGGACCCTCAGTCGTAGTTCTTGTAGATGGCACTGTCCCTTCAATGCATACGTAAACTTTCAGTGATATCTTTAATGTCAAGATTAAATGAGACTTTTACGTCCATGCATCAATGTAGCATTAAATCAAATGAAAGATATTATCAATAACTCAAACAACAAAGACATGTAAAACATTATTGAATTTCCATCTATTTTCAATTCATCAGTAATATTATATTTATCAGTAACAAAAATATGATGATTGAAGAATAATCAATGTCGGACAAGCCTTGTACTTTAGAATAGGAATCATACATTTAATTTAAGCATGTTCGCTACTCTGCTTTAAAATAACAAGCTGATTAGCTATTTAGAAGACTGTTATGAATTGAAAGTATGTGGAAAAAGGAAGTAAAAAAAATGAGAAAAATGAAGGGTCCGTGTGCTTGTTTTCGAGATATAAGCCATTCAAAATTTGACGGGAAGTGTTTCTCTCTAGATTTTTCATACATTTAAAATTGGCACCTTTTTTCTTTCAAAAACAAAGAAAAAATAACAAGGATTTTATAAGATTTTCAAATATTGCTTTTTAAAATATACATAATAAAATTATCAAAAGAAAAGTAGGGGTTTGCGGGCAAAATTTTTAATGGCACTGCATATATAAAACCAGAGGATTCCGAATGTCTGGCAAAAATTCAAAAACAAGAGGAGCGAACATCTTTAAGGACTTGAATTATTTATGTGATATATTGAAACAAAATTAAACAATGAGAAAAGAAAAAAGAAACACACATTTTTAATTGAAATGCAGGCTTCTGGCTTTTGACCGCCGCTTTTATAAAATTTGGCGGAGTTAAACATGTTTATCTAAAAGTAAGAAGATGTAGAATAATTGGCAACTCTCCTCCAGAGATCAAATGACGTAGAAACTAGCAACTATAGGTCGACGTACGGCCTTCAACAATGATCAACACCAATGTACTTTTTTACTTATGAATTAAATGGTGACCTAAAGTAAATAATTTCATTATCATTTCTAACTTTAACCCCTTCTAAATTATTAACATCTATTTTATCAATAATCAAAGCCGGGCTCCAAAGTTATTGTGAAACTGCCTATTCTAGAGGTGGCGTGAATCAGATGTGGATACTAAAAATTCCAAAGATCTTTTAGAGTACATACAATCTAAGACTCTCTCATCTTGCAATAGTATTAAAACATTTGACTTTTCTACACGTTACACAAGTATTCCCCATTCCAAACTAAAAGACAAATTGAAAGAGTTGGTATTACTTTGTTTCATTAAAAGAATGGCGAACGTAGAAACAAGTATCTTGTCTTGGGAAGGGATAAATCCTACTTTGTAAAGAATCACTCTGAATCAAACAAAAATTCTCTCAAACTGACATTATCAAGATGCTTGATTTCTTGATTGACAACATATTTGTTACGTTTGGAGGGCGTGTTTTTCAACAGACTGTCGGAATTCCAATGGGAACCAATTGTGCCCCTCTTCTTGCCGACTTGTTCCTTTATTATTATGAGGCTGACTTCATACAGGAACTTCTTAGGAAGAAAGATAAGAAGTTTGCAATATCCTTTAACTTTACGTTCCGCTATATAGATGATGTTCTCTCCCTAAATAATACACAATTTGGTGACTATGTTGAACGAATCTATCCCATCGAACTTGAGATAAAGGATACTACAGATACAGATAAGTCTGCCTCATGTCTTGACTTACATCTAGAAATTGACAATGAGGGTCGGTTGAAAACAAAACTTTACGACAAAAGAGATGATTTCAGCTTCCCAATTGTGAACTTTCCATTTCTATGTAGCAACATTCCAGCAGCGCCTGCATACGGAGTATATATCTCCAAATTGATACGATATTCCCGGACTTGTATTTCCTATCATGATTTCCTTGATAGAGGATTGCTGCTCACAAGGAATCTATTAAACCAAGAGTTCCAAATGGTGAAGTTGATATCATCCCTTCGTAAATTTTACGAACGCCATCACAAGTTGGTTGACCGTTATGGAATAACCGTTTCACAGATGATATCGGATATGTTCCTTATGTCGTAACTACAATACCCTTCCCTTTTCACGAATGTGACCTACCGAATTAGACTATTTACCGGATTTGTAATAACATAAGCAATACGACGGGTGCCACATGTGGAGCAGTATCTGCTTACCCTTCTGGAGCACCTGAGATCACCCCCAGTTTTTGGTGGGGTTCGTGTTGCTTAGTCTTTAGTTTTCTATGTTGTGTCTTCTGTACTATTATTTGTCTTTTGTCTTTTTATTTTTAGCCATGGCTTTGTCAGTTTATTTTCAATCTATGAGTTTGACTTCTCTTTGGTATTTTTCGTCCCTCTTTCGTCACAGTGCATATTTATCTCATTTTCAATCTTACTACATCTACTTATATTATTTCTATTAGCCGCTAATGATTTCCTAACCTGGAACAAAGGTGTATTAAACAACACAACAATAGAACACACCTGCATGCATCGCCATTCATTACGCTTTATCTTTCTTTTGGTGAAAAAAGTTCCTTAAAATTTGGTTTGTCCTTCACAATAAATATAATGAAATTTATATCTATTGTATTCAAAATTCATTTACATATCAAGTTTATGTATTTTTTTGTGCCGACAGAAATAAGTCAGCTTTTTTTGATTATTTCAATAACGTTTGTCAAAACTTCAATTCATCCTTTCTTGTTTCAATTTGTTGTACGTTGCGTTACGTTGTTATTTAGTACGTTGTTGGTAAAACGTCATATCTCAACTGACCACGTGCTTACATGGGGAACATAGGTATTGAAATAAATCTGACAGGAAGGACTTTTGGAAACATTTACTCTTCCAAACGTTCATCCAGATAATTCAAATTTAATGTATAAATGAAAAGCGAGGAACACAAACTGCAGTTCATTCATACTGTGATGCTATCTTCTGATGAAAAGCTATGCTGATTAATTTAGTTGGAAGCCAGGATTCTGTAGTCCGGTGGTGGTCTTAAACCACCATCTTATCCCAGATTGGGTGATATATAAACACATAGAGAGCTTTAAAAGGTATCACGTAAATGTTTGTAGATTTTTGACAAAAATCAGAAGTGATATATTACCTACCATACGCCTATGATGCAGTTATGGTGGTAGTTGTTTACTTCTTTGAACATAGCTTTTGATATATATTTTGTGTATTAGTATCATTTGGTGTTCATCGAAAGGTATGAGTTTAGGAATGGATGAGTGGTTTAAGAAAAATCTAGCACATTTGGTTGATTATGTAAGGACCATTCTTAAAATTTTATCTTATCTTTGATTAAGACAGTGCATCATTTCTAATTAGCAGAAGGTGAAAAAAAAATAAAATAAAAATAGACAAGCAATGCCTTCCAGTTTTTGAAATGACCGCTAGATAATTGTACGCCATACGAAAAGAAAAAATATGCAAACAGCGAAGAACAATCCGTGATTATTTGTTTAGCTGAAATAATTTTTCCTGCTTTGTTGCATTTCTCATTATTATTCTTCTCGTCTGGTTTCTAATTAATGTACTCCTTTATCTTCGAACTAATGCAGTAAACGGTTCTGTAATCACTATAAACGTCAAATGTTCACTTCTGTGGCATAATCATATGGATAGATTAAAGCATTAAAATGTATGTTCCTTCCATGAAGACTTCGATAATATAAATCTCTAAAACATTATTCAGAAGGATGTATTCTTCTATTATAAACCACTTCTTGTGAACATTGATACTCTAATACTTTAAAGAAATAACACATACATGTATACTTTATTTTTTATTATCGTCTAAAAAAATAAAACAATGCCTTATAAACTTCATACATCCGGTGCGCTTGTTAGATTTACTTTCCTCAGGAACAATGAAAGCCGAATATTTGAAAGCTAAGGATGTATAAGAACCGAAAAAGTTGAAGAGCTATATAACCTAAACCATGTGTAAACAAAATAGCAAAATCAATCTTACTTTGTCTGGGTGAGTTGAAACCGTAGTTTCATAATAATTTATAAATTCATAAACAGAATATTGAACGTACGTTTCTGTATGCATTCATTACAAATAATGACATGATCTACATTACAAGATCATGTTTCGTATATGAGAATACATCTTTTGGGTGATTTGATTTTAAACATATTTCATTCATTAAGATATGAAAAGGATTGAGCAACAGGCACAGCCTATAAACGCTCTCTCCATATTACATGTACAATCTTTTGGGTGATGTGAATCTCGGCAAAACGTCAAATTCATTTATGTTATTCCCAACTTTGTATTCTTTGAATTCATTTCCGTGTGTAATATTGTTTTGCTTATAAGATGTTAAAATCATTCTAAAATGAAGGCTGTTCCAACTTAGAGCAGACCGGACTTTTCTGTAAAGTTCTGGTTTTGTGGTTTTCAATACTCTCTAACTTTGGCCTTCAACTTGTTTGATGTGATCGCAATTACGTAGCGAAACACGCGTCGACTGCATGATAATTATAAACCTTGTACCATTAATGACGTTTTTGTAGAATACATAAAGGTGTTTGTCGATGTAAACAGTTTTACACTATTTACGTATATAATTCAAAAGATGCATTATGAATGCATAATACCCTTGTCAGTTCATTGTTTAAATTGTACTATACTGTATGCCATAACCATTTAATGTAAATGTGTTTGTGCTAATAAATATTGTCTATTAAATTGTGGAACTTTCAGCTGAATAAGTTATCCTCGCCAATTGATTCAAATATATCGTATATGCGCCCTATTTTGGCGTGTTACTCAAGATGTAAAGAAAATCACTAATACAATGTATACCACAATAAATTTCTTATTTTTTCTGTACACACTGTACATATTTCAATACATTTGTCTTACACCGAATTCCCTTTTGCAAAATCATCTATATTGAATTTTTAGTCTTCAATAAATACAACATAGGAGAACCTATCAAACTGAACAGAAATCATGTCCACCATATGTCCCCCAGTAGAGTTTGATAAACACTTGCTGCACCGTGTTCAGATCCAATTATGCTATACATGATTCAGGTCATGAACACCAATAGTTCCAGTAGTCTCTCTACCGGATTCGTTTTTCTAATTGCCTTGATATCAAAAACGGGGGTACTTGTTCTTCTTAGCATAACCAGGAGATTAAACAAATTACAATTTCAAACTTTGAATGAATGTTTGAAGTGAATAATTAAGCTATGGTTGTTAAGGTCGACCAGTTCTAGGATAACATGATTTTATGTAATCTCGACTAGAACAGACAAAGATTTTGTAATAATCGAAATTTAATAAAATGATAAAGATTGAATGGTAAATTGAAATCTCAAAACACATTTTTGATGTCATAGATAATCAATCTAACGTAAAATAGTGCACCCAAGCGTACAGTAGCTTTTTAGAATGTTTTAAATCGACTGTGTTCTTACGTAACAACCTATATAAATTTGAAATTATGCATTGACCATAAATTAAAAACAAGACATTAAACCTTAATATTTGATGTGTATATTCAGTTGTATTACGAATTCCATAAAGTATCCATACAACATCATACTGATAAACCATTCTATGTTACCAATATGACTCTGAAACCCAATTAGATGTAACACACACTGGAATTACGCTCTTAAGATCAAGAACTTGATAAATTTAGGATATTCCTTGCAAACTAAGTAAACATCATGTAATTAGTGTTTTCTGGTGAACATCTTATGCATCCATTTATTTAAAGTTTCGCTTTTAAGTTTTATGAAAAGAGTGTTAAAAGTTAGTTTTATTTATCAACAAAGAAATTACAATTAAGGAAAACAACGTTTATACAAATATGTACAATTTAAGAAAAGAAAGACGCAATTCAAGTGGCAATTGTCTTACAAATTCAAATATTCTTCTATTTCCTTAAGCGATTGATCTATTATATGATCACCCATAATTCTCAATTTCTGTTATTAAGCAGTTTTCATTTTGTATGACAAAATATAGTTTCGTCTTACTGTGGATACATTTATTTTCGTGGGTATCAATTTTCGTGGATTGAGGAAAACTTGCATGATCGTGGATATTTGATTTCGTGGTTTTGCCAAAATCGGCATATAACCTTTTAGAAAATTTGTAATTTGTTGAATATTTAATTTCGTGGTTCACCTGTACCAACGTAATCCACGAAAATTGGTATCCAACAAATAATAATTAGTAGAACAACAAAGATAGTTGGTAACATAAATGTATTGTTTTAAAATATCAAGAGAAACATTCTCATACAGAATCTCTGTCAATAAGTTATTTTTCCACTCTTAACAGTGAAATCTTAAATATGTAAATTGATCTGCAAGCCTCGCATCTTGAAAACTAAAATATATGGAGGAGCGAACTATTGTTTCACAATTGATGCTGTGTTAGAATTTATAATATCACTCTTTTTTCCAAAAGATCAGCATACAAAGTGACAATCTATAAGTTCTTCAGTCTAAATAACTTTGTTAAATCTTATTTCTGAGTGATGCAACATTTTCAGTTCACCAGATTAAAACTTTCTATTTTAGATACTTATTAATATCAGAGGCATATAATACAATTATGTCTCTGTTTATATGTAAAAATTAAATTAATTGGAAGTCTAATTTTAGAGTGAAATTTATATTTAAAAAACTTCTATAAACAACCAACATGTACAAACATTGAGTTTATTTTCATATCCTTTCTAAGAATATTGATACAAAGAAAGTAAAACGAAGACTTGTATCATTCCATCTACCAAAAGGGTGTTTGAGAATATACAATAAGTCCAAGTTTCAGAGAAAAGTCAGTTATCTATAATTTTCTTCTTTGGAAGTTTTCAAAACCTGTATAAGTACTTGGAAAAATGCCATATTCAACAATTCCATGACTATTTTTATGTTACAAAAGTTGATGAACATGAAATATTGAATAGTTATTCAAGAATGTGTCGAAATATCACTACAATTATAAATTTTCTAGAATTTACTGTTGTGAACTTGCAAATTCGTACGATGCGTGTACGGAGTTATCTCCTTGATCTCCTCTTCGCCACGAATAAGCTGACACAAATTCGTGTCCGGTGAATTTAGGATCGATTATCATTTATATTCGATGTAAAAAATGGTTTTCTTCATATTTTATACCCCTCAACACGTTACCATACCTATTTAAGGAATAATTAGAGATTTTCCGTGGACCTACGCAGAAAAGAAGTTTCACTTCACTCGTGAATTTAGAATACTTTATCTACACTTTTAATAATAATTATTAAGAATAATGAAGCTTATTCACTCAAGAATTGACCACTTTGATTTTTATTAATGTACGAGTACAAATAAGACGATACGAGTAAAAACCACGAGGCTTGCACGTTTACCAAAAACCGTAAACTCTGACCTTTTGTCACGTGACCAATGTCTTGATCTTAGAAGCCATTAACTCGTTTGCCGTCCAACTGTATGCTGTATGCCATAACCATTTAATGTAAATGTGTGTGCTAATAAATATTGTCTACTAAATTGTGGAACTTTCAGTTGAATAAGTTATCCACGCCAATTGATTCAAATACATCGTCTATGCGCCCTATTTTGGCGTGATACTCAAGATATTGAGAAAATCACTAAATAAAAATTTAATACAATTTATACCACAACAAATCTCTTTTTTTCTGTACACACTGTACATATATCAATACATTTGTCTTACACCGAGTTCAGTTTTGCAAAATCATTTATATAGAAGTTTTTGTCTTCAATAAACACAACATGGAGAACTTATCAAAATGAAAAGAAATCATGTCCACCATATGTCCCCCAGTAGAGTTTGATAAACACTTGCTGCAACGTGTTCAGATCCAATTAAGCTATACATGATTCAGGTCATGAACACCAATAGTTCCAGAAGTCTTTTACCGGATTCGTTTTCTAATTGCCTTGATATTAAAACGACTACTTGTTCTTCTTAGAACCTGGAGATTCAAAATTACAATTTCAAACTTTGAATGAATGTTTGAAGTGAATAATTAAGCTATGGTTGTTAAGGTCGACCAGTTCTAGGATAACATGATTTTATGTAATCTCGACTAGAACAGACAAAGATTTTGTAATAATCGAAATTTAATGAAATGATAAAGATTGAATGCTAAATTGAAATCTCAAAATACATTTTTGATGTCATAGATAATCAATCTAACGTAAAATAGTGTACCCAAGCGTACAGTAGCGTTTTAGAATGTTTTAAATCGACTGTGTTCTTACGTAACAACCTATATAAATTTGAAATTATGCATTGACCATAAATTAAAAACAAGACATTAAACCTTAATATTTGATGTGTATATTCAGTTGTATTACGAATTCCATAAAGTATCCATACAACATCATACTGATAAACCCTTCTATGTTACCAATATGACTCTGAAACCCAATTAGATGTAACACACACTGGAATTACGCTCTTAAGATCAAGAACTTGATAAATTTAGGACATTCCTTGCAAACTAAGTAAACATCACGTAATTAGTGTTTTCTGGTGAACATCTAATGCATCCATTTATTTAAAGTTTCGCTTTTAAGTTTTATGAAAAGAGTGTTAAAAGTTAGTTTTATTTATCAACAAAGAAATTACAATTAAGGAAAACAACGTTTATACAAATATGTACAATTTAAGAAAAGAAAGACGCAATTCAAGTGGCAATTGTCTTACAAATTCAAATATTCTTCTATTTCCCTTAAGCGATTGATCTATTATATGATCACCCATAATTCTCAATTTCTGTTATTAAGCAGTTTTCATTTTGTATGACAAAATATAGTTTCGTCTTACTGTGGATACATTTATTTTCGTGGGTATCAATTTTCGTGGATTGAGGAAAACTTGCATGATCGTGGATATTTGATTTCGTGGTTTTGCCAAAATCGGCATATAACCTTTTAGAAAATTTGTAATTTGTTGAATATTTAATTTCGTGGTTCACCTGTACCAACGTAATCCACGAAAATTGGTATCCAACAAATAATAATTAGTAGAACAACAAAGATAGTTGGTAACATAAATGTATTGTTTTAAAATATCAAGAGAAACATTCTCATACAGAATCTCTGTCAATAAGTTATTTTCCACTCTTAACAGTGAAATCTTAAATATGTAAATTGATCTGCAAGCCTCGCATCTTGAAAACTAAAATATATGGAGGAGCGAACTATTGTTTCACAATTGATGCTGTGTTAGAATTTATAATATCACTCTTTTTTCCAAAAGATCAGCATACAAAGTGACAATCTATAAGTTCTTCAGTCTAAATAACTTTGTTAAATCTTATTTCTGAGTGATGCAACATTTTCAGTTCACCAGATTAAAACTTTCTATTTTAGATACTTATTAATATCAGAGGCATATAATACAATTATGTCTCTGTTTATATGTAAAATTAAATTAATTGGAAGTCTAATTTTAGAGTGAAATTTATATTTAAAAACTTCTATAAACAACCAACATGTACAAACATTGAGTTTATTTTCATATCCTTTCTAAGAATATTGATACAAAGAAAGTAAAACGAAGACTTGTATCATTCCATCTACCAAAAGGGTGTTTGAGAATATACAATAAGTCCAAGTTTCAGAGAAAAGTCAGTTATCTATAATTTTCTTCTTTGGAAGTTTTCAAAACCTGTATAAGTACTTGGAAAAATGCCATATTCAACAATTCCATGACTATTTTTATGTTACAAAAGTTGATGAACATGAAATATTGAATAGTTATTCAAGAATGTGTCGAAATATCACTACAATTATAAATTTTCTAGAATTTACTGTTGTGAACTTGCAAATTCGTACGATGCGTGTACGGAGTTATCTCCTTTGATCTCCTCTTCGCCACGAATAAGCTGACACAAATTCGTGTCCGGTGAATTTAGGATCGATTATCATTTATATTCGATGTAAAAAATGGTTTTCTTCATATTTTATACCCCTCAACACGTTACCATACCTATTTAAGGAATAATTAGAGATTTTCCGTGGACCTACGCAGAAAAGAAGTTTCACTTCACTCGTGAATTTAGAATACTTTATCTACACTTTTAATAATAATTATTAAGAATAATGAAGCTTATTCACTCAAGAATTGACCACTTTGATTTTTATTAATGTACGAGTACAAATAAGACGATACGAGTAAAAACCACGAGGCTTGCACGTTTACCAAAAACCGTAAACTCTGACCTTTTGTCACGTGACCAATGTCTTGATCTTAGAAGCCATTAACTCGTTTGCCGTCCAACTGTATGCTGTATGCCATAACCATTTAATGTAAATGTGTGTGCTAATAAATATTGTCTACTAAATTGTGGAACTTTCAGTTGAATAAGTTATCCTCGCCAATTGATTCAAATACATCGTCTATGCGCCCTATTTTGGCGTGATACTCAAGATATAGAAAATCACTAAATAGAATACAATGTATACCACAATAAATTTCTTATTTTTCTGTACACACTGTACATATTTCAATACATTTGCCTTACACCGAGTTCAGTTTTGCAAAATCATTTATATAGAAGTTTTAGTCTTCAATAAACACAACATAGGAGAACTTATCAAACTGAAAAGAAATCATGTCCACCATATGTCCCCCAGTAGAGTTTGATAAACACTTGCTGCACCGTGTTCAGTTCAATCACGCTATACATGATTCAGGTTATGAACACCAATAGTTCAAGTAGTCTCTCTACCAGATTCGTTTTTCTAATTGCCTTGATATCAAAACGAGTACTTGTTCTTCTTAGAACCTGGAGATTCAACAAATTACAATTTCGAACTTTGAATGAATGTTTGAAGTGAATAATTAAGCTATGGTTGTTCACGTCGACCCAGTTCTAGGATAACATGATTTTATGTTATCTCGACTAGAACAGACACAGATTTTGTAATAATCGAAATTTAATGAAATGATAAAGATTGAATGCTAAATTGAAAAGTCAAAATACATTTTTGATGTCATAGATAATCAATCTAACGTAAAATAGTGCACCCAAGCGTACAGTAGCGTTTTAGAATGTTTTAAACCGACTGTGTTCTTACGTAACAACCTATATAAATTTGAAATTATGCATTGACCATAAATTAAAAACAAGACATTAAACCTTAATATTTGATGTATATATTCAGTTGTATTACGAATTCCATAAAGTATCCATACAACATCATACTGATAAACCGTCGATGTTACCAATATGACTCTGAAACCCCATTAGATGTAACACACTGGAATTACGCTCTTAAGATTAAGAACTTGATAAATTTAGGATATTCCTTGCAAACTAAGTAAACATCATGTAATTAGTGTTTTCTGGTGAACATCTTATGCATCCATTTATTTAAAGTTTCGCTTTTAAGTTTTATGAAAAGAGTGTTAAAAGTTAGTTTTATTTATCAACAAAGAAATTACAATTAGGGAAAAACAACGTTTATACAAATGTGTACAATTTAAGAAAAGAGAGGCGCAATTCAAGTGGCAATTGTCTTAAATAACAAATTCAAATATTCTGGCAAACAAAAAAATCCTATTCTTCTATTTCCTAGAAGCGATTGATCTATTATATAATCACCCATAATTCTCAATTTCTGTTATTAAGTTTTCGTTTTGTACGCCAAAAGATAGTTTCGTCTTACTGTGGATACATTTATTTTCGTGGGTATCAATTTTCGTGGATTGAGGAAAACTTGCATGATCGTGGATATTTGATTTCGTGGTTTTGCCAAAATCGGCATATAACCTTTTAGAAAATTTGTAATTTGTTGAATATGTAATTTTGTGGTTCACCTGTACCAACGAAATCCACGAAAATTGGTATCCAACAAATAATAATGAATCCACAGTATATAAGTTACTATAAATTTGTAATTTGCAATCCCATATCCCTTGAAAATTATGAATGTTTATATTAGTTGTACGTCTTTGAGAAAAATATAAGAAACATTTTTCCTATTAAATGTTTTTGTCTATCCATCATAATTCATAAGAATCTGGTCTAGAAATATGATTCCAATGCTAGTAAAACCAACGGTGAAGATGGTCGTCCGTCCCCAATACTGTTAAACTTTGCACTTTATTTGCAAGTTTAAAATCTATTTTATTAAATCGTCACTGATTAGTCTTTTGTAGACGAAACGCGTCTCTGGCGTAAACATTTTCTAGCCTGGTATCCAGTCGGAATGAGAATGTTTTATTCGAAGTATCAGCCACGTTCGTTGACTTTTTATAGTTTTTGCATTGTACGAAAAATAAAAACCTGCAGGCAGAGAAGCATTCCTGGTGCTCATTGGTATTCTAATCATGTGATAAAAAACGTATTTTAACTCTGTGAACGGAGCTTTTAGGTGTTATGATAGGCTCTCATATTACTTTTTGAAAGAAAGACAAATATTTTTTTCGGAAACTGTGAATGGCACTTGGTCATTCTTTACAGTTTCATCAGGAGAGCGTTTTTGTTTGTACTGAGAAATTTATATTACATGTTTTGAAACTGACGTTTAGCTTTGTATGATTTAAACGGTTTTGTAAGACTATCCAAGCACACATGATCACATCTGTGGCATAGTCCTATAACACAATTCTATATACAACTTCTTATGAAATTCATAAGCTAAATTTCTTCTTGTCATGTTCTATAAATAATTTTTGGTAAACATTGAAACATTGATACTTTAAAAAGACATGAAAAAATTATATATTAATTGTTATTTCATTGACCCCTTAACTATACTCTGTAACATGCGCTTATTGTAAGTTATGACACGTTAAACTTGAAAGGTCACGTTGCGTATATATGAATTTTATTGTAAAGCATCGTTTCGGACGCTTAAATTTCGAAAAACAAAATGCATATGTCTAACTGACCACCCGCTGATGTTCTCAATGCATAATTGTTGCAGATGTCCATATCTATATTTCTTTAATGTGTATGAAATATTATTACGTTTAACAAACTCCAAGACCTGTGGCAATATTAAAATCCAAGTTTTGCTAGTCGATATTTTTTTTGCGGCATACAAGCTATTAAAAGAGAGGCGAAAGATACGAAAGGGATATTCAAACTCACAAGTCGAAAATAAACTGACAACGCCATGGCTAAAAAAGAAAAAGACCAACAGACAAACAATAGTACACAAAACACAACATAGAAAACTAAAGGCTGAACAACACGAACCCCACCAACAATTTTCGTGATTTTTGTAAATAAAATTATGTATAGAAAAATCAGATTGAATATATTGGTGATTGTTGGAGAAATTTGCATTGTTTTCTACTTACAAAAGTCGCGTAAATAAATCGCTTGCAAACCTTGGTTAGTTTGAAATAACTTCTATTTGTCATTAACAGTTAACCAGTATTGATGGAATAAGCTTAGATATATGTTGTTTTTAGATTTCTAATAGACAGATTAAGATGTGCAAACATATTGAATTTAAGCTGAGTATGGCTATTTATGCGCAACTCTTTCCAAAAATTTTGTAGATATAGTAATTAATAATATGTAGACATTTTCAATTTTGTGAAATATGCAAATGTCTACATGTTTACGCTGTCAAATAGGTATTTCTGCACTTCATTAACCAGAATACAAAATTCCCACTCTTAATCTTCTTTTCCCGCCTTTTCTTATGGACACATAATATTGCCGATCCAACATAAATTTTCCGGAGTCTTACACACCAGTTTCAAAGTTTTGTAACAGTTTCAAAGTGTTGCACGCAAGTTTTTGAAAGTCAGAGTCACGATTTTTAAAGTCGATCGTCAGAATTTAAATGTTATGCTAACGGTTTTAAACCTAGTGGGCATTATTTACCATACTTCGAAACGTTATGAATCTGCTGCCAGTCCAAATAATCTTTAATGAAATGTATCGATATAATCTAATGTTGGCAATGAAAATGTTGTAGTAGTACAGACCTTCTAAAATTCAAACTGACCACACGCACGATACACGCACGGACGATACACGCACGGTGAATGCACGATGAATGCACGGTGAATGCACGATCCACGATCCACTCATGATGAGCGATGAGCGTTACACGGAGGATTAACGAAAAATGAATGATGAATGATGAACGCACGATACACGCACGGTGAATGATGAATGATGAACGCACGATACACGCACGATGAATGATTCATTGACGAATTAACGATAAGCACTTAACACACGATTCGTAAAGTCATTTTATTTAGAACGGCATTTTAAATTGGTGTATGATAATTAAAATGTATAAAGGTATACAGATTTTAGATGTCTCGCTTTCAGTGTTGATTGGTCGGCAATTTTACTAAACATTCAATGTCGTAAATAAATTAATTGTAGTATATCGTTTAGTGTATTTCAAATATCAATGAGTGTTGTCAAATTATAAAACTCATCAGATAAAAAAATATTTATAATCCAGCCATTTAAAAGAGGGTTCTCAACCCAGGATAAAAGGGTGGTTTCAACCATATGTCCCCATTCAAAAGCATTTATCGTCCCCAGAACACCCTTTTTTTATCTGCCTTAATTTGTAACCCTAACTAATTTTTGATCGTTTGTTTTCGTTCAGAAATGTATGAAATATTTGCCGCTGGATATTACGCAGACATTAATCCCGGCGAGGAAGAACAAAGATTTGCTTCCGCAAATTTACAAATTTAATATTGTTGTGCTGATATTTTGAGTAATTATGTATATATATATTTATATGAAAAACGTGCATTTTGAATGCAACATTGCAAATAATACTTTTAAAATTCCCATTATAAAACTTAAGACTTTTTAGTATTTTGACGGGATAATTAAGTTTTGAGAATTTCCCGGTCCATAGAAAATACCCAAAAGAAAGCCCATTTAGATAAACAAATGTCTAAGATGGCCATTTCATTTAATATTATTTCAGAATGTGGTGTACACTTAATGATCTGAACAAGGATTTGTAGAATCTAAATTTACTCATGTCATGACATTGTGCTTTATTACTTATCAAATATGATTTCATGCTACAAAATGTCATTTCCGTATTTGATAAAAAATCAATTACTTGATTTTTAATATTTGTGTAATTACTAATCTAATTGGTTGACACGCGCCGATGTTGTCTACACGGTAAGTCTTGAAATATCAACGAATACGTGTTATATCTGCGTTCAAGCGTAACCGGGAGTTTAAGACGTGCTTTTAATTGGAAAGATAAAACCGATCCCGATGGTCCCTAATTAATTGCATATCACTAAAACGGAACCATATAGAACAATGACAAATTCAATATCAAAATGTCTGCGGACGAATTTTCGAGAATCAAAATTTTAAGTTTAAATAATTAGTCGTTATAATTCTATTACATGTAGTCTTTTTTAGTAATAAACACTTATGCTGTGTGTTTGTTTTTCTACATTGACTAGAGGTATTGGGGGCAAAACATGTTTAACCCCGCCGCATTTTGCGCCTGTCCCAAGTCAGGAGCCTCTGGTCTTTGTTAGTCATGTATGATTTTTATATGTTCCGAAGTTTAGTATGACGTCCATTATCACTGAACTAAAACACATTTTGTTTAGGGTCCAGCTGAAGCACGCCTTTGGGTGCGGGATTTTCTCGCTGTGTTGAAGATCCATTGGTGGCCTTCGGCTGTTTTCTGCTCTTTGGTCGGGTTGTTGTCTCTTTGACACATTGTCGATTTCCATTCTCAATTTTATTCAGTCGGTTGTCATTCTCTTTATCTCTCTATGATGTTTTTGCAAACAAAACAATTCGCAGAATTAATCTAAATTAGTCAGACATTAAACTCTCTCTTCTAAAACTTTTAGCATTAAAACCTAATTGCATGAAATTGAATAAGTATGTTATTATTCTCATAACTTTTCGGATGACCTTAATAATGTTACCTATAAAATGATTTTTGACAGAATTGTATATATTGTTGAATTCGTTCTTTTATCGACACATTAATTGCTGACGTAAAATGTTATTTTCGCGACGTCAAACTGCGAAATATCGGGGAAAAAATGCATTTTCGAGTGATTTAACCATAAGTTTAAAACGATCACATGGACCCCTCTTTTAAAAATGACATTTAATTGGCTTGATACTGTATGAAGATTATTCGTTCCAACTTTTATGAAGAAATCACCGATTTTTTTATAAACTAGATAAATATACAACAAAAATGCCGATTTTCTTCTAAAATCAATTTCTTTTAACAGAAATGAATTATTAACAAAGAATTGTTACACAAATGTAGAGCCCAATTTTATAACGAAGATATTACTAATCTCTTTACCAAAATCAGCATATGTTTATCTTTTGAAACAAAAAGTTAAGGATGTCTGTTCAAAGGACAGAAGTGTCCAAGAAACCGAAATTCTAAATAAATGTCGAAAAATTCAAACCCATTTATCTTTTAAATTTAGCACATAAATTATATAATTTTATTACATATTCAAATTGATTTTATAAAAATAGCTTGTATGTAAACTTTCGTAAAAATCACTGTGTGTTTAAAACTGTATCAAATGCCCATAATTGCCCTAAGCTAAATGTCATCGTCAGAATATGATGTTTGGATGGGGATTCATTATTTCTGTATTCTATCATTTTAGGTAATTTTTCTATTCGTTATACTTTTTGCCCATCATTCTTTATTCCTTATATTCTAGTACCTCATCATTCTCTTTTCTATATTTGTTTGGTTATTTTCTGTATTCTTTATTTTTTTGTCAATTATTTTCTATTCTGTAAACCCCATCCACACCCTCATGTATAATGGAAGACGATAAACATTTAAGTATACATACCACCCGTTGTCACTGCTCACCTGACCTACATACCACTTTTGTTATTTCTCACCTGGACACAGGACTTATATATATATATTACGTATATATAAACTAGTTACAATTGCATACTAATTATATATACACTTCTTTGTACTTGATTTTAATAATTGCAAACACTTTTATACCGATTTTCTGATAAGGGTTTAGTACTAAAGTAATAATTTTAATTCCGTGGGTATTGCCCGAGGAAATACGGTTTATTTAAGGGCTTACAAATCTTCATAGCTGAAATATTTTGATACTTATGCCACGAACAGATATATATGACAAACATTTTACATTTTTCAGTATATAAATTAAATTTTTTTTAAGAAACGTAGGTTTCAGCTACAACAGACTAAGTTATATTTATAGGCCGTACGACCTTCAATAATGAAAAAATACGGAAACCGTAAAGTCGGTTATAAAAGGTCCCGCCCGACATGAAAAAATATGAAACAATTCAATTGAGAAAACTAACATTAATTATGATATAATTATGAACATTGGCAATCATACCACATCTTCTTTTTATAAGGACGTACGTGTGTAGATTCTCGTCTTTTACTGTAAACGACAGTGTCCCTGGAGTCAAAACATACATTTTATTATTTAACCAATGTAAAGCAAAACAAATAATAAAATTGAGAATGGAAATGGGAATGTGTCAAAGAGACAACAACCCGACCACAGAACAGACAACAACAGAAGGTCACCAATAGGTCTTCAATACAGCGAGAAATTCCCGCACCCGGAGGCGTCCTTAAGCTGGCCCCTAAACAAATATATATATTATCCGTTTTGAGCTATAAAACCAAAGCAAGGATACAGACAAGACCTAACGGTTCACCTTTTATTATGTTGAACCAATTTGAGAGTCAAACGTAGACTACTACATGTATATTTGATGGATGAATCATATTCCCCAACAATGAAAGCTCGAATGAAAAGGAATTGGAATGATTTAAAACCAAAGTTATCAATGTACATGAACAGGCAAAAATGTACTCCATCTCATTCATTGGTGATTAAGTTGTATATCATATGATGTACGTATTACTAGACAAAAGTTGCTGGATCTTGATAGATGCATACGAAACTTCAATGAATTATTTGTATTTATCATATATTTTATTATATCCGATAAAAATGAGAAAAAAATCTATCGGATAAAAACTACTGGTTTTTCTATGAGACAAATATATCCTATTGAGTCAAATTTGTCCTATGGATTCGTAAAGGACAAAAATATCCCCAGTAACGGAACAAAAATACCCTCATGGTAAAAAAAAAATCTTCATTCTTTCATAACCCTAGAAGGTTAACAAAGTACTATTGTAAATTATTTTTTGAAATTAATCTTTTAGACATACATTAAAACGGTGTCCCGGAATTGCAATCATGAACACGATGAAAAGTTAATCCAAGAAAAGTGTTATATGTTTACTTTAAAAAAAATTAAAGAAATGATAATACCATTTATTTAACTATTTTATCAGAAAATAAAAAAACAAAAACAAAAACAAAACTGGATTTTAAACCCATAAACACAATTCCAAGTAAACAAAGTTCCTATATTAAAATCATTCTTAAGGAATACGTGATATATTTGCCTGATCTTATACTTGGTTCTTTACAAAATGCCTTCAAATACATATAATGTTTATTTTTATTTAATTTGCAACAAAACGTATTTAGCTTAGTTTAAATGAAAGCAAAGAACAGAGAATAAAAATATTGTTGAATAGAAAATACATATCCGTGTTAAATTCGCCTCAGTTTGTTAATTCAAATTTGACATCTAACTTCTTAATCCGCAATCGGCATTTACCCGACAACCTTGTATATTGTATTTTCTTGGTGGAATACCCTCATGTACATGTGACCATCAGAAACTGAGACAAATATGATATTTGTAATGGTATTTATCAAAACCTAAATGATTGAAAATATCTAAGTAGAAATAAGCGAAGAGTAATAATCTAACATTGTTCAACATTGGAGAAATGACTCAAGTTGAACGTTAATAATAAGATGTCCACAATATATGTACATGTATATTGCGATTAGTGCTGTAGTATATCAAAGATATTAAACGCCCGTTGAGGGACAAAAATTTGTCAGCTTAAAATCTAATTCTAACACTGTTGGTTTTAATTTTCAGACTCAATTATAGATTTAAGTAAAATTTATAGATTCAATGTTTTCCGATTCAATATTTTATCATAATCTCACCACATACAAACATAAATGAGATTCACAGAAATAAACATAAAACATTAAAACATGTGCATTGTATGCACCAATCGTAAAATGATTTATGAGAGACTTTTAAGACGCAATATATACATATATAATATTGTTATTGGTTTTGGCAACTATGCAGAAACATTGTCGTTATTAAATAAAATTATAAATTTTTCGCTATCTGATAATAGGTTAAAATGTTAATTAAAATGTATAGCTTAGTGTATCATGATTTGTCTTAAATCTACATATAATGGGCATTTTAAAAGGACATGAAGTTCATCTTCAATAGTAGAGCTATAGTTAAAACATGTCCTTTCGTGGACTTCTTTTCTTTCAAACCTCCCAGTTTCTATTTTTAGTGGAGCTACCCGCATCTAAATCTTGCAAAAGCACTTCTGTTCTTAATAGACAAAATATTTTTAACAAATAGTAGTTGTCCAATAGTATATTTTTTTAGCCAATTGATAACTGGTCCGCGGCATAACGCTCAGTTGAATAGAAATTCAAGTTTCAACTGTACTGTCGTAGAAATGTCATCATGTAATTGTTTGTACGTAGAACATGTATCGTTATATTAAAATTTGTCAGTCCAAGCCAAGACTCAATAAATAAACACGAAATATTAACAGACGATAAATAAATTTTACACAAAAAACAACGAATCCGAATAAACGTTATGTACGATAAGTTAATTTAAGAGTGCAAAAGAAAGTAAGTAAGAATGTAAATTTTATTTAAAGTCGGAACATATATACACACTAACAGATAAAATATGAGCTTTGATGAGCTCTATAACCGACTATCATATAAAAACCACAATGAATGAACGTTACACGATTAGGGATGAACGATTGACGAATGCACGTTACACGGTTATAAGCCTGAATGATTGATGAACGCACGATACACGGTTAAGAATGAATGATTGATGAGCGCACGTTACACGGTTAAGAATGAATGATTGATGAGCGCACGTTACACGGTTAAGAATGAATGAACGATGAACGCACGTTGAACGGAAAACACACGGAATGATGAATGATGAGCGCACGAACGGTACACGCACGATACACGCACGATACACGATGAACGCACGAAAAAATGGTCAGTTTGAATTTTAGAAGGTCTGTATGTAATAACAGAATTTTAGTTTTCGTCTCCACTATTAATAAACTATGCCTTGATGTTATCTTATCGAAAGCTTAAACGCGGAAAAGGTGTCAAGGGTAAACGATTTCAAGCTTAGGAGATAAATTATACAGATTTCAGAGCTCATGTTGTTTTTGAGTGATTATGACAGCATGAGCTCAAGGAAATCGTAATGTATTGATATTGATTTGGGTGACGTGTTCCACGCCAAAAAAAAAAAAAAAGTCGATTGCGTGAATTTACTGTTTATAAAACACTGAATTATTGTAAATACGATGTTTTGCAACTCCAGGCATAGGTGGACTCGCATATGCCACGATTATTTGGAAATTTGGTTTTCAATTTTCTTCAATTTCATGGTTTAGCTAGCTATAAAACCAGGTTTAACCCACAATTTTCCTTCGTTTGATTTTGTTACTTTTTATAGTTTTACCATTTTTTCAACTTGTCTTCGAGTATAGTATTATGTTTTATCTTCTTTTTCCTTTCTGATTTTGTCTTCCAACTTTTCGGTTGTGACCCCAATAATGAGTCTTATGTAGAAAAAATGCGCATATGTCATACTAGATTGTACGCTTTTGTATCGTTGATGATGTTTCACAACCATTTGGTTTTATGTCACTGTTGTTGGACGTTTTGTCCGATGTTATCATCAGCCCAGTCTTGTCGGTCATTTTCTGTATATTTGATGTTTATAATATGTTGAACCACTAAAAACAATTTGACAGAGTTTGTACCCGTGGAATGCATTTAAATGTTTCATAGTGAAGATAATTGTATAAGATTGTGAATAGAAATACTGTGTATTGAAAGTTCCTATCGTAAAATCCCTAATTGACGTTTGTACTTCTTCAAATGCAGTAATGTTTGCAATGTTTCTCCTGTTTAGTAAATTTTAAAATGATTCGTTATTGATTTGGGCGCCTCTGATGAGTCTAGTACAGTTCTCAGGTCTGACAACCGAGATTAAAAGCTTGCTTTTTTGCATGATGACCTTTGTGAAGCATAATAAATCGCGTTTATCAATGTGCACATATTTTACATAAGTGTAAAGTTGGAAATGTTCGCAAGTTGTTTATTCTCGCTAATTCCACGAATATGATGAAATCGCAAAAATATTCACTCTCGTAATTGTTTTTTTTACAAAAGATCAGAATCATAGCGTTCATAGGCAAAATAAAACATCGCAAACAGGCAAGGTTCTAAAGATCTCGAAATTAAAACTCTACGAAAAGAAACTGCTTTATAGTATAAGAGATGCTTTAGATATAAAAGAAGCAATTTTATCTATTGAATATTTATAAGACCATAATTGATAGATGATAAATTGGTTTGCTGAAGTATTGACTAGTACTTTGCATTTATTTATTTTGACAATTGCTTCAAATTCATCTTCACACAACACGCTGTGAAAAATGCATTAAGTACACACCTGATATTATATCATAGAAATGCATATTCATATCTCAAGACGGTTTGACGATATGCGCCTGTGTGGGTTTGGTACTCAAGATAAAAATACATAGCACTATTTTACCATTTAATACTCAATTTGTTTGGTGCAAAGGGTAAATAGATAACGGCATACTTTCAAGTGTTCGTTCTGCATAGAGCTCAAATAAGCAAACACTTATGACTTCATTAAAACCAAAAGAATGGTTTTAACAAGAAAAGATACCCGGTTATCATATGGACTCCCAGTAGTGACTGAGGCTGCAACTTCCTACACAGAGTTCAAAACCGAGCAAACTATTCATTTTGAATGAATACGACCGTCTTGTGCTTTTCTTTGAACTGATCTTTTTCACTGACAAAATTATCTTTGCTTTGACTCAGTGCTGATTATCACAAAAAAGCTAATGAAAGAAGGAATGGTACAAATGTGTAAGTATAAGCAGTATTAACAAGATTTAAGTACCAGAAAGTATACTCTACCATTCTGTCATGAAATAGCACAAATTTAGTAGAGAGTATTCATGTAAAAGCAAACTGTAAACATATTGTTTTATTGTAGCGCAACATGACTTTGGTTTTTACCTGAAACAACACATATTTTGATTTTATTTCAATCGATTGAAAAAAAGAGACGAGTTTATCGAAATATCCGCATAGTGTTCTGAAAGTACAGTAACGTCATCCTTTATCAAATGTTGAAGTCTCAAGGCTGTGTTTTAATGCACGTTTGCATGACAATCATTTTGCAAAAGTTGTTTCACGTCGATACAATTCTAGCATCAAATGATTTTATGATATCTCTGCAGGAACAAAGAATTTGTAATAATTGAATAAAAATGAAAACATAAAGATGAAATGTTGAACTTTAATGTATGTTTGAATGCAAATGATTATGCAATACTTTTTCTCGACGATCCAGTGCTAGCATAGCATGTTTTAATGAAATCTCATCTAGAAAGAATTTGTAATAATTGAAGTACCATGGCATGATATAGATTGAACGCTAAATTGTAATCTCAAAATACATTTTTAATGTCATAGATAATTAATCTAACGTAAAATAGTGTACCCAAGCGTATAATAGTATTTTTAGTTCTAAACATGTTATAAGTCTAAATGGTTCGAAATAATATAAACAGTTCGGCCAAATGGTACAAAATGGTCTTGCAAATAGGTACAAATGACAAATTTAGTTGTGGAACGAAATGGTTAAGGTACGAAATGACGAATGAAAAGTCATGATACTTGGTTTTTACGTTCATCCGCGTCTTTTGAGCAAAAAAAAAAAAAAAAAAAAACATGTCAGTTATGGTATACATATAGTTTCCATAAGGTGTTCTTGCAAAATTAAGACGTTTATGATAAAACCTGTCGCTTATAACTTAGTGAAAATATGCCTGGTTTAGTACTAGTATCTTGTGTTTTGCGGTTACATGGATAGATATTGTAGCAATGCCCTACATATTGTAGGCAAACTAAGTTAAGTTAAAGAAATAAGGGTGTTTTTGTATATATTATATTAAAGTAGCGTTTCCAAGTTTTATCAGAGTTCGTTTGCTTTATTAACAACGAAACTGCATTTCTGTCAGGGGAGATAAAATGTAAATAAATGTTTTCAATTAAAAAAGAGCTTATTTCATCTATTTAATTTCATGAATTCGATTGTTTTACCAAAATCCGGAAAAGTACAGGGAAACATAAGTTGGTAGACCCATTGTTTGTGTTCTGTTATTACTTTCTGGCGATTTTCTGAAATATGTCCACAAATAACTTATCAGTTTTTTTCGATCGGTTTTTATTGTGTTCGACAAAGAATATTTTCCTTTATACAATCTATGAAATTCTTAACCCTATATATTCAGAAAATTAAGAATATGTATAGCTAACGTCTTTCAGAATGTGAAGAACTATCTTTCGAACATAATGTATTATGTTTGTTTTACTTTTAAGAATAAGTTTTGACGCAGGTTTAGAAATCTGGTTTCCTTACTTTCCTATTCGACATTTAAACTCCCTAGCATGAGTATTGTCCGTTATCAATGCGGAATCTATGAATACGTAACCAAGCCCGATCGGCATTGTAACGTCAAATCTAATGTTTTTTATTGTAATGTGGTCTCGCTCGCTTCACGTTGACCTCTTGCTTCAAATTCTTTGAAAGGTATGTAGGTGGCCAGGTTCAAGGCATAATTTCTAGCACTATTCCACCATATCCTCTTTTTAGTTGCAGTATAAGTTGCACGTCCGTTCTTCATTTCGGTCTACTCACTTTTTAGAACTTTCCCAATGTATTTATTGTTAATGAACTTGAATGAAATATTTACAACATGACGTTATATCGATCATTTTTCCACCTTTATTGGCTTAAATGACGCGTAACAAATAGCTATGACGACATTGCTTTTTAGCATTTCTATTTCTAGCGAAATTAGGGATGTTGTTTTTTGTGTTTTCATGGGATTGAGGATGTATACGGTAGGGGTTACGTTAAATTCCCTTTCCTGTCCAAGTATTTGTTCACGTTAATAAAAAAAAAAAAAAAAAAAAAAAAAAAAAAAAAACATCATCAATACATCAAAATACAAGTAGAAAAAAAAAAGACTTCATGTATATGGTTCGTTCGACGAACCCTTTTCTGGATCTACTTCATCAGGAACGCTCATTCCCAATATTTGAATGTATAAGTCTTTGCAACTGTAAGGAGTTAATTGACCGAAGGGGTCCTAAAATTAAAAGTAAAATCCAACTTTAGTGAACATTGCCTGATGAGGTTAGTTTTTTGAATAATTTCTGAATATATCTATCGCAAATTTAAAAAGGTTTGTTTTCCGAGTTAAAAATCATGTCAGAACCGAATCACAGACTATTGCGCCGATGAAATCCACCTGCAGCGGAATCGACCCAGTGTTAGTCAATCATTAAAACGGAATATTAAGTCAATATATCGGAACTATAAATAACTATCATACAAGATGGAAATTAAGCTAGCTATAAAACCATTTTTAAAGGTTTAACTCAAAGTATTCTTTGAAAAATGTCTTTACCAAATAAGAAATATGACGGCTGGCTTCCGTTCGTTCCGTTGGTTGATATAGTCTAAAGTTTTTCAGGGTTTCTGGGCTTCCCCTTTCTGAATTTACCTTGGAGTTAATACCTTTTGAAATGCAAATTCCACTATACAATTTGGTGAAACCGAAGTGCTTTTGTCGAACCTTTCATGCAAAAGATTCCTTCTAGTATGCCATCATTTATCAAAGAAATCATTTTAGGAAATGCAAGGTCTTGAATATAGCAAACTATGCAGTCACTGTGTAAAATATGTCAGCTATGGTATAAATGTAGTTTCTATAGCGTGTTCTTGCAAAATGAAAACGATAAGGATAAAACCTGTCAGTGTTAACTTTGTGAAAAGTAAAATAACAAAAATACCGAAATCCAAGGAAAATTCAAAACGGAAAGTCCCTTATCAAATGGCAAAATCAAAAGCTTAAACACATCAAATAAATAGAAAACAAATGTCATATTCCTGACTTGGTACAGGCATTTCCTTATGATGAAAATGGTGGATAAAACCTGATTTTATAGACAGCTAAATCTCCCACTTGTATGACAAGTCGCATAAAATTCAATTATATTGACAACAATGTTTGAACAAAACAAACAGACATAAAAGGTCAAAATGTCAAAAATAGGGGTACAGCAGTCAACATTGAGCTATAATCTTAATCACTATAAATCAATCAAATACGTCAACAAAGAAAATCAAAATGGCATAAAGACAAAGCACATAAGTAAAAATGAAAGACAAGAATACAAAAAATGACCATAGCACAATAACACAATGGCGGGATGTATAAGTACCGAACCACGCCAAAAGGATATCAACTATATTAAGTTTAGTACTAGTATCTTGTGGTTTTCGGTCACATGGATAGATACTGGAATATGATAGCAACCTATGCAGTCAATGTGTAAACGGTGAATTTAAGGAAGGTATATTATCAAATTACAGCAGTACCAAAAAAAAAAAAAAATAATAAAAAAAAAAAAAAAAAAAAACAACAACACTAGGTACTGTGCTGTGCGTTTATTAACTTGATCAATTTGTTTTAATAATGACGGGAGGATTTGATCCGCCTATTTCTTTTTAATATAATGTATAATATGGATGCTTTGGCATAACATTTACGTATTACGTTAGTATATATGTGATTTAGAAAAGAATGGTCATACCTTATGAAAAGTGAAGGATTAACAGTAAACGTGTTCATTACCCCGACCATACGCGTATGGTCGAACCATATGAGTATATACCCATATGGTCATGACCATACGTGTATGGTCCAAATACTCATATGGTCCGGAACACCAAATATAAAATAATAAAATTATGTATTTCAAATATTGGGTTGAAAGAGAGGCGAAGATACCAAAGGGTCATTTTAACTCATACGTCGAAAATTAACTGACAATGCCATGGCTAAAAAAGAAAAAGACAAACAGACAAACCACAGTATACAAAACACAACATAGAAAACTATAGACTGAGCAACACGAATCCCACCGAAAACTGGGGTTGATCTCAGGAACTCCGGAAGGGTAAGCAGATCCTACTCCACATGTGGTACCCGTCTTGTTGTTCATGTTAGTACAAACCCGGTAATAAGTCTAATTCGGTAGGTAACATTCGCGGAAAAGGGGACGGAATTGTAGTTACGACATTTGGAACATATCCGTTATCATCTGTGAAACGGACATTATTCCATAACGGTCAACCAACTCGTGATGGCGTCTTGAAAATTTACGAAGGAATGATATCATCTTCACCACTTTGAAATCTTGGTTCAATAGCTTCCTTGTCAGCAGATACACTATTTCAAGGAAATCATGATAGGAAATACAAGCCTTGGAATATCGTATCAACTTGGAGATACATACTCTGTATGCAGGCGCTGCTGGAATGTTGCTACATAGAAATCTTTGTTAACTAAATATCAAACCTTGTATACGACTGTTTTGTTTTTAAGAAAGAACGCAATTAGACAAAAGATGTTGGTTCAAGGGATAAATTACACGACAAAATAAAATAATGCACGCCTAATAACGTATTTATATGAAATCAGTTAATTTCATTTAAATGTATAGTGCTGAAAATTAAAGGTACGTTTTCTACAAACAAAATGCCTTGAATATGACCAGTATCATGACTTGTTTTACGAATAATATGGACCTGACACATCAAAGGTAATTCTAATCAAGGTTTTTCACGTAACCCAGACTTTATTTTGATTCTTATTATATATATATATTTATTTTTCAAGTCTCTTCAAGAAGGTATATGCTACATGTAAAAATCAAAGTAACCTTAAGCAACACATATCTGGCCACCATAAACTATTAGGAATCGATAACATCTTCCCATACCAAATTATCTTACCAAAAAGCCACGATTCCTCCATTAGGGAGATAGGCTGAATTTAAGATTTCAAAAAGCAGTATGTGAGCGGATATAGGATTTTCACCATTAAACCCATTGGAAAGTATTGTTTATAAAAGTCAAAGGTCAAAAACAAAAGGTATCTGCGACTTGTTTTTTTTTAGAACTGCATTTTACCTTGGAAATCGATCGTAAAAGTTAGAATCATTAAATGATGGGAAATATTTGGGACATGAAGCCGAAACTTTGTTGTGCTTTAAGACATCCGTTAGGGAGATAATATTCATCGTAGGTTCCAGAAATATTGTAAGTGGGCCTAAAATAGTAACTACCAGTCGTATAAATCTAAGGACAACGCTATTGGAATTTTTTTTTATATGTGATCTTTACAAAATCAAGACGATCTGTCTATTTTAAAAACAAAAGCTAACGAAAAAGACGTTTTAAGACTTCAAGCCTAATAGCTATGACTGAGATAGTTATCTTTGAATGAGCCAGAAATGTTCTAAGTGACCATTACTCGGAAACTTTAATTCGTAGGCAACAGTTGTCTTCGCCATGTGACTCCTTGGGAAATGATCTTTTTGAAAGGCAAACAATAAAAGTTCAACGTTAAAGATTGTTTTATTCACGAAGAGGTGTATGCAATGGAACGACTTTGTTTGGGTTTATACTAGATTAGATTTATCACCGAATTTGTACTTACACAACGGGTGCCACATGTGGAGCAAGACCTGTTTACCATTCTGATCACTCTCGGTTTATGATTGGGTTCCTGTTGCTCAGTCTTTAGTTTTCCATCTTGGTCGTTGAAGACTGTTGTTTGTCCTTTGGTCGTTTTGTACTTTTGCCATGACAGTGTCAGTTTGTCTTCGACGTATGAGTTTGAATATGCTTGAAGTATCTTTCATCTCTCTTTTCTGAATTATCTCAGGTCTGCCGGTTCTCATAAAATACATCGAAGAGATTTTCTGTGACGAAAAATTGCTCTTTTATTCTATAGTCACCGTTGCCTAGCGCGTTGTATAGTTTGCTCCAAAATGTTAAGTTGTAATGAATGATTGGTCTGGCAACAGCAACCAACAGTTTTGAATATAAGACATTTCAGTGCATATGTTCCGGACCATATGAGTATTTGGACCATATGAGTATACACTAGTTAGGGTATTAACGGGCAGGACCATATGAGTATTTGGACCATATAGATATTTTATTCAAATATGCATTAGAAACGAATCGATAATACAATACAATAAACTTAACAAAAAAAAAAAAAAAAAAAAAAAAAAAAAAAAAAAAAAAAACAAAAAAACAAAAACAAAAACAAAACAAAAACAAAAACGTTAAATATTGATATCACAGTTAGGGTGATCCACACGGTACCATAGCATTTGCAAGTCTTGATTTTGCACGATCCTATGCAGTTACACCTTTTGCTTGCGAGTAAAAAGGTAGCCTTCTTAGCAGCTGCGTGCAGTCATACTGAGGTCTTGGACCAGTCCGATGTGTCTACGGTATTTTAAAGAAGATTTAAGTCTCCAATATCGTAACATGACTGCAGTACACCATATTCACAAGACAACTAAAAAAAGGCCGGTGACGTCATCTACTTTACACAATAAACGTGGTAAATCACTAGACGCCCTGTTAACTACCGGTATACGTAAAGAAAAACAGCTT
The DNA here is from genome assembly GCA_017311375.1 of Mytilus coruscus. Taxonomy (NCBI): domain Eukaryota; kingdom Metazoa; phylum Mollusca; class Bivalvia; order Mytilida; family Mytilidae; genus Mytilus; species Mytilus coruscus. The sequence continues at coordinate 17,214,008 of CM029604.1, forward strand.
CCTTTTACAATATGCGCATTTGATTTTGATATCTTCCTATTGTATTTACGCACAGAGTTTTGAACAGAATTTGTATAATTTTTCTCCACTTGTTGCCTTTTTTGTCAAGTTTTGAGTCGGCATCTGTCAACGACAACGATTCAGATACTGTGTCAGTTTCTTCTGTCAAAAGATCATTCAAGATTATGCAATCGATATCTGTCTCCAAATCAATCCGCCTACGTTTTGCTACAGAATGCACTTCTTCTTGGACTTGAGAGTCTATGTTATGATCTGACGGTGAATAAACAATATTAGAGTTATTGTTCGTCTCTGAGTCAATGTCCGACTGTGAGTCATTATCCGTCTGTGAGTCATTGTCCGTCTGTGAGTCTATGTCTGTCTGTGAGTCAATGTCAGTCTGAGATTCATTGTCCGTCTGTGATTCATTGTCCGGTTGCGAGTCAATGTCGTTCTGAGAATCATTGTCCGTTTGGGAGTCATTGTCCGTTTGGAAATCTTTGTCCGTTTATGCGCCAATGTTCGTCTTGGAGTCGGTCTCCTTAGGTAAGACACTGTATGTCGGTATATCATCGCATATAAACCCTTCAATGGCTTCTTCATTAACAAACTCGTCCGTTGCCTGTGTTCCTACAAAGACTCCATCGTTTGCCTTTTGGCCAAAGACCGCTTCATACCGGGTTACCTTTATACTTGAATGATGTTTCTTGTTCAAAAAGTATTGCGCTTCGTACAAATGTTTAAGCCAACCAGAACCAGGTTTTTCTAATCGTTTTGCGGTAAGTAGTCCATATAAATAATTATGCACTAGCTCTACAAGACCTTGAGTACGGTGATGTCTAGGCCTACCAGTTATAATCTTGACATTTCCATCGGGCCAAATCTTAATTGTTTCTCTTATAATATCATTGCAGAATTCATGGTCATTGTCATGTGGTAAAATGAACGGAAGTCCGATGACCGAAAATTCGTGTTCAATTAAGATTATGTACGACTTCTATGGCAGATTTACGTTCCTGGGGCAAAAAAAAAAAAAAATGGAAAAGTAGTCAACGTATTATCCAATCCAGCAAAATGGACCATCAGGGTCTGCACGCTTGTCAACTAAATCCAACTGACCCTTATGCATAAAATGTTTGAATGAAATTGGTTGTAATGGTGCTATGTTATTTTGTGGTTTCTTACATGCACAAATCACACATCCTTTAACAACATCTTTGAATAATTCATGATACCCTGTTTGATACCGAGTTCCTTCGTGGACTAGCTTTAAAGTTTTGAATATATTTTGTCTGTCCCTACACGACACCAGTGTGCAATCAGGCCTGGTCTTTCACATTCCTGAGAAAAATAACGAAAGGAAAGTATAAAAAGTAAGATAGCAAGAGGTGCAGAATGAATAAAAAAAAATTGTTGAAGGCCTATAGTTGCTAACCTCTACGTCATTTGGCCTCTGGTGGAGAATTGTCTCAATGGCAATCAAACCATATATTCTTATTTTATAAGAACATAACTAAAAGCATAAGAGTATGATGAGCTGTTCTTTGTACAGCTATTATAAATTATATAAAATGCGACGACAGCAAGTAAAAAAAAAAAAAAAAAAAAATGCTAATTATATAATGTTTCAAAAGTGAGCAACGTTGAAATGTGTCAATTCTAACCTCTTTTATTGGAACCTACTTGTTCTCCAAACCTTTAAAAGGCACAAGTTACCCTCTGTCTTTCACATATTATCTAAATCTGAGTGTATCCTTTTTGTCCTTCTCAGTGTCTATTAATAGACTCTTTATCATGTCGACTTTTCGTCAGTTAGTAAAGCAGTTCACTTCTTGCTTAACAGTTCACTAAGGTATTTTTGAAGTTATTTTCCCAGTCGACATATTTGCCATTCATTCTTAATACAAATCGGTAATGCCCATAGGTATAAAATGTGTTAACTATAATTTTAATTAGTGAGTTAAATTAACTGCTTCTCTTTATTTAATCCATCTTGTAATAATTATAATATAATCAAATTACCCTAAATTCCATTTTATTGCGGCCTTTTCAATGACGTGACAATTAAAAGGTCATACCTTATGAAGAGTAAAGGATTAAAAGTAAACGTGTTCATTACACCGACCATACGCGTATGGTCCAAATACTCATATGGTCCGGAACACATACACACTGCTGTTTTGTAAAATACTGATTCATACAATCTGTTTCTGTAGCTTATCAAAATGTGAAATTAAGCCATTACTCCTGTTGAAATAATTCGATATATGTTTCTGAATATAAAATAATAATATTATGTTTTTCAAATACGGGGCTGAAAAGAGGCGAAGATATCAAAGGGTCATTTAAACTCTTAAGTCGAAAATAAACTGACATTGCCATGGCTAAAAAGAAAAAGACAAACAGACAAACCATAGTACACAAAACACAACATAGAAAACTATAGACTGAACAAAACGAATCCAACCTAAAACTGGGGTGATCTCAGGTGCTCCGGAGGGTTAGCAGATCCTACCACATGTGGCATTCGCGTGAAAATGGACGAAGGATTGTATTACGACCATTTGGAACATATCCGTTAATCATCTTGTGAGAACGTTTCAACCAACGCGTGATGGCAGTCTTGTAAAATTTACGATGGAATGATTTCATCTTCATCAGCTTTGGAACTCTTGGTTCAATAGCTCCTTTTAACAGAAACAACCTCTATCAGTTTGAAATCATTAGATAGGAAATTACAAAGCCTTGGAATATCATGATCAACTTGGAATACAATAAAATAATGCAGCGCTGCTGGAATAGTTGTTACATAGAAATCTTATGTTAATTTAAATATCAAACCTTGTATACGACGGTTTTTCTTTAAGAAAGAACGCAGTTAGACTAAAGATGCTTGGTTTCAAGGTAATATGACCTACAACATACTAATTAATAATGTTCACGCCTAATAACATTATTAACATAAGCCTATTCTATACCAGCAGAAGGACCTTCTATCAATTATCGGAACAAATACCCTTTGATTTCAGCATACATTTTTTCTGATAAAATAGCAACGAGTAACGAACAATTCTCTTTCTTAATTTATCAAATAACTGATTAACAGTCTAAATCTTGTACATGAAAACATGTTTGAATTAAATGATTTTTGTCAGTCATAATGTCTTTTTCGTAGGAAAATTAGTGACTTAATCAAAAGAACAGAGACTTACGCGAAAGATTTGATTTATTAAATTAAAAAAAAATAATAATCAGCAGAATCACTCAAATAAAAAAAAAAAATTACAAATTATTTAATTGTAATTAGAATAAAAATAATTGAATTATAATAAAAAATTTAAGTTGCCCTGTTCTTTTGTTTCAGAACTGGAAACTATGATTCTAGTACGGACTGCTTTGCATTTGGCTTATTATAGTGTGATTCTTGGTATGCAATCTTTGGTCAAAGGTTGATGCCGTTTAATGGATTTTTTTTTCAACATAGAGATAAGGACTAATAAAAATAACTGTCAGCCTACTGGTTTTGTCTTTTTAATATAATATTCAATTATTCCGTCTGAAGCAGATAATAGCTTTCAAAATAAATTCTTAGAAATAGTATTGAAAATCAAATAAAAAGTACAAATTGAATTTTATCAGTTTATCACCGGAGAAATCAAAGTCAACAGCTTTATCTCTTAAATGAAATTTAACTATTGTTTTCATAAAAAACAAAAATGTGTATTTTATTTTCGCTTAATGATTTGCTTGAAAAAGTTATTTCAAAAAACGAGGGTGTATCTTGGTAAAACATCAGAGTAAACAAACCAAGAAATATCAGTATTTTTCTTAAGTGGAATCTTCAGATCATATGGTAATTCGATAGACAACAATCGATAATAAAATTTAATCTGGCAGGTGTTTATTAATCGAGAACTTAAATAAAGGATTTGAAGAGATCGTAATTTTATCAAGGATATTATTTGTCTTCGTCTTTCATTTTTTCTAGCTTCAATATTGTTGGTTCATTCGAAACGCCTTGGTTATATCTTGAATTCTATATGTATTCAGCTGGATTTTCAAGAAAACATACTACCTTGATCGTAAAAAAATGAATGTACTGTTTTCCATAAAAGACAATATTTGCTCGGAACTTTGTTAATTGCTTAAAAACTGAAAGTAAAGTTCAAGAATTGTTAAGGTGATGACCTCTTGTGTCAAATATCGTCGATAGCCATCACTTTCAGGAAAGTGGAATTAAGGATTTACTTTTGAATATTTCAAAATAAAACAAAATAAACAGATGAAAAATGAAGTTCTTAATATCTGCATCATATTTTTAATTATTTCCAAGTCACAGTCACTGTGATTCGTCATAAATGACAAAAGCGATGTGAGAGATACCAGATAGATGTTTTAACTCATAAGTCGATAAAAAAATTTAACTGATAATGCCATGGCAAAAAAAAAAAAAAAAAGAAAAACGACCACAAGCTAACAGAAGCATATAAAGCACAACATAAAAAACTAAAGACTGAACAACAAGAAATCCACCAAAAACCAACAACGTGCATAAACAACAGCTGACTAGCTAAAGCCTTGGTTGAAGACGACCTGATCAATTCCAATGAAAACTACTACTTGTCGGTTAAATAATATCGAATACACTAAAATCTATCAAGGACAAAGTATGTGTATTTCCCAGTATCATTATGAAAAAAGTGTAAACATTATTTTCAAAACTTTAAAACAATATTGTTATGCTGCGGTGGCATTTTTTTTCTTTGTACTCAATAATGAATCGCAGTTAATTTCAATAGTTACCTTGGATATTTATAATAAAGACACTTCCGGCTGTTAAAATTCCATTCAATTTTATGACAGAAGCCAAACGACCATACATTGTTGGATCAAGTAGAGTATGAGCTATCACATTGTACATTTTTAACAATCTAGAGAAGAGGGTTTTTAATTGTCATTTTACTGTGTAAGAAAGTATAGATAAATTATCCTAATGCGTTTTGTTTTAACGATTATATAGCAACTATGACATTGGAATCAACCTGTAATTCAGTAGGTACAAAACAACTTAAGGTTCATTAATACGCTTGAATAAATTTGAACAAAAGACACGAAACACCTCTCTTTTCAGACTATACATATACCTATACTTATGAAATTTTATCTCCATCCTAATGAACTATTCTTTTCAGCCTAAATTAAATAACATTTTGAGACATATTATTAAAACAAAAACCAATACACCCTCATGAATTATGTTCCGCACACTTAGCGTCATTGTAAAGAATGCCAGAACCTATCAGAATGCCGATACGATGATTGTTTTCTTAATGCAACAACAATTGTTAAATGTCAAAATCACGTGCCGTTTTTATACTTTTCCATGTACAACAGTGTTAGTTAAAAATAGTATAATCTATAATAACTTCGATAACAGCTGTGGGTACTAATAATTAGTTAAACTACAAAAACTAGTTATGTCAGTTATAAAGATTATTCACAAACATCAAATTATGTTAACATCAAAAGATGTTACTCGGAATTTGATATCAGAAACACCTTAAGGCTTGCAATTCTTCTTTTACAGAACACTGTTTTTTTTCCGTTAGATCTCACGACGATTAAAATTGTATTAAAAGGCAGAAAGGTTGATAGCCTTTTGTTATCTTTTTTTTTTATAAAACTTGTTTTTGCTTTCAAAATATATTTTATGTCTTTTTTAGTCCTAAGAACGTAAAATCCTGTTGGCATTTTCATACAATGTTTTCTTATCCATTTGAAGATAACACTTTATATATTACGAAGCGGAATTCCGAAACAAGAACGTTCAAACATAATTATTGGATAACCACGGGTGCGTATATACGTCGAACCATAAGGAAATTTATGACAGAAAAAAAAAAAAGACCAAATTCTTCTAAAGTCAGCTTTGCTGGGGTGTTAGAACTTTACTTTATATAAGTATAATCACAGAAATTATAGCTAGTTTGTCCATGGTGATATATAAAATGGTGATCAGCTTGTTTGTTTTAATTGCGTTGTAGTTCATTTGAAGAACAATCTCAAAATTGATATCACCCTTTAAGATAACATAAGTTTTCGGATAAGATTTCATATGTTAATTCTTTTAATGAATATTTAAAAAAAAAAAAAAGTTAAGATAATAAATGAAACACAAGAATTTAACTAAAATTTTATTTGAAGAATACAAGTCGTTGAAATGAGAGAGAGAGAATACCAAAGGAATATTAGTAAAATAACCCGAAGAAAAACAAACAATACAATGACAAAAAGAAAAAAAGAGATGACGTGACAAAAAACAGCCCAGAAAAAGACCACATAGAAAACCAAAGACACAACCGAACAAACTAGCTATTGACAAAAAAATAATTACATTTGACGTATTCTTAATATTTATTTACACATGGTTTTTTGTATGGTTCTTAGTAAAACTTGCTTCTTTTCGCAGATATCAAATTGGATTTGTATATTGCATCTGAATTAGACATGCTCAGAAGCAAAATGTGGGACCTAAAAAGAACTAAAACGAAAATGGATCAGATGGGCTACAATGTTCAAAACTAATCAACAATAACATTTTAGTGTCACTCATGATGTTGAAGATTAACGTGTCATCATTACATGCATGTATTCTATCTTTGTACACTGCAAATTGACGGTTTATGTGATTATAGGAAATGATGAAAGGAAACTACTACGATATAGCATTTAGAGATAATATAAACTTATTTTTTTCTCCTGATTTACCCTGTTTTTAAAAGTAGTAACCTCGCTCTTATACTAACTTTTCTTAATACTGGTAATTCCATATCGTGATTCATAATTCGTGATAACGTTTCCGTTCAAGGGAAACTTGAAGCTACAGTGTGATTAACAGAGGAAGATGCACTGCATAATCAACATGTGTCTTCCCATTTTTCGCTTCTATACCAGAAACAATAATTCCTTGAACATCAACTATGAGTTACAGAATTCTAATCATACACAGAGAGATAGAGAGAGTACATCAATTGTATCCATTATCAGTAGTCAGACTAACGTTTTTTCATAATTCATTGAATTCCCCTCATGAACGTTAAGGAGGAAAGCCGGTTAGGGGTTGGTTGAGCACTCACAAACGTCTTCAACCCTTCTATATTATGATGTATTTTTTTTATTATTGAAGTTATCAAATTATCAAGTTTTGAACATTGCTTCTGTGTTTTTGTTGTTGTATTATGAACTAGTGATTTAATATCAACTTGGATGCATCATACATGTCTGACACGTTTTTCTTGATCCATGAATGAAGTATAATTTGCAATATGAATGAGTTATATCTTGGTATATTACATAGGCAATTGTCTATTTATAAAGACCGTGTGTTGACATATAGATATAGTTCAGTTGCAGTATAATTGATGTATTACCGCGCCAACCTTGAGAGAATGTAAGTCCGTTAAAATAAAATTCATAACTCTCAAAATTGCCCTAAGACAGATAAATCACCATGTTTAAGACTTCTTTAACTAAATGGTTTAAAACATGATTTATTGATTTATATTTTCAAAAAGTTGTGTATCAAGTGTTTTGAGAAAAAATCATTAAAACACATGAAACCTTCAACACGGAGCAAAACAACCATAATAATTGTTTTATATCATTCTGATATGCACTTCATAACTGAGAAACAGGCTATATTTGCACTCATTTTTAGAATTCATTCATACATTTTTGTATAATTCAAAATTATAAGTAAATTGTGTGTTCTACAAGGATCACCAGTCCTTAACCTTTCATCTGATACCTTAATTACTAAATATGTACTACATAGTTTAAGATTTACACCTATGCGAAGGAACAATTTTGTTTTAAATATGTACTACTTTCCAGTATGTTCTTTTTTGACCGGGCCCGATTAAGTGGTGTTACATCTTACAAAGTCTATCCAAATTAATTTTGCAAAGAATTCCGCCCAAGCCGGTGCTAGGGGCTATCTTAAACTTGCAGTGGGGTGAGAGTTGTTTTGCTCCGTGTTGAAGGTTTCATTGTGACTTTGAAATGAAGAACAGCAATAAAAGCGCTTTTTGTGTGTTTTTTTTTGCTGTGTATATACTGATTTTGTGTCATGGATTGATACCCCATAACCCTTGTGTTTAAAAACCAGGTATCATGTGTTTTAATGATTTTTTCTCAAAACACTCGATACACAACTTTTGAAAATATAAATCAATAAATTATGTTTGGGGGATTTTTTCCCTTTTCTTCCTTTTTTCCTTTTTTTCTTTAAAATTTTCCATTTTAAGTTGGTTATTTCTGATTTATATTTAAAGGCAAATAATAATGATATGGCAGGAGATACACACCAAACAGGATATGTAAATTATTATATAATAAGTATTGTGCAATAGCAAGAAATTTTCAATTGCACAGTATTGCGCAATAGCAAGAAATCTTCAATTGCACAGTATTGCGCAATAGCAAGAAATATCCAATAGCACAATATTGCAGTTGAACCATAGTTGAATAAGAAAAGTTTAAAAATTCACACATTAATTTATAGTTTGATAATTTCTTTTCAACAATCTTAAAATCATTAATAATGCTTTAAAACTGGTAAGGAATATTTACTTCATCATGTTCATATTACTATTATATGTCTGCACAGTCTGACACAGACAAAAAATGCACTATCTTAAATTAGAATCAATGTCAAGTTCCAAACAAACCAAACCAAAACCAAAACCAAAAAAAAAAAAAAAAAAAAAAAAAAAAAAATGAAAAATCGACACATTCATATATAGTTTGATAATTTCTTTTAAATCATCTTAAAATTAATAATGCTTTCAAACAGGTAAGGAATTTCTACAGCAAGACTTCATCATGTTCCTGTTACTATTAAATATGTATGCACAGTATGACACAGACAAAAAGTGTAATGTCTTTTGGCAAATCAAAAGTTCTTCATAGCTTCAATGAACATTACACTGAACAGCAAATCTGAGGACTTACCTTGTTTGTATGTGATACTTAAGCTTCACAAAATTCCGTACAAACAAAAGTACATTGCAGGCTCATCTGCACGTACTACAAAGGGATTGTCCTTTAGATTGACAATAATTCTGTCCGCAGTGAAAGAGGGTCTTCAGCAGTACTGTGAAACTGTTTACTCGCGTAGTGGTATTAACCATATGTTGATTCTAAAAAACTGCAAAGAACTTCTGGATAATTTCAAATCTCGATCATTCCCTGAAATTAATTCTATAAAAACTAATTTTTCAACCCTGTATACCACCATTCCCCATGTGAAATTGAAAAATCGTCTAAAAGAAATAATCCACAATGCTTTTCAATATAAAAATGATGGTAGCAAATGATATAGATTTTTGAGATACCGCACGGCATATGTTGGTAATAATGGAAAACAAGGCAAAACATGCTCCAAAGAGGATCAAGTGATCAGTATGCTGGAGTTTCTTTTTTTTTTAATTTGGAGGTAGAATTTTTCAACAAATTGCCGGCATTCCTATGAGAACGAGCTGTGAGCCTCTCCTTGTCGACCTCTTTTTATTTTCATATGAGTCGTAGTTCCTTCAGACACTATTCAAAAACAAGAAGATCAAAGATGCCAGATCATTTAATTTCACATTTAGATATATTGATGATGTTCTTACAATTAACAATCAAAACTTTTCTGATTGGGTTCCATTTATATATCCTCCAGAACTAGGAATTAAAGAAACAACAGACACGGCTTCCTCAGCTTCATGTTTAGACTTATACCTCCAATTTGACATAATCGGTCATCTCAATACTAGAATCTATGACAAACGAGACGATTTTAATTTTGAAATTATCAATTTCCCCAACATTAGTAGCAATATACCAACTTCACCTGCATATGGGATATACACTTCCCAACTCATTCGGTATCCAAGAGCTTGCAGCTGTTACTCTGACTTTAGAAAACGTCAGTAATGTCTGAGCAGAAAGTTGATGAACCAGGGTTATGTCAAAGAACGTCTCGTCCTTTTCCAAAAAAAAAAAAAAAAAAAAAAATACCAAGATCTCGTTGATAAATATTCCGTATCAACTTAACAAATAATACATGATGGTCTTGAAGTATAGATTCTAGGTACTGACGTTGTTTATCATCTTAATAACGTGTTATAGTGTTCTTTTATTAGTCTCTGTAAAATACTAACCTATACTGTTTAGTCCATTTTTGGTAATATCCTTTTGCGTGGCTCGGTACTTATACATTCCGCCATAGTGTTATTGTGCTATGGTCATTTTTTGTATTCTTTTGTTTTTTTCTCTATATGTCAACACACGGTCTTTATAAATACCGGTAGGCAATTGCCTATGTAATATACCAAGATATAACTCATTCATATTGCAAATTATACTTCATTCATGGATCAAGAAAAACGTGTCAGACATGTATGATGCATCCAAGTTGATATTAAATCACTAGTTCATAATACAACAACAAAAACACAGAAGCAATGTTCAAAACTTGATAACTTCAATAATAATAAAAAAAAAAAATACATCAGCTGTTGAATACTGACAGGAGAACGATAACATGCGATGTCGGATATAAAACAGATAAATACTTATTAATGGTATTATTAATGTATTTTTTTCTTGTGTTTCCGTTTTCCTTTTTTTTTTTTGTTTAGAAAAAAAGGGGCTATGTTGGATTAACTTAGGTCAATACACATTGAAAAATCTATATGCTGAGACTGATTCAAAGTTCCTTGAGAAGTTACATATTAAGATTTATTGTTCCTATATTTTTAACAATTCATTACTTCATGTATTTTGTATTTGCCATAAGATAATTTGTTCGTATAATCATTTACCAACATAATACATCTTCAATTAATATACGTCACGGTACCAAACATGCCAACAAAAGTTCAAAAAATTCACACATTAATTTATAGTTTGATAATTTCTTTTCAATCATCTTAAAATCATTAATAATGCTTTAAAACTGGTAAGGAATATTTACAGCATGACTTCATCATGTTCATATTACTATTATATATGTCTGCACAGTCTGACACAAACAAAAAATGCACTATCTTAAATAAGAGTCAATGTCAAGTTCCAAACATGCCAAAACCAAAACCAAAACCAAAAAAAAAAAATTGAAAATCGACACATTCATATATAGTTTGATAATTTCTTTTAAATCATCTTAAAATCATTAATAATGCTTTCAAACAGGTAAAGAATTTCTACAGCAAGACTTCATCATGTTCCTGTTACTATTATATATGTATGCACAGTCTGACACAGACAAAAAGTGTAATGTCTTTTGGCGAATCAAAAGTTCTTCATAGCTTCAATGAACATTACACTGAACAGCAAATCTGAGGACTTACCTTGTTTGTATGTGATACTTAAGCTTCACAAAATTCCGTACAAACAAAAGTACATTGCAGGCTCATCTGCACGTACTACAAAGGGATTGTCCTTTAGATTGACAATAATTTTGTCCGCAGTGTGAAAGAGGGTCTTCAGCAGTACTGTGAAACTGTTTACTCGCGTAGTGGTATTAACCATATGTAGATTCTAAAAACTGCAAAGAACTTTTGGATAATTTTAAATCTCGATCATTCCCTGAAATTAATTCTATAAAAACTGATTTTTCAACCCTGTATACCACCATTCCCCATGTGAAATTGAAAAATCGTCTAAAAGAAATAATCCACAATGCTTATCAATATAAAAATGATGGTAGCAAATAATATAAATTTATCACTTCGGGATACCGCACGGCATATGTTGGTAATAATGGAAAAAAAGGCAAAACATGCTCCACAGAGGATCAAGTGATCAGTATGATGGGGTTTCTATTTTTTGGTATTTGGAGGTAAAATTTTTCAACAAATTGCCGGCATTCCTATGGAAACGAACTGTGAGCCTCTCCTTGTCGACCTTTTTTTATTTTCATATGAGTCGGTGTTCCTTCAGACACTATTCAAAAACAAGAGTGTTCCTTCAGACACTATTCAAAAACAAGAAGATCAAAGATTCCAGATCATTTAATTTCACATTCAGATATATTGTTGACGTTCTTACAATTAACAATCAAAACATTTCTGATTGGGTTCCATTTATATATCCTCCAGAACTAGGAATTAAAGAAACAACAGACACGGCTTCCTCAGCTTCATGTTTAGACTTATACCTCAAATTTGACAAAATCGGTCATCTCAGTACCAGAAACTATGACAAACGAGACGATTTTAATTTTGAAATTATCAATTTATACAATTTTTGTATTCTTGTCTTTCATTGTTCTTTATTAGTGCTTTGGCTATATTCCATATATGCCATTTTTTTCTTTGTTGACATTATGTTTGTATTTAAACTGGTTAAGATTATAACACATTGTTGACTGCTGTACCCCTATTTTTGACATTTTTTCCTATTATGTCTTTTTGTTTTGTTGTTAATATAATGGAATTAAACGCGACTGTCATACAAGTGAGAGATTTAGCTAGCTATAAAACCAGGTTTAATCAACCAATTTCAACATAAGGAAAAGCATGTAACAAGTCAGGAATATGACAACTGTTTTCCTTTCGTTTGATGTGTTTGAGGTTTTGATTTCGCCATTTGATAAGAGACTTTCCGTTTTGAATTTTCCTTGGTGTTCGGTATTGATGTTATTTGACTGTTTAAATTAGAGTGAAGGTCTAGTATTATCAACTTATTGACAGTCCCACGAAATTCTATGTGAGATGTGGAAGTCAAAGCAGATACTCGTACTAATAATTTTGACAAACTAATGTTGAACTTTGAAAATCCTTATTCGGGAGGAGGGAGGGGTGTTTGGGCTAGTTTTTTTCCTGTATTTCTCTTTTCTTATATTCGTTTTTGTATATATGTTTCTTTTTTAGGTTATTTTGTTTGTGTATTATCAAGCTTAAGCGAATTGTACTGACGATTCATCAAATATTTGCCACCGGACGTTCAATCAACTATCCAATCAATCCTCTAGTGAACATAACAAGAAGTCATTCGAAATAATTATTTACATTACGACAAGATATATCTTAGTTCAATTTTGAAGAAAAAGAATGTTCTTTGTATTTGAAAAAAAAAAACAGAATGTAAAACTGTTTGATGATTGTAACATGCAATTTCATTTTCATTGCCTTAATTTAACGTATTCTTGGAAACATTATCATCATTGGCCATGACAAGACAGACGATTATCCATATATTATATTGTCCATATTTCAATATCCTTTTATGTTCTAAATTAGTAATTAAAAATATTTCTCGAGAAAGTCTTTATTTGAACTTACCGACACCCAAACTCCGCATACCCTCCACATCGACTGTTGAGGGATTAAGAACACACATACATGAAAAGGTAAGTCTTGATTTCCCTGAAACACTTTTACACTCTAAGATTATTACTGACCTCAAACTGTTTATGATTAAAAATTCTACCTTTCATAATTTTCCCCATAAATCATGATATATATTTGTTTTACATAAATATAGTCCCTTTTCAAACTAAATCGAGTATAATATAGAATTGACTGTTTGACTGTGTAATACATACTAATAAATCAACATTTACATGTTACCGTTAGTTCCATATTGCAGCGAACCTCCTCTGCGTCTCGGGAAGGGGATACAAAAGTAAATATTTGCCATAAAGATGATCGCAGCTTAAATTAAAATTATCAGCTAATGAACAAACATTACAGTTATCTATTTTTCATAAAGCATCAAATTATAGCATAATAAAAAAAAATCGATGAGTTGTGGGATAGAAACATTTAACACGGATATGTTTTTGGCTGGAAATATTTCGCTAGATTCTTTAAAATAGGTATGAGAAAAATCTATTTTTAACTATTTAAAACTCCTTTTTTTCTAAAATCGCAATTATTGCAGTGAATTTCAGATGAAAATTGATAACAAATATTCAGAAAATAGGGTTTGTCTGAGCATTTTCTTTTATGATATTTAACTGAAAAAAATGCAAGAGCTCTTCTAATCATTCAAGAAAACTTTTAAATATTATAACCTAACATCTCATGAGTACAACCAGATTTAAGACATGACTTATAGTTTGATGCATTATAATTCAATTTAAGATCAACAACTTAGCTAATTTTCCGATACATTAAGACACAATTATGTTATAATAAGCGCAATTTCAGTCAATCTTTTCTAGTGCACTTGTACTTAAATTAATATTCTTACAGATCAAAGGAGCAACCTCATTATGGTACAATTAATAGGAAAAGAAAACCATTTTAAAACAGATATGATCAAATTTGATTTATGAGGAAAGTTCGTTTGATTGTTTAAATATTTTACACATTTTTGTTTGGCATGGGGAATAATATGTATTCTTCAACTAATCAATGAGCACTTAAAGAAAAGGATAACGTATCATTTTCACATTTACCTAGCCATCTGTTTTTGCAAAAGTATTAGCGATGTAAAACAAGCAACATAAAAGGTACAAGTGTAAAAGTAGGTATCTTTAATGCGTGCAAAAATAAAATTATTCCGAAGGGAAAGCATCGTAATTCAAAGGATTTTGATGAGTTGTAATTATATCGTCGCTAAGAATAGCATTTGTTAGGTTTAAACCTAAACTTCATATTAACATTAGATGACCCATATTGTAAACGTACAATTTCTTCAGTTCATCAATTATTAGTTGATACAAAGAATGATTAAAAAGCCTGCATTTTACTTTCCGTTAGTAATGTACAGATAAATTTAATTTAAGACCAGGAAACCTCCTGTAGATTTGCTGTTTCGAATGTATAGCTTTTTATTAGCAGCAAATATGAATACTTTATTGACTTATCTTAGCAGGAACAAACACTTAATTTTTCAAAAAGTCAGAAAAGATAAATATGCTTCCACAGACTCATCTAGTTGAAAAGTCCATGGTACCTTTAAGAGGAAGCAAAAAATATTTAATTTACTTTTGCAAAGTGCAAGTAGTAAATTAGTGCTTTTAAATGAAAACAAGAACAGAAATCAACCAAGCTGTGAATTGTTTTGCTCATTGTTGTGAACCTTCAAGTTTATGGTTTATACTTTATAATTTTGTCGCTGTTTAATGGTAAATTTAACTGCCCGAGGCAAATGCTTTTACTTTATTATTTGTTTTAATGCCTCCTTTATATACACTGTATTTTTTTACGAGTTCGTACGGATCGCCAACTCGTAGTCAATCGCAAACTTCCGTAAGTAACTCGCAACAACTCGTAGACACTCTTAGGGATCCGTGAAAGGAGAGGCAATTTTTTTCCGTAAAACAATCGTAACAATCTGTGAGTATAGTAAACTGATCGTAAACCACTCGTAATCAACTCTGAAATCGGTCGTTAAAGTAACCAAAATCGTAAGGATCGGTGAGGTTGTGTGATCTGTAAGGACTCGTAGGAAAATCTGTGTATGTGAAGGAGGCATTAGGAACACCATCATTCAGAAGCAAAACAAATATTGTGCATGCGTTGGCATTTTTTATTCTACTTTATGAATATATGTTTTGGAGGAGGTTAACGCTCTGGTAGTAATACCCGTCAGAACTAGGTGAGGGAATTGGAAGCCAAATGCTAGCATTAATCTAGACCGATACAGTGTGTAGAATGTCCCTATTTACACAATATCTCATGGTGGTGAGCCTAGATGGGCGGAATTTACAAAACATACATACACATATTTTGGATTTGTTGTATGTTAAGTATGGTTCTGTGTCTTTATGGATTGTTTTTGCACTTTTGTGTACGCTATCTTGACTTTTTAATTTAACCTGATTTGACAAGATGCTTACAAAGAAGGCTCTTTAAAAAAAATCAAAAACTAGACTGAAGGCAGGGGGCCCTTGAAAATATATTTGAATAAACATGTATCTAACATGAATGAAGTTGTATGAATTATATGGGGTTTACCTAATTGTTTGCTGATGTATGTTTTAACCAATTTTCCATTTGGAAATACAGTGTATTAAACTAAGAAAACATTTTAGTGATATAATTTTATGCAGCTTGAGAAAATAATATTCTTCTGAATCGTTCAACATGCTAAATTACTGTCAATTATTTGATGGATGGACAGATGGATTAGTGTTATACGTCGACTGGCACTTTTTACAGATTTATTAGGATGACCATATGAGGACGTGATATACATATGCACCCTGCTGTTTTTACCCGAACGACAATGATTCGGATGTTTAACATTCATTTGCTTTGACTATGAACCCTAGACGAAAACGGAGCGGGATTTTGACGTGCTAGTCCACAAACTAAAGGTGCACAAGATGACTTGTAAACCTGTGCTGGACCACCTTATTTTGATTCAGAGCCGACTTTGTTTTGGTTTCACTACGTGCTTAGCGGAGACACAGCAAATAATTTAGTTCACGTTTTTAGTTTGACCCGATCTGGGAACAAACCCAATACCTCCAACACAGCAGGGAAGCATGAATCATTTTGTACCACGAGAGCACCGAGGCGGTCAAACATTTGAATTTGTACTGAGTAAAATGTTATTGCAATACTTTGTGAAACTTGTATAATTTCAATTAATGCATATTTTAAGTACGTATTTTGTCTAGACAATATGTCTTTTCCCATTCATGTGTTTTTGACAAGGAGCCAGTTATTTACGGCCTTCAATTTGTAATAAAATGTTTTGAAATACGAAAAGTTATCTTCTTTTCTGAGGTGAGATAAACATCAAATTGATCAAAGCAATTTTATTATGAAAAACTCAATAATTCACTTGAATGACAGTTGTAACTAATCGAGCATGAATCTAGAACACCCGATTCCCTCTGGTTAAACGTAAATAAAGAAAATAACCGAAGACATCTTAAGGAAAACATATATGTATATGGACGGAAACAGTTTGCTTTTCATAGACTAACACAAAGATGTTCTGTTTAATATTTGCATAGTGCATAACTTTTATTGAACTTTTTGCACGAGACAGCAGAAAAGGAGGAACATTGATAATCAATTGAAAATAAAATTGACTTTGATATTTTCACATAACCTTTTATTGCGGGTTAAATTTCAAAAGAAGACCCCAGGAACAACTTAGTATGAGTTACGAAACTCAAAACTAGAAACATTTGGATTTTATATGATGTTTCGGTGAAATATTGTTTGACATTCATTAGAAGCAATGATTACTGGTGTATTCTTAATTCATTCTTTTAGTGCATACTCTACAGATCCTGAATTATTTTTAGTTTGCGTTGTGTTAAAATACAATTAAAAAATAAAATTGTTTCTTATAAATGCTTACTATTTGACAGTTGAACCATAAAAACATGAAAAGGCCTTTTCACATTGAAGAGAAAGCTTATTCTATTTCTTAATTTTACCAACATCTGTAGATTTCATTTCATTTGCACACCTATCATCCTGTCAAAGGAAACTCGATGATAACAATCATTTTGGTTAACGGTTGAAAAACTTTATACAACCTATAGTGTAAAGATGGCTATTGTTGCTTAATGTTACTGATCAAAAATTGTTTTGTTTTTGATTAATGTTCCTAGAAAAAAGTTCTCGACCCCAAATCCCCCCTCCCCATTAAAAATACGTATTGTCACAGTTGTTCTCATAAAGTGTTGACGTCACAAAAAACATGTCTGATACCACATTGCAAAAGTGATTGGTGTTGTATAAAAATGATAGTTAAAAAGAAAAATAACACTTTATATGTTTTGCGCGTTCGAAGCGCATTTATGGGATTTTCCGTTTTGAATTTTCCTTGGAGTTCGGTATTTTTGTTATTTTACTTTTTTTAATGGATTTACCTTTTTATGGAACGCTCAAATCCCAAAAGTGGAAGCAAGTATGTATAAATACTTGAATACGTTTGTGAATGAGGAGTCTAATGACCGAAAGGGACATGAACAGAATACCAAAATTGACGCTAGTTCAACTTTACCTGAGGGAGTTTCTTAATAGTTTTAAATTTATCAACGTGTTGGAAAATCTCAGGCAAATTGTCATATATTCTATTTTATAGTAATCTTGGTATCTCCGTTCTCCTTTTTATCATGTGTGATAAAAATCGATGAAAATGAATATAAAACTATCAATTTTATGCGTACGAAGCGCTTTTCTGGATTTACCTTCACCAGGTACATGTACGCTCAAAACCTAATATTTGATGAATAAGAGAACGTCGCTGTATTGGAGGATATGATTGGTGAAATTATCAACTATGAGGGCAATGAGACTGAACAATGTAGTTACGATGACAATTTCAAACATTGTAGATATTTTTTCAGTTTTACAGTTTTTTTGAAAGCCGTCAATAAATGTCTTTCTTAGAGGATTGATAGAATAAAGAATTTTTAATCCGGCCACATATTTATGCGTTTGTTCAAATCAGGAACCTGATCAGTGGTTGGCTTTTGTCATATTTTATAGAATTAGGTATTGCTGGCAGATAATTTCTGTTTATTTCAATCATAGCTGTCATATACACGCAGGACTATTTAGAGTTTGACATATTGTATAGACATTTTGCTTAGTTTCTTCTGTTACCTATTCTGCCATCGGACTCGGACTCCTGAGTTTTAATTTGCGTCGTGTTTCTTTATTCTACATTGGCTAATTTTGAGATCTCACAAAACATGTTTAACCCGCCGCATTTTGAAGTCAGATATTTTATGTTTTTAAATTTTAGTTCATTTATATATTTTGGTTTAGTGTGACGTCCATTTTCACTGAACTATTTTATTTAGGGGCCAGCTGAGGACCACCTCCGGGTGCGGGATTTTCTCGCTGCGTTGGAGACCCATTGGTGGCCTTCGGCTGTTGTCTGCTCTTTGGTCGGGTTGTTGTCTCTTTGACATATTCCCCATTTCCATTCTCAATTTTATCTGGATATATTATACATCTATACTAGAAGTTTGGGCTATGTTGTAACCTCCTTGTCCGTCCGATCCGTTAAATAAATATAATTTGTTTGTCAGGAACATATAAACAGATTGACTTCACATTTGATCAGCAGCTTGACAGCAATGCATTGCTACATGTGAACCATGATGAGGCCTTTCAGATACATACTTCCTATTTGTCGATACTTTGAATTTTCCAATATTTTGAAGCGATATGTTTACCGCAAACATTTCTCTAGGACTGTTGAAACTGAACAGACTGACTTTATATAATTGTAAGCAGCTCAGCAATGGTGAGTTGTTACAAATCAGTAAGACATCCTGTTCCTGTTTCCTGACATTAAGAACTTTCAATATGTTAAAGGAACTTATTATTGTCGTCAATATGTAATAAAGGAACTTATTATTGTCGTCACATTTCATTTTATGATACTTTTAATTACTTGAGGGTGTATGAATAACAGTAATACTTGTTGTAAACTACTTGAAAAGAATGATTTAATATCTGGTTAAACAATGCAGTGTTGCATGTGTACAACGATGACTTGTAACGTATCAGTGCTTTTCTGAACTGCAAGACACCTACTTCATGTTTATGATACTTTTAATTACTTGAGGGGTGTATGATAAGACGACAACGCTTGCAACTTACTGGTTGTAAACTGTTTATTGCCTTCTATATGAGTGTTTCTTATTCTTTTCTGTGTATTGGATTGTTGAATTGTTATCGGACTGCAATTTAGTGGGGATTAAATTTCAAAAATTTTGATTCTCAATACGACTGAAACAATTGAAACAACTCAATGATTATTCACCGCTTAATTCATTGTAGGAGATAATATTTCTCAATGTAAAGACTATTTTTCATTCTATATTTTTACCCAATACATTTACTTATCATGTTATCATATTCAATAAATACCGAGTTCAAAAGTACATTTGGAAGTGCATTATCTTATTAGTCGTCAATATAACCAAGATTTAAAGCGTCTCTTGTGTCTGTAAATGATTGACATATAATTTAATTAGAAATGTGAATCAGACTCGAAAGAAATTTTGTTTACCAATTACAAACAAATTGAAAACATTCAGTCTTACAGTTAAAACATGTATGTCTTTTGTTTACGATGATCACATCCCAACGCACTTATCTGCTTTCAGGCGAGGAAACGTTGTTGTACGTTGTTGTTTACTTAATTAACTGGTTAAAGTTATATCTTAATTCCTTACATAGGAAACAGAGATATTGAAATCAGGTGATCAATTACAGTGGCGGATCCAAAACGTTTTTTTATACAGGGAACGGGATTTGAGGGTTAAAAAAAATGAGGGGTAGGACCGACAGTTGAAAAGCAGAAAATTCACGGTACTTGGCCCTAAGGGTGGGGATGGGATTCTACTGTCCCTGGATCCATACATAAACTTTTAGTTGTAACTGTAATGTTACTTTTGATGACACTTTCACATCCATACTTTAATGTATCATTAAATAAAATGAAAGATATTATCAATCATTTCAGTGATAAATAACTCATACAACATAGACCATAGAAATGTGATCACATAATTGAATTCCCAGCTATTTATAATTATCAGTAATATTATAATTATCATTTAATCATACGTGAAAATCAATGTCAGAAAAATCAATATGTTTACATAAGAATGCATACATTTTATCTAAGAACTTGAATTATGTATGTGATTTATTGAAACAAAATTAAACAATGGAAAAAAAAAAAAACAAACGAAAAACCACTTAACACGTTCAATGGATATTCAGCCGTCTGGCTTTTGACAGCTGCATATAAAAATGTGGCGGATTTTAACATATTTATCTAAAAATAAGAAGAGGTTGTATGATTGACAGTGAGACATCTCTCACTCAACCAGAGACCAAATGACGTAGAAGTTAGCAACTATAGGTCATAATACGACCTTCAACCCTGTCATTGTCATTTCGTCACGGTGTAAATTTGTCTAATAGCCAATATTACCACATCTCCTTTCCTATCGTGGAACAATGTATCAAACAGCACAACAATAGAACAAACTTCGCATTCATCGCCGTTGATTACACTTTATTTTTCTTTTGATGAAAGACGTTTTTTAAGATTTTATGAAGATGAATATAATACACTTTATATTTAATATATTCAAAATTTTCATAATCAACATATAAAGCTTAATATGTACTTTTTTGTGCCGATAGGAATAGGTGAGCTATTTTCGTCAATTTCAATTACATTTGTCGAGAACTCAATTCAACTTTTCTTTATTCAATTTGTTGTATATTGTGTTACGTTGCTGTTAAGTAAGTTGCTGGTAAAAAGTCATATCTTTACTTATCAGGTAATAACCTAGGGAACAGAGGTATTGAAATAAATCTGAGTTAGAATACTGGAAGGAATTTTGGAAACATTTACTCTTCCAAAAATTTATTCAGATAGTTCAAATTAGATGTTTAAATGAAAAGCAAGGAACACAAACTACAGTACATGTATACTGTATATTCTGTCTTCTAATTACAGTTATGCTGATTATAAACTTTATTTTGGTGGCAAGGATCCTATAGTCCGTTGGTGGTCGTTAACCTCAATCTAAACCTAAATTAGTTGATATATAAACCCATGGAAGGAGAGCTTTAAAAGGTATCACATAAAATATTGTAGATTTCTGAAGCAAATGAACTGTGCAATATTTCCTACCATACGCCTATGATGCAGTTATGATGGTAGTAGTTTACTACTTTGAAGACCGCTCAATTTGAGATTCTTTGTTTGGTATCGTGGCTTTGGATACATTGTTTGACACTGTGTAGGAAGATTTCTTATAATTATTGTAGCTGAAATCATTGTTCCTGCTTCATTAAAATATTTCGAACTTAATTAATTGTATAAAAGAAAAACAAAGTCCCACATTTCGTTGTAAATATGTTTTTGCCTGGTGTTGTTGAAAAAGTTCTAGCATTTGAAAAAGATCATAATCTAATCTCATAAAATTGAATCGAAAAACAATTGTATCCTCATTATTATTCGTATCTAGTTTCTAATCAATGTTCCCCTTTGTTTTCAAATTAATGCAGTAAAATGATTCTGTAATCAATATCAACGTCAACTGATCACTTCTGTGGCATAATCATATGGAAAAAAAAATTTTTTTCTTCCTTGAAGACTACAAGAATATAAATCTCTAAAATATTACAGAAACATGTATTCTTCTAGTATGGTCGATAAAACCTCTTCATGTAAACATTGATACTTTTATTCATTGACCGCTCCCCGACATGTATAACTTCAAGGCATATTTTAGCGGCGATCGATGTCTTTCAAAATTACTGCACGTTTCTTGTATCCCTGGTGCTTTCGACTGGTGAACCGTCATACACAAGCATCGCACAAGTTGCCACTCCGAGGCGGGTGGGGAGCAAGAAGGTGAACTGTGGTTTATTTTTATCAATAGTACCGCTTAAGTCAACTCAAGGGGCCGTCTTGACCTTGTTGTAGGGTATGAATGATTCGTTCATTGTTGAAGACCCTACATCAACTGGCAAGATGAAGAACAGGAATAAAAGCCCTGTTTATTGATAATGTCCTATGTTTTCTATGTATTGTGTGCGATTTTGTCCCATGTACATTTACTCCATATCCTTTCATTTTCTATTTAGGGCTTCAAAGATATAAGACACATAATACTTTTTTTTATTTATCGTTTCAAAAAAAGGAAACAAAGTTTAATAAATTTCATACATCCGACGCACTTTTTTGGATTTACTTTTCTCAGGAACGATCAAAGCCGAATAATTAAAGGGTTAATTAAAGGATTTATAAGAACCGAAACAGTTGAAGAGCTTTGTGACCGATAAAAGACCTAACCATAATAGCCAAATCTATCTTACTTTGTTTGAGGAAGCTGAAACCTTAGTTTCATAATAATTTATAAATGCAAAACAGAATATTGAACGTACGTTTCTAAATGCATTCATTGGAAATAGTGATTGGGTGTATATAAAAGATCATGTTTTGTATATGAAATTTGTTTACAATACATCTTTTGTGGGCTTTTATTCTCGAAAAACAAAACGCATTATATACCCATTGAAACCCCGTAGATGTTCAAAGTACATCAGTCAGTCAGATGTAAATAAATATATTTCTTGAATTTATATTACAAATTTGCTTAAGGTCTTCCAACTTCTCAAGTTTAAAGAACAACTACAAACTAATGTTATGTTAAATCCTTTCACCTCTCAAACATCAGCAGAATGCTTATCCAACAGAAATCGTCAGGAGCTCTTGATTGAGAACTACAAGGTTATATACATTTTAATGATATACTTCGATAAAGTCAGGGTTCTAAATAAAAATATTGTAGTATCATGTAATAACAATATCGTCAGTTTTTCTCATACAGTAATACAAACTATGACTTGTAATGTCAAGTATCGAATTCAATTGTGTTATTACTTTGATATCAAAGCAAGCACTATATCTTTCAACATTGGCGCGAATTCTGTGTTGACATGAATTTATATGGTCATAATTATAAAGTAACTGTTTACAAAACTTTGAATTTTTTGAAATACTAGGGATTTTCTATCCCAGGAATAGATAACCTTAGCTGTATTTGGGAAAACTTTTAGGAATTTGGGTCTTCAATGCTCTTCAACTTAATTCGTACTTTATTTTGCCTTTTTAAATTTGTTTGATTGGAGCGTCTCTGATGAGTCTTTTGTAGACTAAACGCGCGTCTGGCGTACAAAATTTCAATCCTGGTATATGTGATGAGTTCTTTGTCAAAGTTTCAATATTGAACTTTGAATGTATGTTTGAATGCAAATGATTATGCAATATTTTTTTCAAGACAATCCAGTGCTAGCATAGAATGTTTTTATGAAATCTCAACTAGGACATTCAAAGAATTTGTAATAAATGATATACCATGGAATGATAAAGATTGAAAACTAAATTGAAATCTCGAAATACATTTTTAATGTCATAGATAACCAATCTAACGTAAAATAGTGCACCCAAGCGTATGATAGCGTTTTGAGAATGTGTAAATCAAACTGTGTTCTTACGTAACAAACTGCATTTATTTGAAAATGTGCAGTGACCGGAAATAACTATCTCAAAAAAGATATATTTTGGAAGACATTTTATACCTTATGTCCACTACATAGATTATTCAATTACTTCATGCATATTCAGAATGCGAAACTAAAAACAATAAATACAATAGGAAGGTTCTGGAAGGTGGGACGACATGGATTAAGAGCGGTAAATGTTGACTGCCACAGGATATCAATGATATGTATGTAGGTCTTAGAATTTGGATACATCGAAAATCAGGAAGTGTTGTAAAGTGTTATGTATGTCTTAATACAACAAACCATCCACGAGAGCAAGTTCAATCAATGTCAAAAGAACAGCCATGCGTAGGAATATCTTTATGAAACTAAAGGAACGAATAATTAGAAAAAAAAAACGCCTGGCTCAAACTGAAAGAAATGTTGTTGTGCGTTATATTAAAATATGCATTTAGATACAAATTTGAATGACTTCTCCAAGCAGTAGAATGTTCTAAGACTATATGATGTCGCAAATGTTAATGTTTGTTTTTACTTTATCTTCCTTTCTTAAAATAACCTCAGTATGGAGAATGTAGTAGGTTTTGTTTTTAAATGTTTCATGTTCCATCGTATGTTGTATTTTACGAACGTCTATTCTACAATAATCGGACAGCTAAATGAAAAAATCAATCAATAATAATAGTGATTTGTAGCGCTTGCTGGTTTAAAACAAGCAGAAATCCAAATCTATCACGTTTTGTTCGTAGTTTAACATTAAACAATGTAAGTAATAGTACTAGTTCCAAAATACGTTATAAGTTTAATGCGTCCGAAGCTAAGGATGTATAAGAACCGAAACAGTTGAATAGCTATATGACAAAAAGTACCTAAAATCCAACTAAGGTCAACTTTGCCTGAGTGAGTTGAAACCACAGTTTCCGTATAATTTCAAAATTTCTAAACGGACAAATTTAGAAATTTTTGTTATAAATTATGTCAGTACCGAAGTACCGACGACTGAGCTGATGTTACCCTCGGGGACTAATATGCTCTTTTTTGCTCTTTTTGTTAGTTTTATCGGGTTTACACAGCATGTGCTTTGTCCAGACATTTACATCCAAATAACAAGCCCCATCCAATAAAAAACAACAATATTCAAATCTATCGTTTTGCTTGTAGTTGGTCGGAATTGAGAGTTTAATCCGATATATCCTGTAGGATTAATGACACTTTTGCAGCACTTTTAAAGTCTTTTGTAATAACCCTATAACAGATCCAACACTTTACCAAATATAAAACTTCACAGACAAAAAAGCAGTCTAGGGAAACGTTGTTTAACTCTGTAGCGTTTAGATAATCATAGTAGACTCTTATATTACAAAGTGAAGAAAAGGAAAATAAAGTCATATTTTTACGCAAATTGTAAATAGGACTTGATCCTTCTCAACAATTTTCATAAGACAGGATTTTGTTTTACATGTGTTATCGAAACAGTACTGTGACATTTATAAAAAACTTATATCGATCATATGCACAAATTTATCCGCATTATCATTGTTCTCATCTGGTTTGAAATAAACGTTCTCCTTTGTCTGTATCATGTTCATGTAGGTAACGGTTTGGTAATGATTACCATTTGAATACATCTGTGGCATTGTCCTATGTTTAGCTTTAAGCAGTTTGATTTGTATTCCTTTACTTATTTTAGAAAATATAAGTCTCCAAAGATATCTCTCTACTTAAGGTTCTATATTTAATTTCTTGCCAAATCCAGAAGTGTGATTTTTTCTTGTCATTTTCTATAAACAACTTCTTGTAAATATTGCTACATTGATACTTTTAAAAACAAATCATACATTCTATATTATTTGTTTTTACTGACTCCTTAACTATAATCTTTTTATGTGTTCATTGGAAGTTATTACACGTTTACCTTAAAGGATTATGTTCCCTATATGTGAATTTTAATGCAAGGCATTTTTTTGGATTTTAAATACGAAAAAAAAAAAAAAAACCGCGTTTGTCCAATTTAATACCCTTCTAATGTTCCCGATGCATAATGGTGGCAGATGCTAATATTAATATTCCTTAAATCTCGTTCTTGTCAATATAATACTGCCATGATATCACCAATATATCTACTTTCGTAAGTTTTTTTGTTTACATCAGCATGATGGACAATCATAGAACATAAATCCTTGCAAACAGGTTAGGCCAAAGAAACCTAGAAATAAAAATCTTACGAAAATAAACAACTTAAATGTATAAAAGAGGCAGAAGATACAAGATAAGCAATTCTATCTATTCAATATTTATACAACCATAATTAATAGATGATTACTTGATTTGCTACATACATTTATTAACTTCATCAACTTGCTTCAAATGCCTCGTTCAAGAACACTCTTTGAAAAATACATTAAGTAAACAATATCGATTTGATATCATGGAAACAAAATATTCTATATCTTTAGACGATTTGATGATATGTGCTTGTGTGGGCTAGGTACTGAAACTATAAATACATAGCACTATATAATTACATGAATGCTCAATCTGTTCGTTGCACACTGTATAAAGAACAAGGAGTTATTTCAGGTGTTCGTCCTGCATAGAGTTCAAATGAGCAATTTTTAAAGACTTCATTAAAAAAACAAAAGAATGGTTTTAAAAGAAAAGAACCTAGTATCATATGTACTCAGGTAGAGTTTAAGACTATCAGTTTCTACACAGTTCAGAGCCGATCAAAATATCCCTGTTGAATGAAATATCACCTGGAACAACACATTTTTTTTAATCTTATTTAATCGATTTAAAAAACAGAGGTGAGTTTATCAAAATATGCGCGCAATATTTCTAAAAGTACAGTATTGTCCTTCTTTATCCAATGTTGACGATCCAAGGTCGAAGTTGTGTTTTAATGCATGTTTACATGCAAATCATGTCGTAATAGTTGTTTTACGTCGATCAAATTCTTGTATTCAGAAATTTTATGATATCTCTGCAGGAACAAACACGGATTGTGTAATAATTGAAAAAAAAAAAAAAAAAAAAAAAAAAAGATAGTTAGCTGAATTGAAAGATCAAAATAGATTTTTATGTCCAGGATAATTAATCTAATGTAGAATTTTGTACCCAAGCGTATAATAGCATTTTTAGTTCTAAACATGTTATTAAACTAAATTGTACGAAATAGTATTACAGTTCGGCAAAGTTGTTCAAAATGGCTTTGCTGATGGGTACAAATGACAAATTTAGTTGTTGAACGAAATGGTTAATGTACGAAATGAAAAATGAAAAGTCGTGCTATTAGTATTA
Organism: Mytilus coruscus; assembly: GCA_017311375.1. Classification (NCBI taxonomy): domain Eukaryota; kingdom Metazoa; phylum Mollusca; class Bivalvia; order Mytilida; family Mytilidae; genus Mytilus; species Mytilus coruscus. Next base: position 17,241,328 of record CM029604.1, read on the forward strand.
TACGTTCATCCGTGTCTTTTGTACAAAAAAACCCAGTTTTTTTCTTATCATGATTTCCTTGATAGAGGGTTGCTGCTCAAAAGAAAGCTATTAAACGAAGAGTTCCAAGTGGTGAAGTTAAAATCCTCCTTCGTAAATTACGGACGCCCTCACCAGTTAGTTGTTCGTAATGGAACATCTGTTATACAGATGGCGACGGATATATATGTTCCAATTGTCGTAACCATAATCCTGTCCCAATTTCCCCGAATGTGACCTATTAAAATTAAACTTATTACCCCGTTTGTACCTTGACGAGCAACACGACTAGTGCCACATGTGGAACATGATATGCTTACCTTCCCAGAGCACATGGGATCACTCCCCGTTTTGGTGGTGTTCGTGTTGGTCAGTCTTTAGTTTTCTATGTTGTGTATTGTCTGTTTTCTTTTCTTTTAGCCATGGCGTTGTCAGTTTAGTTTTGACTTATGAGTTTGAATGTCACTTTGGTATCTTTCGCCTGTTTTTTTATGGTATACATGTAGTTTCCATAAGGTGTTCATGCAACATTGAAACGTTTAGGATTAAACATGTCAGTTTAAAACTTAATGAACTATGTATAACATGGACAGATATTGTTTCAATGCCCCCTGCATATTTTTAGTCAAACTAAAAAAAAGTTAATATCAAGTAATAAGGGTGTTATTTACATGCATTACCTTCAAGTAGCGTTTTCAAATTTTATGATCAGAGTTCGTTTTCTTTATTAACAAAGAAGCTGAGATTTTGCTAGGGGTGATAAAGTATACATAAATGTTTTCAATTAAAAAAGGGGTTACTTCATCTGTTTAAGACAATGAATTTGTTGCCAAAATCAGGAAAAATACAGGAAACAAAAATTGTTAAACCCATTCGTTTGTTCTGTATTTACTTCCTGGCGATATTTCAAAAATATGTCAATCAATAACTTCGATACATTTTATTGTGCCTGGCGATATTTCAAAAATATGTCAATCAAAAACTTCGATACATTTTTATTGTGTTCATCAAAGAATATTTTTTCCATATATGAATTGTTTGAATATGAAATTCATAATCCTTTTTTTTTCTTTTTAGAAAATTAAGAATGTGGAAAGTTAACGTCTTTCAATATATGAAGAAACAATTTCTTTGTCTTTATTTCCTGCGAAAACGAAAATATTATCTAACTATTGTCTTTTATATTTCATTTAATGTATAATATGGATCCTTTGGCATAGAATGTACAAATTACTTTAGTATTTATGTGATTTAGTAAAATTACAAAATATATGTTATCAAAAATGTCATGAAAGAAAAACGTATGAAACGTCACTTCATATCTTGTTATTCTTTGTAATTTTACAGTTTACCAATCAGATAAAGCAATTAATCATTTCAAGGGTTTTCAAAGTGTATTCAAAATGTGCCATGTATTTTACAAAGATTTTAATGTTAAAAAAATCACATACATAGCATGAAACCAAATATTTTGTTAGTTTGCTGCAATACTATAGGCATTATGAATCAACTCATCATAGATACCAAGATTAAAATAATAAATATTTTATTCACAAAAACTATCTTATCGATAGACGCTTTCCTTTAAGCTGAGTTTTAATAGAGATTTATCTTTTTAAACAATGTCAAACTTGTTTAACGTAGTTTTTATTCTTATGATACAGTGATTAGATTATATGCACCCAGACACGTGACTTTTCGTCTCAAACATTGAATTAATAACGTTAAACGTAAAACTCGTGCTTATGTATTAGTTATAATGGTCAATGTTGATGCTAATGATTTAGTATCAATTTTATTTCATATGATTAAGATAAATATATAGTTTGCGATATTCAACGTTACAAGTTATGTTATATGGTAAAATTAGAATACATAATTGCACTTTGAAATAAAAACGATAAACGATAACCATTATTCCTATTTCCAAAAGTTTTGATTCTAATGCCTTGTGATCGAATCCGTCTATCATTTTACCCATAAACACCAGGTAAGTAGCATTGAATTTGCTTCTGAATTCCGAATTGTTGTTGTGTCCCTTTCAGTTAAAGTCATTCGAATAGAAAAGGTCAACAGGCCTATGATAGATTTTGAACAACATTCTGAAATTCAGGTTTCGAATGACGTGCGTATAAAAGACATGGCAGAGAAATATATTATTTCGTTTAATGCTCGTCAACTTCGCAACAAATCGACCAACACCTATGTATACTAAACGCGCATCTTGTGTACTCAATTATTATCATTGTATTCATATATATCAATATGCTTTGAACTGCAATAGTGGTATATTTGAAACTGTTTTGTTAAAAATAACATTGCCTACTCGAGGTATCATTTTCATTACACGTATTTAAAAGATCCGTACAGAGAATATATGTAGAAATTGCGTATTGCTCTTGTCAGATGGTCTAACTTTTGATGACATTTTTACTAGATATTTGCCGATTATTAACTGAAGCAGGATCTTTTCAACCTTTTAAAATATATGTTATTGTGTTGTATTTGTTGCCCGCATCGTAGCGTGCTGTATTGTGGTTGGGTTTATTCCTGCTTGTATCTTATTATGTTTTTTTCTTTTGTTATGTGTTTACATTCTTCTCTACTTTAATTCCTTATTGTTTCCGTTTTCTATCACGAGTTATAAACACGAAAAGAGTCTCATTCTCATGAACAAAAAGTAGAATAAGATCAGGAAGATCCACAACGTATGCTTTTTCTGTTGTATCCTTTTGAGGTATAAAAGTTACCGATAATTAATAAAGTCAAGTATGAGTTGTCAATATAATAGAATTTGACTGTCATACAAGTGAGAGGTTTAGCTAGCTTTAAAACCAGGTTAAATCCACCATTTTCTACATAAACAACTGCCTGTTCCAAGCCAGGAATATGATAGTTGTTTTCCATTCGTTATTGTGTTTGAGATTTTGATTTTGCCATTTGATAAGACGCTTTCCGTTTTGAATTTTCCTGGAGTTCGGTATTTTGTTATTTTCCTTTTCCTAGACTTAAGATATTAGTGACTTAACACGTATTCAGTTAGTTCCGAAAAACACAGGCACTTAAACGTTCATTAAAAGGCTGGAGTGGAAGTTGTGATTTATGCCTTGTACTTACCTGAACAACAAAACGGGTGACACATGTGGAGCAGAACCTGCATACACTTCCGGAGCACCTGAGATCACCCTCGGTTTTGTGTTCATGTTGTGCAGACAGCTTTTATGTTGTGTGCTGTCGACTGTTGTTTTACTTTGGTTGTTTTTCTTTTTTTCCATGGCGTTGTCATTTTGTCTTCGATTTATAAGTTCGAATATCTTTGTGGTATCTTTCTTCTCTCTTTACTCAGGTACATCTAGCTTGATAAAATACATGCAAGTCATTTCCTGTGATGAGTTAATTGCTCTTTTATTCCTTTGTCACATATGCCTAGCTCGTTGTATGGTGTTATTGCTCCAAAAGATCAAGTTGTAATTATGACGATTTAGTCTCGCAACATCAACCATTCATGGTAAATATAAGATATTGCAGTGTATAAGTTAGACTGTTCTTTCCATAAAATATTGGGTTGTACTACATTTATTTGTCTCTGTAGCTAATCAAAATGTGAACCAAGCCTTTTCTCTTATTGAAACTATTCAATATATAATTGTTAATGTAAAATTTAAAATTTTAATCTTTTAAATATGAGTTTGAATGTAATTAAATTTTGTGAAATTCAATATTAAACCTTGTAAAAGCTGTTTTGTCTTGAATAAAGCAAGCAATTACAACAGAAAATGTAGGTTCATGAAGTAAATGACATGCCATTCTTATATAGTTCACAATTAATAAAGTAGTTCAGAACAAATCGGTTGGTTTCATTTTAATATACTGTGCAGAAAATTTCAAATACATCTTCTAAAAACAAAACGCTTCGAATATGACCACAATCGTTAATTTGTATAACACATACTATTGATCAGACACACCAAAGTTATTTGATATCAAGGACTTTCCCGTTACCAAGACCATATTTTATCATTATCATTATTTTAGTTTTCAAAATATCATCAAGGAGAAAGTACAATATCAGTATCGGGCAGACATAAGCTATTTAGAATCAATCCAAAGCTTTTCTTACGAAGTAATTTGCACCGACAATTAGTCCTATTTATAGAATAACTAATCGAAGAATTCAAATAGAAAAATATTCAACGAGTGACCAAACAACACATTAATTCACGAATGCGAGTAGTGCATGAGTTAATTATCAGTGTTGTTCGGTCACGAGTTGAATATTTTCGATATTTGAATTCTTTGATTAGTTATTCTTTATTACATTGGCAAATGGCTTTTTTAAATGAAATTAATATAGAAAATATAAGGAACTATATCTTTTTCTACGCATTCACAATTTGTTTTGATCCGACGTTATCAACGTCTTAACAACGCCTATTGTTGTATGACGTCAGAGAGTGAAATAACCACGTTTATTTCACATGTGAAATTATCGGTTTTATTTGACTGGGAAATCAATGTAATTCATTGCTACCAATGTAATAATATAAATTAACTGTTTACAAAACTTTACATTTTGAAATACTAAGGCTTTTTCACCTCAGGAATAGATTACCTTAGCTGTATTTGGCAAATTTTTAGGAATTTTTGGTCGTCAATTCTCTTCAACTTCGTACTTTATTTGGCCTTTTAACATTTTTTATTCAAGCGTCACTGATGAGTCTTTTGTAGACGAAACGCTCGTCTGGCGCAAATGCAAATTTCAATCCTGGTATCTATGATGAGTTTATTTAAAGGTTAAATATATAAACCTAACCAGGTACAGGTTACATGAATTAGCGAAATTCTGTTTGGCTGATGCCGGTACGTATTGCATTTAACCGACAAAGTCGGACATAATTTACCCCAACCCATTCAAGCGTCAAAACTAGTAGATTGAAAATAGTCGCGGCCTAATCTTTACAATAAATCTCCTTATTACATGACCTTGATAACGGTCAACAGGCCAAAAGATCAGTGTCACGTGTAACTTTCCACCTAATACTTTGTTATGGGATTAACCCAGAAATAGTATTAGTTGTTGAAGTATGTGGTAAAAATATTTTTTAAATTAGTCACAAGTTCGTTGTGCATGACCAAAAGCTACGATTCCTCTGTCAGGAAATAGCCGATGTTCAAGAAAAGTTGCAAAATTTTCCCTATTTAATGCATTTAAATTTAGGACTGTGATAACAGTCGAAGGTCAAATACAAAGGGTAACCGTGAACTCTTTACAGTAGAATTTGTTAATGCATGTACTTCGAAATTAAAATAGTTAGAAAAAACAAATGCTAGAAATGATTAGGACATCAAGCCACAACATTATAATGGAGTTAATATCCACTGATAGTTAGTAAATTCAAAACTTGAGATAATTCTACTAATCGTAAGGATCTATGGACTTCGCTATTTGACTGCTGAATATGTGTCCTAGACCAGAAAAGGCCAAGGCCAAAGCCATGGCCAACATGAGCTTTTTTCCTAAGTATGTCAAAAATGTAAGAGGTACAAAAATAAGTAAAAATAGTTTCGGATTTCAAGCCGAAAAGGCTATGATTGAAGTTATTCCCATTGAAGGTTCCAGAAATATTCTAAGTGACCATTACTCGGAAAATTAAAGTCGTAGTCCACAGTGTCATCGACATTTGGCACCTTAGCAGGTGATCTTTAAAAATATTATCAAGAAAAGTTCAATGTCAAATGCTGTTAAGATCACAAAGTTAAGTAAGTTAGAAATATCTTTTCGCTTGAAAATTATTGACTTGATCAAAACAGCAGAGACTAACAGGAAAGATTTGAATTACTCGATTAAAGAAAATTATAATCTGCAGAACCAGTCAAGTCAGAAGAATACAAATTCTTTAATTGTAATTAGCATTAGTGTAATTCAATTATTATTGTTGGTAATTTATCATAAAGTATAAAGGTTGAAAAGATAGAATTGTTCCTTTAAAAATTAATAGTCCCACCCTTTTGTATCAAAACTGGGAACTATGTTTCTAGTCTCGACGGCTTAACCTATGCTTATTATGGTACTAATCTCGGAATGCGATATGTTGTCATAGTGTGATGTCGTTTAATTATTTTTTCTCAACAGAAAAATAAGGACAAATGAAAAATATCTGTTATCCTTCTACTTTTTAGTATAACATTCAATAATTTCGTCTGAACACCTTCCGTCTGGAGCAGATAATAGCTTAAAAAATAAATTCTTAGACATAGCAGTGAAAACCAGATGAGAATCACAAATTGAATTTTATCAGTTAATCATCGGAGAAATCAAAGTCAATAGCTTTATTTTCTGAATTAAATTTAACTATTGCTCTTATTATTGTTTTTTGTTTAACGATTTGCTCTGAACCTATCAGAACGCCGATATGAGTATTTTTGAGCTGTCAAAGTTACGTTCCGTTATTATTTTTTCTTTGTACAGCGAAGTCAGTCTATTTAAAAAACCTCATCATTTATTACTCTTGTAATAGCTGTGGTTACATATTATAAGTTTCAATTCAAGAACAAAATATCAAAATGTATTCACAAACATCAAATTAAGTTTAACATCAAAAGATGTAACTGGGAATATGATATCAGAAAAATACCCTTGCAGCACTTCTTTTACAGAACACAGTATTTTCAGTTATCTCTCATGACGATAACAAGTTTTATTGTAGTGCCGAAAGGTTGATATCCTTATTGTTTTTAAATGTTATTGTCCTTTGAAAATAATTATAATATCTTTAACATTCCTTAAATCAAGTTCTGTAGTGGATATAATATAAGGTTTATATTGCTTTGGTAATTTCATAAAGTAAAAACAACACTTTATAAATTTGTTTTCGTCCGAGGCGATTTTTTGCATTTATTATGATCACAGCCATATTCATCAAAATTAAACTTTGCCTAAGTAATTTGGATCTTAAGTTTCTTTATAGTTTCCTAATTCATATATCAACGTGAATTTTGATTAAGTGAGTTTGTCTATATTGACGGAAATGCGGTTATATCTTAAAGTTGATGATGGCCAGCTTATTGTCCAATTGCTTTGACAAACAAAAGTATACAAAAGACAGCATGGAAGACTAAATACTTATCAATACGGTGGTAATTCCAGGTGCTCCGGAAGCGTAAACACATCCAGCACCACATGTGGCACATGTCGTACTGCTCCTGTAGTGATTTATTCCGTTTTTCTTTATTACCATTTGATTAAAGAAGTTGTTGAATTTGCTCTACCTGTTCGTATAAACCAATTAAATACTTGCAAACAATTTGCCGTGACAAGTTAATTGATCATTTTTTCTAAAGTCACAGACGCATAGCGCGTAAAAAATCAAGTTGTGATGATGTAAAGTTCTGGGAGAAGCAAACAACAATCATATTATGAATATAATACACTGAAGTGTATAAATAAGACAGTAAGACAGTTCTTTCCATAAAAAATAATTCAACGATCCGTCTTTGTAACGATTTAAAATTGGAAATTATGCCATTTCTGCTGTTGAAATAATTCATTTGTTATAAAATCAAATTGTATCTTTCTAATACCAATTTGAATGTAATTATTTTTCGTAAATTCAGTATTTCACTTGTATTCAACTGTTGTGTCTTCTTCGAAAAAAGAAAGAATTAAAGCAGAAGATTTAGGTTTATGAGGTAAATAACACGTCATTCTAAAACTATTCACTATATATAACGTTGTTTTGAACAAAGCATTTAGTTTCATTTCAGTTCAGAGTGCTGTAACTCAAAGATCATCTTCTACAAACAAAACTCAGTATCGTTAAATTGTATTACGAATAATATGAAACTGACATGCCAAATTATTCTATGACTTAGTTCTTGCACGTTACATAGACCTTGTTTTAATCTCAAGATAATTTAAATTATTTTAGTTTTAATTATGGAAATCTTTTTCTGAAAAAGTACGCCACATATCAAGATTATCTTTATTATCAAGTATCCTACAGACGTAAACTTTAGGAATAGACAAACATCTTTCCTTACAAATCTTTTGCTTGAAACCCCAAACTTTCTAAAGTGTTATACATTTAAACCTTACTAGGTACTAAGATCCTAAATAGAGTAAAATGTTGCCTGGTTTATGCCGATATATCTAACGTTTGATTGAAACAGTGGGACGTTACTCGGCTGAAAACAAAATAGAAAAAACAATCAACTTTTTACAATCGAAATTACACATGCTATGTAAAGTTTCTTAAATTTCTAAAAAATGCTCTTTTCTAGTATTGGAAAAAAATCTCTGTACTAAGAAAATTTTGGAAAAAGTAGGAACTTGCAAATACAACTATTCATACCTGTTGTTTCGTTGATAAAAATAGCACGTCCATTTCGGTGGTCATTAATAAGGTGAACATGTGTGTGTAAAACAACATACAAATTAACATTTTTTCTGTTTTCTTTGAAGAAAATCAGAAAAAATAAAAATTACAAATTTCGAACAATGCATTTTTTTTTCTATTTTTGCTGACTTTGAATCTTTAGATCACATTTTAAATTGATATAGCCTACAGGTGATCATGAAATCAAATCGGACAGGTCTTTATGAATTAAATAACAATTTTAAAGATATTGTAGATTTTTCCAGTTTCATTTTTCTTTATCTATTTGTGTAATCATGTCTTTGTCTAGCTACTATCCTTGATCATGTCGATTTTAAATGCATTTGTATTTTCGAAAAGTTAGATGTTTTGAGCTAGAATTATAAGAACAAATACCTTGATTGTTGTTCAAAATAAATGAATCATCTAGCATTACAGATAATCCATGTTGCGAACTTTGACCTTTTGTTTAATAAACCGTCGGTAATCATCCTTTTTCGGAAAGTGCAATTTAATATTTACTTTTCGAATATTTCAAAATAAAACAAAAAGAATTGATGAAATATAAAATTCTCAAATAACTGCATCACAGTTGTATTTACCAGTCACAGTAAAAGTGATTTTCCGCAAGTGACAACTGGTATGAACAGCAGTTGACTAACTAATTCTTAGATGGAGACGACGCAATTAGTTCAATAAAAACTACAAAGTGTCGGATAAATACTACAGAATACACATCTAAATTCTAATCTTCCCAGTAATATTATGAAAAACATGTCAATACAATATTTCTAAAACAATACCGCGTTGAAGCGTTTTGAATTCGTTTTTGTTTGTCTTTTGTGTTGAATTGCAGTTAATTTAATTTGATACCGAGGACATTGATGATAATTCTGATAGGGAGACAATCCCAATCAAAGGTTCAATGAATATATGGCTGACTTAGAATTTTTTTAATAAATTCCTGATGATGATGAATCCAAAAAAAAAAGTGGTTCGGTAGCAAGATATGTAGGAGCTATTTACATTCCTAAGAGAGTATAGTAATAAGTGGACATAAATCGATTAACTCGTGTTGACTTAAGGTCTTCACCATTGGACCCCTGAACAGTTGAGTAAATCGTTAAATTGTTTTTAGAAACCAAAGCCGATAGCTGACTAAAATATTTCCAATTGATAAAGGCTTCAGAAATGTGGTAACTGGACATAACTGGGAAACTATTCGGCGTTGGTCCCTTATATCTTCACCGTTTTATCATGAAAATGTCACATTTAAAAGATAATAAAGTAAAAAGGTTAGATAGAAGTACCGTTTTCTTAAAATAATTAGTAATTGAGCAGGACATATGCTATCATAGGGTTAATAGGTTAATATTTCAGTACATTACAGCTATATATTCAAAGAACCAGAAAACTTGGCCTATCAAATCATGCGATGTAAAGCAAAAAAAAAAAAAAAAAAAAAACTAACTGTTTTTGCATAGATTTCATTCAATTTGATAACAGAACCTCACGAACAAACAATTTGTATCATTCTAAAGAGAAAGGATTTTATGATCGTCATTTTCCTGTGAAACAACGTACAGATGAATTATGCAACTGTTTTTTGTTTAATGATTGAATAGCAACTGCAATATTGGATTGAACTTGTGTATCGAGTATGTTTAAAACAAATGGAAAACTTTTTTTTTAATATTATACCTATATACACTACACTAAAAATTTCGTCGCCATCTTCATGAAGTATGTTTCACAGCCTAATTTAGATATTATTTTTTTTTGACTCATTACTCTCATGAATTATATTCTGCAGACTTGTTGAAGGCCGTAACGTGACCTATAGTTGCTAATTTCTGTGTCATTTAGTTTCTTTTGGAGAGTTGTCTCTTTGGCAATCATACCACATCTTCTTTTTTGTATTGACATCATTGTAAAGAACGTATGAACTTATCAAAACACCGATAAGAGTATTGTTTCTGTAATGCTGCACCAATTTTACACTTTGTACAACGAAGTCAGTGTATTTAAATAACCTCATCTCTCCGAACTCCGATAACAGCTGTGGTTACGAGTTATTAGCCTAACTATAAGAACAAATTATATAGTTTATTTATAAACATCAAATTAAGTGAAACATCAAAAGATGTTACTGGGAATTGATACCAAAAAGCCTTGCAGCGCCTCTTTTACAGAACAAAATATTTTAGTAATATATCATGACGATAATAAGTTTTACTGAAGGTTGATAACCTATTGTAAAGTATTTATTCAAAACATGTTTTACTTAAAAATATATTTAATGTCTTTATAGATCTTAAAATACTCAAATCCTGTTGTCGTTATGATATAATGTTTACTTATGTCTAGGAAAATAACATTTTATTAGTTTCGTGCATGTGAAAAACGCTTTGCAGGTCCAGGAACGCTAAAACCTAAACATTTGATAGTCAGGGACGTTTTCATTTGTAGAAACATTAGGAACTAAATGACCAAAAAAAACTGCCAAATTAATATTAAATCAATTTTGCTTCAAGGTATTAAGACAATTCCTTAATGGTATCGTAATCTATCAACGTTGAATTCAAAGTAAGTTTGTCCATGATGTTGTATATTGTGTCTATATTGTCGATTTGTTTTATTTTATTGCCATGTGGTTCATTTGAACATAACCTTAATCCTTGAATTTATATTATAAGTAAATTGCCTTTCCAAATTCAAAAATTGAATCAAATAATAGAAAATTGATTTTTATTTTATTTGCAGCAAGAGTCTTCTAAACAGATACCAGAAGAAAATCAAAAGCACATGGCGACTAAAACAACAACAAAATGACGAAAAAAGATGACTAGACAAATTACTGTCCAAATTGTACCACAAAGATTACCATATACGCAACTGAAGAAACTAGCAGTCAATAAAAAATCATATTACATTTGACGATTTCTTGATTTACAAAAGGATTCGGTGTGTATGTTAATCATAAGTTAAACTAATAGTTTTTCGAAAATCTCCTTGCGGATTTGTATATTATCTTAACCAAAAATAGTTTATCAAAACATTAAACTCCAAGGTAAACTCAAAAAGGGGAAGTCCATAAAAACAGACAAAATCAAACGCTATCAATCTACGGAACAATTGAAAAAAAAAAAAAAAAAAACAAAAAACAAAACTGCCATACTCCTGAATTGGTACAGACATTTTCCGAAGAAAATGGCTGGTTAAACCCTATAAATTAGAGACCGCCAATGAGAATTAGTACTTGAGGAGCATTAACGAATGAAAAGGTCAAAACTCATCTTCGGGCAGTTACATTTATAATTGAGTAACTTACGAATTATAACATGTAAGCAAAAAACCGTCGGTGACTAAGGTTTTCAACAATTAGCAAAACAAATCGCAGATTGATTGGTTACTATTCTTCTTTCAACTTAAAGCATTAATTAATTACTTGCACGATTTGTTTTACTTCCTGTTAAATGTACATGTTCCATTGACTTTTCAACTTGATGAGTTTTGGAAACATATTTGTATTTTCTGAGTATTTCATTTTAATAATTGTAACAATATGAGGTTGCTCCTAAGTTTTTATTGAATAATACTTCTCTTGCATGTGCACAGATTGAATGAAAGTGCACTGATTATAATGTAAAGATATCTGTCTTTATCAAAGGATCATTCAATCTGTTGCTTTCTAAGTGATTTAAAATGCATCACAATATAAGTCATGTCTCTAATCTGGGTTTACTCGTGCAACGTAACCTTATAACATTGACAAAAATGGAAAAGTTTGAATAGCTCTTGCATTTTCCTGAGCTAAATAATATAAAAGTAAATGCTCAGACTAACCCAATATTTCTGAATATTTGTTATCAACTTTCATCTGTACACGCTGCTAGTATATTTCGATTTTTAAAATAGTTTTTTCAAACAGTTGACAATAAATTTCGTCCCGTACCTTTCTTATAAAAATATCCACGATATTTTTACCGCCTCAAATTCTCTTTTTGTAATGTTTGCATGTCAAAAAAAGGCATATTGACCTGTCTTTTATTTTGCTAAATTAATTGCATACAAAATCAATGCAAAACGGCAAATTTATGAAATTGATGTTAATTTGCTTTTCAGCAGCAGTTTTGGTAACATATTTGTCTTTTCTGAATTGACAATTTGTAAAAAAGTAAGTGTTTGTTTCTGTTAAGATAATTTATCAATGATCTTGTTTTTGCTGAAAATAATAAGTTACACCTTCAATATAGCACATCTAAAGGTTTTGTTTTCTAGTTTTTGATTAAATTTATCTGTACATTACTGAAAGGAAAAGTAAAATTGTGGCTTACAATCATGCCTTGCATCAACTAAGTAGTGATTAACTGAACAAAATGTAGGTTTTCAGAATTTGAGTTATTAATTTTTAATATGAAGTTGAGCTATGCACCTTGCTATTGTGATGTATAACAAAGTTAGAATTACAACTACCTAGTATTTAAAACCGAAGATTTAAATACTTTTTGTACGGAAAGACTTTCAGTTTTGCCGCATTAAAGACACCTTCTTATATACTTTAATCTTTTACGTTGCCTTTATGTCGCTAAACCATCTTTCAAATCCAGAAGGCTACATAAATGTATATTATCGTTAATACAAAAATGCTCATTACTTTTTAACAGCATACTATTTATTAAGTATATTAATGCCCACGCCACACACACACATCAACTGTTTTTTCCGTTTGTTAAATAGTTAAGCAATCAAAATACCTTTCATCAGAGATCAAATGTAGATTATATCTGTTTTTTCCTTTTAATAATTGTAAAAATATAAAGTTTTCCTTTGATATTTCGGAATGATTATGTAAGTACTTACAAGTGCACAAAAAAGATTTACTGAAATTGCGCTGATTATTATATAAAGGTTGCAATTCTGTAAATATAGACAATGTAATTTCCCATAGGAACTCCATTTACGGCTAAAACTGTACTACTTTTGCTAGGAAGTTTCGTAAAAAAATATATTCTAGAATGGAAAGCTCATATGCATTACTATTTTTTTCAAAAGGTCAAAATATAGGGCTGTGCGGCATATTTTCATTATTTATATGCCCCGAACTTCTAAGAGTTTAGATTTATACTAAAATTCTGTACTACCCCTCCCTTCACTCGGGTCTTCCACAGATTTCAATTTGGCCGTTATTCATGTCTATTTATACTGTTAACATTCCCAAGTTATGTCTCCACGAGATGAAACCTAGCGATAATATCTGGGAACCAGTAGGTAAACAAAACAAAATATCTATGAACATCATATATCTCCCCAAAAGAGGCATGGTTTGTGAAACAGCAGTATTTACAAAGTGCAAGATAAATTTGTCTTACTATATCAAAAGATCAGCCAGATTGTTTATTTTCAATTGATTTATAATTCACCACACTATGTCTTTGATCTGGTTTTTGCCGCCAAAAATTCTCTGTTTTAATAGTTATCATCTAAAAAAAAGCAGATCGACCTATTTTTGTTTTGCTATAATATGATGCATACAAAATAAATCAGCAACATTAAAATTCATGAATTGATGTTTATTTAAATTTCAGCAGCGACCATCTTCAATGCACGTATCTAGTTTTTACCCCCTTCTTAGTTTCAGGGGTGGTTTGCTACAACATTGAACTAACGTTATAAAATGTTGATTTATCATTATTTATAACATAGTCAAACAGACAATATTCTCGATTTACTTTGAAAGAGGACTATACTGATACAAAATACAAATAACAATTCATGGGGAACATATGAAATGTAGAACTTTCAATCATTGAATTTGATGTAGTGAAACAGTTTGTGGTCAGTTTAAATCATAGGGTGTTATAGGGCTTCCGTTTACATGTATGTGTTTTTCTTTGTTAGTCAACAGCAGAGGGAGAGTTTATGTTGGGTTTTGGGGATGGGGGTTCAAATATAGACTTTCTCGCGTAGACTACGTTACCGGAATCAGATGCATCAATGAGATTTTTTCTCATCTTGTTATCCTTTCTCGTGCATTATTCATCACTTGTAATGATTTATACGTATTAAAGTATTTGTTAATCACTGGCTTTCAACATGTTCAAGTTTTTATGTTTGACTGTTTCTAACAAAGGAAAATCCCAAAAATCTCATCGGACGCACGATACCTCTGCTGGTGGACTATCAGTCCCCGAGGGTATCATCAGCTCAGTAGTCAGTGCTTCGGTACTGACATGATTTAACAAACTTTACTAAAATTGTCCGTTAATAAATTTTGAAATTAGTATGAAACTAAGGTTTCAACTCCCTCAGGCAAAGTTGGCTTTAGATGAATTTGGCTATTTATTTTAGGTATTTTGACATATAGCTCTTCAACGATTTTCGGCACTTATACATCTTCGGATTTCAAATGTTTGGCTTTGAGCGTTCCTGATGAAGGTAAATCCAGAAAAGCGCTTCGGACGCAATAAATTATTAAACGTGTTGTTTTCCATTTTTACAAAAGCTATAGTTATGAACGGAATTAATAGAATGAAGATAACTGCGTAAAGTTGGCTATATTTTGTTTCAAGAAAAATGCACCAAAAGGATATCACCATATCAAAACTAAATCGAATGCTTTTATATAACCAAACACTTCCAATTAGTAGTAATTTAACTCTTTGAAACACAGTTCAGTTGCATGGAAGGAAAATGATTATTTTAATCATACGTCAACGTAGTAAAATCTTTAAGAGACGAATATTTTTAACTCTGGTGACATCACTATTCGTTAACAGATATTATTGATATTCGATAATGTTTAAAATTGAACATAAAACTGAATAAAACTCATTTACTTTGGATTCATTTATTTTCGTGGGTACCAATTTTCGTGGTTTGAGAAAAACTTGCATATTCGTGGATATTTGATTTCGTAGTTTTGGAAAAGTCTCTATACATTCCTTTAGAAAATTTGTAATTCGTTGAACATTTAATTTCGTGATTCCCCTGTCAGACTTGGGGTAATTGTAATTGTAATCATTTATCAGCTGTAATCGATTGCAATTTTTCAAGTAATCATTGTAATCATTAATCAGCCAACAATATGATTACATGTAATTTAATTTAATCAATTACATTTCAAAATACCTTGTAATCCTGATTACTTTTGATTACATTCTGATTACAATGGAAAAAATCATAAAATTGTGTGAACATTTTTATTTAAGTTGTACAGGTGTTATATCTGGACGTACAAAACATTTTCAAACTTTTGACACATTTCAAGATAAGGATTATTATTATAATATGTTTGAGTTATTAGATTTATAATGATTTATAATGAGGACAATTAAGACCCTCAGTTTAATGTTTATTAAATAAATCAAAAGAAATATGAATACATGTAATATTTATAACAAATTTATAGGATTCAAAAGTCTGCATTTCTGATATAATTCAGATTTGAAGTGAACATGGTGAAAGGCTTAACATTCTGGATTTTTTTATAAAAACATTTTTTAAGTAATAACTATTTTATTGAACATAGGTTTTATTGTAAATAATTCATGGTAGTATTAGTTTAGGCTTAATTGATTCATTTACTTCTTTAAAATAAACTGTTACAGTATTGAATGTCCTTGTTATAGCCTTATTAAAAAGTATTATACGTAAATATTCACAATTAAAAGATGTTTATTTGCTAATGACTGTTTTATTCATGTTTTACTTTTCTTTTACCCTGACTTATAATCCTTTTGTTAATATTGTGATTATTGTCACCTTTGAATTGACAGGTAAGAGACCAATTAAAGTATGTTTTATTTCAATTACCTATTCTGTACTTAAGGCAATATGATAAAAGATAAAAGAAAATTTATCTAATTAGCACAAACAAAATTGTGACAAATATGTTGTTTAAAATAAACAAATTTTGGTATATATAATATCATGTAAAATGCAATGATTATTAAACAATACTTTTACAATTTTAGATATGTTTTTGACTGATAACTGAAATACATAAAAATAAAAATAACCAAACCTTTATACAATCGAAGTAAAAATATTTCAAAGATTAATAATTATATAATGGTAAAGTGTAAAGGGCCATAACCAGTGACAAAATGTTCATGTATATATGTTGTGAATCTTTGTGGTATATTAAATCAATGAATTTTGAAGTTATCATTTAATAACATTTCAAAAAGTAAAATAACAAAATACTGTACTCCATGGAAAATTCAAAATGGAAAGTCAAAAGCTCAAACACATCAAATGAATGGATAACAACTGTCATATTTCCTAGTGTAGAAAATGTTATCAAATAAAATCCTTTCTCAAAACATGCTACAGTAATAACCTTTATTCATTTACATCTTTCAAATGGGTTAATTTAAAATTCATTGTAATCAGATGTAATCATGATTACTTTGCCAATGTAATCATTAATTTAATCAGACACACTGAGAAATGGTGTAATCGTTAATTTAATTTAATCGTACAATTGACAAAGTAATTGTAATTTAATCAATTACATTGAAAGTAATCGGACACATCTCTGTCCCCTGTACCCACGAAATCCACGAAAATTGGTATGCAACGAATATTAATGAATCCACAGTATCCGATAAGCTTTTCGTGACCTTCATTAACCTTTATCAGAAACGCCCACACCGTATAATTTCATAGGATTTAAACAAGAATGGTTCACAAATCTGCTATGATATAAAGCCTTATCAATAAACTGTTATCGTATCGGATTTAATGTGAGTAATGCGACGGGTGACACAGATGACCACAGATAATTCACACTTCTAGATACAATCCCAGCCCGTTTGCTGGTCTATAGAATCATGAAGAGTGCGACCTTTCAACCGTTTTCTAATTGTCAAAGGAAATACGACAGTTGGAATTGAATCTGTGTATCTTTCAACAGCAACTGAGGTTCGAATTACTCATTCGTTAGTTTTATGTGCATGATGTGTAGTGTTTCATGTACTGTTGTTTTTTCTTTTGCTTTTAATTTGTTTGTACTTTGAATTTTAGTTGTATTGACCCCTTGAAATAATTTATCTTTTATCAAGTCAGTAGTAAACCAATTGTTATCTTAAATGGTAATTTTTATCTGAACACCTTATTTACAAGTTAATATTCATCAAACAAATTCCAAGTAGTGTATTAAAATTTAACAACATTCAAAACGGAAAGTACTTTATCAAATGGCAAAACAAAAGCTCAAACACATCAAATGAATGGAAAACAACTGTCACATTCCTGACTTGGGACAGGTATTTTCTCATGTAGGAAATGGTGGATTAAACCTGGTTTCAAAGCTAGCTAAACGTCTCACTTGTATAAAAGTCGCATAGAATTCAATTATACTGACAACAATTACATCAAATGGGAAACAATTTGATCACAGTTTTCTATAAATCACATAACGAAATATTTACAGTGATATATGGAAGATGACAGTTGTTATCTACAGTCCGTTTCTATGTATGTTGGGGTTTGCTTTTGTTGTAGTTAGATGTGTATTTGCTTAATCGAATTATGAAAATTGAACAGCGGTATACAACTGTTGCATTTATTTATGCATTCAAGATGAAAATAAGAGCTGAAACGGAAATTGTAATAAGGAACATTTTTAATCAAAATAAAACTATAACAATGTACAAAAAGGCAAGCTTGTACATAACCGTCGATTTTTATATTCATCCCCAGTGTTAGTAAAATTTTCACAATATAAATTGCAATACTAATGAGCATTTTAAAATTTGATTAACGAGAATAAATAAATAATGTAGTAAAATATTCGTGTCATGAAATATGAGTTCCTTTGTAATATGTTTTCCAAATGAAAGTCATTTTCTTGAATTATCTCATGAAGGAAATTACAGTTTTTGTGCCTGGCAGAAGGAAATAAAAACCGTCAAATTCGGAAGAAATATTATGGCAGCGCAAATTACAAAATTTATAGGGGATTTTTTGTCAGACGAATGATTTATTTTGACATTATATTTCACTAAACAAATGTAAACAATCTGCGGTTTGTCAAAATTCATAAAGCTATTCCGAACCAGTTGAATTGAA
The DNA here is from genome assembly GCA_017311375.1 of Mytilus coruscus. NCBI lineage: Eukaryota > Metazoa > Mollusca > Bivalvia > Mytilida > Mytilidae > Mytilus > Mytilus coruscus. The sequence continues at coordinate 17,259,798 of CM029604.1, forward strand.
TTTAAAATAAGACAAATAGTCATTCCATCTAAATATAGACCAATTGAATGTGTTTCCGACGTTTACCAAAGTCGCATTAAGAATTTACATCTGCAATCTGCTATTCTCAGAAACACATGGTTTATTATGGCTCTCATACTTTACTAAAACCTTTTATTTACTTACTTAAGGCCAATAGAGCAAACAAAAATATCGTATATTGATGTAGGAAAGGAGAATGATCATTTTATTATAGAAGACTTCAAATTGAATTTACTACTTATAGGTTTCCGTATGACATGTGATGTAATATCTTAATCGTTTTTCTTTTTGAAATTTGAAGCTGATGGAAGATCACTACCCCAGTTTTGGTTGTCCGAAAAAAAAAAGACATCCAAACTCACAAAAAGGTCGACGACAAATTGACAACAACACCTAGAGAAAAATGAAAGTGGACGAAAAGACAAACAACTATCCACAAATCACCACATTGAATACTAAAGACTGTGCAACGGAACCTCACCGTGGTTGATCTTTCTGAACGCAGGTGATCTTAGTTAGCATTGTATAAATCTGTTTTTCAGTAATTAAGTTTTCTAACTAAATAAGACTCGCATAAACATTTCAGACGTATTTATGTAACATTTCAATGTATTAACTAGCAAAGAGGAATTAATAGATTATTTGAGTTTATATTCATATATAAATAATTTGATTATGGATGTATGAAAGAATCTCAGGATCTACGTCAATGAATAAAAAAAAAAAAAAAAAGCGTAAACAAAAAACTAAAATCACTTAACAATGTAAAAATTGAAACATTTCATTTTCCAATATAGACAAGTTTCTAAAGATATACCAAGGCACATATATTTAAATGCATCAATATTTGTCAGTGTTGGTTTTGACGATTGACAATAATTTACATATGCAGTGAAACGTAAAGGAATCATCGCTATAATTAACTGTACCAACTTGACTACACCAATAAATATCTCTTCAGTGATACTCGAGGCATAAATGTTTGAAAATCCAAAATCTAATATAAAAGTTTGAAATGCCGATAAAACTTAACTGAACAAAATGTTAAGCAAAGCTTGCCTTGCAAGAAGAAGATCATTTAAAATAATTTACAAAAATGTTAAAACAAATTCTCAAGTATTTGATATGTGATTTTTTGCTCTAGGACAAGCACCCCGCTAGTAAATGTTTCGAACAGTGTTGTTTATAACGTTAAAAGTACTGATAGGGATACCTGTCCCGATCAACTACATGATGTGAAACAAATCAGATAAAATACAATAACTTCTTATAGCCTCGTGTATGCTTTTTATTTTAATACATCCAATATGCTATATTGATTCGTGGTATTTTTTATTCTTTTTTATAAACAAAAAAATATTATTAGAACGACTTCATGGCCGCCTATCATATATTCAGTCATATAAGGCTTATAAACCAAAAAATTACTAGTAAATGATTGGCCTTGACTAGGAAATTGCTCATTTATTCTATGGTTACAGATTCCCAAAGGATTGTATGGGCCTGTCACAAGTCAGGAGCCTCTGGCCTTTGTTAGTCTTGTATGTTTTTTAAATTTTAGTTCCTTTATATGTTTTGGAGTTTAGTGTGACTTCCATTTTCACTGAACCAGTACACAATTTTATTTAGGGACCAGCTGAGGACCACCTCCGGGTGCGGGACTTTCTCGCTGCGTTGAAGACCCATTGGTGGCCTTCAGCTGTTATCTGCTCTTTGGTCGGGTTGTTGTCTCTTTGACATATTCCTAATTTCCATTCTCAATTTTATGGTGCTATTGCCCCAAAAGATCAAGTTGTAACAATGGCTTGGTCTGTGAATAATCAATCTATTTCTGTAGTTAAGTAGTTAATCATAATATGAAAATAGTCCATTTCTCTAGTTGAAATAATTCAAGAACTGTTTTCACTTGGAAAATTATCAAATTGTATTTTTCAAATATGAGTTTGAATGTAATAAACCTGTGAAAATTCAATACAAAACCTTGTATGCAACTGTTTCTATGAGAGAAAAAAAGCAATTAAAACAGGGGATGTTGGTTCATGAGGTATATAACATGCCATTCTAAAATAATTCAAACTTAGTTTAGAACAAAGCGATTGATTTCATATCAAGTCACTGTGTTGAAATTTTAAAATACCTTTTCAGCCAAAAAAAAAAAAAAAAAATCACTTAGTATATGAATGACATCAGTAATTTTTATTACGAATGATATGAACCGTTTAACTGACACACCAATTAATTTGTTATCATGGTCTTTCACATGACTTTTTTATAATTGGCATGATAGTTTTAATTAGTTTTATTTTACTTATCGAAATCTCTTAATGGAGAAATAACGCAAAAATAAAAAAAAAAGATCCTCAGTATCATGTATTGGGCAGATATACACTATTCGGATTTAACACCGACACACCGAAACGTATTTTCTTACAAAGTTTTCTGCATAAAAGTTCAAATATTTGTATTGGTTAAACATACAAACCTGACCAGGAACGTAAAACCAAAACGCTTAGTGCGAAATATTTAAAGCAACTTTTTGATTGCGTGTAACAAATAAAAAAGAGGCGAAGGATACCAAAGGGACATACGTCTCTTTCTAAATTAAAAAAAAAAAAAAAAAAAAAAAGATGAAATTTTGCATCGAAATACAATTTCTAAATTCAATGAGTTTTGTATTTTAGCAATTTTTTTCGTATGCAAATTATAGACTTGATATAAATAACATAGGCTAACGCGAAACAATTTAATGACTCAATTAAAAAAGAAATAATAACAATCAGGATCACTCAAATCGTTTCATATTTTCCATGTCGGGGCCTTTTATAGCTGACTATACGGTATGTTTTTTTGTCATTGTTGCCTATACTTGCTTACATCCACTTTATTTGAACTTTGATGGATAGTTGTCTCGTTGACAATCATACCACATCTCCTTATTTTTTATGAAAATCATTGATTATAATCAGAAATATGTTTTTTTTATTATCATTGATGATAACTTTATAGTATATAAATATAGAGGTTTGAAAGGTGGAATTGTACTTCAATAAGTAAGGTAGTCCCGCTCTTTTGCTACAAAACTGGAGTGCTTTATCTTTGACTTATTATGGGGTATTGATTGAAATGTAATTCTGTCATCAGAGATTGATGCCGTTAAATTCAATGATGTTTCTTTTATAGATAACGACAAATAAAAATTTCTGTCAGCACGCTGGTATCAAATTATATTATTTCGTCTAAACAATTTCCGTCTTAATCAGATAATAGCTTTAAAAATAAATTCTTAGAAACAGCAATGCAAACAAAATGAGAAAAACAAATAGAATTTTATCAGTGTATCACTGGAGAAATCAAAGTAACTTCAAGTTTATACTTTTATTAAAAACAAAAATGTTTATTGTATTTTTGTTTAATGATTTGCTTGATAAAAAATATAAGGGTGTATCTTGAAAAAAACATCAGCATGATCAGAGTTAACCATTCAAGAAATATAGTCTTCGAACAATTAGTTTTTTCCTATTTTTTCTAAATGTGGAATCTTCAGATCACATTGTAATCGATAGACTACAATCGATAATAAAATCAAATTTGTCACGAGTTTATTAATCGAGAACTCAAATAAACAATTTAAAGATATCGTAATTTTGTCTAGGATATTATTTTTCTTTGTCTGTATATGTAATCATGTCTTTGTCAAACTGCAACCTTGGTAGTCAATTCGGAACGCCTTGGTAATATCTAAAATATTTAAAATTTTCTAAAAAAATTGTAATCGGCTTGAGTTTCAAGAATTCCTACCTTGTTGTTTTAAAAGTAAATGTACCGTGTTCCAAAACAGACAACCAATACTTTGATAATAGCTTCAAAACTGAATTATTATTTGACATTAATACAAAAAGTGATGACCTAATGTTATCGTCGGTTACCAGTAGTACATTACAAACATATATCCATGGACCCTGAAAAGCATGGCTTATCACACCATACGTGTCATACAAACACACGTTTTGCGTTTCCAAGAGCGTATGAGCTATCACATGGTACAATTTAAAAAATCTAGAGAGGAGGGATTTTATGATCGTCAATTGTCTGTGCAACACTGTTTAGATAAACTATCCTACTGCCTTTAGTTTAAATGTTTTATAACAACTGTGATACTATGTTGAATTTGTTATTTGAGTATGTACAAAACAACCTCGGATTCATTGATACGTTTGGATAAATATCAAAGTTAGAACCAAGCTGATGAAAAGCATATCTTCAGATTATACCTATACCTATACACAACAGTTAAGAAATTTTATCGCCATCCTCATTAATAATTTTTCTCAGCCCAATTTAAATATATTTTTGAACTCAATATAAAAAAAGATCCGGTATACCTTTATGAATTATGTTCCGCAGACTTGACGTCAATGTAAATAACTCTTAACCTATTAGAATGCTTCCTTAATGCAACACTAATTCTGAACATTCAGAATTACGCACTGTTATTATATTTTTCTTAGTACAGCGAAGTCAGTGTTTTTAAATTACCTCATCTATCCGAACTCCTGTAACAGCTGTGGTTACGAGTTATTAGTTAAACTACAAGAAGAAATTATAAGTTTATTTACAAGCATCAAATTAAGTTTAACATCGAAAGATGAACCTTTGGATATGATATAAAGAAAAAGCCTTGCAGTGCTTCTTTTACAGAACACAACATCTCATGACGACAATAAGTTTTATTGAAATGCCGAGAGGTTGATAACCTATTGTGAAGTATTTTTTTCAAAACATGTTTTTGCTTAAAATTATATTCAATGTCTGTTTACAACCCTAAATTACTGAAATCCTGTTGTCGTTATAATATAATGTTTACTTATACATAGAAAAAAAAAAAAAAAACACACACTGTATCAATTTCGTGCAACCGAAACGCTTTTCAGGACCAGGAATCCCCTTACCCAAACAATTGATAGCCATGGATGTGTATATGAGTACCCAAGGATCTTTATGACCAAAAGGAACCTTAAAGAATAGCCAAATTAATTTAAAATCAACTTTGCCTGAGGGAGTTGGAACTTTAGCGTTTTAATGATATCGTGATTTATCAACTCGTTTGTCCATGATGATAAACATATAACGTCTTTGTTGGTCGGTTTGTTTTTTTTAATTGTGTTGTGGTTCATTTGAACTTTACCTTAATCCTTTAATTGATATTAAGCAAATTACTTTTAAGTTCAGGAAATGAAAATATTATATTAGCAGCGTGAAAGTCTCTACAATGAGTAAAAAAAAAAAAAAAAAAAAAAAAATACGGGAAGATCAAAACCATAATGCGACGAAAGCAACAATAACAAAAAAAAAAAAAAAAACCGACTAAACAAAACAAAAAAACAAAACAAAAATGAAAACAACACTTTAATTTTTTTTTTTGCGTCTGAAGCGTATTCGGGATTAGTTTTCATCAGGAACGCTCAAAGTCGAATATTGGAAAGCCAAGGATGTAAAAGAACTGACACAGTTGAAGAGCTATATTACTAATAGGACCTTACAATAATACCAATGTCTATCTATTATGTCTATGGTCAACTTTCCAAATATACCATGTAGAAAACTTAAAACACAATAGAAAAATATAGCAGACAATTAATAATTAACAATCCCATTACCTTTGACGCTTTTTTTTATTTAGAAAGGCTTTAGGCAATTATAAGTAAAACTAATGGTTTATGGTAAATCTTGATGCGGATTTGTGTATTACCTTAACCAAAATTTGGGACCGCCAGTGAGGGTTTAATACTTTAGTAGCGTAAACGAATGAAAAGGTCAAACATTTTCTTCGGGCAGTTACATTTAGAAATGATTGAATTACGAAATTATAAAGCGTAAGCAAAAACTTGTGGGTAATTAAGGTTTTCAACAATTAGCAAAACAATTCATATTTTGATTGATTTCTATTCTTGTTTTCGATCTACGAATTAATTCACTACTTGCACTTTGTAAAATTAAGATAAAGATCTTTTGTTCCTTTTAACGTACCATCGACTTTTTGACTTGACTTTGGAAACATATTTTTCTTTTCTGACAATGTCTGACTTTACATTTGAAAAAATAGGTAAGTGTGTGTTCCTGTTAGGATAATTTATTAAAGCATTTATTTTTGCTGCAAATCATAAGTTGTATGTTAGAAATAGCAACTCTTCATGTGGTTTCCTAGTCTTTTAATGAATTTATCTTTACATTACCAATGGAAAGTAACATTCTGGTTTTTAATCATTCCTTGCATCAACTAATAACTGATAAACTGAAGAAATGAGTTATTTATTGTTAATATGAAGTTAAGCTTTCAACCTGTATACCGGAGCTACAATTACAACTAATTAAAACCTAGAATTTTAATACTTGCTCTACGAAAAGATTTATTTTTGCGCGCATTTAAGACATCTTCTTTTGCACTTGAACCTTTTATGTTGCCTGTTTAACGTCGCTAATATATATTTCAAACCCTGAAGACTACATAAATGTATACAAAGTATCTAATTGTTATTGTAAAATTCTCAGTTGTTTGTTACAGAATACCATGAAACATATTATTCTTAAAGCCACACACACATCAGTAGATTTTCCGTGTTTTAAATATCAATCAAAGCAATCAAAATAACTTTTCTCAGAGATCAAATGTACCTTATATCTGTTTTAAATGTTTTCCTTTAATAATTGAAACAATATGAGATTGCTCCTTTGATCTGACAGAATGATAATTTTAGTGCATGTGCAAGATTGACTGAAAGTGCACTGATTATCATGTTAATTTGTTTTACTGTATCAAGGATCATCAAATCTGTTGATCTTTAAGTAATTTATAATGCAAAACACTACAAGTCATGTCTCTAATACGGTTTATGTAGGCTTATAACATTAGAAATTGGAAAATTTTGAACAGCTCGTTCATTTTTCTCAGCTAAATATAATGAAAGGAAAAGGTCAGACAAACCCTATATGTCTCAATACTGTTATCAACTTTCATTTGTACACGCTGCTAGTAAGTTTGAAAAAAAAAAAAAAAAAAAAAAAAAAATCCATACAATTTACGATTCATTTCTGACCGTGGTTTCTAATAAAAAAATCGAAGATATTTTAGTCGCCAAACAGTCTCCGTTTAAAAGGTTTTGCATGTCAAATAAGGCACATCGACCCATCTTTTATTTTACTATGATTTAATGCAAACCAAAAAATGGAAAACGGTAAAATATAGGAAATTGATGTCAATTTGATTTACATCAGCAGTTTGGAAAACATATTTGTCTTATCTGAATTCACAATTTAAGAAAAAAGTAAGTACTGATTCTGCTAACATAATTTATCAAAGATCTTGTTTTTTTCTGAAAATCATCAGTTATACGTACAAAATAGCACATCTACAGTAATTTTTCTAGTTTTAATTAGACTTATCTGCACATTACTAATATAAATTAAAATTGTTTCTTACAATCATGCCTTGTATCAATTAATTATTGATGAACTGAAAAAATATAGGTTTTTAAAATTGGAGTTATTTATTGTTAATATGAAGCTGAGCTATGAACCTAACTATTGTAATGACAAACAAAGGTACAAATACAACTAATTGAAACCGTGGATTTTGTTTGTTACACGCCGCTAACGCATATTTCAAACCCAGAAGGTTAAATGAATGTATACATGCATGTTATCGTTATTATCAAAGTGTTCATTGATTTGTTACAGAATTATACTGTAAAGCATATTATTCTCTAAACCAAACACTCATCAACTTATTTTTCGTGTGTAAAATAGTAAAGCAATCAAAAGAACTTTCATCAGAATTCAAATTTAGCTTATATCTGTTTTAAAATTGTGTTTTCTGTTAATAATTGTAACAATATAAAGTTGCCCTTTGATTTCTCGGAATGACAATGTTAGTGCAAGTGCACAAGAAAAGATTGACTTACATTGCGCTGATTATTATATATATTTGTCTTACGATATCAAGATCCGCCAAGCTGTTGATCCTCAATTGACTTATAGTGCACTACACTATGTCATGTTTTACGCTTGTGATGTTAGCTTATAACATTTAAAAGTTTTCCTGAAAATTTGAAGAGCTCTTATAATATCCTAAGTTAGATATTTTAAAAGGAAATGTTCAGTCAATTCCTGCTAGTATATTTCGATTTTTAAATAGATTTTTTCCTACATTTTGTAATTCATTTCTTCTCGTACCTTTCTTATAACATGTATAAAACAATCCAACGGCATTTTTGCCGCCAACAAATCTATTTGAATGATTTTCATCTAACATAAAAACACATCAACCTATCTTTATTTTGCTATAATTTAATATATACAAAATAAACGAGAAACAACAAAATTCATGGAACTTACGATAATAAATAGATGTCAATTATCATTATGTCCAATCAGGAGAATAATATTATGGAATTGCAAATTACAAAATATATGGGGGGATTTCTTTTGGGCTGAGGATTCATTTTGACAGTAGATTTCACTACACAAATGTAAACAAGCTGTGGTTTATCAAAATTGATAAAGCTAGTCAGAACCAGTTGAAATGCATTCAAAATAAGACAAATTGTCATTCCATCTAAATAGATACCAAATGAATGTGTTTCCGACGTTTAACAAAATCGCATTATGGATTTACATCTGCATTCTGCTATTTTTAGAAACACATAGTTTATTATGGCTCTGATGCATTGCATATATATAGAATAATGGCATTTTTGTTTTTGATACTGACTTTATCAGCAAGAATATCAAGCGAGCCCGCTAGGGCGAGCTGATATTCGAGCTGATAAAGTCAGTTTCAAAAATAAAATGCCATTATTCTTTATCGGCAATTTGTCATAACTGTAGGTTTTTGGTTGAGAATATGAAGTAGAATGAAATAGTTAGTAAAACTACTTTTACGCGTACAAAACGTTGGGATAGTTGTTCAAGAAGGAATATTTTGCTCATTAAACTTTTATTGTCGCAGTCCGGCATGACCGAACAATAAACTCAAACTAAATGTAATCTTACATATCAACAATAATTATTATTATATATAAGCCCATGCAACTTAAGGATTTAAAGAATAATAAATGTCAAATAAAAATAAATAGAGATTGAAAGAGTAATTTGTGGCCGACACGTATTTGTGTAAATTATTGTAAAAACCATCACAGAGAATAAATATTTACATGAATATATAGCTAATGAAATCCAGTCCTTTGTTCAAGATTGTGACACTCAATTTATTACAAAGTCAAGAATGATAAAACATGAAATGAAATATATGCCAATTATGAAAATAGAGTAAAACAATTGAAATAATAAAATATTGAGTAACTAATTTCACACATCACAGTCCATACAGTCCGCTCATAAGAGTATTATCCATTATAATGACTATAGAGGACTGCAATAAAACTATTAAACTGTATAATAAGTTAGTAAATTGTTGCATTGTGCTATATCGTACTCGTATTTCTTTTTTGAAATTTGAAACCAATGGCAGATCATAGTCATTGTATGCATTGTTTTCCGGTTCTTATGTGGAAAATGAAATAAAAAAAAAAAAAAAAAAAAATTTAAAAAAAAACTCCAAAAGAAGGTCGAAAAGAGTAAATAACAACGCCAAGACAAAAATTTAAAAGGACGAAAAGACAAACAACAATCCACAAATCAATACATTGGAACTAAAGACCTGAAACACGAACCTCACCGAAAAACGCGGTTTATCTTTATGTAAAGGATATAAGCCGATAACAGTCCGTTCTGTAACATATTGGACAGGTCTGAGGCCACAGGTCGAAGACCTGTTCAGTATTTTACAGAATGGACTATTAGAGGCTTATATCTTACTTAAAACATTGTTTAACACGTAAAAACCCCGAAAAATGCAAGAAAATACAAATCTTTGTTAAGATTTATTTTCATCAAGTGTGACAAATTATTTTGTGAATAAACTTTCCTTACATTAGAATTTATCCTACATATTGGCCCCTTTAAACAGTAGCTCAATTTAAAAAATAGACAAAAGAAAGTACGTACTTTCTTGTTTATTTGACCTGTTGATACTAATTGTAATGCTTTTTTGTTATTTAATGTTATTCAGGGTTATATCTGGTCTATATACCAGCTTTTATAAGTGTTTGGTACTAATATAAATTTCCACTTCGTACTATGAACATCAAAATTATTTATTTTGTTAAAATATTTCCTTTCTCTATTGTATACGTATACCTAACAACAAAATTATTTTATTTACCTGTGTTTAAAATTATTGCAAATGGCTGATATTTTTGTTCGAGCATATTGTTTTTCTTAAATTGTTTAACATTTCATACCGATATAACATGTTACTTTTATTATTCTTCCTTAGTTTATTTATTTTGAACTTACATTGTATCATAGGTCAAATTTATTTGTTCAGTGTATGTTCAATGGTGTTAATATGTCCTTTGATTGAGTTAAGCTATTTCAGTTGATATTTTATAGTGTGTCTTTCTATGTTGTGATGTTACACTATTGTTTCAGAAAAAGGGTGAATGTTTGGTGCCATTAAAACGTTTAAACCCGCTGCATTTGTTTGCACCTGTCCTAAGTCAGGAATCTGATGTTCAGTAGTTGTCGTTTGTTGATGTGGTTGATAAGTGTTTCTCGTTTCTCGTTTTATATAGATTAGACCGTTGGTTTTCCCGTTTGAATGGTTTTACACTAGTAATTTTTGGGGCCCTTTATAGCTTACTGTTCGGTGTGAGCCTAGGCTCCGTGTTGAAGACCGTACTTTGACCTATAATGGTTTACATTTATAAATTTTGACTTGGATGGAGAGTTGTCTCATTGGCACTCATACCACATCTTCTTATATCTATAGACAATTAACACATTTCAGAAGAATGTAGCAGGGTAGATTGGCGTTCTGACTATATGGAATCAAGAAGGAATATTTTGCTCATTAAACTTTTATTGTCGCAGTCCGGCATGACCGAACAATAAACTCAAACTAAATGTAATCTTACATATCAACAATAACAATTATTATATATATAAGCCCATGCAACTTAAGGATTTAAAGAATAATAAATGTCAAATAAACATAAATAGAGATTGAAAGAGTTATTTGTGGCCGACACGTATTTGTAAATTATTGTAAAAACCATCACAGAGAATAAATATTTACATGAATATATAGCTAATGAAATCCAGTCCTTTGTTCCAGATTGTGACACTCAATTTATTACAAAGTCAAGAATAATAAAATATGAAATGAAATATATGCCAATTATGAAAATAGAGTAAAACAATTGAAATAATAAAATATTGATTTTAACTAATTTCACACATCACAGTCCATACAGTCCGTTCATAAGAGTATTATCCATTGTAATGACTATAGAGGACTTCAATAAAACTATTAAACTATATAATAAGTTAGTAAATTGTTGCATTGTGCTATATCGTACTCGTATTTCTTTTTGAAATTTGAAACCAATGGCAGATCATAGTCATTGTATGCATTGTTTTCCGGTTCTTATGTGGAAAATAAAAAAAAAAAAAAAAAAAAAAAAAAAGGACGAAAGACAAAAATTTAAAAGACAAACAACAATCCACAAATCAATACATTGGAACTAAAGACCTGAAACACGAACCTCACCGAAAAACGCGGTTTATCTTTATGTAAAGGATATAAGCCGATAACAGTCCGTTCTGTAACATATTGGACAGGTCTGAGGCCACAGGTCGAAGACCTGTTCAATATTTTACAGAATGGACTATTAGGGGCTTATATCTTACTTAAAACATTGTTTAACACGTAAAAAAAACCCTGAAAAAATGCAAGAAAATACAAACCTTTGTTAAGATTTATTTTCATCAAGTGTGACAAATTATTTTGTGAATAAACTTTCCTTACATTAGAATTTATCCTACATATGTGCCCTTTAAACAGTAGCTCAATTTAAAAATAGACAAAAAGAAAGTACAGCTGAAGGTAAACAACATGTATTGCTACATGACGATTAAGACACAGGGTATGCGTATCATGATTTTTGCGTGCGCAAGGACTACTCTTAATATTTTCAGTGAATACTTATACATGCGTTTTGTGTTTCAAAATGGATAAAGACGATGAAAGTAGATTCTTAATGCAAAAAACGAAGAAAGTGATTTCGTTATTAGTGATTGTGTTGTTTCAAACTTTGGATTAAAATCAAATGTGTATTCAGATATATTCGATTTCAGTGTGGATTACACAGAGGATATAGTTATAGCAGCTAATAATGGCAAGTTTTATATATTATATTTCAAAATGTAGTCCTCTCCTATTAGCTTCTTGTTTCTTCTCGGGTTTTATTTCTTACTAAGTGAATGAGAAAAAAAAAAAAAAAAAAAGAAAAACGTGTGAAGCCAGGTTCATGTTGAACCATATCGTGTGCACTGCAATTGATTTTATTTCAAATATATGATTAATATGAACAAATGAAGAGATACCAACGTGCAATCCTTATAAATTTTGTTGTTGTTCTTCGGAACTTTCAAGAGACTGTTATTGTGTACCCAAACGGCACCACCTGAAATCCCACCCCTCGTTTCTGGGTTTTTTCCCCTGCAAAGTCGTGTCGCTCTTATTTCGTTTATTTGTGTATTGATGTCCCTTGTGTTTTTTTTTAATGTTACCGAAACATAATAATTTTGTCTCTCGATTTCCTTTTGCAAAACAATCTCTTTCATATTTTCTTTTATAACATAAAACAGGTCAGGAATGACCACCAATTGGTGAACTATACCTCAATTGACGTATTATCCACCAATTGACATATATTGGTATAGACCAATTGACGTATAATGCAAGTTTTTTTTTGTAATAAAACGCTAGTCTGAGATAGGAGCATCATTTTGCAACTTGCAACCTATTTTATAACCATTATTGAGTCCTCCGTAAGTTTCAGTTTTGTCAAAGCCTGCTGCATCTCTTGAGAATGCATGTGTATGACAATTCTTTTGTTAAAACATCTGTACTATTGACCATGATTGACTTTTAATAATGAAAGTCAAATATTAATAAAGAGCTCCAATCACCTGGTGAGTTGTACTCATAATCACATGACTGCAGACAGTATTGATGTCCATTGACCGGTGATTAGTGGTAAATTTGCCAATCAAGAATTGACAAGATAACAATAAAAGAAACTGCAAATGCAATTATTGATTAAATGCAATATGTTATGTCACTATACTTAACTAGGAATGTTTGACATGTTTTCATACCATAATATGGTTTTAAGAAAACAATGCTCAATTTTGGTTGAATAATTTGCTTTGAAAAACAAAGAATTATACTTCAATTGGTCTATACGATTATATGTCAATTGGTGGATTATACGTCAATTGAGGTATAATCCACCAATTGGCGGTTAATCCTGACCTGTAAAACGATCACTACGAACAAAGTGCGAATCGGACACACGATTGATTTGTTTAACAGATAAAATGCAGTAACGTCTTCCTTTATTCTGCTTCCCATATTCATCGTCGTTCATAAGCAAAGTGTTGCATTATATTCATATTCAAGCAATAATATCAGACTTAGAAAACAACAACTTGTAAATCAACGCCGAAACCTGAAAATCATAAAAACTATTGTAGTCCCTTAGTTCATGAAGCAAGTTCTAGATTTGCACTTTGTGCACAAGATTAGGTTAAGGTTGTTTATGGTCCTTGTATTGCGGCATGATATATCACACGTTAGAAGCATTACTTTATTGTTTTTTTTTTCATTTTAATTGTAGCTGAAAATGATGTTAGGAAGAAAAAGAGCAACACCAGAGGTAAATTTTGATTACCAAAGACTGACGAGGATAAATCTTTTGAAAAAAGAAATACCTAAAAGCAACAAAAACAAGACTTACAACGAGCATTATCAACCAATTGAATTAGTGCTAAAGGAGACAACCCCAAACATGAGAGAAATGGCTGTGATATAATTATTGATAGTGTTAAAATCAATTAGAAAGTGTTTTTTTTCTCAAGAAACCGTTTTGATGAGTGACAAAATTATTGTATTGGAAGGTGACTTTAATAAAATGTTTTTTGTAAATGTTATTTGTTCTTTGGTTGTAATTTTTTTTTTCACATGATGAAAAGAATTGGCGGAATTGATAGTTTTTTTTTCAGTGATTGGACTATCACTTACCTGTAAGAATTAGTTATGCTACCTTCAGCTGTCCAATATTTTTAAGAAAGAGGAGGGCTATTCTTAAAAATATTGGCCAGTTTAAGGTGACATTATGGTTTCTTACAGGTGAATGATAGTCCAATCACTGAAATAAAGAACGGGTAGAACAATAGAATGAGGTCACAACAATGTTTTAAGAACTCAGATGATCTTTGGAAACACTGTATAAATGTTTTTAACGAATTGTTTGATTTGTCAACCAAATAAGACTGACAGAAACATTTGAGATGTATGTTTTTTTTATATTTGAATGTTAAATGTAGACGAGAAAAGTTGAATTAATAAATTGTTTGAGCTTATATTCATATTTAAATGATTTGACATGAATTTATCAAGGAGTCTCGGATATATATCTTCAAAAGTAGACAAGTGTGTAACGATATGCCAAGCTCCAAATATATTTAAATCAGTCAAATGAACAACATTTTTATTGTTTGTTTTGATTTTGAAAATTCATCTCATTGATAATTGACATATTTCACTATTGCAACGAAACGGAAAGGAACACTTTAGGTAAGCATCAAAGAATATCTTGGGACAAAACTAACGAGACCAACTTCACTACACCAAAATGCCCATTTCGACAATATAATCTCTTCAGTGATACTCAAGACCAAAATATTTGAAAACCCAAATCTAATACATTTGTTGATAAAACTAAAATGGACAAAATGGTTAAGCCTAACATCGAATCCGAGCCACGAAAGAATGAGATAATTTAGAATAATTTCTAAATTTTTAAAACGATATATTTCAAGAAAACAATTTGTAATTGGTGTGGATTTAGTAACAAGTCATTATATCGATATCAGTTATGTTGTTTTTGTGTAACAGACATACTACACAAGTGCAATTTTCTGTCCTTAAACACGGGTAAAAAGGAATATCCACGATAATTGTGTGATAAAAATAATAAACAGCAGTAAAAAGTATAGTCAATTAATATTCCAACAGTGATTACTGCTTTATAGAACTTCATGTCATTCTTCAGAAAGGCAACCAGTACAGTAAAGTTTATTAAGACAAGCAATACAATTCATTGATGCTTGTTTATTGCAAGATACAGGTTTTATAGATATAACGTCTTGTTTCATGAATCTATCTTTGTAAAAAAATCAAAATGTGAAATTAGGTCATTTCATCAGTTGAAATACTTCTATAAATGTTTTCTTTTGTAAAACACTCAAGTTAAATTTTCAATTGAGATTGAATATTATCTGTGAAAATTCAATATTTGACCGTGTAAGCAACTGTTGTATTTTATAGAAAGAAAGCAATTAAAACAAGAGATATGAGTTGATGAGTTAAATAATTCATACTTATAGCGTAGTTTAGAACAAAGTGTTTGATTTCATTTTAATTCACAGTGTAGAAATTTCAAAATATCTTTATATTTGAACGGTATCATTACTTTTTATTACAAATGATATGAGCCCTTAACTGACACACCAATTAATCTATTATTTATTTAAGGTCTTTTACTTTCATGTTTTTTTAAATTCGTATGACAGATTAAATTATTTGTATCTTACTTATCGAAATATCTTCATGGAGATATAACGCGAAAAATCAAATGATTCTTAATGTCAAGTATTTGACAAACAAAAACTTCTCCGTATTTACACTGGCAGACTGGAAGTTTTTACAAAGCTATCTGAATAACACATGTAGAATCCCAAAACTTTTTATTCGATAAACATGATGTTCAACATTTCAAACTTACCAGTCAGGGAAAACCAGAAAGCATGGTGCGAAATATTAATTTGGTAATGCTGGTACGTCTTACATTTGAATGAAAAAAATAGGACGTAATTTCGCACAACACGAAATCTAAGCCTACACCATCAAGCGTCAAACTCAAAAATTCAAACTTGTCGAAACCTAGGGTCTTCACAAGACATATCCTTATCACTCGGCCATGGTGGCCATGACAAAATGAAAAAGGTCAAAGACCAATGTCAAATGTTACCTTTTCCACCTAAGACTCAGAAAATCGTAATAGTTGCTAAAATAGAAATTGTGAAAAGGTTGGGAACAGCAAATCACAACTTCGTTATGGTTGACTTTAAGAAATTGGTGAAAATGTATGGAACAGCAAGTCACGACTTTGTTATGGTTGTCTTAAAAGCTGCGATTCTTTCGTTAGGATAAAATGAAAACAACACGTTATAAATGTAATGCGTCGGAAGTGCTTTTCTGGATTTACCTTCATCAGGAACACTCAAAGCCGAATATTTGAAAGCCAAGGCTTTATAAAACCGAAACAGTCGAAGAGCTATATAATAAAAAAAAAGACCTAAAATAATAGCCAAATCCTTCTAAGGCCAACTTTGCCTGACAGAGTCAATGTTTCACAAACTTTGTATGTCCCCATAACTCGGAAACTGTGAATAGTGTGGACGTATGGTTTTCCTGAGAGAAAAGCGGTAAGCCTACCGTTTAGTAGATAATATCTAACGAAGCTTCAAGAAATGTTATAAGTCGACAAACTCGCAAACTATTAGTCATATGCACCTAAGAAGTTCAACATTAGAGTTCTTTATTTGTAAGCTGAAGACCAAAGGCCAAGGACACCCTGATCTTTCAATGTTATAGACCTTATGAAGTAGTTATGTCAAAAATCGTTGACAATTTAGCTTGCTTTGAAATTCCTAGTAAAAAAAGCTGTGAAGGAAATGTAAGTGAACAAAACTCGGAAGCTATTAGTCATTGTCTAGTGTCTTCGACTTTTGATTCCTAAAAAAGGAAAACAAACTAGTTTAAAGACCAATGCCAAATAATGTTTAGATAACGATAGGGATATTTCATAGCATAAGGCTATTCTATTAGAGGGAAACACCTCCCATTTGGTTATCGGAACAAATAGCCATTGAATTCTTCATTCTTTTACTGAATACTTTTTAGGTATTTAACGGATAATTATCTTTCTAAATTTATCTTATATCTAATAAACAGGAAAGTCATTTTCAACTTCAATAAATTTTATAAGTTAGCAAATTCTGTAACATATGGAAATTTTTGACTTGATCTAAAACAGAAAACAACAAAAAAACAGCGATACATTTGAATTTCTTAATTTATAGACATCATAATCTGCAGGAGCACTGAAGGCCGCAAAATATAAATAAGTTAATTGTAATTTAGAATACAATTTTTTATAAAGCAGAGATGTTTAAAAAAAGAAAGGCAAAGCACCAAAGAGACATTATAAAAAGGAAAGTATGCTAGATACACCTACTGGAAATGTGAAGATATGATTGAAGCGTTAAATTTTCTCCTGGACAACATATATGTACGTTTTGGCGATAAAATGTATCGACAGGTAGTAGGTATACCCATGGGCACTAACCGCGCCCCTTTAATAGCAGATTTATTCCTGTTTTGCTATGAATCTCAGTTTATGACCAAACTCAGTAAAGACACGTCATTGTTACATTTGGTTGATACATTCAACAATACCTACCGTTATCTTGATGATTTTTTTTCGTTAAATAATCCAGAGTTCTCTAAAAATACTACCGAAATTTACCCAAAGGAACTTACTTTAAATAAATCTAACATAAACAGCAGTAGTTGTCCTTTTTCTAGATTTAGACATTTCAATTTTTAAAGGGAAACTCCATACTTAAATTTACGATTTTTCATTCCCTATTTTTAATTTTCCCTTTTTAGACGGCGATGTTCTTTTGGCTCCATCATACGGTGTTTATATATCCCAACTCGTTCGTTATTTTAAATTTATAAATGAGTAAACCATTATAGGTCAAAGTACGGTCTTAAAACTTTTACTAACTTCCTTCATAGATACACATATTTGATCAGTTAATTTGGCTACACCTGTAGAAAACTTATTAAAAACGGTATTTCACATCCTAAATTTTACGGTAATATTGTACTAAAAGCGCGGAAATCACCATGTGATCCGTGTAAACTCATCGAACCTTTCAACAAACTTATTAGTAAATGTTATCTTACCAATGTTGTAATTAGATCTTTGAGTATAGTTTACACTGGCACAAATATCGATTTTGTCATCAGCAAATTAAAACATCACTAAATTTGTATTCTTTTCAAACGGGATGTACAAATACATATCCACGTTCATTTTCTATATAGAGATTACTCTATCTACATATTACATTATACATATTTATTAACAGGTTAACTCCTAACTATCGTACTGCCTGTCGATACTTTAATTTTGGCATTGAAAAAAATCATGTTTTCTTTGACTGTCCATCAGGTTAAAACACTAAATTGCTGGGATGTGTTTGAGTTGATTTTAGTTTCTGGTGCATGATTTTTTTTAATTATTAATTGTTTTGGCTTTTAACTACCTTTCAATAACTGCGAGTACTCTCAAATCGTACTTTCGTGTTAATTTGACCTGTTGATACAATTTGTAATGTATTTTGTTATTTAATGTTTACTATTTCTAGTCTCACTATTTTTAATATATACCACCTTTGATAAAAGAGGGACAAAAGATACCAGAGGGACAGTCAAACTCATAGATCGAAAACAAACTGACAACGCCATGGCCAAAATAAAAAGACAAACAGACAAATAATAGTACAGATGACACAACATAGAAAGCTAAAGACTAAGCAACACGAACCCCACCAAAAATTCGGGTGATCTCAGGTGCTCCGGAAGGGTAAGCAGATCCTGCTCCACATGTGGCACCCATCGTGTTGCTAATGTTATTACAAATCCGGTAAATAGTCTAATTCGGTAAGTCACATTCGTGAAAAGGGTATTGTAGTTACGACATAAGGAACATATCCGATATCATCAGTGAAACGGTTATTCCATAACGGTCAACCAACTCGTGATGGCGTCCGTAAAATTTACGAAGGGATGATTTCAACTTCACCATTTGGAACTCTTGGTTTAATAGCTTCCTTGTGAGCAGCAATCCTCTATCAAGGAAATCATGATAGGAAACACAAGCCTGGGAATATCGTATCAATTGGGATATATATACTCCGTATGCAGGCGCTGCTGGAATGTTGCTACATAGAAATGGAAAGTTCACAATTGGGAAGCTGAAATCATCTCTTTGTCGTAAAGTTTTGTTTTCAACCGACCCTCATTGTCAATTTCTAGATGTAAGTCAAGATATGAGGCAGACTTAACTGTATCTGTAGTATCCTTAATCTCTAGTTCGATGGGATAGATTCGTTCAACATAGTCACCAAATTTTGTATTATTTAGTGAGAGAACATCATCTATATAGCGGAACGTAGAGTTAAAGGATATTGCTAACTTCTTATCTTTCTTCCTAAGAAATTCCTGTATGAAGTCAGCCTCATAATAATAAAGAAACAAGTCGGCAAGAAGAGGGCACAATTGGTTCCCATTGGAATTCCGACAGTCTGTTGAAAACACGTCCTCCAAACGTAACAAATATGTTGTCAATCAAGAAATCAAGCATCTTGATAATGTCAGTTTCAGAGATTTTTTGTTTGAATCAGAGTGATTCTTTACAAAGTAGGATTTATCCTCCCAAGACAAGATACTTGTATCTACGTTCGCCATTCTTTTAATGAAACAAAGAAATACCAACTCTTTCAATTTGTCTTTTAGTTTGGAATGGGAATACTTGTGTAAAGTGTAGAAAAGTCAAATGTTTTAATACTATTGCAAGATGAGAGAGTCTTAGATTGTATGTACTCTTAAAGATCTTTGGAATTTTTAGTATCCACATCTGATTCACGCCACCTCTAGAATAGGCAGTTTCACAATAACTTTGGAGCCCGGCTTTGATTGCTGATAAAATAGATGTTAATAATTAAGAAAGAGGTTTCGTGGAGCATTTGGAAGACCCAGCAATATACCGTTGTTTGTAAGGACACTTATGTAGTTTAGGTATCCAATACAGTGATGGAAGATCCAGTTCTTCATCTTTGGTTGAAATTCAAAGGAATATAGAACAGACCTATGATTATCCAGGATTTCCTCTTTGGTAAGTGTCGTGAGGGTATATGTTGAGTTTCAAGTGAATTGTCAATACCTAATTCATCTATCAAGCAGTTTATGTAATGATATTTACACACAAAACGATGTTGTTTGGGGCTTTATCTGCGGGGACAACAACATATTTGTCATGAAGGTAGGACAAGTGCTTTGCAACATTTGGGTCTTTAAAATTGATGTAGCGTGGGTATTGATATGCCCATTTAGTTTCTTAATTCGGATTTGTATCAACGACCTCACAGCCTTAATCCATTCGGAAAGAGTATCTACGTCTTCTTTCTCGCGTTTAGCCCATTGCCTGGCATAATCCTCGACTGAATCCATCAGTATTTTGAAGTTGTATTTCCAATTGATGGATTTAGGCTCACGATATTTCGGACCTTTGGATAACAAATTTCGCAGGAAGTGTTATTGACAATGTTGAGGTCTCCGGTAATAACGTGGCCAGCCGGATTATATGTGAATTGGGAATTAGCACAGGTGCAATCAGGAGGTTTAGACTTGAAGTCGTCAATGTTGAGATCCTGCAAAACGTGTTTGTAATTGAAAATTTTAGTTGCAATTGGTTTTGTATAGGTATAAGAAATTATTGGTACAGACTGATCTTTAAAATAAGGAGGTATTTTCGACTGAACTAATTTATGATGAAGGATATTGCCTAAGTTGACGCCATCGAGACCTTTGTTGGCAAAGGAAAGTTTAAGAAAGATCTTTCTCTTTTCATCTTTTCCAATGCGAACTGGTTTGAAAAGTCTGTGACTTGCAATATCCGAAATAATAGCTGTAAGTTTGTATTGGTTTGAATGAGGGTTTGTAACAGTGGTTTCCAAACATAAATTGAACAGAGAATGGAGTTTTGAAAGGGTAATGAATACAGTTTCGTGCGAATGTGATGAATACCTAACGGCTTTTGTATAAATGGCAGCAATTCATTAATAGAGACATCATGCAAAGTAGGTGATGTAAATGAGGATGACCATGACTGCGTCTACGTCGAGGAGTAGAGTTGAAAATATTCATCACATTCACCGAGCTACAGGAAGGACTAGATAGAATACCTATACCATCAATTTTGTCATTGCAACCATATGGTGTCGCAGTTCCCAATTGTCGAATCCAGTAGTTCTCTTTTTGTCTACGGAGGGCGTTGCAAGTTGAGGATTGTTAGTCTTGTGGTATATTTTGATAAGTGTTTAGTATGACGATATATTTTCACTTATGTTCTCGTACTAGGAACAACAAAATTATTTATTTTGTAAAAATATTTCCGTACTCCATGTATACCTTACAACAAAATTATTTTTATTTACCTGTGTACGTTATTTTATTTGGTGGCATTTTGTCCAAGGTTATGGTTGTCTTTTTGATATTGTTTTACATCTAACCTCTTTGTGTTATGAATTTTGTATTAACATTGTGTAATAGATCAAATTTATTCGTGCAGTGTATGTTCACTTGTTTTAGTTAATATGTCTTTTGATTGAGTTAAGCTTTGAATTGATATTTTATAGTGTGTCTTTTTATGTTGTGATGTTACACTGTTGTTTCAGGTAGGTTGAAGGTTGGCGCCTATTAAAACAATTAAACACGCAGCATTTGTTTGCACCTGTCCTAAGTCAGGAACCTGATGTTCAGTGGTTGTCGTTTGTTGATGTGGTTCTCGTTTCTCGTTTTTTATATAGATTAGACCGTTGGTTTTCCTGTTTGAATGGTTTTACATTAGTCATTTTTGGAGCCCTTTATAGATTGCTGTTCGCTGTGCGCGAAGGCTCCGTGTTGAAGGCCGTACTTTGCCTATAATGGTTTACTTTTTTCAAATCGTGACTTGGATGGAGAGTTGTCTCATTGGAACTCATACCACATCTTCTTATATCTATTTAAACTCATCAATCGAAAAATAAACTGACAACGCCATGGCTAAGAAAAAAAAAAAGACAAACAGACAAACAACAGTACACAAAGCACAACACAGAAAACTAAAAGCTGATTCAACACGAACCCCACCAAAAACCGGTGGCGATCTCATATCTCATACTCCGGACGGGTAAGCATACCCTGCTCCACACGTTAAAAGACGGAATAGTCTCTTCAAAAAGATAGGTAGCTATGCTCTTTTATTGTTTTTTTTTAGTATAAACCACTTTAAATCTGGCTTACTGCGGTATAATTCCCTAAATGCAATGTGTCGTCAAAGTTTGAAGCCGTTAAATTTGATTGTATTTCTTAGAAAGATGAGGACATACAAAAATATCTGTCAGCCTGCTGTTGTTTACTGTTATCCTGTCTTTGCGTCTGGAGCAGATGATAGCTTTAAAATAAATTCATATAGATAGCATTAAAACCAAAATGAGAAAAACAAATCGAAGTTAATCAGTTTATCACCGGAGAAATCAAAGTCAATAGCTTTATCTCCTGAATGAAATTGATCTATTGTTTTCATAAACATCTAAATCATGTATTTAATTTTTGTTTAATGATTTGCTTGAACAAGAAGGGTGTATCTTCGGAAAACATCAGAGTAAACAAAACAAGAAGTAAACTTCGACATATTAGTATTTTTCTATTTTTTCTTATGTGTTTTTTCAGATCCGATTTGAATTCGATATATTACAATTGATAATAAAATCAAATCTAATTTGAGTTTATTAATCGAGAACTTAAATAAATAATTGAAAGATATCGTATTTTTCCAGGATGTTATTTTTCATTGTCTGTTTTTTTGTAGTCATGTCTTTATCCAGTTGATAAAACTGATGAAAAACATATCTTCAGATTATACCTATACACTATGTTAAACCGTATGAATTAGGCTCCGTAGACTTCATTGTAAAGAACGTCTGAACCTGTCACAACGCCTTAATGTAAGACTTCTTTTGAACTGTCAAAATTACGCACAGTTATCATATATTTTGTATATACAACAAAATCGGTGTTTTAAATAACGTCATCTCTCGAACCCAAGTAGCAGCTGTGGTTACGAGTTATAAGTTAAACTACAAGAACAAATCTTATAGTTTATTTAAAAACATCAAATTAAGGTAACACCAACATATGAACCTTGGAATATGATATCATACAAAAAACGCATTGCAGTGCTTCTTTTACAGAACACAATATGACCACAGTAAGTTTAATTGAAGTGCCGAAAGGTTGATAACTTATTGTAAAGTTGTTTTTTTCAAACATCTTTTTGCTTTGAAAAATATAGTTAATTTTTTTACAATCGTAAAATACTTAAATCGTGTTGTCGTTATAATATAATGTTTACTTATGCAAGGGAAACTAACGTTTTATAAATGTTGTGCATTCAAAACGTGTTTCAGGACCAGAAACGCTCAAACCAAACTATTGATAACCAAAGATGTGTATATGTGAAGAAACTTGAGGAACGTTATAAACATAACAGGACCTTAAAGAATGAACAAATTCATCAAAAATAATTTTTGCTAGAGGGAGTTTGAACTTCAGTTTCTTTATAATGTTGTAATTTATCTACTTGAATTTCACAGTAAATTTGTCTGTGATGATAAGACGGAACTGCAAATTGGTCAACATGGTTGAAATAATCTGACGACCACTTATTGGAGTTTTTATCCTTTAATGACGAATTTTACCAATTTTGTTGCGTTTTGTCAAATACAAGTATAAAATTTCTATTTATGAGTTTGTTTCGTTTTATTGCGTTGTGGTTCATTCGAACTTTTTCCTCTACCTTTAATTGATTATAAGCAATGTTGTCTTCCCTTTGGTCGGGTTGTTGTCTCTTTGACATATTCCTCATTTCCATTCTTATTTTTAAATTTCTTTTCCAAGTTCAGATTTTGAATCAGATAATGGAAAAATACTGTTGATTGTATTTGCATCATGTAAGTCGTTAAAACTATAGTGCGACGAAAGACAGCAACATAATGACGAACATCAAAAAGATGACTAGACAAATAACAGTCCATAAAATATAAAAAAAAAAAAAAACAACCATCAAAGTCGAATATTTGTAAGCCAAAGATGGAGACAGTTGAAGAGCTATTTGACCCAAAAAGGATCTACAAAAATAGCTAAGTCTATCAAAGGTGACTTTCTAAAATATACCACATAAAAAACCAAAAACAATCGAACAATCTAGCAGTCAAATAAAAAATCGTATTACATTTGACATATTTGCAAAGTCTTTTAATATGGATGTAAGTCATTAGTAGATATAACGATTTTTCGAAATACTCCTTGCTGATGTGTGTATTACCCTAACTGAAATTTGGGACCGCAAATGAGCCTGAACACTTTAGTAGCGTAAACGAACGAAAAGGTCAAAATTTTGCTTCGGGCAGTTTCATTTGCGAATTAATCAGCTACGAAATTATAAAATAAAAGCAAAAACTCGTGGGTAATTGAAGTTTTTAAAAGTTAGCAAAAACAATTCATAGCTGAATTGATTTCTATTCTTGTTTTAACTTACATCATTAATTCACTACTTGCACCACTTTGTAAAAGTAAGATAAAGATTGTTTGTTTCCTCGTAAAGTAACATGGACTTTTTATCTTGATTATTTTTGGAAACATATTTGTCTTTTCTGACTTTCTGAAAAAGAAAGAATTTGTTTCTGCCAAGATAATTCATAAAAGCATTTATTTTTGCTTAAAAGCATTAGTTTTAACAAACGTAATCAATGTATCACTGGTAAATTATTAAGTCAGGGATTTCTTTACCATAAATTGCTTAAAACTTTTACTAAATTCTTTCATAGATGCAAATATTTGATTAGTAAATTAGGCTTTACCTGTAGAAAACTTATTCAAAACGGTATTTCACATCCTAAATTTGACGGTAATATTGTTCTAAAAGCGCTGAAATCACTATGTGATCCGTGTAAACTCATCAAACCTTTCAACAAACTTATTAGTAAAGGTTATCTTACCAATGTTGTAATTAGATCTTTGAATATAGTTTACATTGGCACAAATATCGATTTTGTCATCAGCAAATTAAAACATAACTAAATTTGTATTCTTTTCAAACATTTTTTTTTGGATGTATAACCATGTTCATTTTCTATATAGAGACTACTCTATCTATATATTACATTATACACATTTATGAACAGGTTAACTCCTAACTATCCTACTGCCTGTCGATACTTTTATTTTGGCATTGTATAAAACATGTCTTCTTTGACTGTTAATGACGTTAAAACACTAAATCCGTGGGATGTGTTCAAGTTGATTTTAGTCTCTGATGCATGATTTTTTTATTATTAATTGTTTTTGGCTTTTAACTAGCTTTCAGTAACAGCGAGTACTCTCAAATCGTACTCTCGTGTTAATTTGACCTGTTGATAGAATTTGTGATGTATTTTTATTATTTAATGTTTACATATTCAGTGTTATATCTAGTCTCACTTTTTTTAATATATACCACCTTTGATAAGTGTTTAGTATGACAATACATTTTCACTTATGTTCTCGTACTAGGAAAACAAAATTATTTATTTTGTAAAAAATTATTTCCGTACTCCATGTATACCTTACAACAAAATTATTTTATTTACCTGTGTACGTTATTTTATTTGGCGGCATTTTGTCCAAGGTTATGTGTGTCTTTCTCATATTGTTTTACATCTAACCCCTTGTTTTATTAATTTTGTATTTACATTGTGTCATAGATTAAATGTATTCGTTCAGTGTATGTTCACTTGTTTTTGTTAATATGTCTTTTGATTGAGTTAAGCCATTTCAATTGATATTTCATAGTGTGTCTTTCTATGTTGTGATGTTACACTATTGTTTCAGGTAGGGTGAAGGTTGGCGCCTATTAAAAGGATTAAACCCGCTGCATTTGTTTGCACCTGTCCTTAGTCAGGAACCTGATGTTCAGTGGTTGTCGTTTGTTGATATGGTTCATAAGTGTTTCTCGTTTCTCTTTTTTATATAGATTAGACCGTTGGTTTCCTGTTTTAATGGTTTTACACTATTCATTTTTGGGGCCCTTTATAGCTTGCTGTTCGGTGTGAGCCAAGGCTCCGTGTTGAAGGCGCCGTACTTTGACCTATAATGGTTTACTTTTACAAATTGTGACTTCGATGGAGAGTTGTCTGATTGGCACTCATGCCACATCTTCTTATATTTCTTTATATGTCCAAAATAGCAAATCTACAGTTTCGTATTTTTCAATTAGATTAATCTATACTGTATTAATAGAAAGTAAAATATTGGTTTTAAATCATGCATTAAATCAACTAATAATTAATAATCGAAGATTTCATTGGTTTTCAAAATTTGAGTCACTAATTGTTAATATGACATTTAGCTTCAAACCTAACAAATGCAATGCATAAAAAACTACAATTAAAACTAATTAGAACCTAGAATTTCAAAACTGCCTCTTCGGAAAAATTAAATTTTGCACCCATTTAAGACAACGTCATTTACACTTTGGAAACTATAAAGTTTCTTGTCTCTAATACATATTTGAAACCTGGAAGGCTTCTTCAATGCATCTTTAATTTAAAAGTGCTAAATAATTAGTTGAAGAATACTTTAACGCACATCAACTGATTTTTTTCATGTTTAAAATATTAAAGCAATCAAACAAACTTTGCTTAGAGATCCAATTTAGATAACGTCTGCTTTAAATTGTTTGTTTCCCATCAATAAGCGCAACAATATAAGGTTGCTCCTTTGAACTGTTAGAAGGATAATTTAAAAACAAATGCACTAGAAATTGCGCGTATTATAAAAGTGTGTCTTACTTTATCAAAAGATCATACAATCTGTTGATCTTTTTAAGTGATCTATAATGCATTACACTATAAGGCATGTCTTTTATCGAATTTTACTTGTGCGATGCAAGCTTATAACATTAAAACTTTTGAAAAGTTTGAATACCTCTTGCATTTTCCTAATCTAAATATCATAAAAGGAAATGCAGAGACAAACCCTATATTTTTTAATATTTGTTATCAAATTTCATCTGTACACGCTTCTAGTATATTTCGATTTTTTTCAATTAGTTTTTTGTATACAGTTTGCAATTAATGTCTTCCCATACCATTCTTATAAAAAATCCAGGACATTTTAGACGCCCAAATAATCTAATTGAAAGGTTTGCTTGTCAAATCGTCATCTCGACCTATCTTTTAGTCTGCTATAACTAAATGCATACGAAATAAATGAAAAAAGTCAACATTCATGAAATTTAAGTTGATTTGATTTTCAGCTGCAATTTTGTTTGGAATATATTCATCTTTTCTGAATTGACAGTTTGAAAAAGAAAGCAAGTGTTTGTTTATCTACAGGTGTTTTTTCTAGTTTTTATAGATTGATCTGCACATTACTAATTAAAAGTAAAATTGTTTCTTACAATCATGCCGTGTATCAACTTATTATTGATGAAAACGTATTGTTTTCCAAATTTGAGTTATAAATTGTTTATATGAAGTTGAGCTATGAACATAGATACTGAATGTATAACAAAATTAAAATAACAACTAAATAAAACCAAATATTTTAATAATTTCTCTGCTAAAAGATTTATTCTTGCACATATCAAAGACATCTTCGTTCAGACTTGAACCTTTAATGCTGCCTGTTAAACGCCACTAACGCATATTTCAAACCCAGAAGGTTTAACAAATGTAGAAAAGTATGCAATATTTTACTCGTATTTCTTTTTGAAATTTGAAACAGATGGAAGATTATTGAACGCCATTTTGATACATGTATTTCATTGTTTCCTCAGTTCTTATTTGCAAAATAAATAGGGAACATTCAAAACCCCCCAAAACGAGAAATTAAAACGCCTGGACAAAAATCAAAAAGGGTAAAAAGACGAACATCAATCCACAAATCACCACATTGTAATTGAAGACTGAGCAACACAAACCTCAGCTCGGGATTCACATCAATTAATGAAACGAAGCAAAAAGGAAAAACAAAAACTTAACAGTATAAAAATGCAAACATATAATTTTCAAAAAAAGACAAGTGTCTAACGATATACCGAGCATCAAATATATTTAAATCAATGAAACGGACAATATTTGACAGCGTTGGTTTTGAAATCTTTATCTCATTGACGATTGACAAACATTCACTAATACAATGAAACGAAGAGGAAACTGAGGTACGAATCATCGATATCTTGGGATTAAATTAACTGCACCAACCCACTTCGACAATAAACATCTCTTCAGTACTACTCAAGACCAAAATATTTGAAAACCCAAAATCTAAATATGTTTAGCGTAACATTAACATAGAATCATAGTCATGAAAGAATGAGATCATTTAAAATAATTTCAAAAAATTTAAACCAATACATTTCAAAAGTACAATTTCTAATTGGTGTGGATTTAGTAACAAGTCATAATATCGATATCAGTTATGTTGTTGCACGAGTTAAATTTGATTCATTCGTACTTGTGTGTTAGAATAACTGACATACTTCACAAGTGCCATTTCCTGTCGATAACCACGGATAAATTGAAATATCCACGATAATGGTATGATTAAAATAATGAACAAGAGTAAACATTAAAAATTTATAGCCAATTAATATTCCAACTGTGATTACTGCTTTGTAGAACTTGGTGTCAATCTTCAGAAAGGCAACCAGTACAGTAAAGTTTAATAAGACAAGCTATAAAATACATTAATGTTTTTATATTTTTATATTTTAAGATACAAATAACATACAGTTTGTTTTTCATCGATTACATTAAAAAGATCAGGAGATGTGGCATGATTGCCAATGAGACAACTATCCACCAAAGTTCAAATGAAGTTGAATGTCTGGTTTCATGAAGATTTACAACATGAAACATTTGTCTTTTTCATTTCGGCAGTCTTAAAGCTCGTGTTGCACACGTCGTGCATGCTTTTCATAGAATTTGCTGAATCGATTCTATGTTCGTCATAAATTCAAAGGATACAATTCTGCGTTGTTCAGAAGCGAATCAATTCAAATACAATAATTTATCCTTTGATAACTATTATCATAGAATCTTGTATGCTTATTCTTTTGACACACCCTATAAGTTATATAAATTCCTGGTATTTTTTTTTATTCGTTTTCAAGAGTAAAATATTACCAGAATCATTTCATGGCCCCCCTAACAAATATTTAGAAAAACAATTTTATTGGGACGACCAGTTGAGACGTAAGTAGATAAAGCGAAGTGAAGCCTCCTGCCCCAAATATATAACATAAATAAACCTAAAACGATTAAGACTAGGAATTTCCATCCCAAATGTTCATTCTAATGTCCTCTTGATATCTTCTTTATTTTTCTAGCTTTATTGATAGTACAACAAACAAAGTCTCCACAGTTATTTTCAGCTCCATTCAGTTGAAACTGTAGAATTTACATTCCATAAAATAGGTTGCTGTTTTCTGCACTCTATTCAGGTCAAATATATCACAACACAATGACTGTGATTGGACACAAAATACAGCATCTACTTAACAATATTTTCCAAGCTGAGGGATACGTGAGGTGTAGAAAATATGATATTGTTTAAAAAAAGAAGAATTATTCAATGCCATTTAAAATAGCGACCAGCTTTCTATTTATAAAGATATCAGGACAAGAAGTAGGTCGTCATACATATTTGCATGTATTTCTGAATGCTAATATGGAAAACTTCAGTTAAGTTGGCGTATAGATAATGGGTCAGTTTTAGAAGATGCTGTCAATTCTTAAAATGCTACCAGTATTCATGATAGCCAGAAAATACTACCGTTTCACATTTATTTAAATGAAAACTATACTAAGTGTCCTAAAAGACAATTAAATCGAGAAATACAAAGATTTAAAACAATTTGTAATAATTGATGTAGACATCATTAACCATCTAACTAAAATTACTTCTGTTGATCTATGTAGGTCAATATATCTTAAAACAGTGACCATGAATAGATACAATAAACAGCATTTACTGACAAAATTTTCAAAGTTGAGGGATGAATCTGGTTTCTCAACTCACTAGCGACATTTTATCGAGATCTAAGGGCTTTAGATACCGGAAAAGTCGTCTGATCTGTAATTTTACCGAATGTGTCCTATTTCTGATTGTGACCTTTAGGATGAATTTGGCTTCGTATGGCAGATGATACATGAAAATCAAACGACGATTAACTTGTCGATGCACCCAGTCTCGCTTCCGTTTGGAGATCATGCGATTCCCTCAGTTTTTGGTGGCTATCTTAATTCGTATCTTCTTATCTTAATCAGTTTAAATAATAATTGGTTAATTACTGTTCCCTCACTTTAGATATTTCAAGATATTGTCTTTGTAAATTGTTAACCTTTATTGTTGAGTCCATTTTTTGGTAATATCCTTTTGGCGTGGCTCGGTATTTATACATCCCGCCGTTGTGTTATTGTGCTACGGTAATTTTTCGTATTCTTGTCTTTCATTTTTGCTTATGTGGTTTGTCTATATACCATTTTGTTTTTCTTTGTTGACATATTTGTTTTTTTTATAGGAATTAAGATTATAACACAATGTTGACTGCTGTACACCTATTTTTGACATTTTTACCTATTATGTCTTTTTGTTTTGTTTACACATTGTTGTCAATATAATGTCATGCAAGTGAGAGGTTTAGATAGCTATAAAACCATGTTTTAATCCACCATTTTCTACATAAGGAAATGCCTTTCTTAGTCAGCAATATGACAGTTGTTTTCCATTCGTTTGATGTGTTTGAGCTTCTGATTTTGCCATTTGATAAGGGACTTTCCGTTATCGAATTTTCGTTGGAGTTAGGTATTTTTGTAATTTTACTTTTTTCTTTATATGAAAAGCGTTACAAGCATTATTCTGACTCTGAATCAACAATCATAGATTCATTTTTTTATACATTATCTATTCATATTAAAACAAAAGATACGCTTCAGAATTCACTTTAAAGTATTAACATTTCTCAAAATCGAATTATCTTTTTTGTAGCTTTAAGGGTATCATTTCTTACAAATTTTCTTTTTACTCGCTTGATAATCGCACAAATGTCTTATTGTTACTGCTCCTGAATGAACATTGGATATTTTGAAAGTTTGTTTATTACTTACAACGCTCAGAGCATATTCAATTTAAAAATAATCATAAAAAAACCCACATTGTTATCATTATCGCATTTCAATTTTTAGAAATATAAAAAAGGTTTATTTAGCAGAGGATACTTTCTTCTTTTTAGATGCATTACAGTCATATGATATAACAGATACTATCTTTTAACATATCATGTGTGGTCTGTTGAAGTCACCCTCCATATCTTTATATGATAAATAACAGAGATATTGCCAAAATAATGCTTCATTTTGATCTGACTGCATTATAATCATTGGTGTAATTATCAGTACTTTCATCATTAATTACCGATATTATTTGTACCATTTTTGTAAACGACTGATCATCTAAAGCATCATTTTGATAAACAAATTGACCAACATTTTTATTCTGTAGAAAACAACACAGGTCTGTATGTTACCCTCTGTGTGTTTATTTGTTAGTTTTGTCATTGGGTTGCTGTCTTATAAACGATTATCTCACATCTACTTTCATTCTTAATGATATAACATTTACTCAGTGACAACTATTCTTGGTCAATTTTACAAGCTGACACATCTTTTCACTGAGTGTCTTATAAAATATATGTCAACAATTCCAAAGAAAATGTTAAGAATTACATTTTTTCAAATGTTTTATGGTTAATATATTTGATTATCACAGCATAAGACGAAAGCTAACTATGAGTGAAAAACAAAAAATTCAAAAACAAAAGTTCTAAATGTTTGCCCACAGACTTATTTTTGTAATATCAGCTCTTTTTTTTTTAGGTTACCGTTAGAACTTGTATTACAAGATATTATTGGAAGAAGAATATGCTAAAACCGATGTTCAATATCCGCTGATTGTTGTGGAGACACATTTTGAAAATTCAAATGACGCAAAAATATTTATATTTTGCTTAATGTGAATTGAGATAAAGATGATGGTAATCAATACTTTGATAGATTTGATTAATTGGACCAATAAAAGACTGATAGAAGAGCATGAAGAGGGTATTCACAGTTTTTTAAGCGTTTTTAAATTCATTATCAATTTGAAGATAACAGTTTCGTTTTGTCTTTTAACACGAACGTTTGTTCTCATTTTGCTAAATGACTTTGTTTTGGCTTTCGCAAATCAATTTGAGTATCATACGGCGAGCGTAATAATGCTTCCGCATTTTCATTTGAAAGTGCCTTTACTTAATCAAAGTTTTAGGATGGATGTATATTTATATTAATTTTTGATAGTGTGCGTACAGAAGTGTATGTCCTGTTTGATTTTCAGATCTCTTCACATTTCCCCCTATTTTTGTTTGAAACATTGTCTCTACTTTTTGCTACATAAGTCGTCTACATTATTCATGTTAATCCTGAATGAATTATAACAGAATGACGATTTTTTAAATTTAATTTACTTCTGATAGACAGAACGCATGTTCTTGTCTTACTGTTTTTTTATAGATAGATTACAATATTCAAAGATTATGTAACTTTATTTCCTTAACTCATTAAGATGTCCAATCTGATATGGGCCAAATCATATAAAACAATTATACTTATTCATTCAAACCTGTTTTATTTTGCAGCAAAAGACATTTATAGTCTACGTCATTAAATCTGTGCAGATGTATTCTTACTTTTTTGACAATAGTCAATCAGCTTTTGTGCAACTGTTGACATTATCTTGACAAGTATCTGGCAAAATAAAATTTATTTGAAGAAGTAATTATCTTGTTGAATAACTGTATATTGCTTTCAGATAAAAATTTTCACAATTTAAGACCATTGATTTCATATCATTTCAACATAACTTCTTTTTATTGTTTTTTCTTTCTTCTAAAACCTCTTGTTTTTACATTGGTAAAGATTACAAGGATGGAGAATGAGAACCTTAAGCCTTTAATTGATGTGATAGTAGTACAGCGATGTTAAGTAAACATATCAAAAGCCAGTGTAAGTTAAGACAGAAATAGAAGTCAAAGAAAGCGAAATTGTATGAAGTTGAATGAAAGCAGATGTACAGACAGGGTATTTTCAACAGAAACTGGCAGTGCTATCGGATTGAACATTTTAGACATCAAATTAATAATCTTTAGAATATCACTAGAGAAGACATTTGAAAGCCATTGATGTTTAAATATGACAAATGTAAGGAGCTTTATGACCATAAGAGACATGAAAAGTATAGCCGAATTCATCTAAGGTCAACTTTGCTTGAGGAATTTAGAACCTAAGTTCATGATCGTTTTGTATTGAATCCTTCGTCTTGTCGTCAATTTTGTTCTACGTAGACGCGTTGCATAATAAGGGATTTAGGGAACATCTTTTTAATAACACGATTTCGATAACAACATCATATCATCCGTTTATTATCCTGTTCTGCAGACCAGCAAAAAAAAAAAAAGAATACATCGGTATTAATTTGAATAGCGTGAATAAATTAACTTAAAAGGTGTATAACATTGTTTAAATAAACGTTCATACTTCTTAATAAAATTGAGAGTGGAAACGGAGAATGTGTAAAAGCGACAACAACCCGACCAAAGAGCAGAAAACAGCATAAGACCACCACAGTGAGAAAATCCCGCACCGGAGACGGGCTTCAGCATAATGTATACTAGTCTAATCTATATAGATATATAAATATTAAAATGATTTTGGCATGAACTTACAAAAAAAGAAAAAAAAACATAGTAACAACGCAAATTTAAAAGACCATGTATACTTCAAAATACTTGTAATTTAATTCAGTAGATAGCAATCGATCGTCTCGCTTGTTCAAATATGTTGATGCTATTTTATTTTTCAATAAAAATACATTATAAATACACACATTGTCATCATGATCACATGTTAAAGAAACGCACATTGCTTCGATAACAGTCAGGTGTACACTTGTTAAACGCAAGTGTTACATTCCGGGTATATAGATCAGAACAACAGAAGAACAAAATCTACAATCTACTGTCTTGACTTTATTTAATTTTTTAGCAATAGTTCAGCTTTTAATTAAAAATCATTTGAACTATAAGCTCCAAACACCTAAAAAAAATGCCATACAGAAGATTGCATAAAAAACAAACCTATCAATCATCCTGAGAGGGTATGGAAGGAAAGTTGTATTTTGAGGCTATTTTAAAAAAACATTTGCTCTTTAAAAAATTATAAATTCCTAGCTTCTTTCTTCAGTATTCTTACGTTTGTTTCTTGGTTTGAACTATTCATATAACTGAATGAAAAATTCTATTTTGATCAGAACGAGGTTGGCTCGACCGTGTCTTTGTATGTATTTTTGACAATTATGGTTTTAGTGATTGTATGTGGCCATTTGCTAGGCAAAATTCATTCCCCCGACCAGAACACAAAAGGCAGTCAAAACCCCCCTTTCTGACCGATTACCCGACACCGCATTACCTATAAATTTGTTCATATTTAATGCGACCAAGTACTAAATTTTCATGAAATATCTGCCACTTTGCCATCAAATATTGTGCAAAGGTTAATCCATTAACTGACTTTTTATTAAAAGGAAATTTGTTACGTGTAACATTTACATTACCTAATCAAAAAAGGAAGTAATTTAGATAATGTTTACGGTGAAAAATTAAGGATGTAAGACCTTGCAAAGAAAAGT